>ML660765.1:31363404-31515000 GCA_007570785.1 Antilocapra americana | reverse complement strand
TTCTCCAAAGAAGATATAAAAATGGCTAACAAACACATGAAAAGATGTTCAACATCACTCATTATCAGAGAAATGCAAATCAAAACTACAATGAGGTACCACTTTACACCAGTCAGAATGGCTGCCATCCAAAAGTCTACAAGCAATAAATGCTGGAGAGGATGTGGAGAAAAGGGAACCCTCTTACACTGTTGGTGGGAATGCAAACTAGTACAACCACTATGGAAAATAGTGTGGAGGTTCCTTAAAATGCTGCCAATAGACCTGCCATATGATCCAGCAATCCCACTGCTGGGCATATACACCGAGGAAACCAGAATTGAAAGAGCCACATGTACCCCAATGTTCATCGCTGCATTGTTTACAATAGCCAGGACATGGAAGCAACCTAGATGCCCATCAACTGACGAATGGATAAGAAAGCTGTGGTACATATACACAATGGAATATTACTCAGCATTAAAAAAAAATTCATTTGAAGCAATTCTACTCAGATGGACGAAACTGGAGCCCATTATCCAGAGTGAAATAAGCCAGAAGCAAAAACAACAATATAGTATATTAACGCATATATATGGAATTTAGAAAGACGGTAACGAGAACCCAACATGGGAGACAACAAAAGGAACGCAGATGTATAGAATAGACTCGTGGACTTTGTGGATGAGGGTAAGGGTGGGATGATATGGGAGAAGGGCATTGAAGCATGTTAATTTTCATATGTCTAATCAATCGCCAGCCGAGGACTGATGCTCGGGGCTGGTGCAGCGAGATTTCCCGGGGGGGGGGGGGGGGAGGAGGGAGGGGGGTTCCGGAGGGGAAGCATATGTGGACCCATGGTGATATCATGACAATGTATGGCAAAAACAATTAAAAAAAAATAATAAATAAAAAAAAATAAATAAATAAATAAAGAAAATATGTATATTTTACAATAAAAATCAAGTGTAGTTTTTTACTTATTTGAAATTCAAATTTTTTAATATATCACTTTTCAGTTCAGTTCAGTTCAGTTCAGTCGTGTCCAACTCTCTGCGACCCCATGAACTGCAGCATGGCTGGCCTCCCTGTCTGTCACCCCTACTCCTGGAGCTTACTCAAACTCATGTCCATTGAGTCGGTGATGCCATTCAACCATCTCATCCTCTGTTGGCCCCTTCTCCTCCCGCCTTCAATCTTTCCCAGCATCAGGGTCTTTTTCAATGAGTTATTTCTTCGCATAAGATAGCCAAATATTGGAGTTTCAGCTTCAGCATCAGTCCTTCCAATGAATATTCAGCATTGACTAAACAGACCTTTGTTAGCAAAGTGAAGTCTCTGCCTTTTAATATGCTGTCTCGGTTGGTCATAATTTTTCTTTCAAGGAGCAAGCGTCTTTTAACTTCATGGTTGCAGTCACCATCTACAGTGATTTTGGAGTCCCCCAAAATGAAGTCTGTCACTGTTTCCCCATCTATTTGCAATGAAGGAATGGGACCAGATGCCATGATCTTAGTTTTCTGAATGTTGAGTTTTAAGCTAAACCTTTCACTCTCCTCTTTCACTTTACTTCTAAAATACTTTAATATGAAGAAGGTTGAGGAAAACAAAGCAAAACAAAATTAATGTCTTATGGGCCCAGATAATTTGACTATATTTGAAACAAAATAAAATTTAAGGTAAAATGACAGCATTGCAGACTATATTGAAGACACTTAAAAGCATCCTGAGAAACTGGTTCGACAATTTTATAGAAATGCAAAGATACAAGATATTGTTAAGGCAGGGAAGTTAGAAGCATTTTTATCAAATAACAAAGCTTATTATAATATTTAATAATTAGGAAAGGTGTACAAAATTAAGTAGTACAATGGAAAATGATAGGGAGTTCAGAAGCAGATGCACACACACAGGGACCCCTGGTATTTGATTTAGGAGGCATGGCAACTTTTTGGTTTATATTTTAACTTCATTTTTTGTTTCAATTTGTATACTTGGTTGATGGGAGAGAGGAAGAAATGGAGACAAGAGACAAAGGGGGAGGATGAAGGAGAGGGACAGGGAAATCAGGTAATACCAAGTATTGGTGAAGATGTTGGTCAATGGAAACAACTCTCATAAATTGTTGGTGATAGTGTACATTACTATAACTTTGTAAAATGAGTTATCTGGTAAAGTTAAATAAATGTACATATGAATAACCCACTCCAGTATTCTTGCCTGGAGAATCCCAGGGACGGAGGAGCTTGGTGGGCTGCCATCTATGCTGACTCTGTTGCACAGAGTTGGACATGATTGAAGTGACTTAGCAGCAGCAGCAACATTCCTATAAAGTGAAAGTGAAGTCACTCAGTCGTTTCTGACTCTTTGTGACCCATGGACTGTAGCCTACCAGGCTCCTCCATCCATGGGATTTTCCAGTTAAGAATACTGGAGTGGGTTGCCATTTGCTCCTCCATACATTCCTGTAGATATAAGAGAAATACATGGACTAGAGAAAAACATAAATGTGTTCATATACAAGATTATTTGAGGCAGCTTTATATTTAATACCTCAAAACTGGAAACAACAAAAATGTCCATCAACAGTAGAGTGAATAGATTGCACAATATTCATACAAATTATATAGCTATTACAATGAATGAACTTTATGTAAACAGTATGAATTAATCTTATAAATACAATTTTGAGTTAAAGAAGCAAGACGAAATAATACATTTCAGAGTTACTAAAACTGTTAAAAAAAAAGTAAAAGAGTTGATGTAAGGCTAGCAGTCTTTCTAGAAAAAAGTGGAGCATTGACTCAAGAAAGATGAGATAGGAACATCTGACTTGCTAGTATCTTACAGATAATGTTTTATCACACAGAAAATAAAACATTTTTTTCTAGACGTAGATTCTTTTTTCCTTTAGTAAACATATATAGCTGAAAAGATGACTAAACCAACAGAGGAGAAAAATGTACAGTTTACATTTCAATGCCCACACTTATTGATATAATTACGTGAAAGATGTTATATGAAAGATATTGTTACTCATTTTATAGTACTTATTAATGCTTAGTTGCTCAGTTGTGTCCAACTCTGCAATCTCATGGGCCGTAATCTGCCTGGCTCCTCTGGCCGTGGGATTCTCCAGGCAAGAATCCTGGAGTGGGTTGCCATTTCCTACTCCAAGTACTTATTAAGCCTTGTATTTAATTTTGCATACTTTATTGTACACATATTGCCTTTTTTAAAAGTATTAAAATTAAAAAGGAAAGTTTCCATCTGCTGATTTTTCTAGACCTCCAAGTTAACTGATAAATTTCATTGTGAACCCCTCAACATGGAAAGAGAAAGTTGCTCAGTCAGGTCCGACTCTTTGCTACCCAAGGACTACACAGTCCATGGAATTCTTCAGGCCAGAATACTGGAGTGGGTAGCCTTTCCCTTTTCCAGGAAATCTTCCCAACCCATGGATCACACCCAGGTCTCTTGCATTGCAGGCAGAATCTTTACCAGCTGAGCCACATGGGAAGGCCCCTCAAGGTGGAAAATGATTACTAAAAGGCTTATCATTATATGTCTGTTTCTCTCTTTGTATGTGTCTTTCTAAATACCACATACATTTTATTTCCAAAATATGAATCAAACTCTATACACTGTTCTGCACCTTGATTTTTCCTACTTATATACCCCTTGGGGCACATTCCACATATGTGCATACAATCTGTTTACATTTTGAAAAACAAAATTGTATTATTTTCCATATGGATATAGCAAGTTTATGTAACCACTTCTGCATATACGAGCATTTGGTTGTACTCTAGGTTTGTTTTTCCCATCACATAAAGTGGCCATTAGTATAGTTGGATATAAAATTTGATTTCCAAATGTAGGGTTTGCACTGGGCTCCTTGGGACAAAGTATTATACTTCTATATTGTGATGAATGTTGCCAAATTATCTTCTGAAAAGGTGGTGCTAATTTACTAACATGATAAGTATGAAAGTGAGCTCTGAGACTTTTAGAAGATTTTCTTATAATTTAATCTTGGTATAGTTTAAATAACTTTGAAACTTATGGAAATAAAGATTTTCAAAATAGTTGATATATTTTAAAATCAACATGCTGCTCTTGAAATTATTTTTGCACTAAATATTTAAGCAATACTAAAAAAGTAAAAAAGAAACAAGAACGATGTCTCACAATATTCATCCATCACTGATGGATGGAAGAGAGCTAGCTGGGAATAAGCATAAGCACCATTGTAACCATCTTTCACTTTTAGAGACTCTTAAATCTGGTCTATATTGAGAATTGCAGTTAAACATTACCTCTCAATATTTTTTATGTTTCTAATCTTAAAATGAAACTTTAAGTAATAATATATCTTATATGAGAAAAAATTAATGTACCTGCACCATAACAATTCCTTCAGTTTCTCCTCCAATTTTTCAGCTTCTCTTTGATTCAAATACAATAGCAATAAATATGAACCATCATCCTGTTTTACTAAAATCATTCTTCCCTAGCGATATCTCCTTTAGCTATGTGTATTCTGAGAGAGATTCTTCAAATGATGTTCTCCTAACCTTGACTTTGTTCCTCTGTTGTGTTGGTGATGCCATTTCTAGCCTACTCTTTAATTATTACATTAACAATTGAAAAGGTTTAAACCATTTTTTATTTTCTGTAATGTAATTATGATAAACATTTGGGGGGGGTGTTGTGGTGTTGGAGAAGACCCTTGAAAGTCACTTGGACAGCAAGGAGATCCAACTAGTCCATCCTAAAGGAAATCAATCTTCAACATTCATTGGAAGGACTGATGCTGGAGCTGAAACTCCAAAACTTTGGCCACCTGATGTGAAGAACTGACTAATTTGAAAAGACCCTGATGTTGGGAAAGATTAAAGGTGGGAGGAGAGGGGGATGACAGAGGATGAGATAGTTGGATGGCATCACTGACTCCATGGACATGAGTCTGAGTAAGCTCTAGAAGTTGGTGATGGACAGGGAGGCCTGGTGTGCTGTAGTCCATGGGGTCACAAAGAGTCGGACACGACCCTGAGTGACTGAACTGAACTGAATCATCTGATTAAATCACTTACCATCAATCATTTTATCATAACACTTTTGTTCTTTAGGACCTTGTTCAAATTCATTTGGATACCTGTATTTTTATTGTTAAGTAGTGTTTTGTAATTTTGTATTATAAATAATAATACTTACATTTAGAGGACACCCTAAAAATGCAGCATATATAGGCCAAAAGAACCTAACAATGAAGTTGTCTGTTTCTCAAAGGCAGGTGAAAACTGCAATGAAAATGATAAAAAACAAATCACAATATTTAAAATTGATCATTAAGTACATATTTGCAAGAATCTCAGAGGAGAATATACTTAAAAATCTCAAAGGAAAATGTTCTAGTGATTCACAACTCCCTCTTCTCCTTCATGCTCCTCTCTCTTTTCTGCTTTCCTAGCTAACATCTAGCTACCCTATCCTACCCTATCTGTCTATTAATCATCCACCCATCCATCCATACATCTCTCATCTATCTATCCAGTTATCTCTCTATCAATATATTTTAAAATGCTTTTTATTTTTTCATTATGTTGACTTAAAACAAATAAACTGACAGATATTTCTCCAGCAAAGATGGGTTTATTTGGGATCAGCAGAGAACAGCAGTTTAGGGTCTGCAGCCATGTCAAGTCATGTGTAAGTCCCTGTATGGCAAGAGGAGAACTAAAACCCCTCTACAGGGAGGAAAAGGAAGTTGGGAAAACTATAGCATACAAGGAGTCAATGGCTTTTCAATGGCTGAGTCATTGTTAGGAAAGAAATCTTTCTTCTTCCTCATGGAATTTGTTATAGTCACAGGATGTGGGAGATCCCCCTACTGCTCTCCTGATGATTTGATTGAGGTTTCTGTTTATTAATGGGCTTCACAGGAGACTCAAGTGGTAAAGAATACACCTACAGTGAAGGAGATATGGGTTCAATCCCTGGGGTTTGAAGATCCCCTGGAGAAGGAAAATGGAAACCCACTCCAGTATTCTTGCCTGAGAAATCCCACAAGCAGAGGAGCCTGGTGGGTTACAGTCCATGGGGTTGCAAAGAGTCAGACACAACTGAGCATGCCCACACACATATGTTTATCAATATTTTACAGTAAGAAGGATTCTAGTTTTCAGTGACTTTACAATTCTTCTTGGCCCTCCTACTCTGGATTTTCTTACTAAAACAGGAAAGATACAATGATACAAAAAATAATAGAAATGTAATTTAAGCCAGATTACACATCAAAAACAGACAAAACCTGATCGAAGACATATGTCAAAATTATGTCGAAAACTGAAGCTAAGTTTTATTTGTGTTCTTTTTTTTTTTTTTTTCTGCCTCAGGACCACCAACAATTGCTCTCATACATTCAGTTAGAATGTTACACTAAAACATTCTTATACAACATGCTAAAATGAAGCTGCAATTAAGTCATTGGACATTTTTCCATAAAATTCACAACGTTGGGCAAATGTCTCTCCTCCTTGGAGAAATTACTTTTTCCTCATATGTTTTGGAATTCAGATGTGTACACACACACACCTCAGTGTAAAACTAAATCAGAGATGAAGTGACTCTATCTTATTAGAAAGAGTGAAAACAATTTTCCTTGGTTCCTATTCACCTGTATAATGTGATTTCTTGAAGAATGAGATCTTAATTATTATGATTTATTCAGCATAAGAGTTCAAAGTTTTGCATTTTACATTTTGATTTGAAGTTTCAAAAAGCCTTTTGCTGTGAGAAAAGCAATTTCTGTGATTACTTCATGAAATACAGATCACTTGAAATGGAATCAATATAGCAAGTAAATTTTTGGCCTTAAAAAGTAAGCCTGCCTTGCTTTCTAACATCATTTTTTTAATTTTTTTACATCTGATCCTATCTTTTCTTCTTTTCCATGGTGTTAATAAAATGGGAGATGAAGGAAAAATGTTTGCGGGATTGATTATGAAACAGTGAACAATTTCTGGAGGGGCCCATGCACATATGATTCACCACACAAATGGATCTTTGATTACTCCTATAGCTTTATGCAAGTTATGATCTGTGATATCAGTGAAGACCAGAAATCATTTTCAATATTTCGAATGCAGCACAGATCAAACCTACTCTGGAAAAACAAGTCAAATGTTGTGCTAGCTGGTTGTTCTCCCTATCATTACAGAGCACTTTAGGAGGTCCCCTTTTATTCATGTCAGCTGTATGGTTTAATTTAAAAGTAATTCCAAGCATTTAACATGCTTCCTTCATTTTAAAGTGTACTTCTTAAAAATGAAAGGGGATTCAATCACTTTTTGGAGACAGACAGAGGGTACAATACATTTGTAAGTCCCATCAGTGAAGGTCTGATGGTTTCTGATTTAAATAGTTTTTATTAAATATGAAATGTCCAAATTACCTAATCATTGTCTCCGGAAGATAAACAGAGTTTTCCCAGGCCTTTCTCCGGAGTCTTATCTCGGAGCTGCAGGATGTCAGTTGATAATGTTGCCTTCATGTTAGATAAGCAGACAAAATAATTTGATTGTACTGCTTGCCATGTTGTTCTAAGCAGTTCTTTAAGAACTAAAACCACTTTGTTTCTGGTGGCATGACAAAGCCCATTACTTTCATTTTTTTGAACTCCTTAAAAAGCTTCAACATCAATAAGACTGCTTTCAGAGCATACTGGTATAATGTGTTTAGTCCTGTCTAGTTTATCCATTCAGAGGTAGACATAAAACAAAAGTTAGGATGGTAGAAAAAATGTTTTTCATGCTGCAGAAACATGGCAAAATTACAGGTTAATTACTTTATAAACTGACAATCACTGAAGTGAGTGTTTAAAGTTAAATTTTAAATAAATTATTCAAAAACCTATAAACCTATATCCAAATGCTAGTCAGTAACTTCTGTACTGTTTGAATATTTTTCAATGCTCACACAAATAAAAGACTTTAGAAAAAAGGATCAAAATAATCTTTACCAAGTTAAAGTAAAATGCTGTAAATTTAAAAATGTGAAATGAGAAGTTTTCTAATTATTTTTACACTCGTGAGAGAGGAGCACAGGAAATGTAAAAATCAACTCAATATAGTGACAATCTTTTGAAATAAGAGGCTAAATTAAGTGATTCGATGTTTTTGAAAGTAAGTATGAATAGATTTAAAAATAAAGCTTATGGTCAATGCATAACCACTTGGTGACCTCATGCAGTGCACTTATTCTAAGCCCATTTTTCTAATTTATAAAATAGGAATATAGTTATAGATGGGCTTCCCAGTTTGCTCAGTGGTAAAGAATCTACCTGCCAAGTAGGAGACCTAGGTTGGATCCCTGGATCAGGAAGATCGCCTGGAGAAGGAATGGCAGCTCCCTCCCGTACTTTTGCCTGAGAAATCCCACGGACAGAGGAGCCTGGTGGGCTACAGTCCATGGGGTTGCAAAGAGTTGGCCACAACTTAGTAAGTAAACAGCAATGGCATAGCCACAGACACGTGAAGGCAGGTCGTCTGATCAGCTAACTCTGCGCTGACACTGATGGACGGAAATCAGCATGTTCCCTGGACTCAGGGAGATTGTGTTCTAGTCCAGAGAGCAAAATAAATAAATAAATAACCAAATCATTGTATGCTCAGTTGTAAAACTGTGACTGTAGTAAGTACTACAAAGAAGAGGCGACATGGTTTTCAGTTCAGTTCAGTCGCTCAGTCATGTCTGACTCTTTGAGACCCCGTGGACTTATGAGAGCTTATATGAAGGACAGTTTGATGTAGTAAGAGAAGTTAGAAGAGACGTCTGTGAAGACAAAGATGTTGTACTGCATTTTGACTGAATGGACTAGTTAAATAAAGGATGGAAGAACATTTCAGGCAGAGGGAATGTAAAAATTCTGTCAGGGGTCCTGAAGGAAGAAGTGACCTTATATAGACAATGGAGAACATGGTAGGAAATGAGGTTTACAAAAGGACAGACCAGATAGGGCTCTGGAGGATATTGTAGGATTTTTGTCCTTAGCCCTGCAAGACAAGCCATCGAAAAGCTTTAGAAAGAAGGTGATTTCTAATATGCTCTTCAAATTAGACAGTGAATGTGCTGGGCTTGAGAACGTGCTGTAAATTTTCAAATGCCCCTGAAGTTGGTCCTGCACTGATAGTTGTGCTCCCCATTCTTATCATCACCACATTCTGAAGAGAAGTTTACCTGCTTATCATTTTAAAATTTTCTGTCTGTCTTAGAACTAGGGTTAGGAATAATATACATGAGATTGTAATGCACAATAAATAGGTGCCAATTTATTCACACAATGACATTGTAGGACACATTTTTTCAACAAAAGATACAGTAGGAAGTTCATAGAGTTTTAAGTATGAGGAAAACATACTTAAAATCTTTCCATGGAAAACCAGTTCTGTATACTAATGTGATAGTAGCTTTATGCTTATTTTGAAAATGTGTTATGATTTTAAAAAAGTATAAAATAATATTGACAAATGAAAGTGTTTAAAATATGATTATAAGAAAACAGATTAATTTATGCCCATCATTTATTGCTTGATCTTTTTCAGCAACATAAAATGGTTGAATTGACATACGTTCATGATCCTATTGAGTAACTTCTACAAATATCTGCTCCTTTGAACTGAAATTGCCATTTTAGCCATCAAATAACTAAACTTACAAAACTTATCTAGCTCCTTTGGGATATAGAATCTTCTTTTGCAAAATGAAGGCACTGTTCAAAATGGCTGGGACTTCCCAGGTGTCCCGAGTGATAAAGAATCTGCCTGCCAATGCAGGAGACATAAGAGATGTGGAATCAATCCCTGGGTCAGAAAGATCCCCTGGAGGAGGGCATGGCAACCCACTCCAGTATTCTTGCCTGGAGAATCCCATGGACAGAAGATCCCAGTGGGGGATCCATGGGGTCCTAAAGTTGGACATGACTAATAAACTGAACACATTCAGAATGGCTACCAGGTTCGTCTAACACAGTGCTATTAGAGACCCTTTAAGTTGTGATCATGAAAAGGCTCTCAATGAACTGCTGTTGGGAGCCAGCCATCAGAACCATCACCTTCTGTTTATCTGAGCATCAATACTGCAAAATGGTACTTTGGGGAAATTGCCAAAATACTATATCATGATGAATTTACCATTTTACTTTCTTGGTATCTCCCTTGTATTTTACTGCCACAATATTCTTTAATTTGTCCATCAAAATATAATCACCAAGAATAATTGGATTATTTAGTCATGATATTATTGATATATGATTCTTAAAATAGTAAAACTAAGGCAGGCTTTTAAAAAAAATCTTTACTGATATATACATCTGGTTAAAAGATGTTCCCCTGCTTTATCTCTAAGTACTTGACTAACTTCTTAATTCTGAGGGATCAACAATAATTTCCACTGTTTACCAGCAATCATAGATGACTAGCAGTTAAAAAGCCATCAGCCCTGTCACATTTTTCAAAGAACAGAATCCCTTTCCAGATGGTCCTTCATTTGGCTAATGGACAGCCTAAGGGGATAAAAATGTCACCTGTTGTAGCTAGTAAACAGTATTAATAAAAATGCAAAAATAGACCATTCATGCAATGGCAACAACCCCAAAACAGATTTATGAGTTTTTTACTGAATTAATTTGCAATGGTCATCATTTTAGCATTTTAAAGTTTCCAGTTCTTCCCTGAATTTTCCAACACTAATTTTTAAAAAACACCAACAATAAATATTAGAAAATAAACACTTATTTCCCAAAACAAAGTGATGTAAACATATGCACCACAAAATCAGGTAAATATTGATGGGTTTTAAATGTATTTCTCCCATGAAGGTGAATAGTCATGTAAAGGAAAAGAGAATAGTCACATATAGGAGAAACCATGTATAATTTTTGAAACTCTGGTAAAATAAAGGCAATTTTCCTTTTTCTAATTCATATTTACTAAATTACATTTTGTAAACTATAAACCAATACAACCCAATTGTTTCTCAACAGGCTGTTTTCCTTTTCCTTTATCTAACTTTATATATAAGTGATGCCCTCTAATTGCAATGTGTTCTCCACATGGTAAAATCTTACTGATGTCTCAAGATTCAGATCACAGATCTCCATCTTCAGGTTTCCATTATTGTTATCCATATATGCAGTGACTTAACACATTCTCAGATGCTCAAAAATGAAAGCATGGATGGCTAATCATTACAAGAAGATTTTTCTGAGGTCACCTTTTCAAGCCACCCACTGAGGTGACATTGCAGAAGATGTTAATGTCTAATCTATAGGGCAATCCAAAATCATAAAAGTATTAGTTAAATTGAATTCTTATTAAATAACTTTCTTTCAATTTATATTAAAAACTTTATATTGTAATGACTATACAATCGAGAAGTATAACAAGGCAGCATACATTGAAAAAGTCCACTGGGAACAAAACATGCCAGCTCTGATAGCCTGTTCTATTTCATCTTTTGTTTCAGTGAAGTAAAACTGAGACACACACATTACATAAATGCCTTTTTTATGTTGTAAAAATGTATTTCAAAAATTGTTTTGTCTATTTCAAATAATTTATATCTTTAGTTTTCTCTAGTGCCCTATACTTTTTCTTCTTAAAAATCATAGAATATATTGAAAGCAAATGTCAGCACTATGCATGCATAATATCATTCTCTCTTTTGTGGCTCTATGGAATATGGTAAAAATTCAACAAATCATCATAATTTACCAAGCAAGTCACCAACAAAGAAATGAACTAATATGTTTCTTCCAGGACTGATTTTGAAGCCTGTTATACAGAGTGAATATTGAGGAAGGGGCACAATTAACAGAGGAAGATTGTCCAGCTAATAGCTTCACACATAACAAAAAGACCATAAGAATTTGCACACTCAGTCACTAAGTTATGTCAAACTCTTTGCGATCTCACGGACTATAGTCTACTAGGCTTCTTCATCCATGGGGTTTTCCAGGCAAGAACATTGGAGTGGATTGTCATTTCTACCTCCAGGGGATCATCCCAACCCAAGGATTGAACCAGTGTCTCCTGAACTGGCAGGAGTCACCTAGGAAGCAGATGCTAGTTTAGATAGTTGGAAAAGTAAATGAATTGTAAGTTAAAACATTGTTTTAGCAGTAAAGTCCTCATGCTAATGGAGGAGCTATGGATTTAGTCCTGTGTCGGAAGAATCCCTGGAGAAGGCAATGGCAACCCTCTCCAGTATTCTTGCCTGGGAAATCCTATGGACAGAGGAGCCTGGAGGGCTACAGTACATGGGGTCGCAAAGAGTTAGACGTGACTGAGTGACTAAATAACAATGACAAAATAGTGTCTTACAAATTGCTTTCTTTCTGTTTGATAATTGTGTAGAAATATATAGAAATCTTCTCAGGGATACTTTTTAAAAAATATGTAAGAATCTTCTCAGGTATAGTTTTTAAAGTTAAATACAATAGCAACTTTGGGGAATACACAAAATTCCCCTAATGTAAATAAGAATCCAAATCTAGCGTTAGACATGGAGAAACATGTTCTTCAATTGGAATTAAAAAAAAAAGACATGATGCCAGTGTTTTATTTTGTGAAACTTTAGAAACAGATTTCCAAAGTAATTGATGCAGTATCTTTGCCAAATCCCTCATTGCATTCTTAGGAAATTCATTTAAAAATTTTTAAATAATGATTTTTAAGCACTTTTACACAAGTTTTTGTTTTAGGTCCTATAGCATATGAAAGTAATAAGAGATCTCAAATTGAGTAATTATATTTTTTCCACTTGTCTCTAAAATCAAAAAGTAATAATTAAAGCTTCAGACATAAGAACATATACCAAAAAGAGAATCTTCATAGAATATCAAGTAAAATAATCTACGAAAACAACTAAAACAAATGTTGCAACATTTATTTAACATTATTATTATGATAATAATAATAAGCATATTTATAACATAATATATATTATGTTTATATTATAAACAGATAACAAATAATCTGCAAACACCTGTGCGTTTGTTAATCTGCTTTCTACTTTGAGTTCCCAGAGAAATCATGTTACCTAATAGTCACCCTGAATGTCATTTTTTTTTCTGTATACACAGTTCAATAACCTACTTGAAGCTTTAAAGAAAAGAATTTGTAACTAAAATTCCTATATTCTGAGATCATTAGCAGTGATACGAATAATGGCTTGTTATCTATTTTGAAATCCCTTACAGAAAGAAAACCATCTCTACAAAAATAATATTTAAAGGCACACCTCTAAATGGTATTTCTAGATTTAAGAGGTTTTTTCCCTTATCATTTAAGTGTTACTAATGTTAATCCAGAAAATTGTATAAAAATTTATCAAAGACAAATTACTTACTTTTATCTTCAGATTCATAAGGGGCCACATAGTGTTGATATTTTTGATTCCCAGATAAACATATTTTCACATTTTCTCTCTAACTTACCTCTTTTACTGAGCTGCTACTGTACCAATTTCAATTCACTCTTTTCCAACAGGTGCTTTTTTGACTGCAGCTATGGTACTTACGGTACACAAATTGGAGGAAAATATCCCAAGCACAAAGAAAATGTACTTTAGAATTTGCAAAACACCTAAATAAAGAAAGTTGTCTATTAGAGTTGCCCATAAACTTTTGGAACTTAATCTCTCAGGAATCAATTAAAGAACTTTGGCAATTAATTTCCAAAGGAATCAGTTGAAGAGATAGATATATTTAATCTTAATAAAGGGCTTAACCATAAAATGCCTAGGTAAACTTTGCTTCTAACTAAATATTAGTTGTTCTAACTCCATTATAAAATAGAAGTTATTATAATTTCTAGCACCAAGGGTATTATGATGATTTTAGGAGATGATTCATTTTAACTATTTAGATCATTATCTGGGAGAAAAACAAATCCTCTATGAACATTAGATAAAATTATAGTGAGGCACATTTGAAATAATAATTATGAAGAATTTACCTCCATATATGTTGGTATAAGTACAGACACTTTAAGTTTTAGTTACATGTTAAATGTCTTATCAGTTTGTGGAATATAGATGTCTCCATTCTCACCTAAAGATTAACACTTTAATTGCAATATAAAATAATATTCTTATCCATCAGTTGTGATCAAAGATCAAAAGTCTTTGTGATCAAAGATGGCATTTATTTTGCTAACAAGACAACTATAGCATTGATACAGGTAGATTTTTAAAAAATAAAATAAGAAAAATATAATAACCATTACCTTTTCATTTTTATGAGTATACCACAGTCTCATTAGATATGGACTGTTTCATTCCCTTAAATAATTCAGGGACTAACAAAAGAACATCTGTGTAACAAAGCATTACCACTTGAAATGTAAAATCTCTTTAATGAATTAAAACAATACATTAACTACCTCAATATCATGGAATTAGTCCATTATGAAAATGATCATTCTTATATAACAAAGTCAGATGGAAATATTATAAGGATGTTATCCAAGGTCATTATGAACCACAAGCCAAATTTATAGTCTTCTTTTCAGGTTCAATTTTGTGGCTAATTGATACATTTCAATGGATAATACAGCAACTATTTGGTGATGGACTCAATTTCCTAAATGTCTTAAAAAATCTTTCAAACACTTCATAAACATTTAATTTCATAAATATATTTTCCCCAACAGTATAAGTTACTTAAATTCAGGAAATATGTTTGTCTCATTTACTGCTATATCTTTAACTCCAGCACTAAGACCTTGGATGTAAATGCTCATAAGATATATTAATATGTCAAATTTATGTCAATATTAATATTAAGACATTGAAGCAAGACTAAACAGCTACTTCTGCAACAATGATTATTCAGTATTTTTAATGCATACAAAAATTGCCTTTTAGAATCCTTTACTGAATATATACACAGTAATGTGCTAGTTACTCTGGAGAGTATACACTGTGAATTGAAATTTATACTGGCCCCAGGAGCTTACAAAACAATAGGTGAACTAGCTAAAAGCTTGGTAAGTTTTGCATACATTATGAGAAATAAAAATAAGTACTGATGGCATAACAATCCATAGTGAATGAAGTATAGCCACTATGGAAGAGGTATGGTGATTCCTTAAAAATCTAGGAATATAACCACCATATGACCCAGCAATCCCACTTCTAGGCATATATCATGAGGAAAACAAAATTGAAAAATACACAAGTATCCCATTGTTCATTGCAGCACTATTTACAATAGCTGGAACATGAAAACAACCTAGATGTCCATCGACAGATGAGTAGATAAAGAAGTTGTGGTACATATACACAATGGAATATTGCTCAGCCATAAAAAAGATAGCATTTGAGACAGCTCTTATGAGATGGATAAAACTAAAGCCTGTTATACAGAGTGAAGTAAGTAAGAAAGAGAAAGATAAATATCATATTCCAACACATATATCTCATCACTTCATGGCAAACAGATGGGGAAACAATGGAAACAGTGTCAGACTTTATTTTTTGGGGCTCCAAAATCACTTCTGATGGTGACTGCAGCCATGAAATTAAAAGATGCTTGCTCCTTGGAAGAAAAGTTATGACCAACCTAGACAGCATATTATAAAGCAGAGACATTACTTTGCCCACAAAGTTCCACCTGGTCAAAGCTATGGTGTTTCCAGTAGTCATGTATGGATGTGAGAGTTGAACTATAAAGTTGAGTGTGGAAGCATTGATACTATTGAACTGTGGTGTTGAGAAGACTCTTGAGAGTCCCTTGGACTGCAAGGAGATCCAACCAGTCCATCCTAAAGGAAATCACTCCTGAATATTCATTGGAAGGACTGATGTTGAAGCTGAAACTCCAAGTACTTTGGCCACCTGATGGGAAGAACTTACTCACTGGAAAAGACCCTGATGCTGGGAAAGATTGAAGGCAGGAAGAGAAAAGGACAATAGAGGATGAGATAGTTAGATGGCATCACCAACTCAATGGACATGAGTTTGATTAAACCCCAGGAGTTGGTGATGGACAGGGAGGCCTGGCGTGATGCAGCCCATGGGGTCGCAAAGAGCTGCACACAACTGAGTGACTGAACTGAACTGAACTGAACACATATATACAGAATCTAGAAAAATGGTACTAAAGTATTTATGTATAGGGTAGCAATAGAGAAAAAGACATAGAGAATAGATTTATGGACATGAGGAGAAGGGAGGTGAGGGTGAGATGTCTGGAGAGAGTAACATGGAAACTTGCATTACAATTTGTAAAATAGATAGCCAATGGGAATTAGTTGTGTGGTTCAGGAAAGTCAAACAGGGACTCTGTATCAACCTAGAGTGGTGGGATGGGAAGGGAGATGGGAGGGAGTTTCAAAAGGCAGGATATATATATATATATATATATATATATGGCTGATTCATGTTGAAAATTGACAGAAAACAACAAAATTCTTAAAGCAATTATACTTTAATTAAAAAATAAAAAAAGAATGGTTGTGGAAAAGTAAGTACATGGGTGTGTCAGTGGTGATAAAGAAAGAGAGCTGACATAGATTCAGACTGGACGCAGAAGGCAAGAGAATGAAAGGGCAAGGGAGAGAGAAAAGAGGGAGAGAGAGATTGGATGGAGGGGGGGAAAGGGAGAGAGAGATGAAAGCAAAGATATTTATGGTTTTAAGGAAAACAGTAAGAAAAAGGATACGGAAGGAGAAGCTGATTGGAATGTAAATAGAAAGTAATACATTTGAGTTAAAGTGTTAGAGTCGTTTTCTAGGATCCTGTTTTTGCTAAGTGCACTGGTGACAATTTTGCTACTATAATATAGTTAGGGGACCACCAAGGCATATGTAGGTGCAATGCTAGATAATTGAGATTTATTTTAGTGAAGAACAAGCTTTCATATTAGCAACATACTAAATGTGATGCTGTTAAAATTTGTTATAGTGTTCCCAATTATCTTCTAATTTATTGGCAAATGTGGTACTTTGACCTACATTTAATAATGAGTGATAACTCTTATGCACATGCTATATTTGCATATAGTATGAAGTATGCATATCATGTATTTTATATTTAAGCATTGATGCACTACAGAAATAGATGATATCACCCACTAGGGGCTGAGAAAAGTCAGAAGTAAAATTAAGCTTACAATTTGAGGAAGAGACAAACCACATAATTAATATCGTAATCTAGTGTTTTAAGTGTGTTGTTGGTATAAACAAATTACCAAGACTGGTCAGAGAATATAGTGGCATTTATGCTGTGTTGAGAAAGATTCAGAAACCTTCAGAAAGCAATTCACTTGATATGTGCCCTGAACAATAAATATAAAACATATATTGTTTTATATTACTATACAATATATATACATATATATATTGTAACAGTGTTACAGCAAATATAAAAGAAAAAGAGGATAGAGGAAGAAGAGGATAAGGAATAAATTATTTAATGAATTATATATATCATTTGCTTAGTGAATGGTATATATCAAGAAGGAGCTTAAATATTAGTTAGAAGTGGAAAAGTTGGAAGGGAAAAACAAAGTCCAACCAGGCTTTCCACTGAGTTGGATATTGTACATGTCAACTCTCTTATGTACATTATAAGAAGTAAAAATAAGTACTGATGACATAACAATTTTTATAGTGTATGAAAAATCAAGAATGGTTCTGGAAAAAATAAGTAAATGGGTGTGTCAGTGGTGATAAAATATGGCAAAACCCACTACAACATTGTAAAGTAATTAGCCTTCAATTAAATTAATTTTAAAATAATAATAATAAAAAATTAAATGAAACGTAAAGGAAAAAAAAAGTAAGAAAGGGCAATGGAATCTTTTATTCTTGCACAGAAAGTTAGTTCTGAAACACTACCCTGACCCTAATCATCACTTTAACCTTGGGTAAGTTACTTACTTAGAATTTCTTCATCTGTAACAGAGTCAATTAAAAATTCCCACTAAAATTTGGTGGGTAGTCGCAAAGGCTCCTATAAGAGAGTATAATAAAGTAGTAGATGTGTAGGACATCTAAGTAGAGAACGGCATTGAAACATGTAAATTATCATATGTGAAATGAATCACCAGCCCAGGTTTGATGATTGATACAGGGTACTCAGGGCTGGTGCACCAGGATGACCCAGAGGGATGGAATCGGGAGGGAGGTGGGAGAGGGGTTCTGGAAGGGGAACACGTGTATACCCATGGCACATTCATGTCAATGTATGGCAAAATCAACACAATAAGGTTAAAAAAAAAGTCTTTCTTGAATTTGTTACAATAAAAATAAAAAAGAATTACCATGGCTAAAACTGCATAATATCTAACTTTAAAATGCCCTTTATATACTTCTGCCACCAGTGTTTCAATTTTAATTGAAGGATCTTAATAAATGTTATTTATTTATTTTAAAATTTTTATTGGAGTTTAGAAAAATCTATTTCACAAGATTTGTAAGTGGACAATAGCTTAAGATAACCACAGACCTCATTTAAAATCAAACTCCAAGTCAGACAAGAATGCTAAAAATCAATGAGATTAAAGTTTATTGGTAAAGCTGGGAGATAAAGCATAGTCTTATGGCATTACTTTGTCCTAAAATACAGTATTATGTCAAATACATTCTCCTTTATTCTAATAGCTTTTTAATCTTAAATAACTTCCTTTTCTTCCTCCCAGTTCCTGCAAAGTATCAAAGGGTCTCCATACTCATAATATTATGGTAACCTATGGTGGTTATAAATTTTATTTGGGATTCAGTATCATTTTTCTGATGATTTCCTAATCCTGGTGGAATTTTCAAAAATGTTTGTTTAAACTGATTTATTATTTTAAGTTTAAAAACTAGAAAGAGAGAATAGCTATATTGCAATATCTGAGTTAATATAACATGTAGGTATCATATTCCTTAGCATTAACTATTAAAGAATAATAAAACTCCAGAAGGGAAAAGACTCAGTAAAAATAGCTGGGATTTAAAATTATATTTTTCTGCCTGTTAATTTGTCATACAGAGTAAAAGTAAGCCATAGGTATGAAATGGAAACTCTACCAAATGCCTCTGTGTTTCAGTAAACTTAATTATACAGCACACCATAAAATGACAGTAATATTAGAGACGAAAAGTAGCAATTTCAGATGTACAATAACTGCTTTTTACAAGGGTTGAAATTACATCAAGCACATATACCTATTCAGTCTAATACTATTTTCCAGCAAGAGCCAGTGGGATTCACAGTCAAGGGGAGGGAAAAATTTAACTAAGCAGAAATCTGCTTGGTTCAGAAAAGGTTTGCCTACAAACCCACTGCATTTTGAGTGTGTTCATTTGCTGATACATAGGTATCTTATATCAAAATTTGCATTTTATCTTTAAATGTATATGTACACATGTGCTTGTAACAGCTTCAGTCAAAAACCACTATTAATGGATGATTCTTGGCTTTTAAAGGGTCTCTGATATAAGTGCATCTGATCTAAGTGCATATCACATAGAATGACTTTATAAGGATAGCATCCTGTTATGAATAATAGAATGAACTCAATATTTGTGAAAAAGTTTTTATGTCATCATGCCAGAAAACTTCCATTTAAAAATCTAGAGGAATATTATTGAATTTTTATTTCAAATTGGAAAGATTTTTATTAATTTTTTTCCTTCTCCTATTATTTTCATTAATTTAAAGAGAATTAACACAGTACCTTTCTTGGTATGTTGGTATTGGGTTTCTTGTTTATCAGTTAATTAATACCCCTATCATGACTTTGCTTGATATCTGTGCCTAACATTTCTATAAAGATGATTTTTTGTCACACATACCTTGTTTAGAATGCTAGCTTTGTTATTAACTATCTGTTTGATCTCAGGGAAATTCTCTAAAATTGAATCTGTTTCCTCATCTAAAAAATTAATATATTAATACCTACAGTCATTATAATTGTTATCCAGGACAGACATAATATATGTAAAGTTCCTACTGCATTGCTAAGCATAAAGTAGGTGATAAAGTGCTGATAGCTTTTATTTATTCTATTATTATGTATATAGTATAGTACACACTAGACTGGAGTTCTAATTTCAATTTTAAATTTCTCTCTTGACTCTAGGCAAATCAACATCTTTGTGGCATTGATAATATCACTTGCTTTTTTATCACATCATGGCAAAATCTTCAGATTCTGTTAAAGAAAATATATGCCTCGCTACTATATAATGTCAGATACTTATGATCTCACATAAAAAGTGACAGAGAATTGTGTTTTAAGAAACATAGAATAAAAATACTGTTGTGGAATAAAAATATCACAGATGATTAATAAAATTGTTACTTGGCTGAGAACATAAAATCATTTCCTTTGTGGGTAAAGGAATTTGAAGGCAAGGGCTATATAAGAGGAAAGTGATTGGAGTGCCTAATTTTGTGCTCATGGAATAAAACTAAGGAATGGAAAGCTAGTTTAAAAGGGAGGGCCTCACAGTCAGTTTTGACTGGACACAGTGTACCACCTGATAATCCTGAGAAACTGATAGACGAATAAAGTCTGATGCTTCCAGTGTCATTGGCAGTAGATTTCTATCAACTGGAATATGAATTATCTCCCTATTTGTTTGTTAATCTTAAAATTCTTTTATCTGATTTCAAAGGGTTTTTCTTTCATAACTGGAGCATAAAAATACTCTGTGCTTTTGAGTATGTTTCTAGATGATCTGTTAAGCAGATTCATCATTGTTCCTCTAGACATAGATATGTCATGGCCTGTTTATAGTCATATGTGTATATTCTCTCCTTTCTTTCTTCCCTCATTCCTTTCTTCCATCCTAACCTGCCTTCCCTCCTTCCTTTCTATATATTTGTCTGGAGAGGGAGTATTCATTTCTTCTCTAGGGTATATTTACACTGCTCTTTGACTAATGTTAAAACTAAGGATTATATGCCTACTTTTTTTCCCCTCTGAGGATTCTTGGTATAATGACAAAAATACATCCAACAAGTAACATGTAAAATAGAAGCAACTTCCTTCCATAAATGTGAATATATGTTCCTTAGGGATAAAATTTGAAATATTCATACACCTCTTAGATCACTGGTCACATATGCCACAAAATATATGTGATGAAATTAACACAGAAATAATAGTGTATTCTTTGAGGACTGCAAAATATGACAGAGCACCTTTAGAATGATGGAAATAATTGGTAATTGTCTTCTTTGAACTTGACAATGTACTATGCTCTTGATATACATTATCTTTGAACTTACAGCAATCCTGGAATGGTGTGGTCCATCCTGGATGGTGTGGTCCATCTTATGGAAAAAAAACATGATTACCAGATCAAGGATTAAATACACAACAGTATATAAGTGTTATAGAGAGTTCAGAGTAATAGATGTATTCTATGATGACTCCAGAGCCAACAAATTCAAATTTTACCATCTACCTTAAAGTTTTCTATCATTATATGGGTATAGTCTGTATTTTCTATCTGTAAGATATTTTTAAAAATAGAGAGAAATGCCAAAGATATGCTATTAACATTTTAGGTATCAATTTATTTTTTAAATGGAAATCATAATTTTCACACTTATAGGATATAAATAGTCAATAGGAAGAGGTCAAATACATTCTGATGTGTTGTCATTGGAGAATGAAGTTGTGCTTCTCAGATAGAAGTAAAGCATCTATCACCAGCTGCGTGAACTCGGGAGAAAATATGTTGTAAGAGTTCATTATTTTTCTCCATTGCTAGCCACTGTCCCTGTTCAGGTATAGCAGCACAGATGGTGTTGTGGTAAAGACACATAACACTGTCAGGAGCTGTAACATATGGCAAAAATCTGGCATTCCTCATTCCCACAAGTTTCAAGGTTAAGATAGAAACTTGTCACTTTTCTGACATTCAATTAACTCCTTTCCTTTGTCTTTACATGAGAATATAAAAGGATCTTTTAAGAGATTTTTTTTTCATACTCAACTCATTTCTGAAACTCTACCTACTTTCTTTATTTCATTAGCACTGATCTAATGATTTTTTGAATTATTAGAATGTATCCTGTGTTATATCAAAAATATGTTCTTAAAAATTATTCCATTAGGAATTAAATTATATTTAAATGCAGTAAAGAAGCTTGGTAAAGGGGTCAGTGTATAAAGTTTTTGCAAAGTTAAAGTTATATGTACCTTATTATATGTATAGTTTTCATATTCAATGTTTACTTGAAATAAGGATATGACAAAAAGACATGTCTCAAAAAAGACATGGTGAGAAAATTCTTACTAAGAATGAAAAGGCAGTAATTATCCAGCAATAAAGATAAAAATTTGGTCTGCCATAAAGCACCCATAGAAATAATTCTAAAAGCATGGACTTTCCATCCAAGATTCTTCCTTTGAAATTCAATAACTTATTCATGTTCCTCTCTCATAGTCTTCATCCAGATGCCCAGTCATTCCAGGGAACAGAACAATGAGCCTTCTTTGTGAAAAAACTAATTAGAGAAATTTAAAATATGTCTCTGAATATAGAAGGTATTTAACTCAACATTCTGTGTTAAAGGATAATGATTAGTGTGGTTTCACATAAAAAAACTGAATAATTTTTCTCTTTTAAATGTTAGAAAATAGAACTAAACAGAAAGAGTAAATCTGCTTTTAAAAACAAGCACCATTGGAGTAGAGGAATGGAATTAAGTTGCTTGTCCTCAGAAATGTCTCTAGATTTCCAGAATGTTGAACCACAAAAGCTAATATTTATAAGGAGCTGAGGGCTGTATTATGTTTAAGACAACATAAATTTTTTTTAATTATCTCTGAACTGAGATAGATTACTAGACAGACAGGTTGTTTCTCAAAATCATTTTCTCAAAGAGAATTGACAAAATCTGCTATATTTTTGTGGCCAAAATTGAAATTTAAATGAGAGGATAGTGAGTTTAACATGTGTAATCACAAATCAGGTACCAGAAAAACTCTGGATGATAGAAATGAAAATAAATGTAACAAATTGAAATTGAAAACATTTCCATTTCCATCCTAAATAAACACATACGGAAGTACGTACGGAAATAATTGAGTTATTTTATGGAAAGTAAACCTAGAATGAATGGTGTCAAAAGTGTAATATGGCCATAAGAAATCTATTCGATTGTGGTTCACATAAACAGACCTATTGTATTCAGAAAGCATCTCAGTAGGTGTTTCATAGTTGGGGTTTTATTGCTTCTCCAGCTTTATCCTTTACCATTCATTTACCTGCATTTCCCAATTAACCTTTGCTTAGCTTCTCAAAGACAGCGTGCTCAATATTTGAGAGATAGAAAGTCATTCTTGGGTTGATCCTTCAGATTTTTACCTTAGAGACCCCATGATCAAGTTAGTTGGCTCTCTCAGGCATTCCTATTGCTTTCTGGACTTAGAATTCTGTCCCTGATCACACTGTTTTTTGATTATTGCTTGCCTTGCTAAATTTCCCCCACTAGACTTTAGACAGTGACAGACTTCACTTTCTTGGGCTCCAAAATCACTGCAGATGGTGACTGAAGCCATGAAATTAAAAGACACTTGCTCCTTGAAAGAAAAGCTATGACAAATCTAGACAGCATATTAAGGAGCAGAGACATTACTTTGTTGACAAATGTCCATATAGTCAAAGCTACGGTTTTTCCAGTTGTCATGTATGGATGTGAGAGTTGGACTATAAAGAGAGCTGAGTCCCGAAGAACTGGTGCTTTTGAATATGGTGTTGGAGAAGACTCTTGAAAGTCCCTGGGACTGCAAGGAGATCAAACCAGTCCATCCTAAAGGAGATTAGTCCTGAATATTTATTGGAAAGGCTGATGCCAATGCTGAAGTTCCAATAGTTTGGCCATCTGAAGCAAAGTGCCGACTCGTTAGAAAAGACCTTGATGCTGGGAAAGATTGAATGCAAGAGGAGAAGGGGATGACAGAGGATGAGATGGTTGGATGGCATCACTGACTCAATGGACATGAGTTTGGGTGAGCTCCAGGAAATGGTGAAGGAGAGGTAAGCATGGTGTGCTGAAGTCCATGCGGATACAAAGAGCCAGACACAACTGAATGACTGAACAACAATAAAGCTTCAGGATCTCTGCAGGCAAGCCCTTGTCTATTTTGCAATGACTATTGCATCCATCTCCTGTGCTGTCTAGAACATATATATATATTCACTGTGTGTGTGTTCAGTCACTCAGTCTTGTCCATGAACTGTATCCAGCCAAGCTCCTCTGTCCATGGAATTTTCGAGGCAAAAATACCAGATCTCCTCTAGGAGATCTCCTTGACCCAGGGATTGAATCTGCATCTCTTGTGTCTCCTTAATTGGCAGGTGGATTCTTTACCACTGTGCCACCTGGGAAGCCCCCAATCTATTGAGTCAAATTATTCAAATAAGAAAAGACATAGCTCTATCCACTGTGTTCAAGCATACAACTGTGAAAGAAAGTGCTCTATTCTGGAACATTTCATGTACTATCAAGTACCTGGCTAAAAAATGTGCCCAGATGACCTACCAGTGAAAGTGAAAGCAAAGTCGCTCAGTTGTGTCTGACTCTTTGTGACCCCATGACTATAGCCTACCAGGTTCCTCCTTCCATGGGATTTTCCAGGCAAGGAATGCTGGAGTGAGTTGTCATTTCCTTCTCCAGGAGATCTTCCTAACCCAGGGATTGAACCCCAGCCTCCCGAATTGTAGGCAAATACCTTACCATCTTAGCCACCAGGGAAGTCTAGACCTACAAACAGAGAGAGGAAAAATATTATATATAATGGCAGAATAGATATCCTCAATGAGAGAAGCACTGGGAAAGACCCAATGTATTTTTTTAAAGAATGTACCAGAGAAGGAAAATTATATACTTTGCATGCAGCACCAGAAAACCTAACTAATCTTAAGAGACAGAAGTAACAGGGAGGAATTTGACTTTGCCATAAAGAAACATTATCTGATGATTAGCACTGTCACAAAGTGAAGTGGGGTCTTCTGGCACAAGTTGTTTGTCATTGGAATCGTCACTTTTACATATAGAAGAAAAGCAGTTTACAAGTTCATGAGTTAGAAAGGAAGTAATATCACATGATTTTATAGGAGGAGAAATCTTTTCCCCTTTACTCATCTAGGTTCTTGTCTGAGAACCACCCCTACAACCACACCCCCTGCCCCCATAATAAAAGACATTAACAAAAGAAAAATAAAAGTTTAATAGTGTATATATAATAGGTCAGTAGTTCCCCCAAGGTCACACGGGGAGTAATTGACAGCTATAGCTTCAGCTCAGGTTCTCTATGTAGTGGAAATCAGAACTGATGGAGTACCCCTGCCCAAGTGGCTGCAGGTAACTTATTTTAACTGCTGCACACTATTCTCTTGTATGAACATCCTGATAGAAGTAATTTAACATCTTTAATTTTGAACTTTTTGTTCTATTTCAGGTTTTTTTTTAAAGCATATTGTTCCTTTTTTATAAACTTACCCAATCTGATTATCTCTTAATTAGTGAGTTTAATCTGTTTACCTTTATTTTATTAATAGGAATTTTGAATGTAATTCTTTATTCTTTTTTTGTATTTTCTATTTATACTCATTTTCTTGCCCTCTTTTGTCTTCCTTTTCTGTCTTGTTTTGAATAAAGCTTTCTATGTTCTGCCGTAAACAAATTATTCTCTTCTCTCTGCAGGTTTAGAAAATATAGATTATATATTTCAATGTCAACTTTAAAATTTTAATGTTCATGCTCAATAATATATTTTGATTTATCAAACTTTGTTGTTGCTGTTCAGTCGCTAAGTTGAGTCTGACTTTGTAACTCCACGGACTGCAGTATGCCAGGCCTCCTTGTCCCTCACTGTCTCCTGAAGTTTAGCATCACACCCACACATACACACAAGTTATATATGAAAGTTATTAGGTGTTGAATGTGTCCACATATTGTAAAAATTTCTATGTTCCCCCTTATCCTTTTAATCAACACTCTTCCTCAGTCATCCTTTTCTTGTAATTAATATTCTTGTTTTAATAATCCTTCTGCTGAGAATTTATGTGAATGAAATTTTAATCTTTGCATGACTGGTTTAGCCAGGAATAATATTTTAGGTTGACACATTTTTCCAGACTATGAATGCATTTTTCATCTATTTCTATTGATAACGTTTTCCTTTGCTTTAATTTTTTTTCCCAGTTAATGCCATTTGTTTCTGGCTTTTAAGGTTTTAAAATTTATCGTTGACATATGCAGTTTCTCTGTCGTGTTTAACTGTGCATTTTTCTTTATTCAGGCTGTTTATTTAGGCACTTGGAGGGCTTCTGAGAACATCCATGTCATTCTTTGATTGGCCAAATTATCACCCTTTCCTTTTTTCAAATATGACTTTCAGTTCATTTACTCTATTCTTCTGAGACACTTAGCTATAAGCTGGAAAATCCATAGTATTGTCTATATTTCTTTAATTTTTTTAAGTAATATTTGTATAACTTGTGTTTTGGGGCTGTGCTCTAAGTAAATTCTTTAGTACCGTTTTCAAATTCAGCAGATATCTCCAAAGCTATGTAAATTATTTCTAGAGGCTGGTCTGTTTACTGAGTTGTTTGTTTGTTTTGAGGTACGTATTTCTTTATTGAGATTCCTTAAAAATCCCTTTCACTAGTCTTTCTTTTATCTTTGCTTAGTTCATTTTAAAAAACTTGACATTTGTCCCTTGGAGGATTGTGAGCTATTACTAAAGTGTTTTACAGTCTTATCCATATAAACATTTCATCTTGGGTAAATTCAGTTTCTGATTATCTGGGGAATTATTTTTCTTCTTCATCTTTTTGGTTATCAGGCTTGTTTTGAGTGGGAGGTTCTTATATATATATTTTTTTTCTTTCCTTTTTCGCCCCCCTAAAAGTATGTGTTTCCTTTTGTGTGAATCAGTTCTGTGGTTGCCTCTACTTGTCTTTCGGTGATTTTTCAGGTCCTAGGACTCATAGTAACAGTATCATGCTCTAACTCATAGGCAAATAACATACATCACCATCAAGCAAGTGGGGAACTTGATTCGTTTTTCAGTTATGAATATGTGTCTTTCTACTTTCATATTTCACAACTCCATATATGTGGCAGCCTTAGGGAACATTTTTTTTTAGTCTTCTCTAATAAGCAGGAGGAGCCTTGACACACAATCCCTGCTTTAAACACTGAGTCTGGTTCTATAAATCCATTTTATGGGAGCAGTTTTAATCCCTATGGCCTCAGAAAAAGTGACCTCTTCTTCTATCTGATTTTGGACTTTAATCCCAGAGGGCCAGAGGATGTTCTTCTACTCATCACCTTGTATTTATGGCCCATGATAATCTCTGTTCAGTTTGTAAGACCTGCTTTATCTTTATAGTGTTTTCTTTATTTTACATATAATTGTTATATGATTGAGGCAAAGATTGCATCACAATGTGATTTTGCTGTCTTCTCAACAGTTCTTCTACTCTTCATTTCATCATTTGTACTTGCTTTTGTTTATAATCATGGAGCACAGTATTTTATTTCTGTCAGCATATTGATAAAAATGGAATTGGACTTAAAACATACTAACACAATATTACCCATGGAAAGTCATATATCTATATATATATATATATGTATATATATATGTATATATGTGTGTATGTGTGTGTGTGTGTGTATGTAGATAGTATATAGAAAACCAGAGGAGAAACCACTCTACATGGTGCATCCAGGGACATCAGTGAATTGAACTCAAGGAACTTTGATTTGACAATCATTTGTTGGGTTACCTCAGTGGCAATTTAATTTCAGCAAAGCAATAGCATCTGTAATAGGAAATTAATATTGTTGATTTGAATACTATTGGCATTATTGTTTTGTTTATATTTACATTGTAAATATTTTTGTTATGTAAGTGCACAAGAGTCCTATACATATAGACTTTAACTTCACTCTGAATATGATCTCAGTTAACCGATATAATGAATAATGGTATATGGCTTCTCTGGTGGCTGAGACGGTAAAGAATCCCACTAGCCATGCAGGAGATACAGGTTTGATCCCTGGGTTGGGAAGATTCTCTGGAGAAGGAAATGGCAACCCACTCCAGTATTCTTGCCTATGGACAGAGGGATCCGTGGGATCACAAAGATTTAGACAGGATCAGGTGACTAACACGAACACACAATAAATCTTGTTATATAAATGCTAGATAAATTTTCTTTTACTGGGAAAACATCCACCAAAAAGTAGAATTAGACTGTATGACATAATCCTCATAATATTCAAGTGAGGGAGGCTCAACATTGATTTTTTGTTTCCTGAATTCAGAGGACGGAATTGAGAAAAAAATGTTAAGTGATTGTCACAAGTCAAATAAGTGGTATGCCAGGATATACATATGTTTGCAGAACTCTGGTCCTTATTGAATAAGAAATATACACAGATACAATGGGAAAACAGGGAAAAGAAAGATTTATTTTCAGGAAATGGCTTTATTTCATTGAAACTTTAATGTTAACCCAGCTCACACATTCTCCAAAGTTCTAGTGTATACATTAGATTTAAGGAAATCCAAGAAACAAGACAAAAAACTGAGAGGAAAATGTAAACCAAATGACATAAAAAGTAAATTATGAGATACAGAAAATTTCTAGATAAGTAGTCACTCAAATTACATATCATAGTAATCCTTTAAATTGTCTTATGTGTTTCCCTACTTTTCTTTTGGAACCAAGTATTTTCAGGTACTGGAGAAGACAATGGCACCCCACTCCAGTACTCTTGCCTGGAAAATCTCATGGATGGAGGAGCCTGGTAGGCTGCAGTCCATGGAGTGAGAAGAGTCAGACACGACTGAACCACTTCACTTTCCCCTTTCACTTTCATGCACTGGAGAAGGAAATAGCAACTCACTCCAGTGTTCTTGCCTGGAGAATCCCAGGGATGGGGGAGCCTGGTGGGCTGCTGTCTATGGGGTCGCACAGAGTCAAACACAACTGATGCTACTTAGCAGCAGCAGCATTTTCAGTTACAGGGAAATTTTCAACATTTCCAAGAATAACCCAAGCAGTGGAAAAATATTATAAGTATGACTCTGCCTGTGTGTATTTTAAAATGGTCTAAATAAAGGAGAGAATGACATTCAGGTTTTCTGAAATTAGATAATTATAAAACTATGCTATAGGAATTTTTATGATAATGGCAATAGTGCTTGAATAGAAATATAGAATTTCATTTATATATTTATTTGAAATATAAATATTTCAAAATTTATATGAAAATTATAAATAAATAATATTTTATTTATTTCATTTATATGAAACTGGTGTACTACTATAACAAACTTCCTTTACCCATTAAGTTTTAGCTACTGTAACCAATTTAAAATGTAATTTTTCTTTTTGGAGTTAAAACTATTCTTATCTTATTTTAAATAAATTGTCACACTTATAAGAAAGTTTCACAGGGAAAAAATGTTCCTTGTGCCTTCCCTACTCTTTTTAACTGAAAGAAATAATGTATTTTATAAAAATTCTGATAAGAACTCCAATGATAACTAATATTTGATGTTATAAGACAGAAATTAAATGTTTAACTTTTTAACATGTAAAACACTATGTCATGCCTTGTGAGGAAGGATGAGAGACAATTGGTGAAAATATATTGCTTCTTGCATATAATTAATCTCTTTAGCAATAAGGTTAATTTCAACTTTGTAAAGCATGTCTTCATTTTATCATATTCAATTTACCTGACATTCATGTTAAATATTTTACCTCATTGCTGCTACAAAAGGTAAATAGATAGCTATTAAAAATTTAAATACAAAATAAACAAAAATAGTAAAATAAAAACCTTTTAGTGAAGACATTTGCCAAAAGAAAAAAAAAGTAGGATGATCAAGATCTAAGCATATCCAACAATATGTTATACTCTACTGGCTTTTTAAAAATCAGATATAGAAATGTTGAATAATAGTGGAGAGTAGGGAGACAGCACATATTCAGCACTCAGAACTTTTCACTCGAGGAGGCAGCAAATCATCACATAAATAGTATAAAATAAATTCATCCATTACCGTTAGGTTTAAGTTAAAAATAGTTCCCCCTTGGATCCTCTTGAGTCAGTGGGAATGTACTGAACATCGTGCTGCTGTGACATCTATATCATACCTGCCAGGTGGCCTCCTGAATTTAAAATGAGGCCAAATCATTGTATTCTATTTTTCTTTTTATTTTTTTCTTTTGTGGAGGAAGTGGGAAATATGGATGCTAGATCTAAGAACTTATTATAATGTAAAAAATATGTCTGGCAGGATAAGAAGTCAACAGTTTCAACTGGCTCTTGTACTATGTGTCCAGCCACCTATGTCATTCATTTTTAAATTTATTTATGGTCTGCATTAAATATAAAGAAAAGAATCCTAATAAAATATAAGAATAATATAAATGATCAATTATGTTTGGCATACTACATTTAATGTGGCAGAAAATGTTCATTTAAAAAGTTAAGAAAGGAGCAGTTTTCTTTAAAATATAAATACTTTAACAAATATATGGATCTTTAAATGTGCCAACTTTCTAATTACCGCTCTAAATGCATTGAGTCAATTTACTCCTTGTAAAGCAGACAGCATATACTTTCATTCTTACATAAATTGATAACAACAAATAAATTAGTAGCAACAAATGAACCATGACACTTTTTCTGATAATTCTGATTATTAGACTTCTTTGTAGCAAGACTCAAAGAAATGTTGGCAGGCATCAGTGTCAGACCCAATGCAAGTTCTAAAATTATAGGTTCTTTCTGTTTTTATAATACCATCAGTATTTTTAAGGGTCAGTGAATATGTGCACCAGAGTAAAGTGACCTCCAGTGAGTCATTAAACTCCCTTTCTGTGTTTGTTTTGGTATCCCTTTCATTTAGAACTTTATACATACACATGTACACTTGTGCATGCACACACACACACAGACATACACACAGTTTTAGTAGAATGAGAAGTACACCTTTTAAAAAAAATTTTTATTAACTATTTTAATTACACAGGGTTTTTTTTTTTGTTGTTGTTAAATATTTGACATTGCTGTGCTGTGCTTAGTCGCTCAGTTGTGTCCCACTCTTCCTGACCCCATGGATTGTAGCCCACCAGGCTCCTCTATCCATAGGGATTCTCCAGGTTAGAATACTGGACTGGGTAGCCTATTCCTTCTTCAGGAGTTCTTCCTGACCCAGAAATCAAATCAGTGTCTGCTACATTGCAGGCAAATTCTTTACAAATTGAGCTACCAGAGCATAGAAATACTTTATGATATTCTCTATCTGTATCTATACATCTTCTTATCTATTTACCCATAGATATTCACTTAGATTGTTTCCATGTCTAGGCTACTGTGGATTAATGTAATGAACACAAGAGTGCAGATATCTCTTTGAGATTCTGATTTCATTTTCTTTGCATGTGTATTCAGCAGTGGGCTAGCTGGATGATAAGGTAGTTCCATTTTTAATTTTTTATAGAACTTGCATACCATTTTCTATGGTGATTGTACCAATGATACACCCACCAACAGTGCACAAGCATTCCCATTTCTTCACATCCTTGCCAAACTTTGGTACCTCTTGTCTTTTGATGAGAAGTATTCTAACTGGTGTGAGAGGGCATCTCATTGTAGTAGTTTTGATGTGCATTTCTCTGATGATTACTGATGCTGAACTTCTTTGATGTACCTATTGGCCATTGGTAATGTCTGTTTTGAAAAAAAAATTTATATCATCTGACCATTTTTTAATCAGATTGTTTTTGCTCTTGAGTTGTATGACTCCTTCACATATTTTTAATATTAATTCCTTATCAAATATATGAGTCACACACATTTTCTCCATCTGCAAGTTACCTTTATGTGGTGATTCTTCCTTTTGCCATTCAATATTTTTCTAGTTTGATGTAGTCCCATTTATTTGTCTCTTGAGCTTTTGGTGTCATATTCAAATAATTGTTTCCAGGACCTATGTATTTGGTCCTGGCAATAATTGTTTTCTATTAGCAGTTGTATGGTTTTGGGTCTTATGTTGATGTCTTTTATCCAGTTAATTCTTTGCCATGTGAACATCTAATTTTTCCAGAACCACTTATTGAAGAGACTGTCCTTTCCCCATTGTATATTCTTGGTTACGTTGACAAATATATGAGGGTTTATTTCTGAGTTCTTGAGTCTATTCCATTGAGTATATAAGTCTATTTTTACCAATACCAAACTCTTTTGATTATTATAGCCTGTAATATCATTTGAAATTAAGAAAAGTGATGCCTTGAGCCTTTTTCTTTTTTTGCTCAGGACTGCTTTGGCTATTCAGTATTATATTGTTTTTGATGTTATTGTGAGTATGATTATTTTCTTTTTTTCTTTGTCAGTTATTTCATTTGTTAGTGTATAGAAATGAAACTGATTTCTTTATGTCAATTTTGTATCTGCAACTTTTCTGAATTAGATTAGTTCTCTCTTTTCTTTGCTCGAGTCTTTAGAATTTCAAAAGAAAAACATAATTTTATCTGCAAAGACAAACAGTTTTACTTATTCCTTCCTAATCTGGATGCCTTTCATTTCTTTTTTTACCTAATTGCTCTGATTATGTTTTGAGCTACTCTGTTGAATAAGAATAGTATAAATGGGAATCCTTATCTTGTTCTTGATCATAGAGAAAGTCTCCTGGGTTTGTCGTTATGAACATTACTATCCTGAGGTACATCCCTTTTATAAAATTTGTTGAGTTTTTTTATCATAAAATGATAACAAAGACCACAACATTGTAATGCAATTATCCTCCAATAAAATAAATGAATATGGTGTTTTTTCAAATGTTTTTACTGCATCTGTTGAGATGAGCATATGAATTTTATCTTTCATTTTATGAATATACTATATCATATTATTGATTTGCATATGTTGAACTATACATCCCTTGATTATGGTGTATTATCCTTTTTTTATTTTAATGTTTTTAGAGTAGTATTGATGATTTACAATGTTGCTTTAATTTCTCCTCTATAATAAAGTAATTCAGTTATACATATATATATCTTCTTTTTAAAATATTATTTTCCATTACAGTTTATCATAGGATACTGGATACAGTCATCTGCAGTATACAGTAGGGTCTTGCTGTTTATCCAGACTGTATACAGTAGTTTACAGCTTGTTGTTATTGAGTCATCAGGTTGTGTCTGACTCTTCATGATCCCACGGACTGCAGCACACCAGGCTTCCCTGTCCTTCACCATCTCCCAGAGATTGCTCAGACTCATGTCCTTTGAGCCAGTGATGCCATCCAACCGTCTCATCCTCTGTTGCCCCCTTCTCCTGCCCTCAATCTTTCCCATCATCAGTGTCTTTTCCAATGAGTTGGCTCTTCACATCAGGTGGCCAAAGTATGTGTAATCTTTTTAATGTGCTGCTGAAATCAAATAAGTATTATTTTGTTAACAATTTTTGCATATATTTTCATCAAAATTATTGGCCTCTAGTTTTTTTTTTTTCTTGTAATGTCCTTAACTGGCTTGGGTAGGAGATTAATGCTGTACTCATAAATCAGTTTGGGAGTGTTTCTCTCTCTTCAATTTTTGGGAGCATTCTGAGAAAGATTGATACTGATTCTTCTTTAGATATTTGGTAGAATTCACAGGGGAAACCATCTTGTCCTTGGCTTTTCTTTATTTGGAGATGTTGATTATTGATTTGACCTTCTTACTCTGTTCCAGCTTTCTATTTCCTCATGGTTCAGTCTTGGTAGGTTTTGTGTTTCTAGGAATTTATTCATTTCTTCTAGATTTATACAATTTTTGGCATATAATTGTGCCAAGTAATCTCTTATAATGTTTTAGTCCAAAATTTCCTTACTGATTTTCTGCCTGTATAACTTATCCTTGCTATTAATATGTTGTCTATTTCTCCCTCATATATTTTATTATTTGCTTAATATGTTTAGGTGCCCTGAAGTTGAAAGTATATGTATTTAGCATCCTCTTGATGAATTGGTGCCTTTATCATTATGTAATGACCTTCTTTGTCTCTTATTATAGGATTTTGACTTAAAATCTGTGGTATCTGTTATAACTACCAAAGCTTTATTTTGTGAGTCTTTATCCATTCATCACTCCATCTGATTGGAGAATTTAAGCCATTTACTTAGTATTGATAGGTAAGAACTTACTGATGCCATCTTATTGATAATTTTCTGGCTTTTTGGTTGTTTGCTTTCTTCTCCCTCTCTTGCTTCCTTCGTTTTAGAATTGCTGATGTTTTTTCATGGTTGGTATGATTTGATTCCAGTGTGTGCATGTATGTGTGTGTGTATATCTAATATTGGTCTTTGCCTTGCTATTACCATGAGAGTTACCTAAAACATCTCTCATATAAATCTATATGTAAGTCTGCATTTATATCTATCTCCATATATAGCAGTTTAATTTAATTTAACATCTTTTACTTCAACTGCATACAAAAATCTTACCATTTTATACTCCCTATGCCTTCTGCATATCTATTACCCAACACATAAGTGGATGAGAATTTTTCTGAGTCTCTTGATATATGGTGCTGAATCCCATAGCTCTTACAAAGGAATTCTGTTTATGGATTGATGCCAATTTATTGTTGTTGAGAGTGAGATATTACAAAGGACATATTATTCAACCATGTTTCTCCAAGCTCCACTTCTTTCAGAGTTACATATGTAAATATCATTTATATATCCTATGAATATTCCACAACCATCTTGAATTAAGTGTTCAAGCCAAATTTACTTTCTTATGCATATTGTATCTCCTTATTTCTGCTTCTAGTTAATGGCATTGATACCTCACATCAGTGAGTTGCTCAGTGACTTTTGAAGTTACCTGGAGTTATTTCTTGCAAATCCTCAATCACTAAATTCTATTGATCTTGCATTTAAAATGTATCTCCTGCATCTCCTGCATTACAGGTGGATTTATTACCCACAGAGCCACCTAAAAAGCCCTCCTAAAAGATGTATTTTTACCTAAAATATTGCAAGACTTTCCTAGAAATCAACCTCTACCCAATTAATTCTCTCTGTTGCTATTAAAGTTGTTTTCTGACAATCAAAATAACAGGAAAAAACCACATTTTTCCTACTTAAAATATTTTAATGGCTATATTGTTTATAGAAGCAATTGTCAGTCTAGGTGAGTGAATTTCTAAACAGTATGGAGATTAAGGAAATAGAATAGATCTAGATCAAATGCCATGTATACTCTTTTCTAAACTAATCTAGACATCTATGGCTTGGGCCCCTTGACTTGGGCACTTCTCCACTTTAGAAAGAAAGCAACCTTTAACCTGTTATGGCACATTGCTTGAGTAAATAGAAACTATTGCTGAACGAAAGCACCACTGAAATTGTGTGTGTGAATTAGTTTGAGAAATGAAGCTAAAGACTAGACAAAAAATACCTTTGTGAGTGAGATATTTCACTATTTTTTGTTTGTAATAAAATTCACCTGGTCGACCATTACAAGCATTATTTCATTTTGATGTAAAATTCAGAAGGATTTACAAGAATTGAATGCCAGAGTAGAATATAATTCTTCCTACACCTATCTGCATGTTAATGACAAAATCTCAAGATACATATATAAAATAAAAAGAAGCAAAGGTTTGATGTTTATTTTAGCAGCATTACATGAATTAATTTTGAATACAGCTCAAATAAAATTGTGTTATTTTAAATAATTCTTGATTTAAATCTATAATATTCTGTGTCACACAGTAGTAATAATCATTCTGAAAATTCAGGCTATTTGGAGGTAGTATCTAGAGTCTTGTAGAAGCAGAAATTTTTAAAATCAATTTTATCAGTTTAATAGAGTGTTATGATGGAATAAACTGTAAAATATTCCCTGATATGACTATAATATCAGAAAAATAATTTCATAGGGAAAGATGGAGTAGAATTCAACACGAACAATGTATGTTGTCAACTTTAAGGAAGAATTTATCTTCTAAAGAGTTAATGCTTTTTATATTAACTGTAGAAAGCAACTTTTATTGAATGCATTTAAGATTTATTTTAAATATTTAATTTTTAAATACAGAATTATTTATAAATACCTAGAAAGTACATTCTTTGCTACTGAAGTTACAATGAAAATTTGATATCTAGCTAATTTTAAGAACGTTGTCAGGTAAAAATGAATAAAGACACTGAAACATAGAATCAAGTCAAAATTACTTATTTAGCAATACAAATGTTTTCATTTGAACATTCTAATCTCATGTACCACCATTCACCTCTCATGTATCAATTGTGCCAGATAAGTCACTGTGACTTTGCTAGCCTCATGGATTCTCTGTTTTCTGCTTGGGATTGTCTGCCATCTCTGTTTTACTAAACTGACACTGTGTGTAATTTTGATGCTAATCACATGACAGTCACTATTACATTGTAGATTCACATTAATAAAATTTATTGAATTAATGAGGTGTGCCAGGCAGTGAGCTAAGCATTTCAGAAGACACATTTTCTTTAATCCTTACAACAACCCTGATGATTATGGTGCTCAGACTTAGAGAGGTCTGAAAACATCTATAGCTGTTAGAAGTGAGCCTTGTTGGTTAAATGAATAGCCAAATAAATACTTGGCTGTGGTTACTTTCGTCTGCTTATACAACAATATAATATTTTGATGTATGATTTCTAAGAAGCAGTTCAGGCCTGTGAACTGTTTGGTTGGTTGTTTGGATTTCTTTTTATATGAGAAGTCATTACACTTTATTGTAATAACCTGCTTAATGCCTCTCTCCCTGATAAATGATGAACTTCATTGAGTCAGAGATTGCATCATATTCATTGTGCTCAGCTTTGAACAAAGTTCCCAGCATATGTGTTCAGAAATATATATTGAATCCACAAATAGACTACCCCATTTTAGTTTTTAGCCAACCCTGATGATCTGAGATCTGAGGTGCCTCTATTTTCTTATAAAATTCACCCTTGAACAATATAGGGTGTAATTTATAATTGGCCCTCCATAGCCTCAGTTCCTCTGTATCTGAGGATTCAACTAACCACAGATCAATTTCTGGAAACTGAAAGAGGAGAAAGAAAACTGAACTTTTATCACCTTGTTCACAGTTATTCCATAAGTAGACTTTGCTGATACTTAAAGACAGTAGTGGATGTAAATTTATTATTTGGTGCATTAGATGTGGTTGAAAAATTGTGTTTAATTCTAATCATAATTAATATTCATGAGAATATGATTATTACAAATATGCTGTGACCAAACATATAATAATAAACTGGCACACATTTCATATTAACAAAGTTTTTATGTCTTCCACATTTTATTAAATTTCCTGCTTTACAAGCCAAAAATCCAGAAGCATTGGAATTCCCCCAAATACTTTAGTATGTGTGAATCCCATGCCCAAATTATTTCAGATAATTAATTAATTAGGTTAATTGAGGAGGGAAAATAGCATGGTTATTTGTGAATTCATAACAAATACCTTTTACTTAAAAATTCAATTGTGTAACCTGGGTCTGGTGAATTAGGCACCATCGTAGAAGAGGCATTGGGAGAAGAACACTCTTGAGTGTCCAGGTGAGTTGACATTTGCAATGAAAATTGTGATGAAATGTGCTATAATTTACTATGAAGGCATTAAAATCCACAAGTTGGCAAGTTCAGTTCAGTTCAGTTACTCAGTTGTGTCTGACTCTTTGCGACCCCATGGACTGTAGTACACCAGGCCCCCCTGTCCCTCACCAACTCCCAGAGTTTACCCAAACTCATGTCCATTGAGTCGGTGATGCCATCCAGCCGTCTCATCCTCTGTCGTCCTCTTTTCCTCCCACCTTCAATCTTTCCCAGCATCAGGGTCTTTTCCAATGAGCCAGTGTTACTATCAGGTGGCCAAAGTATTGGAGTTTCAGCTTCAACATCACAAGTTGGCAAAGCACACACTATTTATCAACTCCCTGTTTAAAGTATGTTTCTCTTTTAACATATGAACATTACCTTGTGTCAGTGTTTTCCTCTCCAAAGCCTGAAATTGTCATAGATTGTTTTCAGAAAAACAATGTTGCAGTGTGTGACATTGCTTTTGCATAGAAGGAAAGATTGTCCAGGCATAAGACAGCTAAAGTAAATGGGGTGGGTGATCCAAAGCCCCTATTTACTTAAAGAGTGGGTCAAATCCTTTGATGATGAATACCTGGTAACTCAGCTGGTAAAGAATTTGCCTGCAATGCAGGAGACCCTGATTCGATTCCTGGGTCAGGAAGTTCCTCTAGAGAAGGGATAGGGTACCCAGTCCAATATTCTTGAGCTTCCCTGGTGGCTCAGATGGTAAAGAATCTGCCTGCAACGCAGGAGACCTGGGTTCAACCCCTGGGTTGGGAGGATCCCCTGGAGGAGGGCATGGAAACCCCCTTGAGTATTCTTGCCTGGAGAATTCCCATGGACAGAGACTGGAGGGCTACAGTCCATCAGGTAGCAAAGAATCAGATACAACTGAGTGACTAAGCATAGCACATCACAGCACCTGTTTTGGAAACCTTTGAGAAACTAACAGTTTAAAAAAGAAGCAACACATTCTTGAATTGGTTATTCCTTATATTTTGAAATGCCATACTTGTAAGAAATTGTTACTTGGTTCATAAGTTGGTTATTGAGCCCCTGTCATATTTTTTGCTTTTTCTTTGTTGTGGTAAAATATGCATGACATATAATTTTTATGTGTATGATTTTAAGTGTAGCATTAAGGAAACTCATGTTGTGTGCAACCATAATCACCATCCATCTCCTGAACTCCTTTCATCTGCCAAAATTCATTCTTCTCCCATTAAACATTCTGCTTCATATATCCCCCAAACCCAGCCCCTAGTACCACTGTTGTAACATTTTTGTGTGTGTGTGAATCTGATTACTTTAAGTACCTCATATAAGTGGATTCACATAATATGTTTCCTTTTGTGACTGGCTTATTTCACTTCACATGTCATCTCCAGGGTAAATTCTTGTTATAACACATATCAGAATCTCTGTCCTTTAAGTTTCAAATGTTCCATTGTAGGCACACATAAAATTTTGTTTATCTGTTTATCTGTTGATGGATACCTGACTGGTTCTACCTTTGGGTTATTCTGAATAATGCTGCTATGAATATGCATATACAAATATTGTTTTGAGTCCTTGTTTCAATTTTTTTTGTATATACCCAGGAAATAGATATTCTAGAGCATATGATAATTCTATGTTTATTTTTTTGAGAAACTGCCATACCGTTGTGGCTTATTTTTATCCAAAGGAATCCACACTGTTTTTTTGTGTTTCTGTCTCATCTCACTCTCTCCACACCATTAGCACCACACACACACACACACACACACACACACATATACACTCTTCCTTTCCTCTTTATTCAGATTAGTTTTAGCAGAGGAGAGTCATTATGACGCCCATTAATCTTCATTTTTCACAGCAAGATTCATTTTATAGGACTGGAAGATTCAGAAATGGAACCACATAGCACTTCGTCAGCAGCTAGGATTTCTAAATGTGATGCCGAGTGAAAATTAAACACAAGAGACCAGACAGCAGCTCTAATAACTCAGTAATTTCTAAATAAATAGACTGAGATTGATGGAAATGAAAACAGTTTTCTCTAACAAGGGAAAGTGTGCAGGGTAGTAATATTTGCCTCAAATACGCTTTGCATAAGGGATTAAAATTCCTGAAAGCCTCTCATTTCCCCATCAGAGAATTTGTTTCTTCTATCAATCAAATGGTAGTTAATTATCATATTTCAAGGAGCAGCTCATTAATTCATTAACTAAAAATAACTAGATATTTATGTAGGAAGATAACACATAATAACAGATAACTTGAACAGCTCTGCCAACGTAAATTTTCTTCCAATTTCATGAAAGTTTTAGGAAATGATTGCATGCTGAAAGTTTATACCAGCTGTTAATTTCCACTTTAAAAATTTAAGAAATTTTGAATTTTGGAATGAAATAAATTTAAAACTATACCCAAAGGAAAATCCTTCTCTTTCCATTTGATCAATTTTGTTTGGCTGTTAGGTGTTGACAAAGAAAGGTACAATCAAGGGAATAAGAAGCTGGAGAGGAAAGAAATAAAGTATTAAAATGACAAACTAGGTCAAGGTCCTTGAAAAAGGGAATAGTAGGAAAAAAAAAAACCCTAGAGAACTAGGGACCTTATCTTTTCTTTCCTCAATTCCAAAATATGCCCCTCATTTAAAAAAAAAATAAAACTACGTTATATTTTAGCATACTACTTTAAAACCTTCTGCTGCAAAGTTAACCCTTTCATACTTAAACTACCAATGATTGAGTATAATTTGCTTCTTTTAATTATTTTATTGAAAAATACTCACTGAAGTCCATGTATATGATATTTATGATGAATTAAAGACTAGTGATTAAACCAACACTTGGTCACTATGCAACCGAAAAGTACATAATTTTAATTTAGAGAAAGTTTGATTTACATTTTATGTTTCATGACAGATGTATGTTTTTCAGGCCCTGACACAATTTCAACTACTGTATTAATTCATGTATAAGAGAGTTAAGATAATCTGGAAAGATTGATTTTAAAAGAGGAAGTTAAAAATCAATTTGTATACCAGTTTAGATAATCCTTAAATGCAGTTTACCCCTATTAAAGAAAAGATCAATCTCTTCAAAGATCATTCCTACATAGGCATGAAGAGCTCTGATTTTCCCCTTGTCCCCACATTTTTCTTGCTGCATATCTCTGAAGGAAGTTTCATGCACTGCAAAGATATGTTAACAGTAGTAAATCTGTTTGGCCTTTTATAGCATAGCCAGAGTCCAAAAGCAGGCAGACACATTTAAATAGTGTTATACTGTTTCACTATTTTATGTATAGTTCTCATGCACAAATGGATTTAGTCCACCTCAGTGTGTCTCAAAATTTAATATGCATTACAATATCTTGAGAAACCTACTAAAATTGCGATTCTGATTCCATGAGTATTGAATGGCGCCTGAGATTCTATATTTCTAAAAAGCTCCCAGATATTATTGATGCACCTGTTCCATGGACCACATTTTGAGTAGCATCATTTCATAGAAAATGTCATTTGCCCTATTATCACCTATAGTGATTTCTTCGAGGTACAAATAAAAAATATGGCCAAAAAAACAGGAGGAGGATAAGGGAAAGAAGGAAAGAAAAAAGACTCATTTTGCTAACCAAAAATAGTGACAGCCATTTTCCCTTTATAATATAACTATATAGCAGCTTTGCATTGGGGCAAAGGAAGATTTTAGAACATCACTACATAATTATAAGTTAAGTCTTAGACCAAAATAAGTTTTTGACAAATATTGAGGATTTAGTGATAAGATGACCAATAAGGCACCTCTTTTAGAGCACTGGATACAACTGGAAGATTCTGTGTTAAATGATAGACTTTAAGATACCAGGGATGAAAATCAACAATTAACAATAAAGAGGAAGAAAATGGCAGAAGAAATAGATTACCAAAAAAGAGTTAATAACAACTCACTGAAGTTGGAAGAAAATGAGAATTTGATATACTATGAGGAAGAATGAGGAAAAAAATACTTCACAGAACAACTGTGAAGTGAAAGAAAACCTGGGAAGATGGTTAAGACACCTAAATTCATTTTTTCGATATATATTCAGAAACATATTAGGTCTGGCACCTTTATTAGGTTTATGGGATAGAACATCAAATAACATGTTAGGAGCTGTATGGTAACTTTCAGTAGACATATGCATAAATAAAAAAATATTACAATAACTTGTGCCATAAAAGATGTAAGACAGACATTTTATAACTAAAATGCTAGCCTCTGATTGGCTGGGGACTAACATGGGAAAGGTAACAAGAAATCATTTGCGCTAAGTATTAAAAGATGAAAACTGTCCCATCCTGTACTCCTCCTCACTTCAACAAGAGAAGAAAGAGCTGAGACTTCCTTTGTGTTCCAGTGGTTAAGAGCTTGTACTTCCAATGCAGGAGGTGCAATTTTGACCCCTGGTTTGGAAACCAGGATCCCACATGCCACATGTGCTGTGCTTAGTCGCTTAGCTATGTCAGACTCTGCAACCCCATGGACTGCCACCCACCACGCTTCTCTGTCTATGGGGATTCTCCAGGCAAGAACACTGGAGTTGGTTTCCATGCACTCCTTCAGGGGATCTTCCCAACTCAGGGTTGGAACCCAGGTCTCCCATATTGCAGGTGAATTTTTTTCTTTTAACTGTCTGAGCCACCAGGGAAGCCCAAGAATACTGGAGTGGGTAGCCTATCCCTTCTCCAGGGGATCTTCCTGACCCAAGAATTGAATCAGGGTCTCCGGCATTGCAGGTGGACTCTTTACCAGCTGAGCTACTGTGGCATGGCAGAAAAATGAAAGAAATAGCATTCCAGGCAAAAAAAAAGCACTTGAAAAGATAGGTAAACTGAGCCATGTCACTAATTAGTGCTGGGCAATTGATCTTACTAAGGAAGGCAGACAACTGTTTGTGATTGTAAGAGAGGGAGAGAGAGGTAAAGAGAGAATATGCATGCAAATTCATTCAGGGAGGATAAGAGAAAGCATTTTGTTTTTGTTGGTTTGTTAGGAGAAGAATATTTTTATGCTTAACTTGTATAGAGTTATTTGGAACAACTTCTTCAAGCTTCTTTGGAAAAGAGGGATACTGGTGATGAAAATAGATGAAACAGAGAGAAGAGTGGTATAGAGAACAGAGAAGGGAATGATTACACAGAATGTGATGCAGCATTTTCAGATCTAAACACTTTATAATCTATGTGCAATAAATTTTCAGAGACAGGAAATGAGGAAATCTGAGGAGTAGTAATATCTTACAACTATGGAGGGTTTTCCTGGTGGCTCAGTGTTAAAGAATCCATCTATAATTCAGGAGATGTGGGTTTGATCTCTGGATTGGGAAGATCTCATGGAAGAGGAAATAGCAACCCGCTCCAGTATTCCTATCTGAAAAAACCCATGGACAGAGGAGCCTGGTGGGCTGCAGTCCACGGTGTCACTAAGGGTTGGACATGACTTAGCAACGAAGCAACTATGGTGACTTTGGCCTCAAGTATCCTCTATTCTGAGAAGTAGGTCACAGGTTAAATCACAAATCAAATTGTATTGTAGTATTATATTGCTCCTTTTTATTAAAAGATATCAGTTATAAAAGTAATAATTTTCATTACAACATTCCTTAAACAGCACCCCAAAATCTTTATGATTAGTCTGGTTGAGAATAATAGTAGAATAAATCACTGGTTTGATTTTGAGTTTTTCTCTTACCCTCCCATAAAATATTAGGACTAAGCAATTATGTAGTAAATTGAGGGGACCAATCATTTAAAAGTCAAATCCCAAATAATAGCAATAACACAAGAAAGGAGAAATGTATAAATGCAAAGTAACAATTTTAATATATAGTGTTGTATCCTGTCTCTCTCATCTATAAGCCAATATATTCCAACATATGACTTAGGAAAGGGAAATGAGTTTGGCCTTGCAATTGACTTGCAAATAGCATCACAGGCAAGTGGAATTCAATGGAAAACTACAGTAGATAGACGTTTCTCATTGACTTTCATTAGACGTGCAGCATGAAATAGGAGTGAGAAGACGGTGCCTCAGGGTTTGGCCTTGTCTTTCTGCAGGAGAGCTGGTGGAATAAAGGAGAGCTCTGTAGATTCATATGTGAGAAGTGCTTAAAAACTGTTAATTTTTCCCTAAGTCACTGTTTACAAAACAAGTAGAATAAATAAGAGAAAAATATCAATTTATCATTCTCAAAACTATATTCTTAAAAATGACTAACAATGTTTGAATAGAGTAAAAATTCACCCAGTGAAAGAAGTTTTATGTATTTTTTTCTTTTCCTATAGGTAGGTGTTATCCACTTTTCAATTTCCTGGATACTGGTATTTTATGAGAATATGCTCCCGGACTACTTTTATAATTCACATCTTGCATAAAACCATATAAATATTGACAACTGAGAGATTTCCATTCAACTGCCAATGGATTACTGCCACTGTTATTAGTAACAACACATTTTTCAATATGAAATCATGTGATAACTGACATTCTTCACATTATTTGGGAGTTTGCACATAAGTGGTTTCATATAAATTCTATGCTATTCTAAATTATTGTAATCCAAATTCATATACACATACATTTTTAAAGATACATTTGTAGTTTCACTTCTAAAAGTTGGCTAATTTAAAACCCCAAGCTGATGGGGTTATATTCTTATCAATTGGTTGACCTGCCTATATTTATCAAAGAAATTAAAGCTAAAAGAATTAAATGCTTCAATGAGATAATAATAAAATACTGACCTTAATCTTATATACCTGTATATAAAATCTTATTAGAATTATTACTTGTCTTCAGTCTTAAATTTTTAACACAGTTAGGTAGATTAATGACTTTAAACATTTTTTATTAGCTGAATAGTCATGCATAGTTCTTACTATACATGATGTTACCATAGTTATTTTGCTTTTAAGAATGTGACTTTTGCAGTACTTACAAAGATGATATTGTTACACAAAGCCTGACACAATAGATCTATTTAACACACTCAATAATTAAGATTACCTGCAAAGAGCTAAAGGCATATGTTCCCAAGAAGAGAAGCCCTATTTAATAATCTTTTTATGTAAAAAATACCCTGTCTTTCTTATTAAAAACTTCAGGGCTTTGTACCATCTATAAAACCAACATTGTCTCAGTTTATAGAATGATGGATAGATATTATAACATAAGATAAATCACCAAATAATCCTGACAGAAGAAACAATGTGTATTTTAAAAAACTTATTTTTTTCAATGCTCTTTAGAGTATGTTTTTGCTATTTTCTATCCAATAATGAAAAAATTCTAAAGTTAAGTAGTAGTGGGTAGAAAATTTGTATCTACCATAGAACTGATGGGCTAATTAAATTAGTTTCTTCTAGGTAAAATTAATGACTAGAGTTCTCCTCCTGTAAATAAGCTCTTTTTAAATACAAGGCCATAACTAAATTGGTATTTTGCATAGTAGCTTCACTAAGAATTATAGCAGTTTTATGAATTTGCGTAATAAGCTCTTTAGAATAGATGACTATAGTCTTCATTTATTTCATCTGAGAAATCCAAACTGTTATTACCAATATTAAATTTAATCATATTAAATCCTAAAGCATTATTTGAATTCATTGACGCGAAGGCAAATGATCATAAAATGTTCTCTTAAGTACATTACAGAGGAAACAAACACCCTAACCATTATTTCTGACAGAGGACAGGGTATTAAAATGTGACTAGATGATAGCCCAGCTTGGGCTTACAGAATTAATGAAGAACAAATGTTCTAGGTGACGTGTATGCATGACATTCTCTCTGTGGGATGACCTTCATTCTTCCTCAGTTAGCTAATGAGAATTTTTTTGTTATTTTTCTTGCTGAAGGACCTCAGGGCCTTGTATCATTATTGAGTGAACACAATGTCACCTCAGCTGGCAGAACTGTTTCGTCTCTTGTCAGGAAGAGAAGTTTCCTTATGTCATCTGGAGACAGCACAACAGAGGAACTGGCAATTGAGACCCAGACATTTCAATCAGTAAACTCGAGCCAGTGGCTATGTTTCAACTGCTAGAGTTGTTCAGATCAGAATATTTAGCTGTCTTATATATCTCTTGGAATTTAGGGTGTTTGTTATGAGTGAAGAAAAGTCACAGTAATCTATACTTAGGATATTTCTTATCTAGTTGTCAATGTTATTTGGTTAGGAGGACTTCTATTTTTATGCTATTATGTATATGACACACACACACACACACACACACCTATATATATATGGGTATTTTTGTTCCTCAAATAGGTTGATACAGTCTCTTTAATCCAAATTCCCAAGTAGATTTAACCGATGGGTGCAAACAAAGGGAAGATACAGAGTGGGGAGGGATAGAAGAACTGTGTATCAGCTTATCAAATAAGATACCCGCATGGCATCTTCATTTTAACCTTTAGTTTTCTGTTGCTCTTAGAACAACAAAAAGCATTAGGATGAAATGGTTGGATGGCATCACTGACTCAGTGGACATGAGTAAGCTCTGGGAGTTGGTGATGGACAAAGAAGCCTGGTGTGCTGCAGTCCATGGGGTCGCAAAGAGTCAGACACAACTAGAGATTGAACTGAAATGAACTGAATGTATTGGTAGTACTTCCCTGGTGGCTCAGTCAGTAAAGAGTCTGCCTGCAATGCAGGAGATCTGGATTCAATCCCTGGGTCAGGAAGATCCCCTGAAAAGTGAAATGGCAACCTACTCCACTATGCTTGTCTGGGAAATCCCATGGACAGAGGAGCCTTGTAGACTACAGTCCATGGGGTCACAAGAGTAGGACACAACTTAGCAGCTAAATCACCACCACCAATGTATTGGTGTTGTGAAAATCAGAACGCTAGGAGATGCTATGCACAATGACAGTCATAACTTGTATCAGCAAATCTTTTAGAATGCTGGTTTTTATGGAGGTTATGTATTAGCTCAGACTCTGCAGTGAAATGCATTAGAGTATGTATGTGTCTCTCTGTGGGTTAAATCCTATTGTTTAACTGTTGAGCTTTTTCCTGTCATCTGAATGTTATTCATGGGCCTGCCAATATAAAACAGTAGTGAAGATAAATTATAAAGCTTATCTTTTTTGATGCTAGTAATGATAGTTAATGGCTGAAGTTATACAAGTTTGTAAATACAAAATGACTTCCTGTTTTTATTTCTTTTTCTTTAAAAGATTAAATTATAAGAAGGTTTCAGCCAAGGTATTCCATGATACAGCTCATGAAGATTTGGCTCCAGGTTGCTAGCATATCAGGCCTAGATGCAACAATGTCTAGCTTATAAGTATGTGCAAGAGAAAAACTTTCTGAGCCTCAAATTTTTATCCTTTATAAAAATAGACCTGGAAAATGAATTTCAGGTCCCAAAAGGTTAATTAAATGATATTCAATGATAAACTGCTTTGAAAACTGAGTCTACCATCATTTATCAACATATTATAATCAGTGTTTATAAATTTAGTCAATTACCTTGCTATTTCAATCAAACATATTGAGTTGAGAATTCTGACCAAACCATGAAGAATTTATAACTTCTAGATAAGATGGTGCTAAGGGACTAATTAACTTGGTTTACCAACTATCTTTGTGGCTTCTGTAGACTTGGTGCTTTAGTATCTGTTCTACATGCATAATCTGAATATATCTTATTTTGAACAACCTGATAATATGTTTAAGTGATCTTGCTTTGGTGTTCTGCCTACTCATTCCCTTCCTGCCAGAAGTCTTCCTCCCAGGGGTGCACTTTTCAAATACAAATCAACAAATCTAGAATCCACACCCCTCAACCACCTAAGGCTCTCACAATCAGGCCAATATCTATTCTAATCACTGCAGGATCTAGGACTAGACAGCAAGGACAGCCCCTATGCCTCTGGGCTTGCTGAAATTATCTAAATTAGTCAATTCTAATCCTGGTAACTCTACCTCACCTATCCTTTCTCACAGAAACCATAAAAAAAGATTCTTGACCTTCTCCCTCTGCCTAATGACAGACTCTGGTGTTCTCATGTGCCCCTTGCCCCCATGGTTTGATGTAGCATGCCCCCTCCTCTTGGGAACTAAGAGTAATAAAATCTCTTTTCAATATCCAGTTGTTTCCTGATTTGTTGGTCTTACTAAACAGTTTTTATTAATATATATATTTTTAAATGATTGGATTTTTTTATACCTAGGTACGGTTAAATTTGAGCTTCCCTCATAGCTCAGTCGGTAAAGAATCTGCCTGCAATGCAGGAGACCTGGGTTCAGCTCCAGATCCCCTGGAGGAGGAAATGGCAACCCACTCCAGTATTCTTGCCTGGAGAATCCCATAGATAGAGGAGTCTGGCAGGCTACAGTCTGTGGGGTCCCAAGAGTCAGACATGACTTAGCAATTAAACCACCACCACCATGATTAAATTTACTTTAATATGTTAAAAGACATAAAAATAATTATTTAGGTAATATGCATTTCCCATGGCAAGGTGGAGAAGGCAATGGCACCCCACTCTAGTACTCTTGCCTGGAAAATCCCATGGACGGAGGAGCCTGGTAGGCTGTAGTCCATGGGGTTGCACAGAGTTGGACATGACTGAAGTGACGTAGCAGCAGCAGCAGCAGCATGGCAAGGTAGTCTAACAAAAGAATCAAAAAAAGTAATCTGATAAACATATTTCAAGATCCTTTTATTTAGATTTTCTTACTTTAACTTTCCATATGGAGATTATTTGAAGAATCATTTAAACTATTTATTTATTTATGGGCTTCCTTGGTAGCTCATTTGGTAAAGAATCAACCTGCAATGCAGGAGATCCTGGTTCTGTTCATGGGTCAAGAAGTTCCGCTGGAGAAGGGATAGGCTACCCACTCCAGTATTCTTGGCCTTCCCTGGTGGCTTAGCTGGTAAAGAATCTGCCTGCAGTGCAGGAGAATTGGTTTTGATCCCTGGATTGGGAAGATCCCCTGGAGAAGGGAAGGGCTACCACTCCAGTATTCCCACCTGGAGAATTCCATGGGCCATAGTCCATGGGGTTGCAAAGAGTCCAACACGACTGAATGACTTTCACTTTCACTCTAAACTATTTATAGGCATAAGTAGAAGGAAATGACTATTTTACCTTCCTTTCACTTTTTGAAAATTCATTCAATGAATATTTGTTATATACCTTGTACAATATTAGGCACTATTCTAGACTTTAGGAATATAATAGCAATCAAAACTAACAAACATCTCTATTCTCACTGGACTTATATTCTAGTGTGAATACAATGAAAAGATAAATAAGATACTATGTTTTTACATTGTCTCATGTAGAGGTAGATAGAGGAAAAAATAATGCTTTGAAGACTGACAAAATATTTTGATATTTGAGCATCTGTGTGGGAGGTCAGGGGAGATAAAATCACCAAGCACCCTGAGAATGTGACTTTTGAATAAGAATCCGAAGGAAGTCAGGGAGTTCAGGCAGAAGAACAGCAAGTGCAGAGATCATAATTGACTAATAAGGTCAAGGGTCAGAATAAAGGCTGCTAACACTGGGACAAAATAAGCTGGAGGGAAGGTAGGGCATGAAGTCAGAGGGGAAATGGGAAAGGAAAGGAAGATCAATGGGGCTTTGAAGTAACATCTGGAAATTGGAAGCATCTGAAGCAACTGATCAATATGTTAACTACTTTTTCTTCTCTATTGAGAGAATGCAATAGTAGTTCAAGGGCAAGGGCAGAGAGAGTTAGCAAAGCTATAGCAACCACTGTGGGGAGAGAGACCACAGGGACTTGGGCAGGAGAGTGGCTGGCTGTAGGAGTAGTAATAAGTGGAAAAATTGTTTAGAAGGAAACTTAATTTTTAAAAAGTAGATTGTTTGTAGAGTGTGTGAGAAAGAGAATCAAGATGAAACCAAAATTTTAAGCCTGGAAAATAGATTTACTAATGATTAAAATAATAGTTTGGGGGAGATGAATTTCCTAAGGTCAGCTTTGAACCTGCTAAGTTTGAGATTCTTATTGAAAGCTCAAGTGGAGATGTAAAATAGGAAGCTTGATAGGTAGGCAGTGTATGGAAATATCTGAGCCAGATGTAATTTGAAAGTCATCAGCATATCAATTATATCTAAATGCATTAGGACTAGATAAGAGGAGAAAGTATATATGATACAAATTAACATATTATCACAAAGTAAACATGCATGTAATTACTACCTGTGCCATAAAATAATATTATCAACATTCAAAAAGCATGTTGAATGCCACCTCCCAAATAATGCATACTTGAAGGATATTTTCCTGAGTATATTTTTTGCTTGGCAATTCTGACCATTTACACATTAGATATATCATTCAAAGTTCTCTGGATTTCATTTATTTGTATTGCAAAACCAGTTGTCATTCTGTTGCTTTGATCATAATATTTATTTTTTCCAGAAATGGCTGTTTTTAAATTTGTAATCTCTTTTTTCTTTCAGATGTTGTACTGTGAGGTGATTAGGTGTGGATTTCTGTTTGCTCTTTCTTGCATTTGCAAAGCTTTGGGAATACTTGGCTTGATGTGTTTAGTTTGGGAATATTCTTAGCAGTTATCTCTTCAAATATTATTTCTGTTTCATTATTCTTTCCTCTTCATTCATAGATCCAACTTTCCTCTTGTATCCTCTATATTCTTATTCTTATCTTCCTCATTTTTAATCCTTTATTCACTCCATTTTTCTTTTGGGGTGTCTTTTAGCATGTCTTTTCTTTCAGTTCATTAATTTTCTCTTTAGCTGTGTTCAATCAGTTCATGATCTCATCTCTTAAATTTTTAGTTCAGTAATTCCCAGTTCTTGAACATCATCTTCCAAAATTATCTGTCTTGTCTTTTATTTTCTTGACAGCAGTACATATAAATAGTTTGAAGTCAAGATCTCCAATATCTGGATTTTCCATGCATGTATTTAATTGCTGATTGTGCTAGGTTTGGGATTTTTAGTTTCTTTGTTTTATTTTTATTTTCTCTTGTTCCCGTGTGTGTATGGATATTATTTATTTTGTACTCTGAGAACTTTTAAAGAAATGTCACAATCTTTCAATTTTCTTGAGGCAGTTATCTTACTTATCTGTTTCATTTATTATTTCCATTTGCTCTTGCCAGCATCTGGAACCAGATAACCTCAGTCACATCAAAGCAGAGGTGAAATCCTCTTGAGCACCTATTTCCCTTTCTTTCTCTTACTACTAAGGTTTAGCCATTTGAGATACAAACCAATGTAAAGAAAGATCACCACTGAGCCTTTATTGATAGATATTCTATTCTTAAACCCAGATGCTCTCAAAAACATGGCTCAAACTCTCAATAATCCTTAAGTAGATGATAAATGCCCATAGGAGAAAAGCATCTTCAAATACTAGGGCATATAATTTAATAATTAAAAGATGTCATTGCTTTTCTTTAAGACTTTGAAAAATAATTGTGTCTTTTGTGAGCTTTAGCCAGATACTTACTTTGAGAAAACACTATATAGCTGAAGATTTACTTGTTTCTTAAAGATATATAACCTAAGCTTATCTCTCTTTCAAAAGATACAAACTTCTCTATAACATCCCCAAACTTAGATTTCACTTTTAGCCCCAAATAGATGAATAATAACTTATGATTTTTACCAAGTAAGGGAGTATGATGATCTAGAGAGTGTCGCAATATGAAATGTTCCTCTTACTAGAGGTTATTACATTGAGCACATTCATGAAACTTCCCTCAGGGCTATGTCAAGGCTAGCATCAATAGGGAGGGACATTTGAAGCCTGAGTTGTGGAACCGTATTGCTGTGGTTACCAGGGAGTAGGAATGTCTCACAGAGAACATAGTGAAGGAAGACCCACATGCCATGAACCAGAACCAAAACAAAAACAAGATAAAATAAATAGAGTGGCCAATGGTAGTTTCATATTCAAAGGGCACACTGAGATTAATTCTGAAATCTGCTTCTTATTCCTTAAAACCTCCCTCAGAATATATATTGTCTTGCTTTGAATTCCTTTCCATGCCTTTTAGTACTTTGAGGATTAACCTTTGATATGTATAGAAATGTTGAGGAATAGGAGGAAACCTAAATAAGCTTGATTCAGTTTAAACATTGTAGCACCCAACAAATATCCAAGAAACTTGTCATCTGGTATTTGGGGTTTATTGTTCTCAGCTGGCTTTCCAGTATAACTACTTTGAAATGCTTGAAATTGTGTGCTGTATTATATGAATATGCACATCAAAGAAAAAGATAGGACAATAAAATATTATTCTGAGAACAGCAAAATTAATTAGCTATTTATTATGAGATCTACTTAAAATTTTTATTTGTCTATTTTTGAAAGCAAGCAAAAATGTCCAGGCGTGGACTAAGCATATAAAGCTTCATATTTTTGTCCTTGTCGGTTTCATATCATTAAGTCACCACAAACCATAAGATAATACAGTACATTACAGGTAGTGTAATCCATTGTAGTAGGCAGTATGTTACGATGTTGGGAAATTGAGAATCTGTTCATTCTCTTATGTTGGCCACCTGCTATCGTGTTAAAGTTAATAACCCAAGACTGAAGAATGAAAGTAAATGCAGATTTAAAAAGTAATATTATAATTTGTATTACCTTCTGAATAAATGTCTTCATTAAGGAAAATCATTTCAGTTCATGCAGGATTCTGAGTCAGTGTCTGCAGCTACTATCAGTAAGGAAACTTTCTGGTGGTCAGGTAAATTTTTGTCCATTTGTACTAATTTCTATTGATGAGACTCTTTGTCTGCTTTCCATATGTACCTTAAACATTATTTGAGAAGCAAGGCTTTCAGTTCAGGGGAGAACTGAAAGGAAGATACTGCCAGTGGTTTTCACAGAAATAAAAAGACCAGAATATGAAAGAATAGGTGGAATAATATGAAAAACCTAAATATAAGCATGTATTCAATCTACCTAGTATGTAAGTAATATGATAGTAAGTTAAGACCCAATTTTTCTCAAGAGTAGAACAGTGGATCTAGAGTCATTCAAGAAGGTCATCTGAAATTCAGTATTTTAAAACTCTAAATTGAACCTAGCTCTAGAAAAAAAATCAGTTAAAGTCTTTGCCTTTTATTTTGTTCTTTCACAAATTGGTAGTCAAATCAAAACTTATTATAGAACATATACAGAAGTATGGAGATTTGCATGTTGACTTTGAGTAGATGTTAATTCTTTAATTATTGAATCTCCCTAGTGTTAAAAATAAGACTTGTATATAGCAACAAAAGATGCATGACTACTTAAAGTTTGTGTTCATATTCAGGTTTTCTAAATATACTAAATCACTAGACTATTCTTTGGTAAGTCATAAATTTTTTTACCATATATGGTAGTTTATTATATTATAGTTTCTATATCTTATTATTCATTTTTTACTTTATTAATTTATTATTTACTTTAACTTTATTACTTTTATCCCAAAAATAAGTCAAAAATACCTATTAGCTGTTAGTTATCAGGATGCATGTGTCTGCTATACATTCATTCCAGAGTCCTGTAGGGGACACATTAATACAATAAAGAACAGATGAGTGAGCATATGGTTTGTTAAGTCGTGTTTATAATAATTAAATCCAGATCACATTTAAATAAAGGGTCAGTAGCACACAAATTAGAAATTCTGATTTAACACTTTTTAGTGGTAAGAGGTTAGGGGCATTGCTACCAGTATGAACAGAAAAGCCACGTGCCATGAAATAAACAATTCTAATTACTAAAATGTTAAAAACACAACACTGGTAAGAAGGTAGCACATTTCAAAAATATGTTTGATGTTTCTATGAAATTTTTACCAGATGGCCAGAGTTGCTACAAATCCATGACAGATATAAAAGTATTTCTCAATCTAGGGTACATGGAAAACAACAAAAATGTATGGACAACAGTTAATACAGATATAGTGAAAATACATACATGCTGGCTGAGTAGCTATTAATACATCTTTTTCCCCTTAATTCTATATCTAACCTACTTTGGAAGGGTCATGTATATTGACTTCTTAATCTAATAAATCAGCATATGTGTACTGAAGTTTTTTACAATGTAGATGATATGGAGAAGAGACTTCAGAAACCATTTCACCAACAGTGTTTTCACCTAGAATTTTTACTCACTCATCATATTTACAGAAATCTTCTAGCCTAGATAAATGTTTTTCAGCTCTTCTCAGAATTATCAATTGCAAGTTTTTATGGTCTACCCAGTTCTAGTGAACTCCCCAAAGGGGAGAAGGATCTAGTAATATCCATTTTGTTAAATGAATCTTAAATCTCAGAAATACTAATAGAGATCACGGAGGCCTCTACGTGAGGGCAACTTTATTTGCTTCCTTCAAACTTCTCATTAGAGAATGCTACTTAGTGTGAAGGATTATGATCATTGAAAGATCACTGAAAGAGTCACCAGTAATCCAAGGACACAGTAATTTTTTTTTAAATTCTAGGCGTAGGGAAACAAGAATTAATTAAAAAGAAATTCAGGTTAATAGAAGTCCCATGTTAAAAATGAATGTAACACTGTCGGTTAGCCTGGTGGGAAGTTAGCATAATGAGGGACTAGCAATCTCCACTGGAGAGGAGGGACACCTAGTCAATGTGTGGTAAAAGGGGTCTGGAGGGGATGGTTGCCAGGGAAACCAGGACAGTAGACTCTATGGTTTTTCTGATTGACAAGACAGGGTGGAATTCTTGAGGAAGGATATTGGTTTAAGTTTCTTTTATTCACCAGGTGAGCTCAATAAAGACTCACTGAGTGAAACCATGTCATTGCCACTGCAGTTTATATGTTAAGTTGCTGCTAATTTTGAATTCCAATAGGAATCATAGCATTATTAAGATAGAATAATATAAGAAACAGTATGAATGTCATTCCTGACCTGGCTTCCTAGACATTATCAAAGAAGGGTTCAGTTCGGTTCAGTCGCTCAGTCATGTCTGACTCTTTGCGACCCCATGAACCGTAGCATGCCAGGCCTCCCTGTCCATCACCAACTCCCAGAGTTTACCCAAACTCATGTCCATTGAATCAGTGATGCCATCTAACCATCTCATCCTCTGTCATCCCCTTCTCCTCCTGCCCTCAATCTTACCCAACATCAGGGTCTGTTCAAATGAGTCAGCTCTTCGTGGCCAACATACTGGAGTTTCAGCTTCAACATCAGTCCTTCCAATGAACACACAGAACTGATCTCCTTTAGGATGGACTGGTTGGATCTCCTTGCAGTCCAAGGGACTCTCAAGAGTCTTCTCCAACACCACACTTCAAAAGCATTAATTCTTCAACGCTCAGCCCTCTTTATAGTCCAACTCTCACATCCATACATGACTACTGGAAAAAACATAGCTTGATTAGACAGATCTTTGTTGACAAAGTAATGTCTCTGCTTTTTAATATTGTATCTAGATTGGTCATAACTTTCTTTCCAAGGAGAAGTGTCAGGCACAATTGCCTCCACTTATACTCTTGGAGCTAAGGAGTTCATGGTACAGTACTCAGTAAAAGAGTATTATAGCCTCTTTCAAAGAGCCTCCTTGGAAGAAAGACATGGATGGCTTCTGTTAATTACTTAATTAAATATGTGAATAATTATGGTAACTAAAACTCTGATTGCTTAAAGCCTTATTTCCTTTGGAAGCTAGTTTATTCTTTAAAGGTATATGACTGGTTTTCCTTAGAGGAAGGACTCCTGCAAACAATATGTCAAAAACAGAATCTTCTTAAGAAGTAATCAGCTTCTCAGAGCTCTACCTGAATGTCTCAGCTTCTTCCTGTTCCTCTGAGTCCTGCCCACAGTTCTTTCTAGTTCAGAGTTACTGAGAATCCTTTAGACTTGCTGCTGCTAAGTTGCGTCAGTTGTGTCCGACTCTCTGTGACCACATAGATGGCAGCCCATCAGGTTCCCCCGTCCCTGGGATTCTCCAGGCAAGAACACTGGAGTGGGTTGCCATTTCCTTCTCCAATGCATGAAAGTGAAAAGGGAAATTGAAGTCACTCAGTTGTGTCTGACTCTTCACAACCCCATGGACTGCAGCCTACCAGGCTCCTCTGTCCATGGGATTTCCCAGGCAAGAGTACTGGATTGGGGGTACCATCACCTTCTCCACCTTTAGACTTGACATATCCCCATTTCTCAGAAACCAGGGCCCATTGAAAGGGAGAAATACATGGGTTTTAATTGCATGAAACAAATTTCAAAAAGTTATGATAGAATTGTTCTCATTAGAACATTTACTTGCTCATAAAAAATTATTGAATTTCTCCTGGACTTATCTACAAAGATGGGTCAAAGCTTTCTTGTCTTGTTTTGCTATTATTTTTTGATGGAACAATTCCTTCTTTCTCTAAGTATTCTCAGGTAGTTTCCAAAAGGCAACAACTCAAATAAATGAAACAATTCCAACACATGTACATGTAATCTAGAAATACTCTTTAAATTACCTGTCAAGATACTGGTATTAAGTATAGAATCTTAATATTAGCTGAACTTTGAGGTAGTTTTAATTTTTCTGAATGTTTCTGAATGATTAATCAGATTATCGGCCCTCATTGCTAAGTTAAAGGAGAATCTTCACTAAAACTGAAAAGATTAATAATGTTTCAGAAAAGTCACTGTGCTGTGCTTAGTTACTCAGTCATGTCTGACTTTGCAACCCCATGGACTATAGCCTGCCAGGTTCCTCTGTCCATGGGGCAAGGATACTTGAGTGGGTTGCCAATCCCCTCCTCCAGGGGATCTTCCCAACCTAGGGATCGAGCTCAGGTCTCCCACATTGCAGGCAGATTCTTTACCATCTGAGCCACCAGAAAAGCCCAAGAACCTTCCCTGGGGGAACTTCCCAACCCCAGAAATGAACCGAGGTCTCCTGCTTTGCAGGCAGATTCTTTACCAGCTGAGCCACCTAGGAAGCCCATGGTCATTGGTCATTGAAAAAGTCATTGGTCATTTTCAAATTCATCCTGGGTGTGATATAGATAACATACTTTTTCTTGCTTTACATTGTCTGGATCCATCTGTGGATCTAGATATAGATAGATATAGTCTAGATATAGGATAGATAGATAGATAGAAATTAAAATTTATATATAACATATATAATTATAAAAATATGTAGTGTATATCTATCCTATATCCATATCTATATTTCTGTCTATACACATATAATATACATATGTATATACATATAAACACATGCATGCATATATGCACATATGAATATACATAGATATACACATAAGTATGCTGTTTATAATTTGCTACCATACTTAAATCATATAGTCATTTAAGAGTGAAAATATTGATTTTTATATTACTCTATTTGCTGTCTGTCTTTTGTATTATATTTATATATATATATATATATACATATATATGAGGTAATATAATAGTTGAACTCATATGGAGGAATAAATGCTCTGTAGTCATATTTCAGTGCACCTGGGACAGAAAATGACTGTGCTTATGTTTTATATATTTTACACACATTTATCTTGAATTATAACCATAACAAATATAAGTACATTTATCATTTTGAAAATAATTATGCTTCAGTTGTCTTTGCAAAACATTTTATGAACAGGAACATGCAAAAATACAATTTAGAACTTGAAATTGCATGTCATAAAATTTAGAAATAAAAAGGAACAATCAGACTGTATCAAATCAAATAATATACAAATAGATGTATTTGTATAAAATTTAATATAAGAAAGTTATTTTATTTAACCATTCTAGAAGCTAGAAAAGACAGGTCTCAAATGAACTTAGATGATTTGTTTTGGGAAAACAAAAAAGATAAATCAGCAATAGAAACTGAAGCATAAGATTATCTTCAAGTCTCTTCCAGTATGATGGTTTAGTTGGCTAGTTGTTTGAACGTCTGAAGAAGATACTTTTGGATGTTAGAGGTAATAGGAATAATTATATGGGGAATAAAGATTTTATTTAACTCAAAAGTGATTACCAGTCTTTCAAGGAAAAGTGTGAAGTATCTCAAAAGCCACCTATCATAAGCTGTGTTCATAGTCCAGCTGATGACAATATAATTTCTGTATAAATTATCCTGTTTGCAATTGGCAACATTTCATATATATATCATATTGTCAAAATTTCAAATATGTATATAAAAATAACTTAAATATGTATTAATTTTAAGATCCCTATAGGGGACAGCCTTGTTATTAATACCATGAAGAGCAGATGCTGTAGCATATGGCATACTAGCTCATATTTATGTTAATTTTATGTAAATAGGATTTTAATACAGCAACATTAATCTGTTGTTGCTTTGGTTTTCTGATATATCACTTTACCCTCTTTTTGGATAAGATTAATGTAGGTAGTTTAGACTTTCTCAGAAAGTTCCTTTATAGCAGTGTAAAGAGCAATGACTTACTTAAATCTTTAACACATATGTTTAAATAGAAAGTCAGACCCTTAAAAAAACTAAGAATTTATCTAATTCTCATTCTCCTGCTCAGTTGAAGAAGACTTAAAGAAATACAAAAGATAAACAAATATGTATGTATCAGTGGAGGAAATGAATATGTGTCCATGGAAAAAATAAACGTTTGTTTTAGCTAAATAGCTATCAATTGGATAGGTAAAACAGACCAGAGGAAAATTCTCCCAAGTTATATTTTAACTTGTGAATCCTATTACAAGAAAGTATACATTTCTTCCCAGCATCAGGGTATTTTCAAATGAGTCAGTTCATCGCATCAGGTGGCCACAGTACTGGAGTTTCAGCTTCAGCATCAGTCCTAGATTGAGGGCAAAAGGAGAGGGGGACGACAGAGGATGAGATGGTTGGATGGCATCACTGACTCAATGGACATGGGTTTGGGTGGACTCCAGAGTTGGTGATGGATAGGGAGGCCTGGAGTGGTGAGGTTCATAGGGTCGCAAAGAGTCAAACACGACTGAGAGACTGAAGTGACCGACTGATGCATTTCTTCTATTTTGGAAATTAAAATTTTAAGTGGACACTGTTTCTATTGAGGAGATTCTGGTTAGCTTTTTAAAGATAATATCATCTACTTTTAGGTTTAAAGATAATATCATCTACTTTTAGGTTATAAGCATGAAGATGCATTCAGTTTATTTATTTAATAGTAATGCAACTTGAAACATTTATTTTTTAATTTATATAATTGACATACAATGTAATACTAGCTTTAGGTGTTTGTATTACTTTTAGTTTAGGTGATTTGATATATGCGTATGATGTGAAATGATCACCACAGTAAATCTAGTTAGTATCATCACTACACATAGATACAGATTTTTTTCCCCTTGTGATTAGGCTTTTAAGATCTACTAAGTTAGCAACTTCAGGTAGAATATGATATTATAGATATTATATATATCTATCTATATCTATATATATTATAGAATATGATATTGTTTGTTAACTATTCTCACATTGCTGTCCATTGCGCCTCCAGGATTTAGGCATCTTATAACTGGTAGTTTGAACCTTTTGACCCTTTCCTTTATCCCCCTGCCAAACTCCTTCTTTGGTAACCAGCAATCTGTTCTCTGTACCTATCAGTTCAGTTTTTTTTCTATTTTAGACCACAAATATAAGTGATATTTTATAGTATTTGTGTTTCTTTATTTCACTTAGCATAATGCTCAATTTTTTAATTGTTACACTTTGCAGAATAAAAATATAACACCTAATATTCTTATAGATGAACTATAAGAGAGGCAATTTACCATTTTTGTTTACTCAGAATTATAATAACATTGAAAGAAGAAATTGAATGGAATATTATATATTATTGATGTTTTGATATTTATTATAAATTAACAGCAGTTCATGCTAATATACTTTAACTTTATTTCATTAAATTATGGATAATCATATTATACTATATTTAACATATCCTATAATCCAACATTAAAGGTCATTTAAAAGGGAAAATGAGTCACCTAAATTTCAGTCCCATAATAAATTTGTATTGGTTTGTGGTCTGGATTTGGAGGAGTCTGGGAAGCAAATTGCCTCTAATATTTAGCTACCAAAAAATAATTATTTTGAAGCTATTTAACAGATATTATTTTAAAAGGTCAGTTTTATGTTCATGTAATAATGATGCAGAAATAAATGCTACTTTGCTTTTGTAGTTTGAGCAACTCAATCAAGATCAAGTCAGATCCTAAAAATCCATGCAATTCTAGTCTAAGATGAGGAGTTAATTTAATCCTGCATAAAGCCAATTTCCACAAGTAAAAGAAACCGGTAGTGATTTAAACATTTGAATGACATTTTTCTGGGCAATTGATGGATATTTGAGAAGGACCAAACACTATTATAGAATAAAATGACATTAGGCCCCTAACTCCCTGAATTTATGGATAAATCCAAATTTCAACAACTGATTTTTAATCTTTTGGACTCATTGTCATGCATATGAATTTTTTGTGGAGTAAGTTTACATAGAAATGTATTTTAAAAGAATGCTTAATTGAAAACCTTTGTTATTTGACAGTATTGGAAAATATGACACAAAATATTCACGCTAATTCTGAAGAAAAAATTAATTGATTATTAGTAAGCCTCATGCTGAAATGTCACTGACATGTCACATTGCCATTTTATCATGATTTGAGAAGAATGTATCATTTAATGAAATATGTAGGGGCAGAGAGCAGTTTGTACAGAGAAAATATATGCCTTCTCACATGACCTCACAATATTTATAGAGCAATGTTTTTCTGCTTACTCAAGTTACCATTTAAAGCCTGACCCTAAATATTGAAGTTAATGATTGCTGCTGTTCCACAAAAACAGTTTCAATGTCTGAAATATAACTACTTTTTGAACATCTGATGAGGTATATACAATCTCCAACTGGAATCCTCAATTCTTCAAAAAGCCAAGCCATTCTTTGCTTTAAATACTCAATTTATTGTTTCAAAGGATATGTGATATTTGAATTTAAGTGTAAAGGCATAGGATGATATCTGATTCATTTCATGACATGTAGTATTTCCTGAAGTGGACAATGATACAGATATACTTCATACAAAGAATGCAACTGATTTTATTTTGGGTGCTTGTAAGTTTGCCACTATAAATGCCATTCTTGTGCATGGATTGTCATTGCAGCCTGCTGAAAATATTGTTTATTTATGTTTTAAACAAAAATCAAAAATAACCCCAAAATTTTGCCATACATATAATATTCTGAATAATTAAAGTAGAAAATAATTTTTTGACAGATATACGATAATGACATTTAATTTGGGAAATGACATGGAAGCATAGAGAGGCATAAAATGAAGTTTGTGTAATATCCTGTTATCTAGTAAATGGCTTGATAAATGATATACAATAGGAACACAAAAATAAGTCATAGTGTTAAATGATTAGACACCTTATTCAGGGGAGAGCCATCATTTTGAAAGGTCAATAAATTCTTTTTATTCTCAAAATCTGTGTTTGTTGGGATGTCCTGGGAATTTACAGTCGAGCCACAGTGAAAGGACAACTCATGTCATCATCAGGAGAATAGGATCAGATCATATATCTTTACTTGACAAGAGCTGGCAATTTAACCTGACAAGATTCTTGCCAATGAGGGCAGCTTTAGGAGTTCCCCTGCCATGGTAAAGATTTGACAAGTCATTGAGGGATGTTGTGCACAAGCCTGACAATAAACCAGGACTTGCTAATGCAGTTTAGGATTGCTGTAAAAATTTATTAGAAACCAGAGACTGTAAAATTACTATACTTCTTCAGAACTGTTTTTCTTTCCCTTGCTGAATATTTATGTGATGTTTAATGCACAGCACATGTTTTAAGACTTGTTTCCTGATGGTGTAAAAGAAGTCTATTATAATGCACATGAAATTGCACGAAATTCAATTAAATGCATGAGAGAGTAAGTAGAATGTCCACCTGTAAGCCCATTTTGACGAGACTTTTTTTTCATTGATGGTTTTAGTGTCTGCAAATTTAAGGAGTTTCAATAATGGCACTTATGTTTTAAGAAACAAAGATATTTACATTCAATCAGGGATTAATTTAACAGAACTTAAAAGCATGTGCAACTTGGAATAACAGAATTCTGTGTGCTTTATTTAGAAGGAATGAAGAGAAAGTCTAAATGTAAAGTTACTATTAATTGGCAATGCAATTATGATTGCTGGATGATTCTATACAATGCTTATTAGTCACTGAAAGAAAACAGAAAGAGGCAAGGTAGACACATTACACTTCTCTGTTGTTTTTGCAGTAAGCCAGCTCTTTAAAAGATACTTCCAAATAGTAATGTGGGTCAACTAATTCCTAGATGTAAATCAGTAAATGCCATACCTTCTCACATTCCAAATATGACTGAGCCACTACTTTATGGATATCAAGAAATGATTTAATTTTCCCACCCATACCTTCCTGTATATGTATCATATTCAAGGCAATCTGCTAGCTATTATGAGAATGTAAGTATAAGGGACACAGTCAAAATTGTGTGGCACAAATAAGAGTTTGAGAGCGATTCATCATGATAGATATAACCTCAAAGTGAAGGCATAATTAAGGGAAGATACCCATCAATTTGAATTTTGGCTACTCTACCTTCCAACTGTACTTTAGGCTCTTTAAGGTATCTTGCTCATTCTTTAAGATGTCTTTCACTTAACAAATCCTTTGTAGATGTTTACTCAAACAGTTTTAACCATTTTATTCTCTGCTCTCTATTCAATCTTGTGCTGACCTCTTTAGTAAACCCCCTTCTGGCTGTCCCAAACAGGAATGACTCTGTCACTTCTCTCTGCCACAAGTACCTGGAGAAAGGCATGTAAGAGTATTTGGGAGGAAAGAAATATATTGTGAACACTCTGCAATGGTTGAAAGACTGACAGGACAATCGGGCATACCTATACAGAGAATGCAGTTTGGCAGTCAATCCATCATTGCTTTATTCCCACTTAAGAATGGAGCAATTTTTGCCTTGAGGATTGTGACTGCTCACTGAGTTGCATTTCAGACTCTGCTGCATTTCCTCTGCATTCTGCAGACTTGGCACTCTTACTCCACTTCACACTAATTGTGATTGCTGACTCGTGCCTGGATGGGAGGCTGCCAAAAGGGCAGGTATCCCAGAGAGACATCATTACCCAGGTTGGCAAATACCTGAGAGCCCTATTTAATGATACAATCTTATTTTTACAGCATGGGGCAGGCTTCAAGTCTCACAGCATCAGTTCCTGGCCGTAATACTGTTTGGCAAAAGCCTTTCATATACTTTTGCAAAATAAAAAAGAAAAAACCATGGGGCTATAGATCAATGGCAAGATGGATCACATACCTAGAAAGAGTTGGGAAGATGTGAATAGCTCTAGGGTAAACATATTTATCTAATTGCTGGAGAATAAAAGTGAATTCCTTGCTGAAAATAACTTGAGAAATTATATACATAAAAAAAAAGCTTTTATAGAGAGCCAGGACTCTTTTTTTTTAAACCAGATTTTCCTCAGATATTCATTCTGGAATTGAGGTCACTGCTAAGTCATTGAAAACTAGATGGAATAGGTATGACAGGGGGCAGAGAAGCTTTGTAGCGCCCAACAGGATGTACAGGATAGATAGTCTTTATAGTCATTGTTTTAGTATTGCATTCTTGAAAAACTAAATGAGCTCTCCTTTTCTTTTATTCAAATAATGATTTTTAAATGAAAAATAATATGTGGTAAAACAAACATCTAATAGTATAATGAATAAGTTCTCCTTGCTCAGAATTCAAATCCACACAACCAGTGGCAGCCATTGTTAAAAATTATATATATGCAAAACATAAATATTTGGGCATATCACACATACATAAACACCAGTTTAAAATACACAGTATATGCAGCATATCAACAATCCCTGGGTCAGGAAGATCTCCTGGAGAAGTACATGGCAATCCACTCCTGTATTTTTGCCTGGAGAATCCTATGGGACAGAGGAGCCTGGACGGCTACAGTCCATAGGGTTGCAAAGAGTTGGACATGACTGAAGCAAACTTAGCAAGCAAACAAGCAAGTATTTATCAACATGTTCAGGTCCCTTGTGTGTGTGCATGCTAAGTCACTTTAGTTGTGTCTGTAACCTGCTAGGCTCCTCTGTCCATGGGATTCTCCAGGCAAGAATACTGGAGTGGGTTGCTATTTTCTTCTCCAGAGGAGCTTCCCAACCCAGGGATCAAAACCTTGTCTCTTATATTTCCTGCAATGGCAGATGGGTTCTTTATGATTAGTGCCACCTGGGAAGCCCATTGGTCTCTTGGTTTCTTTCAAATAACTAAAAAGTAAGATAATACTACCTTATATGGATCTCCTTCAATTTCACTGTGCCACTAAGATTTATTACTGATACTTCCAAATATGAATCATTGTGTGCATACTTTTGAGCATTTAAAGGAGAAAATATGTTGGATTAATTTCTAGAAATGAGATTACTGGTCAATGATTTGATGATTCAATGTTTTTAAGTATATGATTTTAAATCACCTTCAGAAAATTGCCCCAATTAACAACTGCCACAATAAGTAGGAAAGAGCTTAATGTTTTGCACCCTTGCTAATACTGTGTATTTTCAAACTTAATCTTTTTTAAAACTGATAGGTGGAAAGTAGATTCTCATTTATATTTCTTAAAGTGCCAGCTAATAGTTGAATATAAGAACGTTAGCAACATCTTAATGTGGGTGAGTCAAGCCCTCTTTTAATCAAATTAAATTAACCAATATATAGATTTTATTTTAATAGACATTACTTTAAGACCACTAACTAAAATTATTATTGATAATTGTGGTTTTTAAAATTAATGGTTGAAGAAAGAAAAAAATTAAAGATGTAGGCAGATAATTAAATTCAATTTATATCAATCTTGGTATGATAAACTTAAGTAATCTAGCTGCAGGCAAGTATTATGGCAGTAGGATTTTTATAAAAAAAAGTCCGGAAGTGCAGAAAAGTTTCAAGTGAGTGAACAGCTGAAAACAAACAAAAAAAGTGTCTTTGCTATAAAGTTAATGTAGTTTCATCACAAAAGTGAATTTTATCAAGAATGATAGTATTTCATTGTGAATAGTTAGGTATTCATAAATCTATAAATATTCAATATAAAAATCCAAAATACAAGGTAAATAACTATCGTACCAGTTTGGTTCTTAAGGTATCTATTTAAACTGTCAATCGTGTGAAACTTTTTATTCCATGAAGGAGCTCAAAATTTGACTGTACTCTACTTTTTCCAGACTGTTAGCTCACAAAGCAGACCTTCCATTTTTTTGTTAAATCTCATCTATGGTTTTACAAGTGACTCAGTACATTTAAAGAACAGCAAAGGAATCATCATCGTCTCTATGCAGGACAAAACCTTACATAATACTAGTCTTTTCCTTGTGACACATTTTAATCTTCTTACTACGAGAGTTTCTTCTTGTCCTCTTTTCCTAACTTTTTGAATTTCTTTCTTAAGAACAAAGCCCACATTTCTTAGAGCATTCAACTTTATATTTTTAGAAGGTAAAACTTTTGCCAGGTGAGAAATATATCAATTTCTTATGTGGAAAGGGTCAGATTCTCAATTTCTCCATCTGCTGTCTCATGTTTTCTTACCATTCTATTTGTGAAATAAGAATTTGTTCAAGTTGAATCTACTAGGTAGAGGGGATAATTTTAACATGCCTGTATATAAATGAACAACACAGGTAGAAAGAAATCGTGAATCCTAATCCATATTAGTGTCAATAAATAGGGATAGTTACCAAAAAAGAAAAAAATTTTTTTTTCTTTTCATGCATAGTTAAATGACTCTAGGGATTTGATTTCATTGTATAACTTCATTACCAAGTGTAGTGACAAGCAAATTCAAAACGTTAACGTCTTATTTACACAAAATGTATTTTTCATTTCCCACAATGTCCCACAGAGAGATGTAATTCAGACTGTCCTGTCTCTATCATATGGTCTGTTTGAAAGATAGAGTTAATTGAACATTGTGAGAAGGGAACAGAGTGATTGGAGAATGGTCATTTTATTTTACCAATCTAGAAGTGACACACACGATTTCAAACAAAATTTCATTAGCCAGAATTCATCACATGGGTCTGCCTAAATGATAGAGGACTATGAAGTCAAATATTATATTTGCATAGAGGGAGGAGAAAATAAGATATTGGTGAAGACTAGTAATTTATACAAAATTACCTTTTCATTAGAAGGAAAATTTCCTAAATGATATAATGACTTATGAAGCTGTAGTAATTAAGAGAGTATATCGTTGACATAGATTTGAACTAATTGACCAGTGGAATAGAATAAAGAAGTCAAAAAAGATTTCTCCTAAATTAGAACTTCGATGTCTCACAAAGGTGCTTCTTCCATAAGGGAAAAAAGCAGAGACCATGTGCTGGAGGCAGATAAATTATGCTTAAGGAATAAAATGACATTGAATCTTTATTTCATATAAAAACTTAGCTCACTATGTTACATGTAAAAGAAAAATTCAAAGTCATAGGAGAAAATATAGATAAATATTATTTAGACTTTAGATAGAAAGTTCTTTAAAGAAAAATATAATTCCTGAAAAATGTAGGAGTTAGACACACTAACCCCCTGCATGGTTGAAAAACTGCATATAACTCTAAATTCCCCTAAAATTTAACTACTAATAGCTTACTGTTGACCAGAAGCCTTGCTGATAACACAGTTAATACATATTTTGTATATTATATCTATCATATACTTTATTCTTAGAAATGAGTAAGCTAGAGACAAGAAAATGTTACTAAGAAAATAATTAGGAAAATACAGTACTTTACTGTATTTAAGTTTATGTCATCTGTTTAAAAGATGATGGAATGATACAAACAAAACATTGTTATGCATATTATTAGCATTGGACCTCAAAAATACTGTCCAGTGATAATAAATGTTTCTTTGAAAGCAAAGTTATAGAACACTGAGAAAACTAACACATTATTAGTTTTATGTTGTCTATCATTCACCTTATGTCTGTGTGAGGATAGGTTATCCACTTTAATAAATCTTCCACAGGAACACTTAGGGGAAAATGATGATGTTGACACGTAAATGACTCATAGTTCTTTCTGTACAGTTATTAGATTTTCACTTGAAAATATATATATACACAACAGATAAGTTTATCAAATGTACAGCATGGTGATTACTATTAAGTGGAAATAGATCATCATAAAGGTCTTCACCCTTGTCATCTTCACACTGAGTAGGCTAAGGAGAGCGAGGAGGAAAGGTAGGTCCTACTCACAACCTCAAGGGATGGAAGGGGAGATGAGAGGCAGGTACACTGTGTAACTTTATGGAAATATGTCATAAAATCTTTCTGACTTTTTTGCTTTTTCATGTCTCTGAAAAATGTTTCTATATAGGACCAATCCTTCTTCTACCATTTGTTTTAGTTTCAGTGCTGTATCATATAAGAGTTTATGTTGAAGTTTATGAAGAAGTCGAATGATTTGAATAGTCAGAGCCTTTCCATTACATTATATAATGTCAATTTGTTTTCTGGCCCTATTCTTCTCTGTCTTCTTCCTCACTGTCTGGCACTGGATCAGAAGCACTTATCTCTATCAGCTCATCTTATGTTTGTTCTTCTGATGTGGTGTCTATTAGTTCTTGAATTACAATAAGATCCATATCTTGAAACCATTCACACCCTACTTTTTTTCTCCCCCATATCCACAGTCTCTTTCATGATTTCCTTATTTGGCTCTGTAATAAAACATGTGAAATTAAGCACAGCATCTAGATATAGTTTTCTCCAGTAAGAATTTATTGTTTGGGGTTTCAAGGCTTCCATGGATTTTTCTATAATGATGATGACATCTTCAGTGGTATAACCCTTCTAGACTTTCATGATGTGCTCTTTTATCAGAGTTGTCTTTCACACCATTGACAATCCTTTCCATAGAGTACCATGGGTTTTTGTTGTTGTTGTTCAGATGCTAAATTATGTCCTGGACTTTGCAACCCCTTGAACTGGAGCACACCAGTCTTCACTATCTCCCAGAGTTGCTTAAACTCATGACCATTGAATCAATGATGCCATACAACCATCTCATCCTCTGTCACCCACTCTTCCTCCTGCCCTCAATCTTTCTCAGCATTAGAGTCTTTTCCAATAAGTCAGCTCTTTGCATTAGGTGGCCAAAGTATTGGAGATTCAGCTTCAGCATCAGTTCTTACTGTGGATAAGGAGCCTTAAAAATCCTTGTGACTCCCTGATCTAGAGGCTGAATTAGAGACACGTGCTTTGAAACAAAAAATAGAACACTTCATCACCTTCATTGTTGAACTCGTAGGGTTTTGGGTGGACAGGGACATTTTCCAGTATCAAAAGGATGTTAAAAGTCAGTTCTTTGCTGGCAAGGTCCATTTCCTGATTTCAGAGACAAAGTACCAATAGAACTAATCTAGGAAAACCTTCTTAGTCATGAGATACTACTTTTTTTGTCATCTTGATGTTTTTAAAGCAAAATCTTTGTTTTTTTTCTTCTCTAACATTATCAAACCATATTTTTCTGGCATTAAATCTTCCAGCCTTATATACTTTGTCTTTCTTTTCATTTAAGTTGTCATATATTGGCTTCAGTTTTTCTCCAGTCACATTGGAGTCTATAGGTATCTTTTCTTATATCAATTTGGCAACCACATAAAAGCTGTATCTTCAATATGAGATAAAAAGGTATTTTGCAGAAAGAGACTTGTTTACATACCTGCTGATGTCGCTGCAGGAATGGCTTCAGGAATTTGCGTTTCCTTTTTGTACAAGGGATTCACTTATCCTGAAATGTGGCAACAGCAGGTGCAGACCTCACTGTATGATACACCTCAAGCCATTCAGCTTTTTCCTATCAAAAAGGAAAAACAAATTCATCATTTACTTATTTTCTATGACTGCTTTCAAGTTACAATAGCAGAGTTGTGTAGTTGAGAAGGAGATCATGTGACTTGCAAAGCCTACAATGTTTACTACTTGGTCCTTTACAAAAAAATTTGCTGACTCCTGACATATATGGTTTACTCAGAGTCCTCAAACTTGTTCTTTACATGTAAAGTTAAACTTTTGGAATGCATAAACGAAATAAAACTTTTATCTCTTAAGTGACTGGCTGTTACAATAGAAAGCCTTGGGTTAATGAATACCATCTCTGTCATACATAAACAAAAATATACTTAAGTTCTCAAATAGCTAAATATCTGTACTCATTTTCTTCATTATTCATATGCTATGGGCAGTAGATGAAAAAGAGTCTTTCTGTTTCTGAAATAGTAAAGAAAATTTAGGAAAAAAGTAAATTGAGAAGGCACAAATTTAATATAAAAGTTACCTCCAGTGTACCTCAGAAACAGAACTCGAATAGCATGAAACAAAAAAATCAAGAATTTGTTTTCTATGCTTTCATAACCATTTAGTTAACATAGTTTAGGGGAAATTTCTACCTACTTATGATCATATTAAACTGAAAAACAAGATTTAATATTGTGCTCTCTTCCACATGAGCATGGATAGGCAATTCACACTAAAACAATTTATTTGAAGTTTGCTCAAAAAAAAATTCTCTTTATAAATAGATTTAAGGAAAGTATAGTTTGTGCTTTACAGAGTCACACCTGCATGAAATGATAAAAAAATACATTGGTTGAATTATAGATGATAAAAGCATTCATTATTCAATGAATTGGCAGCCTTTCTATTAAGAATGACAAAATGCTTAGCAAACTAAAACAATCATCAGATTAAATCCTCAGAACTATAAAGCTAATGATCTTTTCAGTTTCTCTCTCAAGATTTTTAATATGTATCAAATTGGTTTTCCAATCATACATAATACACACATACATACATATATGTATGTATACTTATGTATTAGGATAGACTGTATATAGTGAAGATATGTCTGTGTGAATGTGTTTATGTACACTCTATGTTAAATAGTAAGCACACTTGCATTAATAGGTGCACCTTATATCTCTATCTGTAGACAGATACTAGGTCATCCTTTATATAATGTAAATGAAAACAACAAACAAAGCCATCAGTTAAGCTACAGTTGACCAAAATTTATGGTTTGAGTTCTAATTACCTAATTATTGTCTTATTTTTTAGGATTTCTGGGAAATCCCTACCATATAGATACAGAAATGGCTTTATTCTTTTCATACTTGGCATGCAAATTTCATTCATCACCTAAAATTAATTAGATATATGTAGAAATTCTGAACCTATTATTTTTTTATAAGTGTATGCTATTTTAATCTGGCTTAGGAGATAGATTTTCAAAAATAAATTAGGTGCTATTTTTCAGCTTCCAGTTGAAAATAAAATACTATATAGAAGCTGTTCTCCTAATCCAAGTTGTCAGTCACAACCCTATTTTAATACATTTCTTCATTAAATCTATATCTCACCTTTTTTCACTCTACAAATCCATTTGAGAAAGATTTTTAAAAATGTTTGTTTTGGTAGGGAGAGAGTAAAAGAGTTGATAGAAAATAAAATTGAATTTATGTATTTATATATTTTCTTCATATGAAAGTATGAATATGTTTAGAGTTAAAGAAAATTATTTAATTTTGAAAATAATTTTCCCAGTTTCCTTTCCAAGATATGATGTCTTCAGTTATATTTACCCAATAAATGCAGCTATCAATACGTCAACTACTCTTGAAGATAAGGTCAAACTTTTCCTTAAAAATTGTCACTTTTTTTAATCATCAACAATATTTATGCCATATAGAAAGCCATTGGTTAAATGGTTCAATAACATAGTAGCCTTTCCTGTTTTACCAACACTAGTTATAGTTTATGTTAACCTTGAACAGAAGGATACTTTTAAGAGGTTAAATAATTCTATTTCATGTTTCATTACAGTGTGTGTATAGTATAAATTATATGCTATTATTAGTATACATGGAGATAATTCATAGCCTTTAGAAACTGTTACTCAGTTATTATATATAACAAAACAAATGGTGTGTGTGTTCATGTTAATGAGTATGCAACAGTGCTATGAAGCATAAACTTGGGCAGAAATCTGAGTCTGGCTCCCAGTTTCTTGTCAACCCTAAACAAATACATTTTCTGAGATGCGATTTCACCATTCATGACATGCAATCACAGAAAATTTTGATGCTGATTGAAAGTTACATGAAATGTATATATCATACATTCAAGGCTTAAAGTGTAGTGCCCATCCATTCCTTCTAAACCTTTTACAGTACAGTCAGCTTTCAGGATCTGTGGGTTTGTTTTCATGGATTGAAACTAGCAGAAATCTTGCACTATGTTTATGATCCATGGTTGGTTGAACCTGCTGAATGCAGAGCCTTCAGATTTGGAGATCCAACTGAGGCACTTGAGAACCCTTGGATTTTGCTATGAGAGGAGTCCTGGAACCAGTCCCCCATGGACACTAAGTCTGTATTATTTTAATTACTGTCCTCGCTATAATTATCATTCAATATCACCTTTAAATTTTGACTTCTGAATTCTACTTAACCAAATAACCGATTATCCCTGAAATCTTTCTCTCTCTCTCTCTTTTTTTTTCTATTTAAGCTGACTTATTAAACAATCTCATAGTAATTCTTATTTATGGTGCAGTAAACACTACGTTTGAGTGTAAAGATCTTAGATATCCTGTAGTCAAACATCTCAAATAAACTCAGTTCACAACACTCATGATTATTGTTCATTCAGCCTCTGCTTTTCATGCTCCATCAACAAGCAATTTACCAATCCTGAGACAGAGCATTCAGTTTTAGGGAGCTCTAATTATTTGATATTTTTACATAAAGAGAGCCAATATACAATTTTGTGTAACTTTATTCAGCCCATCATTCCAAATAAATGCTGGATAATTCCTCCTCTAAATCACCCCTTTTCTAGGCTAAACATAAGACTCCTTGCCTCTTGAATGAATACAATTTCCATCTTCTTCCCCACTAAGATTCTTATTACTATTACTAAGGGAGAGACTGTTCTAATATTCTCTCATTTAATGATCACGTCAGCCCTGTGACGTGGGTGTCATCATTGCCCTCCACCCACATAATATTTCAGATTACAAACATAGCGGCAAACAAAGAATAGTTAGTAATGTGACCCAAATACACAGTCAGTATGACCTAAAACTTGGCACTCTGATCTGTCAGCTGAACTGTTAAGCATTATGATAGCATGGAAAGACTCACTTTTAAAAATGTTCTCTGAAGATTTTGAATGTAAATTCACTAAAGCAAAGGGTTTACTTGTTTTGTCCCGAACACTTTAATAGAGATCAAGAAATAATGCACTAAACTTATTTTCTCTATATGAAGCAGAAAGAAAATCAATTTTGGGAATCAGCTATCTACAGTGTCTACAAATGCATAATAGATTTCCCTTTAAAATCCAGAAGGACTTTAAGAAATCTCTTAAAATCTCTGATATAGCCTTTATTTCTGAAAGAAGTAGATGAGAATATGGAATGTAATCTTTTTTGGTGGGGAGAGAGGAAAATTACTTAATGGGAAGGGGGAATGCTGAGTCTCTTCTTTCTGGAATGTGAAGTACAGGTGTGTCCCACGGGAAAAGTCAAAGAGAAACAAAAAAAATCATGCAAAAGTATGGTGAGGATTTTTAAAATGGATTAATCACCATGATATTTTTTTCTAATTGGAAATGATTATCTTTTTAGGTATATTTAGAAGACCTTTGGAACTGAATCTAGTATTAATAGGAAAGGGTGCCATAATCAATTAGTCATGCCTGCCATGGACTCAGAAGTGGTAGGAACAGCATATATGCTTTCTGTTTGCTATTGCTTAATATAGTAAAATCTGGTCTAGTCCCTTTCATGCATCTGTGAAACCAAACGATGGATTAATGCAGAGTCATTAAGAAGTAACATAAAGACCATTCCTCTATACCTGTCAGTCTTGGTTACTATCCAATAATAATTCCCACTGGTTATCAGTCTTCTTTAAGAACATCACCTCCATAATTCCCCTAACTCAGCTTTCCACTGTCCTTTGGCTCTTCAAAAGTCCCCTCTCCCTCACACCCCAGCCATACACACACATACACTGTACACTAAACAAACATCCTCTCTGCTTTGCATTTGGAACACTTTTTTCATGAGACACAGTTCTATCTATATAAAGAGTGTATAAACTTACTTTAACTGAATCTTGACTCCTTTAGGACATTTTTCCTATGAAATAATGAAGAAAAACTTACCTTCCCCTATGGTCCACATAGCTGAGGAGAGGTAGTAACTTCAGAATCCTCACCAGAATTGCCCAGGACCTTCTTTCCTATCCTCACTTGAATCATTACTTCTTTCAGAAATATAAAACTCAGTAACCTACTTCTCTACACAATTCCTCATTTATCAGTTTTATAGTCCTTCTTTCTCATTCATTGAATATTTTGATCCCTTTTCCACAATTTTTATAAATTGCTCCAATGTTCTCAGCTGTTATGACTATAGAACACATACACAGTATCGTAGCAATTCATGTCCAGAGATATGACCTCTTTTCAACATCAGTTTCCCTTCCTAATGTCACACAATTAAGTTCTATCCTTACTCATTCTGCTTATGAAATCCACACACCCTGAAATCCCACTCTCTAATGATAGCCTTCATAGCAAGCTATTGTTCCTTTGCTGTGTTATACCCACCACAATGGTTCAACTTCATTAAGATCACCAATTGCTTGACTCCTTTTTTCCTCCAGATTTTTGCTTGCTTTGTTAAACAGCTAAAATATACACGTTTTGGAAACACCCTCAATTCCTGTGCTTCATTTGCTTTTCTAATTCACCTTTCTGGAAAAACAAACAAACAGAAAACTTCGATGAGTTTAACTGTTCTTGTACTCAACTTCATCTGGATTTCTCAGTGCTTATAGAAACAAAACAAAACATAACAGAATACTTTTAACTGTGTCAGATTTATTTTCTCCAGCTTCAAGGGGGCTTGTCACACTATAGAGAGAAAAATTTTCAGTTTCCATGTTCACTCACAGAGAAAAATAGTAGTGTAAGTTAGAAACCCCCTCAGCTTCTGCCACCCTATGTCAAAAGATTCACATATGTATCTTTTTCTAGTTAAGACAGGAATGCTGCTTTTCTTTATCATGCTTTCTTCTTTATCAATGCTGCCTTCTGTATCATGAAGTCTGGATATCTATTTTTTATCGATTATGTTTTTGGTGTCATAGCTAAGAAATTTTGCCTAATTTTATTTCCCCTATTTTGTCTGTTAGAGATTTTATAGTTTTAAGTTTTACTATTAGTTCTATAATCAGTTTGGGGAAGCTTTCTATTTTTTGGTATTTGATATGGGTCAAGGTTCAATTTTTAGCATATGGTCATTCATTTTTTTTTTCAGAATCATTTGTTAAAGAGATTGCCTTATTTTTTGGCAAAAAAAATCTATTAACAATATTTGGGTGGGTTTATATCTGGACTCTCCTATTTTATCAAATTATATGCCTTTTTCCAACACTATACTTGGTAATTGTGACTTCATTATTTATCCTGAAATCAAGCCATATGAGTGCTTTGATTTTGTAATCCTTTTCAAAAATATTTTGACTATTTTATTTCAGTATCAACTTGTCTGAAAAAATACCAGCTACTAGTATTTTGATTGAAATTGTATTTGATAGATTAGTTTGGGAAGAATTGGCATCTTAACAATATTATTCCAACCAGTAAATATGGTGTATCTTTCCAGTTCTTGAGTTTATATTTTTAATTGGTGTTTTGAGTGATGCTGAAGCTCAAACTCCAATACTTTGGCCACCTGATGCGAAGATCTGACTCATTGGTAAAGACCCAATGATGCTGGGAAAGATTGAAGGCAGGAGGAGAAGGAGTTGACAGAGGATGAGATCCATTCAACCATGGATGGCATCACTGACGCTATGAACATGAGTTTGAGTGAGCTCTGGTAGTGGGTGATGGACAGGGAAGCCTGGCATGATATATAGTCCATGGGGTCGCAAAGAGTCAGACACGACTGAGTGACTGAACCGAGTCCTCGGTAGATGTTGCACGTGTTTTGTTTTGTTTTAAGCTGTATGTCTAAGTACTTGATATTTTCAGTATAAATGTAAGTGGTGCCTTTTATAATTTCAATTTTCAATTGCTCATTGCTCATACATAAAAATAGGGTTGATGCTTTTGAAAGTATTGATATTGTACTGTGCTATCACGGTAAATTCACTTTGCATTCTACTACCTTTTCTGAAGATTCTTTGGGATTTTCTGTTAATATAATCATGCATTTAGTGAAGTTTTCCATTTCTTTCTTTCAAGTCTATGTGCCTTTCCTCTTCTTGCTTTATGTCACTGTCTACAATTCTCAGTAGAATGCGGAAATTCTATGGCAGTCAAGTGGTTAGACTGCACTTGAATGGCTGAGGGCCCACATTCAATCCCTGGTCTGGGAACTAAGATCCCACAGGTCTCACATAGTAAGGCCAAAAATAAACAAACATAAAATCTTGTAGAATGTTACACAAAAGGACAACTTCTTTCTCTGAACTTCTCTCCTTGGTTTTCTGACATCAATATCTATTGATTACTTTTTTCTACCTCTCTGACTACTCCATCTTAGTCTCCATTAGTCCTCTTTCCTCTCTCTTCTGAATGGCTTTTTCTCACCTACTTTATAGCACAGGGAACTCTTCTCAATACTCTGTAATGAGCTATATGGGAAAATAGTTTTAAACAGGGGATATATGTGTATGTATAACTGATTCACTTTGCTGTACAGTGGAAACAAAGAAAATGTTAAATCTACTCTAATCCAATAAAAATTTTAAAGAGAGGTTAAAATAATTCTTATACTGGTGTAATTGCAATCTCAATTTTAAACAATCTTAAAATAAGAATAAACAATAATTGTGATTTATATAACTCAGTGCATTACAATTATACATAAGCTTATTGCATAGTTTAACAAAAAAATACTTTCAAAAGTTACTTGTTTTCATAACCAATATGTAAAAGCCTTACTATTTATTCAGTTTTGAAAAATTAAATCAGTAGCCATTCATGGCATATGATATAATGCACATTGTCTATCTTTTGTAAGTTACCTAAGTTACCAAAGTTACCAGCTCATTTCTGGTAATTTTGAAATACCTATGTATTTTCAAACAGTAGGCCAAATGAAGAGAGATAATGTCTAAATGTGTATTTTACATTGAGCTCAAACATGAGACAAGCCCCCCCAAAAATATCTTTATGGTAAAGGAGATTTTTCAGGTAAAAGTTTATCAATTAAAAACACCTGTTTTTCTGCTCCAACTACATATAAAATCATACAACATTTTGACTCAGCACTCTAGAATAGGAAATTTGAAAACTCAAACATTTTAAAATGAGGATAAAAAGAGACAGTGTTCAATAAACATTTAAGTGAGTAAATAAATGAATAAACTATTGACAACTTGGATGTGTGATAATTTTATTTAGAAAACCTCTTTGGTGGCTTTCATCAAGAATCTCATATTTACATGCACCCTTTTGTAAAGGGAAAACTCTTAAAAGGTGACTAACAACTTCAATTTTATTTTGTGGTCTCTCTCCATAAACCATAGACTAGTAGTTCCCACTTTCTCCAAGTCTCAAATTGTGTAATTGCTTTGAATTGTGATCACCTGACCAGATGCCTGGAAATTACCTGATCTATTTAATATAACTTGTTTAGCTGAATCAATTTAATTTCCAGGCCATATGTTCACAAAATTATTTCACTTAATCCATTTCAAGGTGGCTTCCTCTTTTGCGCCTTGCTGATTCACCTTCCTTTGATTGATCCAATTCTAGAATAAGAAATGACCTATATGAGAATTTTAAAATAACACTGCTCAATAATCAAAAGACACATTCTATTCATTTTCTCAGGCCAAACACTTTGGGAATAATAAGTTGTCTTTAAATTATCTTGTCTTTTTCCTTCATAGAAAATGAAAGGCTTAAAAAAGGTATGTCCTGATCATACCTACAAATTAAAATATGAATATTGGATTATCACTGAAGCTACAATAAATTGAAGTCAAATCAAAATATGATCTATTACATTTTCTGTAGTAATTTATTAAAAGTCCCCTCTCATTTTCACATGTGCTGAGCAAAACTGAACATTTAACAAATATGACAAGAATTGATGTAAGTGACCATTTTCCACTTAGAAATTTAGGCAGTTTTGTTTTCACATCTTTCCACATTAATCTGTTTCTTAAAGCTTTTTTTGACTGCACCTGACTTTCAGTAGTTTTAGCTGGATTGCCAATTTTCATTTCAGAATCTTATTTCCTTTGGAAACATAGATTCAGAAGTCACCATTCTGTTCTGTATAAATTAAGCCTGACTTTCCTCCTGTTAAGTTTATGTGATCATTATTTATAGAGGGAAGTAAAAGGGGATGGAGGAACACTATCTCTTTGCATTAATTTTCCTTTTATTTCCTCATTTCTAGAATCACGAGTCAGTCATCTTAGTCTTTTATTATCAGTTTTCTATGTTATTAGAAAATATATTATGACTTTATTTTTGTTACAGAGAGATGTTTATTGATTGATAGATGAGAAAAATGCCAGTTTCTATACTTTATTTTCTTATATGCAAGGTTCTGGCCTACCTTTAATAAGCTCTTTTTTACTCACTAATTGGAGTAGTCTAACATTGTGTTTCAACAATTTTTGTGGGTATCTTTAAAAAATAAAATAAAATCTTTAGTGCTTCAAGTAAATTATTAACTATGAAATCTTTGTTTTCCAAAGAAGAACCACTGATATTAAATTTAGATCATTGACAATTTATTCTTCAAAAGAATCAACTTGATTTAGGCAGTTTGATTTTCAGTAAAAGGACCCTAGCCCTAACTCGGGGAATACTATAACCTTACTATGTCTTTAACCCACAAATATAACAGATGGATGGAATATTCATCAGTTTTCACATGGAGTATTATACTATTTGAGCTCTAAACAGATATGAATATGTGAGACCTGTCAACCCCTATTGATCACCTATTCACTTTGGAATGTTTTAAATGTTTCTTGTTAATGGAAAATACATGTCTCAAAGTTATTCCCAATAGTATCAAGTAATAAAATACTACTTGTTGGTTAATAAAAAAACAGATATGATTTAATATATAGGGTTTTTAAAGAATATTACATTGTCTAAAAAATAGATACATTAGCTTATATTAAACCTAAAGTACTCTAAGCTCTGTGATTAAAAAATAAAATTGTATCACTTAGTCTGCAAACTTAAATAATATGTTCATTAATTCAACAAGTACTTGTTAAATGGCCAATATATACAGAATAATATAGGGGATATATAACAGATGCTGTTGGGGATCTATCAAAATCACCACACTTTGATCATTTCTACATATGTGTCCACCATCAGCTGTCAGCACTTTTCTTTGTATGAGATCTTTTTCTGGCTATCTGGCTGCTTTATTACCTGTGGGACAAGCTCTACCATTCTTCCCAGAGCAGCTTTAACCAAAGGCTGACTGAAATTGATATATAAACATAAATCTCCTCCCATCTCATGTTGGATAAATATGGCACTTGTTCTGCACTGGGTCCCAGATTTCTCTGGCAGAATTCAATTACATTTATGCTTAATTATAACTTGCTTGCAAGTAAACCCTTAAGTGGCTGTCTTCTCTGTCTTGCTTCCTGTTCTTCTACTGTTATTTCCAACAATGATATTCCAAAATAACAACTTGCGTTTGACACCTTGTCTTAAGGTTTACTTCTCAGGAAACCAAACCAAGACCAACATATAGATGATATAGATATGGGTATATATTTACATAATTCATTGTCATCATTATCATCATCATCATCATCAGGATTCTGGTCTTAAATTCTGATTTGTATTTCAAAAATAATTCTATACATTCTATACATTGAGACCATATTTTATAGTCAGAATCTCTTCCTGTTTAAAGAGCATTTTTGTTGTTCAGTCAGTCAGTTGTGTCTGATTCTTTGTGACCCATGGACTGAAGCACACCAGGCCTCCCTGTCCATCATCATCTCCCAGAGTTTCCTCAGACTCACGTCCATTGAGTCAGAGATGCCATTCAACCATCTCATCCTCTGTTTGTCCCCTTCTCCTCCTACACTTCTATCTTTCCCAGCATCAGTGTCTTTCCTAATGTGTCAGCTCTTTGCATCATGTGGCCAAAGTATTGGAACTTCAGCTCCAGCATCAGTCATTCCAGTGAATATTCAGGGTTGATTCTCCTTTCCCAATTTGGAACCCATCTGTTGTTCCATGTCCCATTCTAGTTGCTGTTTCTTGACCTGCATACAATTTTCTTTAAAGTGTATTCATGATTTTCAATATTTGAAATTGTGTTTATTCTGAAAAAAATTAATTGTATCAAGGAACAAAAAGAGGAACATTAATTAATTAGCTTCATGTTGATAGATAATTTGTTGAAAGAGTAATGTCTTATATATTTTAAACATCAGAATATGATTAATAAAAATAATTTCTCAGTTTTAATGTTAATATCCTTATATTTATAGTCAATTTAAGTTGCAAATAAATATTTAATGAAAAAAGCTACAAAGTAAAAGTAGGATTTTTAAAAATAAGCGTTTTCTTCTAAATTTTTCTAGATTATTCTAATCTAATTCAATTATAACTCCTAATTATTCTTGAAAAGATCAAGTTAATGTTTACAGGATTAAAAAAAAAATCTCAGATTGTTCCTCAGGCTGCAAGACATGTCACAGAAGCAGATGAATCTAAAGCTCTGGGTGCGGTGTTTGCATAGTGAAATGCTTTATAAAAAATAACTTGAAATAGTTGAAAACCCAAAAGAATTTGCGAAAGTAATACTGAGAGTCCTGTATACATTTGTGTACACTCATCTAGCATTCCCTAATAATAGTCTCTTACATATCCATAGAACCTTGTCAGAACCAAGGAACTAACATTAGTATGATATTAACTGAAATATAGACTGTATATAGATTTTACCAGTTTTTGCATGCACTCCGTGTGTGTGTATATGTATGTGTGTCCATGTGCGCTTCTGTGAAATTTCATCATAGAGGTAGTTTTGAGGAACCATCTCCACAATCTGGGAGAGAGAACTGCTCCATTACCACAAAGAAACTATTTAATGTTACCCTTGAATAAGTCTATCCTGTCTCAACCCTAATTCTTGGCAATCATTGACCATTATAACATTTTTGCTTTGAAAACACTATATAAATGAAATTATCCAGTATGTAGACTCTTGAAGTGAAGTGAAGTTGCTCAGTCGTGTCCGACTTTTGCGACCCCGTGGACTATAGATAGCCTACCAGGCTCTTCTGTCCATGGGATTTTCCAGGCAAGAGTACTGGAGTGTGTTGCCGTTTCCTTTTCCAGAGGATCTTCCCAACCTAGGGATCGAACATGGGTTTCCCTCATTGTAGGTAGATGCTTTACCATTTGAGCCACCAGGGAGATCTAGTGGCTCTTTAAGATTGGCTTTTTAAAATTCAGCATAAAGTTTTTGAGATCAAGTAGTGGTAGTTTGTTGGTTTTTCTTGCTAAGGAGTATCTCATTCTGTGGATATACCACAGTTTGTTTACCTATCACATGTTGAAGGACATTTATAATGAACATTTGTGTACAACCATTTTTGTGAATGTAAGATTTCATTTCTTGAGGGTAAGTACTTAGGGGCATATTTACAAGCTGTAAGTAAGTATATGTTAGCTTCTAAAGAAGTGCTAAACTGTTTTCCAGAAATGCTGTACCGTTTACACTCTTAACCACAGTTAGATGAGTTCCAGTTTCTTTTCATTCTCAGTGTCTGTTATATGCTTTTCTGGCTATCATAAAAATGACATGGTAACTCTAGAACGATTCTCAAACAAACTTAGTTGTGTGTGCATAAAGTCATTCAGGGAGTTTAAGATGCAAATGTATCCATTATTGTTAATGATAATAGCCACAGTTTACTGTGTCTATAATGGGCCAGGTTGGCCCTAGACTATTTAGTTTCCATAACAACCCTTTCAGGTAGGTTATTATTACCATCTTAATGATAAAAAATGTCTCAGAGTGATTTAATAACTTGCTGATGATCACACATACAGTTAAGGAGAGTACCAGGGTTCCAAATTTGGTTTGAATTTAAAATCAAAGGTATTCCTTTAAAGCCACACAGAAGATATGAGCGACTGGATGCTTCTGTGCCATAATTATGAGTTGAAAGTTATATAAGTTCATGCACAAGGGCTGGGCATGGAAGAATGACAACAATTAATTTATTTAACTCTGCTAAAGTTAGTTTTTAAAATGCTCATCGCTTATTTGTAAGGTGAAAAAAGTATAAGCTATCTCAAATATCTTTGAAATATAAAGATCAAAATGACAAAGTTATGAAGACTAATATAGTTTTGCAGAGAAGAAAGAACCTTTTAATTAAATGTCTCTCATATATATGTAAGCTATGTTATTTCTGGTATCAGAAATTTACTAAACTGATACCAATAATTTAATAAATTTACTAAATTAATTTATTTAAATTTATTTACTAGTTTATTTAAATTTACCAATCTATTTATTTATTTATTTATTTATTTTGGTCACTGTATTTTTTTTTTAAATTTTCTTTACTTTATTGTGTTGGTTTTGCCATATATTGACATGAATCTGCCATGGGTATACAGCTATCAATATTAGTAAATTTATTAAATATTTAAATAAATTGGTAATTTACTAATATTGATACCAAAAATGAAAAATACTTTTAAAAGTATGATGAGCATGATCCTATCTACATTAAATCTGGAATATTATGTCTGTAGCATGCTTATACCTCATAGAAACTAAATTTGCTGGACAAGTGTTCCTATGAATATCATATAATCAAAAGATAATAATCTCACTTAAGATAAAACACTTTTAATAGAAAATAGTGTTTCTTGCTAAATTTTCTGTTTCTTGCCATAAAGCAAGAAATTATGTTGGGTATCCACTTGATATAACAAGCAGCCATTTAAAAGACATGTATGTAAATATTTGATGTGCTGAATGATGCTGGGTTTGCATTCAGCTTTTGCTGACATGTTAGCATCTGTCTTCAATCTGTTTAGAGGAATGAGCTCTCAGGTTGTTTTCAGTGTTTTTAATACTGCAGCTTTTTCCCATGGCAAGAGGGAACATTATTATAAAGTGTACTTTCTTCTAATCTTAAGAGTTATAATTTAAAATACCAGTTTGTGGGTTCAACTTTTAATCTAGATGTACACCTAAGTCACCTAGCCTACAGCAGTAAAGCATTGTGTCACCACTCAAATGTAATGGTTCTTATGAAAAAAACTTTATTACTTAAAAACTACATCTCAAATGCAAAGTCTTTGCCCACCTCCCTCACCTACCACACACACATCTCTATGATTGGAAATGAGCATTCACCAACTCTGTCCTAACTACTAATAACCCAAAGTATATTTATGATCTGTTTCCCTGCCTTCTGCATGTATATCTCAGATTTGCTCCTTGTAGGACCCAAGAAGCTTTGTGAAACTTCTTGCTACAGCTAATTTACTTCTATAGATAGAAGTGTGAAATTATTAATCCACCCTCCAATGGCCTCCATTACCTTGCCACGCTAGGGCTGTTCTGGCTCCCAGGTAGCTCTAGCCTCATAGCTCTCACATATCTATTTTTTGACCTGCTCTTGGTCTTACTAGTGGGCATAGCTCTTCCCTGCCTCAGGAAACCCACAGTCATCCCTTCCTCCTGAAATGCTTTTGTCCAGCTTCCATCTGTTCACATCAATGTTTCCCTCAGATTTACTTCCTCATACTTACAAATCCACTTGTGTTCCTATTGTATTCCCTCATACATCTGCAAGTTTTAGTTCATAATTATCATTACAAAGCAAATTGTTATTGGTGTGAATATTTGTTTAAAGGCTGATTTGTTCATTAAAGGAAACTTCATCCGGGAATGACCAATGTTTCCTTAACATATTTAGTCCCTCACTTGATACCAGTTGTACAGGAAAGGTTCAATAGATGTTTATCATGTGAATCATTGGTTCATAAATACCTGCTCTGATAGCTTACAGAAAATTTCTGAAAAGGTCACTGTTAAGCAAACCTTATGTTTTAAGATTGACTTTCAGGTCAGAATCAGTCAAGCATCCAGTTTCCAAATGAGGTATTCACTAAACTGAACAAAATTATACTATAGCTTTCTATAGGCTAGAAATACAAGTCTGTTTATCTAATTCATGGACAATGGTATAATTATCAGGGAAATTATATGATCTAGGTAAGGTCTCAATAGAAGCATTCTCTTTGAGCAAGTAAATATGTTGAGCAGCCAAGATTCCCTACAGTTATGCAAATTGTAAGCTCAATTGGGATTAAAAAATTATCTAGGGAAAACATCAATCTTTTATTTCATTACACTTTTGCCTTTCATGAGTGTTTTATTCTCATGTCTCTATATTTGAGGCATTATGGCTGTAATTGGGAGTTTGGAAAAAAGGAATGTTATTTTCATTCTTTAATGAACTGTTTTCTTAGGGAAAAAATTAAAATCATACTGTTTTTGGTAATATATTGCTATGTCAAAGATGGCTATCCAGATGTTACCTGAACAATAGAAGAGGGTAACAAAGGTATTAATCATTTCATTTGAGTGACAAAATATTTTAATTGTCCACAAATTTTAAAGGTTCAGTATGATTTGGTCCAATGACTTTATTTATCAAGTCAATATTTGACTAGCTTTCTAAAATGTATAACTTTAATATATCTTTGGTTTGGTGTTATTCATATTTTTCCTGAATTAAGGGTTTAATATGGTTATTAAAATGAACTTAACATTTTAACTCTAAAAAATCTATGCATATTTTAAAGATCATCTTAACATATTTTATCTTGGATCACTATTAGAGAGCTCAGTCACCTGGATATGTAATAAGGTTTCATTGACAATGTTAGAAATTATATATTTTAACTTAGAAACCTGATAATCTTGTAACTTAAAAGCATATTTCAGATATAGTTATGATAACCTAACATAATAAACACAAAAAGGAGTCCAATGACTCCAAATACATAAATTACATGAATTCTGTATATAAACTGTTTATACCTTTTATATTTCTTTAGACTCCCAAGAATATGATAGAATATGACTTTATGCTTCATTTTTATAATGATATGAATCTGTGGTTACTTAGAATAATATGAAAGTAGTGCAAATATTTCTTGCCTGGAGAATTCCATGGACAGAGGAGCCTGGGGGGCTATAGTCCCTGGGGTCACAAAGAGTCGGACATGACTGAATGACACACTCTGTCGCACACAGAATGCAAGTATATATTTAGGTTAATGCCCATTAAACTATTCTTCCCAACATAAGAATGATACCTCTTCACCAAAATTAAGGGTTATCTGACATAATCACATATCAGTTCCCTAAAAGATGTAAAGAAAATTAAATGTATCCTTGTATTTAGTTTACTTAAAGGCCAAATCTATACATTTCTCTACAAGAAGTTAGAAAATTGGATTAAAAATTTAGTGGCTATTTGATTTCCCTGATTTATCTATTCTGAAGTGTATAGATCTATATGATCAATATAGATCAAATTAGTTTTCCTATCTGTAACTGCATGAAGTGAAAGTAGCACCAAATCAGAAGGTACTTAGGGACACTTGGAATTATTAATAGATTATCGTCAATATGATACAAACAAAACCACTTTGTAAGACCCCAAGGGAGAGCTTCAAAAAGACAGCCTTCCTTCAGAACACTTGTATATGTTAATTAGAAACCCAGACACACCTCAAGTAGCAATTCTAAAGAATAAGCTCTGGGGTCAAGAATAGGAGGGAATGGTATTTGTAACATGTATTAGTGATTTTGTCAAGAAGGGTTATCCCTTAAAGGATATGATAGCAGGGCAATAGCAACAATGTGTCAGTTCCACTATTATTGACATTTTAGTGATGTTAATTAAAAAAGAAGAGAATTAATCCATTTATGTAATCCTCACCCACAAGTCCTGGAGAAGGAAATGGCAACCAACTCCAGTATTACCTGGAGAATCAGATGGACAGAGGAACCGGTGGGCTACAGTCCATGGGGTCGTAAAGAGTCAGACATGACTAAAATGACTAACAACACAACAACACACCCACAAGTAGGGCCCCAGCTATCACCCCAGCATTTTCCCAAAGGATAGGTCTCCCAAGCAATGCTCGAGAGAGAAGGTAACAGACAAGCAAATTCATGATCAATATTCTTATGTTTCTTGTAGCCTTCAACTCAGCATGCTTCTATCATTTAGAGTTTACTGAAAGTTAGCTGAAAATTATTGCATGTTTTTCTATAATTTCAAACTAGTGAACTTGGAGAGCACACAGATTTTAAATTAAATTCAAGGGAGACTAGTTTTTGCAGAAAAAGAAAAAAAATCCTAACAGGGGTTAGAAAGTGGGATTTAGAGTAGGAAGACAAGTGAATGTTTTATAAAATTTGCACTGACTCACAACAATCAGAGTACAACTAACAGTGGCTTAGGGATTGCTCTTTAAAGATGACAATGCCTGTGTCATGCTAATATGGACAAGCGTCTCCCCAAAACTGAATGGCTTGTTTGTTTACTAAAGATTTCCTACAGGTTATCCCAGTTAAGCTTGATAGCTTGCTAGCAGAGTTCCTGCCCAAGGGCACCTCATAGACATTTCATGTTATTGTAAATAGCAACATAAATGTTACACTTACACAGTAAATGGAGGAAGGTGCCAGAGGAAGATGTAGAGTAGAAAGACCTGCTCTTATCTTCTCCTGTGAGAACTCCAAAGTTACAACTAGCTGCTGAACAACCATCAACAAGAGGATGTTGAATCCCACCAAAAAAAGATACTCCATGTCCAAGGGAAAAGGAGAAGCCCCAGAAAGATGGTAAGAGGGGTGAAATCACATTTAGAATAGAACCCCATACCCATCCCTGGTGGCTCAGATGGTAAAGAGTCTGCCTGCAGTGCAGGAGACCCAGGTTTGATCCCTGGGTCAGGAAGATCCCCTGGAGAAGGAAATAGCAACCCAATCCAGTATTCTTGCGTGGAGAATCCCATGAGCAGAGGAGTGTGGCAAGCTACAGTCCATGGGGTCACAAAGAATCGGACACGACTGAGCGACTTCACTTTCGATACCTGCCAGAGACACTTGGAGGACTCAAACAAACCTTGTGTAAACCAGGCCCCAAAGACCCCACAGAGGCTGAGCCAGAACTGTGTTTGGGTGTATCCTGAGGAGGTGTGGGTCAGCAGTGGACTGCTGCAGGGGCAGGGGCTTTGGGTGTCACAGACCTGGGAATGGCATAAGCCCTCTTGGAGGAGGTTTCCATTAACCCCAGCATAGAGCCACCAGAACACAGACAGGACTGTGGAAACAGACTCTTGGAGGGCACAAACAAAACCTTGTACACACCAGGATCCAGGAAAAAGGAGCAGTAATCCCACAAGAGGCTGACCCAGACTTGCCCATGAGTGTCCAGGAGTCTCTGCCAGAGGCGTGGGTCAGCGGTGGCCTGCAGCAGGGGTGGGGGCACTGAGTGTAGCAGTATGTGCATGGGACCTTTTGAAGGAGGTCACCATTATCTTCATGACCTCCACCATAGTTTGGCCTCAGGTCAAACAACACAGCTCTGCCCACCAATAGAAAATAGGATTAAAGATTTACTGAGCATGGCCCCGCCCATCAGAACAAGATCAGTTTCCCCCTCAGTCAGTCTCTCCCATCAGGAAGCTTCCATAAGCTTTTTATCCTTATCCATCAGAGGGCCAAGAGAATAAAAACTACAATCACAGAAAACTAATCAAACTGATCACATGGACCACAGCCTTGTCTAACTCAGTGAAACTATGAGCCATTCCTGATAGGGCCATTCAAAAAAGATGGGTCATGACAGAGAGTTCTGACAAAATGTGGTACACTGGAGAAGGGAATGGCAAACCACGTTGGTATTGTTGTCTTGAGAACTCCAAGAACACTGAAAAGGCAGAAAGGTAAGATACTGAAAGATGAATTCCCCAGAGTGGTAGATGCTCAATACACAAATGGAGATCAGTGGAGAAATAACTCCAGAAAGAGTGAAGATAACTGAACTAAAGCAAAAATGACACCCAGTTGGGGATGTGACTGGTGATGGAAGTAAAGTCTGATGCTGTAAAGGACAATATTGCATAGGACCCTGGAATGTTTGGTCCATGAATCAAGGCAAATTGGAAGAGATCAAACAGGAGAGGGCAAGAGTGAACACCGACAATTTTAGGAATCAGTGAACTAAAATGGACTGGAATGGGTGAATTTAACTCAGATAACCATTATGTCTACTTCTGTGAGCAAGAATCCCTTAGAAGATATGGAGTAGCCATCAAAGTCAACCAGACATTCTGAAACACAGTGCTTGCTCTGGGATGCAAAAGTAGGAGATCAAGATACACCTGGAGTAACTGCAAGTTTGTCCTTGGAGTACAACATGAAGAAGGTCAAAGGCTAACAGAGTTTTGCCAAGAGAATGCACTGGCCAAAGCAAATACCTTCTTCCAACAACACAAAGGAAGACTCTAAACACGGACATTACCAGATGGTGAATACTGAAATCAGATTGGTTATATTCTTTGCAGCCAAAGATGGAGAAGCTCTATACAGCCAGCAAAAACAAGATTGGGAGGTGAATGTGGCTCAGATCATGAACTCCTTACTGCCAAATTTAGACTCAAATTGAAGAAAGTAGGGAAAACGACTAGACCAATTCAGGTATGACCTAAACCAAATCCCTTACGATTATACAGTAGAAGTGACAAATAGATTCAAGGGATTAGATCTGATAGACAGAGTGCCTGAAGAACTATGGATGGAGGTTCATTACATTGTACAGGAGGGAGGGATCAAGACCATCCCCAAGAAAAGAAATGCAAAAAGGCAAAATGGTTGTCTTAGGAGACCTTAAAAATAGCTGTGAAAAGAAGAGAAGTGAAAGACAAAGGGGAAAAGGAAAGATATACTGATTTGAATGCAGAGTTCCAAAGAATAGCAAGGATAGATAGGAAAGCCTTCCTCAGTGATCAATGGAAAGAAATAGAGGAAAATAATAGAATTGAAAAGACTAGTGATCTCTTCAAGAAAATTAGAGATACCAAGGGAACATTTCATGTAAAGATGGGCACAATAAAGGACAGAAATAGTATGGACCTAAAAGAAGCAGAAGATATTAAGAAGAGGTGGTAAGAATACACAGAAGAACTATTCAAAAAAGATCTTCATGACCCAGATAATCATGATGGCATGATATCTCACCTAGAGTCAGACATCCTGGAATGTGAAGTCAGGTGGGCCTTAGGAAGCATAAATATGAACAAATCTAGTGGCTGATGGAATTCTTGTTTAGCTATTTCAAATCCTAAAAGATGACGCTGTGAAAGTGCTTTACTCAATATGCCAGTAAATTTGGAAAACTCAGCAATGGCCACAGGATTGGAAAAGTTCAGTTTTGATTTCAATCCCAAAGAAAGGCAATGCCAAAGAATGCTCAAGCTACTGCATAGTTACGCTCATCTCAAATGCTAGCAAAGTAATGCTCAAAATTCTCCAAGCCAGGCTTCAACAGTATGTGAACCATGAACTTCCAGATGTTCAAGCTGAATTTAGAGAAGGCAGGGGAACCAGAGATCAAATTGCCAATATTTGTTGGATCATTCAAAAAGCAAGAGAGTACCAGAAAAACATCTACTTCTGCTTTATTGACTATACCAAAGCCTTTGACTGTGTGGATCAAAACAAACTAAGGAAAATTCTGAAAAAGGTGAAAATACCATACCACCTGACCTGCCTCCTGAGAAATCTGTATGCAGGTCAAGAAGCGACAGTTAGAACAGGACATGGAACAACAGACTGACTCCAAATCAGGAAAGGAGTATGTCAAGACTGTATATTCTTACCCTGTTTATCTAACGTATATGCAGAGTACACCATATGAAATGTTGGGCTGAATGAAGCACAAGCTGGAATCAAGATTGCCGGGAGAAATATCAATAACCTCATATATGCAGATGATACCATTCTTATGGCAGAAAGTGAAGTAGAACTAAAGAGCCTCTTGAGGAAAGTGAAAAATTTGGCTTAAAGTTCAACATTCAGAAAACTACGATCATGGCATCTGGTCCCATCACTTCATGGCAAATAGATGGAGAAATAATGGAAACAGTGAGAGACTTTCTCTTTTTGGTCTCCAAAATGACTGCAGATGGTGACTGAAACCATGAAATTTAAAGATTCTTGCTCCTTGAAAGAAAAGATATGACCGATCTATACAGCATATTAAAAAGCAGAGACATTACTTTGCCAACACAAGTCCATCTTGTGAAAGCTATGATTTTTCCAGTAGTCATGTATGGATGTGAGAGTTGGACTATAAAAAAAGCTGAGTGCCAGAGAACTGATGCTTTCGAACTGTGATGTTGGAGAAGACTCTTGAAAGTCCCTTGGACTGCAAGGAGATCCAATCAATCCATCCTAAAGGAAATCAGTCCTGAATATTCATTGGAAGGACTGATGTTGAAGCTGAAACTCCAATACTTTGGCCACCTGCTGCGAGGAACTGACTCATTGGAAAAGACTCCGATGGTGGGAAAAATTGAAGGCAGGAGGAGAAGGGGATGACAGAGGATGAGATGATTGGATGGCATCATTGACTTGAAGGATATGAGTTTGCGTAAACTCCGAAAGTTGGTGATGTACAAGAATGCCTGGCATGCTGGAATCCATGGGGTCGCAGAGTCAGACACAACTGAGTAACTAAAGTGAACTGAACTAAACAGTAAATAGTCTGATTATCAAGTCTTTCTTAGCTTCCCAACATTTCAGTGCTTATTTGCAAGTCAAATTTACAACATATAATGTGTTGGTTCACATCTCACATACCAGGTCAATTAAAAAGTTAAAAATCAAAATGTTAGCAAAAAAGATAGATTTACCTCTAGCTGTAATGTTGCTGTAATTATACTGAACTAAATCACTTTTGTCCCCTTTTTCTAGGCTGGTAATTCTCAAATAGCATACAGTGCAAAAAATGCTTTGCTACTGGAGATGTGTGGCAATGATTTGTCAAAGACAAATTATATCATCACCTCACCTCATGTGATTTCCAAATACTCAGTGTGTCTTACATTTAAAGCATGTTATAATGAACGTGTCCTGGTGTCCAAGCTTCTGATTTTGATTTTTTTTTTCCTAAGAGAAGTTCGACTTCTTGACAGAGGTTGGCAATTGATGTTAATAGCCATAGTTTTATGAGAATTCACTGCATACTCATACCATCTAAATGTAAGAATTAAATTACCTTCTATTGCTTGCTAAAATTTTTAATTAATAAAATTTTTAGTATTTTTAAATTGCAGCATGATATTTAAAGAAAATTAGGAAAAGATAAATAGCAAAGATATCACTTATTTGGTTAAGCGTGAAGCTGAGTTTGTAAGATATTCAGAAGTGAGATTAGTTTTGTAAGTTATCATGAGTATAAAACAACAACAAAACTCAATAACCATAAAACTTTTCTAAAAAAGTTTCATAAGGTATATTTTAAAAGTGAAAAGCACTTACAAATAAAGTAAGAATAAAAACATTATTGGACAAAAATCGTTAGTCACCTCATTGCTTTATGCAGAAAATTTTTGATTTGAAAATTGAAACCTGTATCTCTTACTCAGTCTTACCCCATGGTTATCACCACCATCACTTTCACCAAAATTGTCATTATAATCCTCACCATCATAACCACATTTTCCTTTTCATTCTCAGCTTACTCCTCAAATACTTGAAAGTCTATTATGTGCCAGGCACTTGTCTGAGACCACAGAACGAATACAAGTTCCTTTTCAGCTACAACTTCATGTCTATTTCTCTGGGTTCTTAAGTACTTGCAAATGTTCTTAACTTCCTAAAAATTGTGCCTCTGCATTTCCATATGTGCTAAAAATTCTTTTGATAAATCCTTTACAGTCATCTGTAGAACTAAAAAGTATATTTTAATTCTTATTTAAACACACTGGTTAGATTTATATTTTAAACAAAGATAGTACTTGAAGACTTTGCTTTTGAACAGAAAAATGCATTTTAAAAATAAACTTTAATTTGAGTTAAGTGTACATTCAAAGAACATCTGGATTGTTTCTAGTTTTTGGCTATTGCAAATAAAGCTTTCAGCAGCATTCATGCACAGGTTTTTGGACTAAAACAGTTTTCATTTCTCTGGGACAAATTCCCAAGTGTGCAAATGCTGGATCATATAGTAGTTACATGTTTAGCTTTATAAGATACTGCCAATTTATGTTCCAAATAATTTGCCAAAATGGCTGTACCATTTTATATTACCATCAGCGGCTTATGAGTCATCTGGCTTCACATTGTCCAAATTAGCATTTGTTGTCAATATTCTTTATTTCATTCATCCTAATATGTAATGTCTTATTGTAGTTTTAATTTAGGTTTCCTTAGTGGCTAACAATATTGAATATTTGTGTGCTTATTTACCATTATCTTTAGTGAAATGTCTGTTCATTTTTAGTTCATGTCTTTTTTCCTGCTTCTTTTTATTTTTTTAATACTTCAGAGTTTTGAGATATCTTTATATACTCAACATATTAATCCTTTGCTAAATAAATGAGCAAATGTTTCTTTAAATCCATTTCTTGTCTGCTGTGTGTGTGTGTTTGACTTGTGTTTTCATCTTTTTAGTAGAGTCTTTTGGAGAGCAAAGACTTAATTTTAGAGGTACAATATATTGATCTTTCCATTTGTCAATCATTTTTGATGTCAAATTAAAAACCGTTTGCCTCACTGTAGATGCTAAATATTTTCTTTTTTTCTAAAAGTGCTCTCAGTTCAGTTCAGTTCGGTCGCTCAGTCATGTCCAAATCTTTGTGACCCCATGAACCACAGCACGCCAGGCCTCCCTGTCCATCACCAACTCCCGGAATCTGCCCAAACTCATGTCCATTGAGTTGGTGATGCCATCCAACCATTTCATCCTCTTTCGTCCCCTTCTCCTCCTGCCCTCAATCTTTCCCAGCATCAGGGTCTTTTCAAATGAGCCAGCTCTTCACATCAGGTGGCCAAAGTGTTTGAGTTTCAGCTTCAACATCAGTCCTTCCAATGAACACCCAGGACTGATCTTTAGGATGGACTGGTTGGATCTCCTTGTAGTCCAAGGGACTCGCAAGAGTCTTCTCCAACACCACAGTTCAAAAGCGCTCTAGTTTTATATTTTTACATTTTAAGTCTGTGATCCATCTTGACTTAGTTTATTTACAAGTATAAAGCTTAGGTTGAGATTGGTTGGTTGATTGACTGATTTACCTATAAATGGTATTCTTCCTCTAGCTAAATTGCTTTTTCTCCTTTGTCTCAAATCATTTGGGCTATTTATTTGGGTCTGTTTCCTTCCTCTCTTCTACCAATTCATGTGTGTATCCCACTGCCAAACCATAAATACCACACTATTTTGATTCATGTAGCTATACAATAGGTTTTAATAGTGGATGGATTTAGTCTAACTACATTATTCTTTGTTTTCAACTTTAATTTTCTATTCTAAGGCTTGTAATGAGGCTTTCCAGATAAAAATTAAAATAAGTTTGTCTATACCTATAAAACATCTTGCTGAGATTTTGATAGAAGTGACATTAAACATTTAGATCAACTTGGGTAGAATTGGCATCTTTTACTATATTTTCTTCCAATATATAATAAGGCTTTTTATTCTTTCTGAAAGATTTTCTTTTGTTTGTTTTATCAGCATTTTGTAAATATCAGCGTATAAATCCTATAGAACAAATATAATTTTGAAGAGTGAAATGCTTTCCCGCTCCTCTACTTTATTTATAAATGACAAAATTCCCACCAATATTAATTTAGGGGAACCAAAAAAAAAAAAAGTAAAACATGGAGGGGCAAAAAGAGTTGGTTAACACTGAGGAGGAAGAAGTAGAAAGAGTCAGTATTTCACTGTGTGTGGAAAGTGCAAGGAAGAGCTACTTTTTAAAATAAATTAATTAATTTATTTAATTGGAGGCTAATTACCTTACAGTATTCTGGTGGGTTTTGCTATACATTGATATGAATCAGCCATGGGTGTACATGTGTCCCCCATCCTGAACCTCCCTCCTACCTCCCTCCCCATCCCATCCCTCCAGGTTGTCCCAGTTCACCAGCTTTAAGTGTCCTGTTTCATGCATTGAACTTGGACTGGACATCTATTTCACATATGGTAATATAAATATGTCAATGCTATTCTCTCAAATCATCCCACCTTCACCTTCTCCCACAGAGTCCAAAAGTCTGTTCTTTGTATCTATGTCTCTGTTGCTGTCTCGCATATATAGTCGTCATCTTTCTAAATTCTGTATATATGTGTTAATATACTGTATTGGTGTTTTTCTTTGTACCTTACCTCACTCTGTATAATAGGATCAAGTTTCATCCACCGTATTAGAACTGATTCAAATGTGTTCTTTTTAATAGCTGAGTAATATTCCATTGTGTATATGTACCACAACTTTCTTATCCATTCATCTGCCAATGGTCATCTAGGTTGCTTCTATATCCTAGCTATTGTAAACAGTGCTACAGTGAACATTGGGGTACAAGTGTTTCTTTCAGTTCTGGTTTTCTCAGTGTGTATACCCAGCAGTGGGATTGCTGGTTTGTACGGCAGTTCTATCTTCAGTTTTTTAAGGCATCTCCATGTTCTCTATAGTAGCTGTACTAGTTTGCATTCCCACCAACAGTGTAAGAGGGTTCCCTTCCCTCCACACACTCTCCAGCATTTATTGTTTGTAGAGTTTTTGATAGTAGCCATTCTGACCAGTGTGAGATGGTATCTCATTGTAATTTTGATTTGCATTCTTCTGATAATGAGTGATGTTGAGCATCTTTTCATGTGTTTGTTAGCCATCTGTGTCTTCTTTGGAGAAATGTCTGTTTAGCTCTTTGGCCCATTTTTTGATTGGGTCGTTTCTTATCTGGTATTGAGCTGCATGAGCTGCTTGTATATTTTTGAGATTAATCATTTGTCAGTTGCTTAATTTGCTATAATGTAGTGAAAATGAGTACACTACCCAAATCAATCTATACATTCAATGCAATTCCTATCAAGCTACCAATGGTCATTTTTCACAGAACTAGAATAAATAAATTCTCAATTTGTATGGAAATACAAAAAGCCTTGAATAGCCAAAACAATCTTGAGAAAGATTGAAACTGGAGGAATCAACCTGCCTGACTTTAGACTATATCACAGTTACAGTCACCAAGACAGTGTGGTACTGGCACATAGACAAATATTGATCAATGGAACAAAATAGAAAGCCCGGAGATAAATCCACACATCTATAGATATCTTATCTTTGATAAAGGAAGCAAAAATATGCAGTGAAGAAAAGACAATCTCTTTAACAAGTGGTGCTGGGAAATCTGGTCAACTACTTGTAAAAGAATGAAACTAGAATACTTTCTAACATCATACACAAAAATAAACTCAAATGGATTAAAGTTGCAAATGTAAGACTGGAAATTATAAAACTCCTAGAGAAAAACATAGGCAAAACACTCTCTGACCTAATCACAGCAAGATCCTCTATGACCTACCTCCCAGAATAATGGAAATAAAAGCAAAAATAAACAAATGGGACCTAATTAAATGTAAAAGCTTTTGCATAATGAAGGAAACTATAAGCAAGGTGAAAAAGACAGCCCTCAGAATGGGAGGAAGAACTATTGATTGTGTAGTGTGTCCTGTGTTGAAAGCGCATCTGCATCTCTGAGGCAGAGGTGCTTCTTCCCACTCTCCTGCTGGAGCCTAGACTCTAAGGCAGCGCTGCAGTGACTTAAGGAGTTTTGGAACCCTGCCCAGCCACAGACACTCAGAGTGCCTCAGAGTTACCTTAATGCCCACTTTTACCATCACACAAGCGGAGAAACTTTTAACTCCCCTATCCAAAGTCCTCTCAGAATCTCTTCACTTTCAGGAGGTCATCTGCATACGCATTAGGCTAGTGGTTGCCAAAGGCCAGAGCCTGTCAGACCTTTGAACCAGGGGCTATAAGACCCTGTGACCAAGGACAGATACCCAAGGCCTCTCCAGGGCCCGTAGTGCTCTGAGGGGTCACCAGTATAGTGCCAGGGTTGGTGTGAGAAGGACCACAAATCTTTCTGAAATGTGTTTCCAACCATAATATTGAAGTAAGTGCTATTTTTCTGTGAAATAAACACATCGCTGTCTTGGAAATAAATTTCCATTAGGATAAACAAAAGACTTAAAGCTAACAGAGTGAAAGCTGAAAAGCAAGCTGCTCTTCCAAAAATGATACGTAGAAGCTTCATTTTAAAAAGATGCTAGAAACACTAGTAGCATTGCTCATCCAAGGTACTGCTATGTGGCTGCTACCAATTAAGTATTTAAACTTGGACAGAAACCATCTGATGGCATGTATCGCTTTGTATCAGCAGTTAAAACGCCAAGCTGATTCTTTTTGTGTCTCCACACAGGTGCTTTTTTTTTTGGTTTACTTTGTTTTGTTTTTGGATCATTCCGAATTTGTAAACCATGTTATTTTAAAGTACATTTTGCTCTGTAGTCAGATAAAAAAGTGTTTTGAGCCCTGGTTCTACTGAACATAGATGAATTGCCTTAGACAATTTAACGTCTTTGATCCCTTTACTTGAATCTTACCTGGAAATAATGGTGTCTCCTTCTTGGAGAAAGGAGGATTCTAATTGTGATGATTAAATGTGGTGCTTATCACCTACACATTTAATCCTGGGTACCTTCTCACTCTCATAAGCTAACCTGAAGTAGAAAGTTATTCCTATAATGGAAGCAAGTTAAACAGCAGTAAAAAATATGGAGTAATCGGGTAGGTAGAATAGACATTCATAAATATGGTTTAATTTAGAGGTTCGATGGAGATCTTTCATCCAAAATATCTTTCACAACATTTGATCTGTCTAAAATCCTCCTGTTAAACTGAAACTCTGTTTCTGTTACTTTTCTTCTAAAATGCAGATACTCCTGGGCAGATAAGATACTTCACAGTTGGCACTAGTGGGAAAGAACCCACCTACAATGCAGGAGACGTAAGAGAGTTGGGTTCATTCCTTGGGTGGGGAAGATCCCCTGGAGAAGGAAATGGCAACCCACTTCAGTGTTCTTGCCTGGAGAATAATATGGACGGAGGAGCCTGATGAGCTACAGTCCATGGGGTCACAAAGTGTCAGATGTGACTAAGCGACTTAGCACATTGATGCTAATAACATTTTATAACTTGCTTAACTACATAATTTGTACATGCAGTATTTTATCATAACAGAGAAGATCTATTTCTCATGAAAATAATTTTTGGTCGGTGAGCCTTTAAGGTAAGAAATGGCCAAATTCTAGCAAGAATAAGACAGGACACAGATATCTATTTGTTTATTTTCTGATAAAGGTGACCCAAGTATGAATCAATTGGTTCTCAATTCTCCTGCATTTTAGAATCATCTTGAGACTTAAATACATATAGCACACATATACACACACACACACACATACCTGCATGCATACATTCCTATGCCATGGCCCTATCTAGAAATTCTGTTCTTGTTTAACTGGTTTGCAGTGGGCTTTTACATCAGTATTTTTCATCAGTATTTTTGAACTCCTCACCCTGCCCATGATTCTCCATGCAACTGGGTTTGAAATGTTCCTGTATATAAATTACAGAAACTGAATGAAGTATTAGGTACATTGGAATGATTTCTAGATGGAGATTCAAAACTTTGTGAAAACAATTTCCTTTTCTAGATTTTCTCCTTCTCATCTGGAAAAATTAAATGATTCTGTTGCATTTAATTATAAAGATCCTTATAGCTTTAAAATTATGTGATTATAAATTTCAAAGATGTTTAAAATTTTGCCTTCCTTTGGCTCTTTGAATCAACATTTGGACATAGACTTAATTTAACAGATCCCCCCTAAAGGGGTATTAGATTAATGGATGGTTAGAGATAGTTTATATATCCTATCCCCAAAGTAAAGCTTTATCAGACATCCTGAAAGGGTTCTGGGTACATTAGGGAAAATAACATTTCCATTCCAGATTCAATACTGATCCATCAAATCTGTTTGCCTGCTGTCAGCAGAAGTTATTGCCAGATGCTTGAGAGGAATGGCCAGAACATTCCTGAATGCCACCAGTTAGTTGCACAGAACTCAGCTGTGGCGAACAGTTCTCTCTTGTTCCTCCAGATACTGCTCAGACATTATGAATTATTAGCTTCAATTATATTTTTGGTAGTATGGCTCTGAGAGTAAGGATCAGCTATTTTCTAATCCTCCACAAATAAGTTGTAAAAGCCCAGTCACACAGTTAGTTTAACCGTTTCAGTAATAGATAAATGTTCCAATGTGTTCTAAATAATACCAAGTAATTATGCTGGAATCTGTGCCAGTTTATTTCCCACTTCTGGAACTATATTGCTTTAATGAATTTCAACTTTTTTAAAAACGTAGATCTTGATGTTTTGGTTAGAGAGTAAGTCCAAGTAGCTTCAAGTTCAGAGTGAATGAGTATGGATGCATGAGTCATGCATATGTTTACATTTAAAATTATTTTCATTTTTAATAATGGGGCAAAGCAGAGTTTTAGCTAAAATGATGGCAGTAAAAGCTATCCCCACTGCCAAGGGTGCTGGTTTTGGCTTCTCTGAGGTTGAAACTTGCTCAGAGCACGAATAGACAACTTCATGAGAGATGAAACGCCAAGTGCTCTAAGGCCTAAATCAAATAAAGATCTAGTTAAGTGCCTAATGAACCTCTCAAGCAGATGTGGACAACTTCAATATGCTAACTATTGTATAAGATTATTAGGCAGAAAATGCAAAATAAAATCATATTAAGGCATAACACTAGATATGGAAAATGGACAAAGCAGAATGGAGACTTTTCCAAATGCTTTTGGACTGCTTCAGTTCAAGCTTTTAGCATATGTATGCTCTGAATGACTTCTTTTAAAAAATTATTTCAAAGATAATTTAGACTTAAACCAAGTTAAATCCCAGTTGTTTCAGATCCTCTTAGAGATCTTATTTATTTTTTGATTCAGAGGAAACAAAAATTTTAAGCTTCTTCCAATATCTATGTTAGAATTAAATCTGATACTGTTGAAAAGAAACAGCTATCATCTTTTAAAGGTTTCCACCTAGTGGCAAAGCTACTATGAGCAAGAGATAGGAACTTGATGATTGAAGCAAATAGAAACAGTCTAATTAAGAAACCCTTACTCTTAGTAAAGTTGAGAACTGTGCATTAAATACATTGAAGATACTAATAGCAAAAGTAATCCACTAACCTGGAGCTTAGAATAAGGCCTCTTTCTCTTAGGTTCACTTAGATTGCCAGCTTTGTTATATCTTTGTGCCTTCTGTGATTTATATGATTAAACTATATTAAAGATAATAACAAAGAAAAAGGCAGACAATACACATGTTTTCTTCATAAGATTTTATCACAACTTCACTATTGGCTTATGTAACAAAATCTTATAAAGCACTTGGAATAAAATTTGGAAATATCTCTAAAGCCAATACTGCATTTAGGTGACATACTCTTATGGAACTGATCCTATGATTGTAAGGATGATACTTGTTTACCAGTGTGACCAAAAACTTCTGTTACTTACGTGACCAGATGCAAGAAATGTGGGCTTTAAATGTTTACACTATTTAAGGCTATCTTTATTTGAATTATACATTTTAGTAACACACTCTGTAAATTGGCCAGGGAGAGACAGGGAGTACATAATTTGGATATTTCCTGTGGACAGTCAATCACATGTAAGATTCGTAAACCCAGTGATTAAAATGAAGAGTACCACTGACACTTAAATGTAACATGATATAGTCTAGCAAGTTACCTTGTATGTACATTAATCATACTTAGTGTGGAAAGCTCCTTTCAGTCCACTTTAAGGAAAAGGGCAACATAGTGACTGTTTCACATTGCTTTTCCAACATTTTGCTATGTTGTTTTCAGGTAAAAATGGCTAAAGTCGGCCTTAAAATGCCAAAGAACTGCCAAGTGCATTCAGGAACCTGAGCTCATTGTACATTTGAGATTGCTCCATTCTCTCCACTGAATAAACTGACCACTGGGGTTAATCGTCTTCTAATACGGCTTTCTGATCTATTAGAAATTTAGATCTTAGCTTACTTTGTGTTGCAGCATCCTGTGCTTATCTTCCAAGCCTTTACCACAAGCTGTAGAAAGCAATTATGGGCTTGGGAAGAGATGAAGCCAAAGACAGCAAGACTAGCTTCCTGAAGTTTGCCTTTTCTCCTTTTTTCACATTAGTGTTTCTCTCCACAATGAGTTAACAGACTATGGTGGAGAAAATTCTCCCATAGTTTAAGAAGTTGAACCTCTTTCCTTGCTTAGGTGATAGCACTGACACTTCACACAGAGGGCTAATTTACACTTAATGCTCTGGAAATTAATTACAGAGAATAAAGATCATTGTAAAATCACCCCCATATGCACTTCCAAAAATAAACAAACAAACCACATCACGATTACTAAGCAGCCATCTATTGCTTAATTTTATGCACAGTGGGAAAGGCACCAGTAGTCTGGAAATGGAGGGAGGGTAGAGAAGAAAGGATACTAATTTGAAATATGTAAACAGCAGAGGCAGTTTTATGTGGTAATGACCTGCAGCTTTCCCAGCAGGAGTGGAAGTTCTCAAAGCCTTATGCACTGGAGTGCAAGGACATGTTTGGGTCTAGCCAGGCAGTCAAAAGACTTAAATGATAATTTGACCAAGTTCAAGATTATTTTTTCCTATGCCAGTAGGTGGATATTCCAGGCATAGGTCTATTGCTTTTGCTATTGCAATGAACTAGTGGTGCCATTCAAATTCCTCTGACTAAATGTTTCCTTTACTATAGAAGACTGAAATTCATTTACCTGAAGAGGAAGTATCAGAATGTTATTAAGCTTATATTATTGTAGAAATATTTTTTAGATGCTGTAGTTAACTTCAGTGGGGCCAATAAAACCCTTTGGCAGATGTTCCTATCTGGCTTTTACCAAAAACACCTGTTGGGATTTTGATGTATGGAGGACAACAAGTAATAATGATTAAAGTAAATGTAAATAATATAAATATTATAATACATAATTGATACTTATAACATATAATATGCTCAGGTTTCTCAGTTGTGTCTAACTCTGAGACCCCAAGGACTGTAGCCTGTCAGGCTACTCTGTCCGTGGAATTTTCTAGGCAACCATACTAGAATGGTAGGTATTTTCCCCTCCAGGGAATCTTCCCAACCCAGTAATCAAACTTGAGTTTCTTGTGTCGCCTGCATTAGCAGGCAGATTCTTTACCACTCTGCCACCTGGGAAGCCCAATATATCATATAAATAATGAATATAAATATAAATAAATAATATTTGTTTAAATGTCAGACTGTCAATAAGACTCTCATGCCCTAATTTCCATTTAAAATGAAAAAACTTTATTCCCTACTTTCATAATTATTTTTCCACTTAATATTAACTATCCCTCTTTATTTTTAATCATTTGTCATCATTTATGTGTTTGTTTATTAGTGGTCTACTGTACCTAAAATGTTCTGGAGGATATCTTTAGTTTCTAGATCAATGCTTGACATACAACAGACAGTGTTATATGAGAGAATAGGCAGAGTTAAAATATATGCACTTTGTTTTACACCAGGTTTTAATCAACAGACAGAGCATCTCAACAACTAAGAGATGCCTGAGTTACTTAATCTTTAAAAAAAAAATTAAGAAATTCCCAGAAGAGAGCTGTAAAATATTTAAAATTCACTTAAATGTTATAATAAGCAAAATTAGCTCTTTTATTATTTTTAATTGACATGCAACATTATATTAGTTTCAGGTATATAATGATTAACTGTTGATATATATTACAAAATTATCACCACAATAAGTCTAGTTAACATCCATCAACATTACAGGGATACCTCTGAGGTTTTGTAGGTTCTATTTCAGACTGAAGCAGTGACTGAAGATCACAATAAAGTGATTCATGGGTTTTGGTTTCTTAGGGCATATAAAAAGTTGCATTTATAACACTATACTGTAGTCTGTTAAGTGCAATAGCATTGAGAGTCATTCCTCCCAAATCATGCCTCTGCGTTATTACCTAGAGTTTATATAGTATTTTTAATTCTTTGTTTTCATTTCAACAGTTTTCACAGCTTATTTTGCTAGGTGTAGATGTTGCCTCAGGAAGCCACTTTTTTTATTTTTTTTTTGCTCATCTCCTCGAGATTCCCTGGTGGCTCAGATGGTAAAGCGTCTGCCTGCAATGCGGGAGACCTGGGTTCAATCCCTGGATCAGGGAGATCACCTGAAGAAGGAAATGGCAACCCACTCCAGTACTCATGCCTGGAAAATTCCACGTCTGGAGGAGCCTGGTGGGCTACAATCCATGGGGTCACAAAGAGTCCTACACAACTGAGCAACTTCATTTCACTTTTTCATTAAAGTTTTATCATGAGATTGAAGCATTTCAGTCACATCCCCTGACTCCACTTCTAATTCTGTTTCTCTTGCTTTTACTATCACATCTAGAGTTACTTCCTCTACTGAAGTCTTGAACCAATCTGAGGCCTTCATGAAGTTTGGAATCAACTTCTTCCAAACTCCTGTTACGTTGATATTTGGATCTCTAAATGTTAGTAATGATATCTAGAATTATGTATCCTTTTCATAAGATTGCCATTTACTTTGGCCAGATCCATCATAGGAATCACTATCTATGGAAGCTATAGCCTTATAACATGAATTTCCTGAAGAATAAGACCCAAGAGCCAAAATTACTTCTTGATCCATGGGCTGCAGAATGGATGTTGTGATACCAGGCATGAAAATCTCATTGTACATCTCCATCGGAGCTCTTGGGTGACCAGGTGCATTGTCAAGGAGCACTAATATTTGGAAAGGAATATATATTTTTTTGATTTTCTGATGATAGGTCTCATCAGTGGGTTTGAAATATTCAGCCAACCATGTTGTAAACAATTGTGTTGTCATCCATGCTTTGTTCCACTTACAGAGCAAAAGAAGAGTAGACTTAACATAATACTTGAGTCATAGGATTTTTGGAATGAATGGTCAGTGAGAACTGTCTTCCACTGTGACAAAAAAATTATCTCTAGATTGGTGAAAATTGGAAGCAAGTTATCTGGTTCTAAAATACAGTGTTGGGACAAACATAGAGTTATACACATTTCTAATTCAAAAAGGGGAAAATTGAAGGCAAAAGGAGTCACTAGCCCCCAAGCAATTTCAAAACCCAACCAGTCAATTTCCATTAGATTTCAAGGCCAAGGAATAATCCTCTGAGACTTGAGATTCTGCCTTTTGGACCCATGACCATAGCCTCTGCATAGATCTACTCCTGTACACATGACTCTGGTCTATAGAACTAGGGCTCTCCACTTGGAGTTATACTTCATTCATTTTATTCTTTGTTCCTTTTAGACCAGCTGGCAAACATTTCTCAAATAGTCACTGGTACTATTTACCATTTTTCCTGGGAAATAGTCCTCAAATCTGGTAGGTCTTCTGTATATGTGATGGAGATTGTCACCATTAGACAAGAAAGCCCTCCACATATTTTTTTGGAATAATCCCATCTTTATTCCCAACTTCTGCTGAGATGGTTGAGTGAATCCATGAGCCACATGCTAAGTCTCTTTAAGAACCCTTTTTGTGAGCCAGTACTCTGAACCTTTAATTGTTTTGAGGCACTAGCCAATTGTAGTTCAGCCACATTCTTGGCTTTATAATCAGAATTCATTTTCATAAAAGTGAATTTCCTAATTCTAGCATTTTTTGCAACCTGGATAAGCTGCGAGTCTCCCAAATCATTAAATCCTTGCTCATTTTTGCTTAAGTTCCTTCCTCAATATTTCTGTTTCCCCTTACATTTTACTGTAGGCAACAAAAAGAGACCAGGCTGTATTTTGAATCACTTATCTTTGAGTGTCTTCAACTAAATACACAAGTTAATCATTTATAAATTCTGCTTTCCACACCACTATAGGGCACATTTCTGCTATACCTTCTTATATTACTACTATATAATAAGGATCAACTTTCCTCTAATTTCCAATAGCATGTTCTTTTTCCTCTGAGACCTCACCATAAGTGCCTTGAACCATCTTAGTTTTACTAGTAGTCAGTTCAAAATAGGCTAGGCTTTTTCTATCATGCACCACAAAATTATTCCAATCTCTCTGTCCATTAACACAGTCTCAAAGGCACTTATATAGTTATAAGAGTTTGTTATAGTCATACCTTACCTTCAGCATCAGTATTTGTTTTCATTTACTATGGTTCATATAAGAAGTTAGCATAAATTCAGTAACTCAAAAAAAATATATATATATTTTAAAGCCCAGAAGTCTGAACTCAGCATCACTGGACTGAAATTCTGGTGTGAGCAGGACCATACTTCTTCTGGAGGCTCTAGGAAGAAATCTGTTCCTTGCCTCTATCAGTTTCTAGTGACTGCTGACAATTCTTGATTGTGGTCATATTATTCCACTTTTCCAGGGCAATATTTTAAAATCTCTCTATGCTCCATCTTCATATTGCCTTCTTTCAGCGTGCCTATAATCTCCCCTGTCGACTCCTCTACAGTACACCCCACCTCCCCATTCGAGACCTGCCTGGATCAGTCAGTCAATTCAGTCACTCAGTCATGTTGACTCTTTGTGATCCCATGGAATGCAGCACTCCAGGCTTCCCTGTCCATTACCAACTCCTAGAGGTTACTCAAACTCATGTCCATCAAGTCAGTGATGCCATGCAACCATCTCATCTTCTGTCATCCCCTTCCCCTCCCGCCTTCAATCTTTCCCAGCATCAGGGTCTTTTCCAATGCGTCAGCTCTTTGCATGAGGTGGACATATTGGAGTTTCAGTTTCAACATCAGTCCTTCCAATGAATATTCAGGACTGATTCCATTTAGGATTGACTGATTGGATCTCCTTGCAGTCCAAGGGACTCTCAAGAGTATTCTCCTGCACCACAGTTCAAAAGCATCAATTCTTCAGTGCTCAGCTTTCCTTCTAGTCCAACTCCCACATTCATACACGACTACTGGAAAAACCATAGCTTTGACTAGATGGACCTTTATTGGCAAGTAATGTCTGCTTTTTAATATGCTGTCTAGGTTGGTCAGAGGTTTTCTTCCAAGGAGCAAACTTCTTTTAATTTCATGGCTGAAGTTACCATCTTGAGTGATTTTGGAGCCCAAGAAAATAAAATCTGTCATTGTTTCCATTGTTTCCTCATCTATTTCCCATGAAGTGATGGGACCAGATGTCACGATCTTAGTTTTCTGAATGTTGAGCTTTAAGCCAACTTTTTCACTCTCCTCTTTCACTTTCATCAAGAGGCTCTTTAGTTCTTCTTTGCTTTCTGCCATAAGGGTGAAGTCATCTGCATATCTGAGGTTACTGATATTTCTCCCAGCAATTTTAATTTCAGCTTGTGTTTCATCCAGCCCAGCGTTTCTCATGATGTACTCTGCATAGAAGTTAAATAAGCAGGGTGACAATATACAGCCTGACATACTCCTTTCCCAATTTGGAGCCAGTCTGTTTCTCTATGTCCAGTTCTAACTTTTCCTTCCTGACCTGCATACAGCTTCCTCAAGAGGCAGGTAAGATGGTCTGGTATTCCCATCTCTTTCAGAACTTTCCACAGTTTGTTGTGATCCACACAGTCAAAGGTTTTGATACTGTCAGTAAAGCAGAAATAGATGTTTTTCTGGAACTCTCTTGCTTTTTCAATGATGCAACAGATTTTGGAAATTTGATCTCTGGTTCCTTTGCCTTTTCTAAGACTAGCTTAAACATCTGGAAGTTCACGGTTCATGTATTGCTGAAGCCTGGCTTGAAGAATTTTGAGCATTACTTTGCTAGCGTGTAAAATGAGTGCAATTGTGTAGTAAGTAGTTTGAGCATTCTTTGGCATTGCCTTTCCTTGGGATTGGAATGAAAACTGGTCTTTTTCAGTCCTGTGGCCACTGCTGAATTTTCCAAATTTGCTGGCATATTGAGGGCAGCACTTTCACAGCATCATCTTTCAGGAGTTGAAATAACTCAACTGGAATCCCATCACGTCCACTAGCTTTGTTCGTAGTGATGCCTCCTAAGACCCACTTGACTTCACATTCCAGGATATATGGCTCTAGGTGAATATGAGTAACCACACCCTCATGATTATCTGGGTTGTGAAGATCTTTTTTATACAATTCTTCTGTGTATTCTTGCCACCTCTTCTTAATATCTTCTGCTTCTGTTAGGTCCATACCATTTTTGTCCTTTACTGAACCCATCTTTGTATGAAATGTTCCCATGGTATTCTCTAATTTTATTGAAGAGATCTCTAGTCTTTCCCATTCTGTTGTTTCCTCTGTTTCCTTGCATTGATCACTGAGGAAGGCTTTCTTATCTATCCTTGCTATTCTTTGGAACTCTGCATTAAAATGGGTATACCTTTCCTTTTCTCCTTTGCTTTTCTCTTCTTTTCACACCTTTTTGTAAGACCTCTCCAGACAACCATTTTGCCTTTTTGCATTTCTTTTTCTGGAGGATGGTCTTGATCCCTCTCTCCTGTACAATGTCACGAACCTCCATCCATAGTTCTTGAGGCACTCTATCAGATCTAATCCCTTGAGTATATTTGTTACTTCCACTGTATAAAGGTAAGGGATTTGATTTAGGTCATACCTGAATGATCTAGTGATTTTACCTATTTTCTTCAATTTAAGTCTGAATTTGGCAAAGGAGTTCATGATCTGAGAAACCTTCAGTTCCTGGTCTTGTTTTATATAATGCCTCTTAATTCTATATTTTACCTTGCTTTATAAGTAATATATTCAAGTACGTTTACAAAATATTTAGAAATACATGTTTTGATTACTTTTAGATGAATCTTATTTTTATTGCTTGGTCCATACTGGATATTTCACTAGTATTAGGTTTGGACCTACCAATGGCTTATCGATTGTCACTTGATGAAGGTGTAACTTAAAGTTTTTATTTTAGGGCTAAAAATCAACAATGATTTATCAAGTAAACAATGTGTCCAAATTTATATGCATAGCAGTTTGGAAGAACACATATATTTCTTGCTGACTTGTAAAAGCGTCTCCTTTTTTTCCCTCTTGTCGTTTAGTGCCTCAGAATTTAAGGCAAATTGTGAAGAAACATAAATTTCACAGTAAAAATATCAATTTACAAAATAACATACATGCTTATTTAGCGATTGATCCTAGTAGCTAAAAATCACAAAATTTAAAATTATACGTTTATGATTGAGTGCTAATATTTATTGTTAACTAAAATATGAGATCATAGTAACTCAGGTACACTGTACTTGTATATTATATGTGGACAACCATACTGGAGAGTTATTTGAGAAGAATCATCAGTGCTACCAAAATGCTCATTTCTTTGAATATAGCTCTTCCCTTTAACTTAATAAAATAATCAGATATGTTCAAGAATATTTACATATAAGGATATGTTTATGTTATTTTTAAAAGGATTAAAATCCAAAAAATCTAAGTGCTAATCTAAAAACTTAGAAGGTTGAATGAATAGTTTGTTAATTCCTTATGCTGAAACATAATGGAATCATGATTTTCTAAAATCATATTTAGAAAAACATTTTATGACATGAGCAAAGTCTTTAGGATATATAATCAAAGCAGTTTAACCCACCACAAGTGCCTTATGATAACAGATCTGTGATATAATCACACATAATTTTGCATTTCTAGAAGTGAATGATACATATACATGTAATGGAGGTATTTATGATGAGCTTAATTTTCTTAATATCTTTTTTAAAAATGTTGTGATAATAAACTGTTTTGTAATATAGTTGTTAAAGAGAAATCTAGGAAAACCTATTTGTAAATAATGAAAGGGAGAAAGAGTGTTTTGTCATATTAGAGCCTTAGGAACTTTCATGTAAAGGAAGCAGCGCTCTTTCTTCTCTGCTAACAAGGGAAGAAAAAAGGTGCAACTAAAGGCTAAGATGAAAACCTGTATGAGAATTTATTTCTTACCTGTTAGCCCAGTCAATGACACAGAATCAGTATCCTTAAAATTTCATAAAGTTGCACATACGCATAGAGACATATTCTATGTAGTCAACTATTATCTTTGTCAATAGAATAGAACACAGGAATAGTAAAACACATTTAAATTGGGCTAAAAAAAATCCATCAAGGATACTTTAAAGTATATATGGAGGGAAGGAAGATATTAAAGATAAATAATTCCTTCATTTTGAGAGTATTGATAGTATCATATTTAGTATTCATTCTGAAGGGGAGTCTGTGTGGTGCAAATCAACCAATCTGTGTGTTTAGGGAAATGCTAACATTGTATTTATGAGTGCCTATTTTGTACCATAAACATGTTATGAATATATATTTTAATAATTAAATATGTACTAGGCTCATTAAAGGAATCTAAAATTTTAAGTGGTAATCCATCCTTGTTAAAGAAACCCATTATCCAGAGTGAAGTAAGCCAGAAGCAAAAACAACAATACAGTATATTAACACATATATATGGAATTTAGAAAGACAGTAACGAGAACCCAACATGGGAGACAACAAAAGGAACGCAGATGTATAGAATAGACTTGTGGACTTTGTGGATGAGGGTAAGGGTGGGATGATATGGGAGAAGGGCATTGAAGCATGTTAATTGTCATGTGTCTAATCAATCGCCAGCCCAGGATTGATGCTCGGGACTGGTGCAGCGAGATTTCCCGGGGGGGAGGGAGGAGGGAGGGGGGATCCGGAGGGGAAGCATATGTAAACCCATGGTGATATCATGACAATGTATGGCAAAAACAATAATAATAAAAAAAAAAGAAATCGGAGAGTTTGACAGACTCCAGATCCTAAGCACTTTCTTATCATCCATTCTGTGACTGTAACATCTTTGTTCTTGGAAAGGAACTTTTACATTTGTTGTATCATATAAGTAATCCAAAAATTGTTTTATCTTATGTTCTTTACTTCATGGCAAATAGATGGGGAAACAATAGAAAGAGTGACAGATTTTATTTTTGGGGGGCTCCAAAATCACTGCAGATGGTGACTGCAGCTATGAAATTAAAAGACGCTTGCTCCTCGGAAGAAATGCTGTGACCAACCTAGACAGCATATTAAAAAGCAGAGACATTACTGTGCCTATAAAGGTCTGTCTAGTCAATGCTATGGTTTTTCCAGTAGTCATGTATGGATGTGAAAATTGAGCTATAAAGAAAGCTGAACACCGAAGAATTGATGCTTTTCAACTGTAATGTTGGAGAAAACCCTTGAGAGTCCCTTGGATGCAAGGGGATCTAACCAGTCAATCCTAAAGGAAATCAGTCCTGAATATTCATTGGAAGGACTGATGCTGAAGCTGAAGCTCCAATACTTTGGCCACCTGATATGAAGAATTGACTCATTGGAAAAGAACCTACAGCTGGGAAAGATTGAAGGCAGGGTGAGAAGGTGATGACAGAGGATGAGATGGTTGGATGGCATCACCGACTCAATAGACATGCTGCTGCTGCTGCTAAGTCGCTTCAGTCGTGTCTGACTCTGTGTGATTCCATAGATGGCAGCCCACCAGGCTCCTCTGTTCCTGGGACTCTCCAGGCAAGAATGCTGGAGTGAGTTGCCATTTCCTTCTCCAGTGCATGAAAGAGAAAAGTGAAAGTGAAGTCGCTCAGTCATGTCTGACTCTTTGCGACCCTATGGACTGCAGACTACCAGGCTCCTCCGTCCATGGGGTTTTCCAGGCAAGAGTACTGGAGTGGGTTGCCATTTTCTTCTCCACAATGGACTTGAGTTTGAGTAAACTCCAGGAGTTGGTGATAGACCAGGAATCCTGGCATGCTGCAGTCCATGAGGTTCCAAAGAGTCTGACATGACTGAGCGACTGAACTGACTGTCTGACTGATGTTCTTTCTATGCACTCAATCATGTTAGATTTCTTTCTTCACTATTTTTCTTAAAGCCAGAAGTATGTTACCACCAGCTACATAGAATCATGAATTAATACCATGTCATTTATATGCTTCCTAGCTTCCTCTGTTCTTTTCAGAGGTATCTATGTAAAGAGATCACATCAGATCCAAGAAAATGAGAAAGCGTTGTCACTGAAAAGTTGTTTAAATTGCTTCTGGGTGCTAAACAATGTGTATAGGTATTTACTATCCTAACTGTATACCTGACACATAGCATTTGTTTCATCATAACAGCAACTGAAGAAAATGAAAACTCAATCTAAGTAACAATGAACACATATATACTCAATGTATGTTGTCAGCTTGCTTTAATGTGAATAAGAGGCTCTAGATCAACATATTTTTAGCTCTATTTTAAGCAGTTGTGTATGACTCTGGTACCTACTTTAGACTATGTCTTTGAAGACCTACTTCAGCATTTCAAACATTCATCCCTCTAGCATTTCTTTGTGCTCAGAAGCTAATGAGTTAGTTGTAGAGCTGTCCTGTTGGTCTTCCACATTCTTATGTCCGTTCTTACTCATTATACTTCCATTATGATAAATGGTACTTAATACGGTGGTCCCCTGCCTTCAGTGAATCTTACAGCTCTGAAAAAACAAGGAAAACCTTATGTTTTATATATAGAATCAAGCAAAATTCCTGTTATACAATAGGTTGTAATTACAATGAATCATGATGATATCAATACTTTGAAAATGTTACAGAAAATCAAAATTATTGAATTTCAATAATGGTGTCTCAGTGCTGCCCATTTACTTTTTTGTTGTTGTTGTTGTTGTTTTTTAACTTTTATTTATTTATTTATTTTTAATTTTCTTTACTTTATTGTGTTGGTTTTGCCATACAATGACATGAAACCGCCATGGGTTTACATATGCTCCCCCTCCAGAACCCCCCTCTCTCCTCCCTCCCGATTCCCTCCCCCTGGGACATCTCGGTGCACCAGCCCCGAGCATCAACCCTGGGCTGGCGATTGATTTCACATATGATAATTAACATGTTTCAATGCCATTCTCCCATATCATCCCACCCTTGCCCTCTTCCACAGAGTCCACGAGTCTGTTCTATACATTTGTGTTCCTTTTGCTGTCTCGCATGCAGGGTTCTCGTTACCATCTTTCTAAATTCCATATATATGCATTAGTAGACTGTATTGTTGTTTTTCCTTCTGGCTTACTTCACTCTGGATAATAGGCTCCAGTTCCGTCCACCTGAGTAGAACTGATTCAAATGATTTTTTTTTAATGCTGAATAATATTCCATTGTGTATATGTACCACAGCTTTCTTATCCATTCGTCAGTTGATGGGCATCTAGGTTGCTTCCATGTCCTGGCTATTGTAAACAATGAGGCGATGAACATTGGGGTATACGTGGCTCTTTCAGTTCTGGTGTCCTCGGTGTGTATGCCCAGCAGTGGGATTGCTGGGTCATATGGCAGGTCTATTTGCAGTTTTTTAAGGAATCTCCACACTGTTTTCCATAGTGGCTGTACTAGTTTGCATTCCCACCAACAGTGTAAGAGAGTTCCCTTTTCTCCACATCCTCTCCAGCATTTATTGCTTGTAGATTTTTGGATTGCAGCCATTCTGACTGCAACTTCTGAGAGTTATTTATAGGATTAATATAAGGTCTTTGTTAAGCTTTTCTTAAAAATAAAAAGATAAGAGTAGGCTAATGTAATTATGAAGATTTAAAAATACTTTCAGAAATTTGAATATTCACCAGAAACAGATGGAATTAAACAAACTGATTAAGTGAACTCTGCTTCAGTTTACATTCTGCAAAAAAGACAGCAGATTGTCAAAAATGCAAGTTTTTATTTATGTAAAAATATATTAATTACAAAAATTACAAAATGCAAGCTAAGCGTTAAAAGAGTAAAAAGCATATAGGCATGTCTCATTATAGTCCTAGCTCAAGAACAGAATGGATTGGATAGCAGGAGAGAATGTGTGGACATGAGTATTTTCATGAGTCTTATATGTCTGTTGGGTTTGATCCCTGGGGTGGGAAGATCCCTTCGAGGAGGAAATGGCAACCCACTCCAGTATGCTTGTGGGGAATATGAATAGGTAGGTAATATAGTGTTTTTGCTTATTTGTGAGCATGTGACCTCCTTTCCCAGAATATAAACCAAACAAACAGATTCTTATGATATCTGTTGAGGCTCTTTAATATAAATAGATTTTTTTAAATGTCTACCCTACCAGTGTTGGTAAATTCTGTAGCTACTTTTTACCTCTGCTTTCATTGGTGAATAATTTGGGGACTACTGATGTGGGCAACTAAAAAGCCTCACAGATGTGGAAACTTCTCTCAATCATTAACTGTAAAGTATAAGCTGCAATTAATGTCTATCATCAAATTAGGAGATAATGTTAGTTTTCACACTTCAGTTCTCAGTTTAATGCTTTAACTAACCTTATTAGGGGCTCTACTAGCACATCAAAAAAGGGATCAGCAAAACAAATGGGGTCTCTGGTTAATTTGCCAGACTCCCATGATAGTTTATTTGTTATCAATATTTTTTTTAATAAATGTATTGTCATTAATTTAATGAACCTGATTTTAGTATAAACACAAAGCATAAATGTAGGCAACATGTATTATAATTTGCTACTCTGTATTCTTTATGTACACAAGTACTCACAGTTGTTTGTGTGTGTGTGTGTGTATTACACTCAACTGCATAAAAACTATAAAAAGCATCACTTCATAATTCAAAATAAATTGCCAAATTTTATAATTTGACTTTCAAAATTCCCATGAAATATTTTGGTTTTTAAACACTCTTCGATAAGCTTTTACCTATCTAGCTAAAGGAAATAAAGTGTATGTCCTTTAAAAAAAATTTCAATAAAAGCTTACTCTCTGGATTTTCTTTTGGCTTTTAAGAAAACATAAAGGGATAGGTTTACAAATGCCTAGAGAGGTCACTGAATGAATACAATTAACTTTTATTTTTCCTAATTTGTGTGTGCCACATTTAACCAGCAGAAATTCCATCTTCCTATACAGAGGAGAAAGCTCCTTAATCTCACAAGTTGGGTTTTATTTAAGCCAGTAAATTGTACATAATATTGTATAATGAATTTCCTTTCCAATTAATTTGTCGATTCTAATCGGTTTGATAGAGGAACTAACTCATTTAACACTTCAGGCAGATGCTTAGAATGTCATTAGGGAATTGACCACTTCATTGCAGTTAAAAACTATACTATTTGGAGGTGTAAATGGATACCAGAATCTCCTTTTATGTTTTGGACCTTGGTACTAAGTTGTAGTAGGCCACACTCCCACTGTTAGCCTTAATAGGATTAGTTTGGATATTATCGAAAGAACAATTAACACCTGCTGATATGATCACAGATGGTATCAAAGAATAAGAGGAACTCAATTTTACAGGGACCCTCATCTCAGGCTTTTACAATGAGAGTGCCAATACAAAAATGGCTACAAAATTCAGATACGATTCCATGTAACTATTAGTGGTACAGTATGAAAACTGGTATGAAATTAAAAGCCTTTTTGTAGCTTTCTTATTCTAAGAAACGGGCACCTATCTGACCATCTGCTCATGCTAGCTTTTTGACTCTGTGCATGTTATGTAATTTCTTTACACCTATGTTTCTTTAGCTGCAAAACTGCTACCAATAATAATGCCCAAATTCTGGGATTTGGTGAGGAACCCTGTTCCTTACATATGAATGTGAGTCCTTATTGGACTGATTCTTATAATGTTGTCTTTAATGATTTTATGGACTCTGCAGGGATGTTTTAAAAAATATGAACTTAATAAAAATACCTTATGCTGCTAAGGGATAATATTAGCACATTTCAAAAAAAATTTATAATATTAATTATGAAGTGATAGGAAATTTTATTATAGGCCTTTTCAACTTTGGAAAGTGTTTTTTTTTTTTCTATTAGTGTAATGTACTTTATTAACAGATTAGATATGTTGGGATACTTAGTAAATGATGGTTTTTAATACACTGCCATTTCAGTTTATAAACTGTCTTGTTTATATTTTAGGGTCCTGCTAGCCTTATATTAATAGAATGAATTGAGAATATTTGGGGCTTTTCTATGTTCAAAACACTTAAATATCTAATAGGTTGTCTATTCCTTCACATTTATAGAATTTCCCACATGTGTTTATCAACAAGTGGAATGGAGTAAATGCTTAACTTCTTTTTCCATTTCTCTTTGGTTATTTGTGTATTCAGTTATGAGTCTATGTTAGTAGTGTATACTTTTTATTTATATTTTTCTAGAAAAATGCAGAAGTATAGAATTCTAGAAAAGCCAAAGAGATCTCAAAGTAGAATCTAGTTCTTTGAAATAACATTTAATCAATATTGATGGTAGAAAATAATCTTTTAAAATCAATTTCTCTTTAAGTTTCACAAAAAAATTTCATGTATATTTACTAATATTACATCTTTTTGGTCCATAATGAAACAGGAAATAAAAATGTAGACCATTTAGATTTGAAATCAAATGGCCAGTACACTTCATACCCATGAGAGTGTCTGCTATTGAAGAAAACAAACAACAGAAAATAAGTGTTTACAAAGATGTGGAGAAATTGGAACATCATGTATTGTTGATGAGAATGTAAGATAATGCAGCCACTGTGGAAAACAGTATGATTTTTTCCTGAAAAAAATAAACTATAGAATTATCATATGATCTGGCACTCCACTTCTAGGTATATAGCTAAAGGAATTGAAAACAGAGCTATGAAGAGTCATTCTTACTGCCCTATTCACAGGGCAGGCTATAATAATAGCCAAAACGTGAAAGTGAAAATCCCTCAGTCATGTCCAATTCTTTGCGACCCCATGGACTATACAGTCCATGGAATTCTTCAGGCCAAAATACTAAAGTGAGTAGCCTTTCCTTTCTTCAGGGGATCTTTCCAACCCAGGGGTCAAACCCAGGTTTCCGGCAATTCAGGTGGATTCTTTACTTGTTGAGCCACCAGGGAAACCCAAGAACACTGGAATGGGTAGCCTATCCCTTCTCCAGCAGATCTTCCTGACCCAGGAATTGAACTGGGGTCTCCTGTATTGCAGGTGGATTCTTTACCAACTTAGCTATGAGGGACGCCCCCAGAAGCAGAAGCAACCAAAGTGTCCACTGACAGATAAATGGATAAACAAAATGTGTTTGTACATATGTTAAAATATTATTCAGCCTTAAAAAGGAAAGGGATTCTGACACATGCTACAATGTGGTCAATCTTGAGGACGTTACAATAAGTGAGGTAAAGCAGTCACAAAAAGGCAAATACTGTATGATTACACTTATTAAGGTACCTAGAGTGTAAATTCCTAGAGGCAGAAAGGAGATGGTAGTTGCCAGGGACTAGGAGAGGGAGGGAATGGTGAGTTCATATTTATTGGGTCCAGAATTTCACTTTTTCAAGATAAAGTTCTGGAAATGTATTGTTTTGATCACTGCACAACATACACATATACTTAATACCACTGAACTAACCGTGGTTAAGACGTGTATTTTACCACCATTATTTTTTTTTAAACAAATGATTGGTAAGCCAAGCCAAGAAGTGCCACCTAAACTAGAAGCATTTGAAATCTTTTTTGTGCTCAAAGTCTAGTGGGTCATAGTGCCTTTATATTTCATCCTTTTTGTTGTTGTTGTTATTTTATTTATTTTCCTTACATTATTGTGTTGGTTTTGCCATACATTGACATGAATCTGCCATGGGTATACATATGTTCCCCTTCCAGAATCCCCCTCCCACCCCCCTCCCGATTCCATCCCTCTGGGTCATCCTGGTGCACCAGCCCTGAGCACCCTGTATCAAGCATCAAACCTGGGCTGGCAATTGATTTCACATATGATAATTTACATGTTTCAATGCCGTTCTCCCATATCATCCCACCCTTGCCCTCTCCCATAGAGTCCAAAAGACTGTTCTATATGTCTCCGTCTATTTTGCTGACTCGCATACAGGGTTATCGTTACCATCTTTCTAAATTCCATATGTTAGTAGACTGTTAGTTAGTAGACTGTATTGTTGTTTTTCCTTCTGGCTTACTTCACTCTGGATAATAGGCTCCAGTTTCGTCCACCTCAGTAGAACTGATTCAAATGTATTCTTTTTAATGGCTGAGTAATATTCCATTGTGTATACATACCACAGCTTTCTTATCCATTCGTCAGTTGATGGACATCTAGGTTGCTTCCATGTCCTGGCTATTATAAATAATGTGGTGATGAACATTGGGGTACACGTGTCTTTTTGAATTTTGGTTTCCTTGGTGTGTATGCCCAGCAGTGGGATTGCTGGGTCATATGGCAGTTCTATTTCCAGTTTTTTAAGGAATCTCCACACTATTTCATCCTTAAGATAACTTTCTAGGGATTATTTTTGTGTCCTTCTGTCTTTTCAAATACTAAAAAGAAAAAAAAAACATAAAAGTTCAAACATAATGCTCTGTGGCAGCACCTCATAAATTCCTTTCTAAAATGTGTTTTTATCCTATTAGAATATTCTCCTTCAGAGAGCCTAACCTAACTTCCCTAACACATCACTATATGTACCTGTCTCCCTTCAACATACCCACTGCATCCAAGTCTTATTTTATCAGTTCCTTTCAGTTCATTGCTGAGTTACGTCCCACCTTTGCGCCCTATGCACTGCAGCATGCCAGTCATCCCTGTACTTCACCAAATCCTGGAGCTTGCTCAAAGTCATGTCCATCAGGTCGGTGATGGCATCCAACCATCTCATCCTCTGTCATCTCCTTCTCCTCCTGCCTTTAATCTTTCCCAGCATCAGGGCCTTTTTCAATGAGTCAGTTCTTCGCATCAGGTGGCCAAAGTATTGGAGTTTCAGCTTCAGCATAAGTCCTTCCAGTGATTATTCAGGACTGATTTCCTTTAGAATAGACTAATTGTATCTCCTTGCAGTCCAAGGGACTCTCAAGAGTCTTCTCCAACAACACAGTTCAAAAGCATCAATTCTTCAGTGCTCAGCTTTCTTTATAGTCCAATTCTTACATCCATACATGACTACTAGAAAATCCATAGCTTTGATTCAATGGACCACTGTCAGTAAAGTAATATCTCTGCTTTTTAATATGCTGTCTAAGTTGGTCATAGCTTTTCTTCCAAAGAGTGTCTTTTAATTTCATGGCTGCCTTGCCATCTTCAGTGATTTTGGAATCCAAGAAAATAAAGTCTGTCACTATTTCCATTGTTTCCTCATCAATTTGCCATGAAGTGATTGGACTGGATGCCATGATCTGAATTTTTTGAATGTTGAATTTTAAGCCAGCTTTTTCACTCTCCACTCTCACTTTCATCAAGAGACTTTTTAGTTCCTCTTCACTTTTTGCCATAAGGGTGGTGTCATCTGCATAGCTAAGGTTATTGATATTTCTCCTGGCAATCTTGATTCCAGCTTGTGGTTCATCCAGCCTGACATTCCACATGATGTACTCTGCATACAAGTTAAATAAGTAAGGTGACAATATACAGCCTTGACAAGTACTCCTTTCCCAATTTGGAGCCAGTCTGTTGTTTCATGTCCAGTTCTGACTGTTGCTTCCTGACCTGCATATAGATTTCTCAGGAGGCAGGTAAAGGGGTCTAGTGTTCTCATCTCTTTAGGAATTTTCCGCAAATTTTTGTGATCCATGCAGTGAAAGTCTTTAGCGTAGTCAGTGAAACAGAAGTAGATGTTTTTGTGGAATTTTCTTGCTTTTCCTATGATCCAAAGGATGTTGGCAATTTTGTTTATGCCTCTCATTTTTCCATGTTCTAAATATCTGCTTGTTTTCTCTTTCATTATAGGATGGGACTCTCTGGAGAATAACCAGTAAAACTAAGTTGTATTCTCTATCTATACTTTTATGACATTGATTTCAGTTGCTTTGTATTTTGTTTTTTTTTCTGTTACTCCACAGATTTTTGTTTGCATAGATTTCAGTTTAGAAATCTCAACGTCTTATTCTGTGCAGGATGCTATTCTATATTCCAGGGAGTTAGCATTATGAAATATTTGAAAAGACCCAAAATCTTTTTCCTCATTGAACTCACATTGTATAGGAGACAGGTAATAAACAAGATAAACAAATACAGCACATATTATGTTCCATATTTGATGAAAAGAAAATAAAGCAGGTAACATGATATGAGGTAAAAAGGTGTTTGGGTATGTAGTAGATTTTAGATAAGGTGCCAAGGATGATCATACAGAGTATATGGCTTTTTATCAAACACCAAGTCAAGGGGAATGCATTAGTTTGTTAGGACCACCATAACACAATACCACAGATGAGTGGCTTAAAAAACAGAAATGTATTTTCTTATAGTACTGGAAACTGGAAAGGCAAGATCAAGGGATCGGTGGGTTTGATTTCTCCCTGAAGGCTTCTCCTTGGCTTGCAGATGACTGGCTTCTTGCTGTGTTCTCACATGGACTTTGCTCTGTGCACACACATCCATTCTGCTTTTTTTTCTTCTTATAAGGACATCAGTTATATGGGTTAAGGCCCCACCCCAACAGCCTCTTCCTTGCTTACTGACCTTTTAAAGATCATTTCCTCAAATATGGTTACATTCTGAGGTCCTGGGGTTGGGACTTCAACATATGAACAATTCAGTGCATAACAGGTAGGGAAAGAGTCATGTAGTTCTCAGGGGCTGGGCATTTCAGAGAGAAAAAGAAAACAAAGGCCTGAAGTAGGAGCATGTCTGAGAGTGTTCTGGTAGCATCAAAGAGGCCAGTGGAACTGGAGCAGAGCAAAGAAAAGGCACAGTGGATGCGGCCTGAGAGTAAACAGGGCCAGATCTTGTATATCATTTTAAAACCTTCTCTTCTCATTTTGAGAGCTTGTTTGGAGGTTCCAGCAGGGGAGTACAGCTGCTTGTATTCCCTTGACCAAAGAACGGTTCTCTTCTCTTGGGGATGGTCCTCCTCTTTGATGAGTGTGCAGCTTTAGAAGGGACACACACGGAGCAGTGAGGGAGGAAGGGGACACCTGCTTAGCCAGGCAGATTAGCTGAACCAACCCTGGTAATCAGTGGGGTGATTGATATTGCATCCTCTTTTTTATTTTGAGAGAAATTTAATACAATTAGAGAGTTTGAGCCAAGGGCATGTTTGGACTCATGATCAGCAAGACCTCTCTGGTTGCTGTGTTGACAGTAGACGAAGGTGAAGGGAGGGGATACAGAGGCTTTTGTAATAATCCAGGTGGGGTATGATGGTGAGGTATGAGTTGTGGCATTGAGAAAGACGAGGAGTGATCAGGTTCTAGAGATTTGTACAGTTTGGGGCAGGAGGTTCAAATGCAGGTTTACTGAGGCCACAATCCATATTCTTTTCTACCACATGACTGTTGAAGAAAGCACATGTTTAAAAAAGCAAAAAGAAAAGAAAGAAAATAAAGGAATAGCTGTAGTAACTTACTATTCTTTGTGATGGGGGGGGGCACACTTGCCTTGAAGTTTTGTATATATTTTGATGGTCAGGCTAATAAGATTTACTGACAGACTACATGTGTGGTATGACAACAAACCATGGATGCTGAGCCACTGGTAGATTGTAGTTATCTTTGACTTAAAAGGGAGGAGCAGAGAAAGAAGGTTTGGGAAAAACCAACCTCCAGTTGGAGAGAGAGTCACACACAACTGAGTGACTTGACTTTCACTTTCAGTATTCAACAGTTTAAATCTGAGAGCTCCATTAAAATATATAATTGGATATGGCAATAGGGAACTGCATGGATATACTTAATCAAGTGAAAAGACAAAGCATTCAATAAATGATCGCTGCAGGTTATAACTATGATGATGAGAAGAAGCTAAAAGAAGGGAAAAGAGAGGAGAAAGAAAAGAAGCGATACTGTGTTTCCTTCACAAAGCTTTCCAAAGTTGATGCAAATTATCAAAATTATGATAGTCTTAGTACTAGGTGCTCTGTTAAAAATAGATATATTATAGTACCTGTATTCTGTGAATTTCAGCTTATGCCAAGGTGACCTTTACACATGTTGACCTTGCTTGCCAGCCTTCCGTGCCATATGTGGATGAGGGAGGAAAAAAAGCTCTGTTCTTGGGTAACCACTGGCCTTTTGATGAGGTGAAGATATCACACCAAAGGTAGTTCTTGTCTTGCATCCTTCACCAAAACTAGACGCAGATAGTTTTTTATTGAAACCTGTCTGTGTCTTCTGAGTCTTGACAGCCAACTTCTAATTGTAGTTGAGCAACTTCAATAATATGATCACTTTATATAGTCTTTTTGGAAATTAGGATCTGTCTGTATTAGTGCTCATAGGATCCAAGCAGATATATATCTTACATAAATCAAAGAATAATTAAGAAAAAACTGAAAAGAACCAAGAGAGAATGGCTGTTACAGGCTGAATAATTCTCCCCTACCAAGTGCTCAAATTAAACATTTTGAAATGGGGGAGAATTATCCTGGATCATTGAGGCAAGACCAAGTAATGTAAAAGGACGGCCTAAAATTAAGAAAGGCAAGAAAGTCAAAGAGAAAGTCATTTGACAAAAGAGCCAGAGGTTGGAATAATGCACTTTGAAGTTGGAGGAAGAGACCACGAGACAAAGAATACAAGTGGCCTTTTGAAGCAAATAGATTATTCTGGAAAGAGAAGAAACAGAATGCAGGCTTGCTTCAGAAGGAGTATAGCCCTGCTGAGACTTTGATTTTTAACTTCTGAATCCCCAGAATAGATAATAAATTTATGTGCTTTAAATCACTATGCTTTCTCAAAGTTCTCATGACCATTTTTTTAAAAACTGAAATTCAGCTTAAAAAATAAAACCCCACGAGAATGGCCAAGGACTGAGCATTCAGGGTTCAATCCAGACTAAAGACCTCCAGGTGGCAATTACTGTTAACTGTGATTTCTGGGAAAATATTTTGCTTACTATTTTAGTTTACTGAAAATATGTAACAAAAAGCACCATGTCAAATGTGTATAATTTTACACACCATAATTTTCTCTAATGATAATCCTATTATAGTAAAGTAGAAAAGAGAAGACAATGGTTCAGTTCTTTGTCACTCATCATTGGTTCCTGCCACTGCAAGTTTATATCTAATTTTAAGAGGTAAATTTCCTAATCAGTCACTATAAAATATGTTAGAGGTTCAACTTTCATAATTAACCATGGCATGTGAGTTTCCTTGATTTTCAATATGAAATTTGCTTCTACAAATTATAATCAGTATAAATGGGTAGAACCTTACAAGAAGACATACATTTACATTGGTATCTTTCTAAAATATTGGTAAAATAATTTTAAATGGTATGCACATAGAACTACAGCTGAAATCTAGAATCAGTGCATAAGTCAAAGTATCATTTAATCAATAAAACTGTCCAGAAAACTAGTTAATCTATTAACACATGATGTATAGCTAGTATTCCCTTTAGTCAATAAAAAAAGGAAAAAGACGACATGAGAAATAAACAGTTCTTCAGAATTTGTAATGATCATCTCTCAAATCTCTAATACAGTCTTCCAAATTAAACAGTGCTATATTTAGCTAATATTTAATATTAGCTAATATTTAATCCATTTCTTCAATAGTTGTAGAGGTCACATTACTTAAGACAATGCTTAAATCATAATGTGGATTGGGTCAGAAATATAAGCCAATGAGAAATAAACATAAATATGAACTTATCATAATCAGAATTTTAATAATTAACTAACTTTCAGAACAAGTTAATTCATTTCTGGGGGACTTCTATTTCTGGTCAAAACAGATAAACAGATTTATCTTCTTGCTAAAAACAACCAAAAGCAAAGCCACAAAGTTCAGGATTGAGAATATATGAATTGATGGTTTTTCACAATACAGAGTCAGGCGGTGAGAAACAGTGATCACTGAGAGATACTGCTCAGATGGTGTTGCTCTCATGAGACAGTCCAAAGAGAAGTGTGGTAAAACAGAGAACTACAGAGATCTGCAGAGCAGCCCCTGTGTTTAGTAAGTAATGATCAACACATATTTTCAAGGAAATGAATGAGGCAAAAAAAGAACAATCTGAAATAATTAGTAGAAAGAATATATGGAACACACCCAAGGCTGGGAATACTGCCTGTTCCTACCAGCTAGAATAAAGAAGCTCATAATTTTCAAGTCATTGGATAGACTATCAAAAGGATCTTGCCTCAGTAGTGGTGAAAGAGGAGAAGGGGACAACAAGAGGCTAGGATGGTTAGACGGCATCACCAACTCGATGGACATGAGTTTGAGCAAACTCCCAGAGATAGTGAAGGACAGGAAAGCCTGAAGTGTTGCAGTCCATGGGGTCCCAAAGAGTCAGACACGAGTTAGCAGCTGAACAACAATATTAAAGACTCTTCTGGTCTTGCCAATGATTCTTAAAGGCAAGTCACTAAAAATGAAAATGTTTCTGAGTAACTTAATTATGTTCCAGCAAAGCTCAAAAATTTATAAAGAAATACAAAAATATATTGTCAAAAAAATTATGGTGTCTGGCATCTGGTCAAAAATAACCAGGTATGTGGAAGGAAAGGAGGTGCCATAATGAGAAACAGCAATAAAATGAAATTGACCCAGAACTAATGCAGATTTTATAATTATCAGGCAAAGACATTGAAATACTGGTTACATTTGCATTCCATACACTCAAACAGTAAGACTTAAAAAATATAAAATAGACCCAACTCAAATTTCTAGAGATGAAAACTAAAATATATGAGTTGAAGAATATACATAGGATGGGATTATAGTTGATTAAACACTGCAGAAGAGAAGACTACTATCAGGCCAGGCTGTGCTATGCTTAGCTGTTCAGTTGTGTCTGACTCTTTGCAACCACATGGGCTTCAGCCCACCAGGCTCCTCTGTCCAAGGGGATTCTCCAGGCAAGAATACTGGGGTAGGTTGCCCTGCCTTCATCCAGGGGGTTGTCCCAACCCAGGGATCAAACCCAGGTCTCCTGCATTGCCAGAGGATTCTTTACCAACTGAACCACCAGGGAAACCCTCAGGCCAGGCAGAGATGCGAATTCTCCAACTCAGAACACCTTACTGGGTCACTTTGAACATCTCTTGTGGGAACTATGGTGAGTTTTTACTTAAGTAGTAAATGTGGGACTATAAACCACATTATCCAACATCCGTGCCAAGGATAGAACCTAGAACATGGCCGCAGACTATTTTTTATACTCTGGCATCAATATTTGATAGAATACATTTATATTCTGTGATCAGGCTCTACAAAGTTTGATGTTTACAATCAGAACTCACTTTTCTACCAGCAATGAACATAGCACCTGGACTCATTAACTTGGTGGGGCAAGACTGAGTATCCAGCCCAGTCTCTTATATCTGAATTAGAGGACCTTGGAGGATTATGTCCCTGCCCTTGCTCTGAATAAAGCCTTTTCCATGTTCCATCTCAGGAGAGGGAGAAAGCATGCTGCAAACTAACTCAGTTCAACAGCACTTTAGCAAGGTGCCCAAATATGTCTCCATTATGGCCAGCTGGACCAATTCTTATGCTTTTCAAGTAAGTAGATTCAGATCCTAGTGATGGATCCACAGTCTACCTAAATTAGGAATAGGTGGACTTGCTTCCAGGAACCTCTCTCTCTTGCATAAAGCACTTCAAAATCCTGCCTTTGGTGATTCAGTTTGAACCAATTTGGAGGCATTATTTTCAGCACTGTGTGTTCTTTCTACAGCTGTAACACGTTTTTTTCTCGATTTTTTAACTTTACATTTTGTTCAAATTAGGCCATAAACAAAGTCCATACATTGCAAGCAATTGGTGTATAAAAGTTTCAATTATCTCTATATTTTCCTCTTTTTAATAATTCAGTGGTTTTCTAGTATGTTTAGAGTTGTACAACTATCACTCAATCAATTTTAGAATATTTTCATCACTTGAAGAAATAAACCCTTTATCCATTTAATAGGCAGGCAGTCCTCATTTGCTCCCAATTATACCATCCCTAGTCAACCAGAAATGTGCTTTCTGTCTTTATAGACTTGCCTGATTTTAGAAATTTCATACAAGTGAAATTAAACAATATGTAGTCTTTTGTAATTGGTTGCTTTCACTAGTGTACTATTTTCAAAGTTAATCCTTGTTCCAGTAATAATTAGTACTTTGATCTTACTATGGCTAAATAATATTTCACTTTATGGTTATACCACATTTTGTTTACTCATTTATCAGTTATGGACATTTGGACTCTTTCCATGCTTCAACTGTAGTGAATGATATTGCTAAAAATATTAACATAGAAATTGAGTGTGGACATTTGTTTTCATTTTTCTTGGAGATATACTTGATATTGGAATACCCAGACCATATGGTAGATCTATATTTAGCCTTTTGAGTACCTGCCAAACTGTGTTCCAAAGTGGTAGCACCATTTTATACTTCTTACCAGAAGTATTTGAGGGTTCTAATTTCTCCACAATCTTGCCATTGTTTGTTATATATATATTTTAAAGTAGAGCCATCCTAGCGGGTGTGTAGTGGTTTTGATTTGCATTTCATTGTGGTTTTGATTTGCATTTCCCTGATGGTAAATGATGATGATCCTGTTTTCATGTGCTTATTGGCATTCATGTACCTTCTTTTAAAAAGATGTCTATTTAAGTCTTAGCATATTGGGTTAGCTGTTTGTCTTATCACTGAGTTGTAAATGTCCTTAATATAGTCTAGTTACAAAGTCTCTTGTTGGACATATCACTTGCAAATTTATTCCATTCTGTATGTTATCTTTTAACTTTGATAATGTCCTATGAAGTATACAAGTTTTACATTGGATGACATCCAGTTTATCTTTTTCTTTTCCTATCACCTATGCTTTCTGTGTCATATCTGAGAAGACTTTGCCTAGCAAATGGTCACAAACATTTTCTCTAATATTTTCTTTTAAGAGTTTTATATTTTTTGTTCTCATATTTAGGTATGTGATCCACTTTGAACTAATTTTTGTGTATGATATTACTTTTGTTGATTCAAAGTATCCAATCTCACCATTAAATTAACTATGGGAATACAGCTTTATGTTTACCCAGTGTTGCAATGAATCATGGAATAACCCATATTTATTTGCATGTTGAAACACAGAAGTGTCTCCTGTTCACTTGACATCCTGGAAAGGTATGACTTTTACCTGCTTCCATTCCTTATTACCCCTATCGAAATCATTGGTTTCTGCCTAAAATTCCTACAGATTCTTCTTTTACTAAGTCCAGAAAAAATGATACATTCTACACAGGAACTCTACTTTATCCTATCATTAATTGATAATAATTGCAGACATACCTGAAATGTACTCCACAGATCATGCCCTTTGGATTTCACATCCTTTATATATGTCACTAGGGACAGGTAATCAACACAGGCAGCTCTTGAACTTGATAGCCTTAGGTCACCACTAATAATGAAAATTCATTTCCTATAAAACATGTTGCCAAGATTGTTTTTCAACTTTTGTACTTTTCCACCCATTTTTTTAAAAAAGATAACCACTAACTTTGACCCTGTGGTTAGTCATGGTGAGAGGGAAAGGTGAGAACAGTGATTTTAAAATCACGTTCTGTAGTCACAATTCATTGAAGATTAGACTCTATAACATCCTTCTAGAAATTACAATATTTTCTATAATTAATCTTGCAACAGATTTTATACAATACCATTAAACAGTTTTGCTAATATCAACTCTAGAGCAATAGATGCAATTAAAAGTGTAACCTAAACTATAGCCAACATAATCACTACACATATAAGATATCATAATAAACTGAATACTTGAGGTTTATGGTGCTTAATAGTCCTATGAACATAAAGTAGTATGGCCCCAGACAACACATAAAATGGTATGGCCTTTGCCTATTAAAATGCAAAAAGGAAAATTTTAATCTCAAATGGCGTAGCTGGAGGTGAGGGGGTAAGCAGGAAAGATATGTACTAGCAAATCAAAATCAGAACAGTTCAAAAATAGATGAATTCCTACTTTATATGCATGTTTTTTCAGTGACTTGAAATAGAAATGAAATCATAGTAATATAAAAAAAGAATATCATAATTTCTTTGTAATATTAAATCAGCACTTGAAAGATAAAAGAATTGGTTGCATAACATTTAAGTGATCATTTTAAAAATGAGAACAAGAAAAAAAAGGAAAACATAATTTGTTTTCCCACTGGATGATAATACTGCAAATTCATAAAATTACTTATTTCATGAAAGTAATTTGAAGATAAAAATTCAAACTACTAAATTCTTAATGAATAGAAATAAAATTGGGAATTAATATGCTTTAAAACTTAATTTTTTCTTTTTTGAAAGTAATGCTAAAATAAAAGAAAATTCAAGCATTAATTTACTTTACACATAAACTTTTGAACAAAGATAGGGTTGTAATACTAATATATACTATAGAGCACTCATTGTAAAAGTATACAGGGGTGAAGAGTTTGTTTCCGAACATTGAAATACTTATCGCTGTTTATGTTGCAAGGAACACTCATCTGTAAAATAAATTTCGCTTTAAGTATCATCATATAGTAAATACTATTAAATATACCAAAAGCATAATAACTTTTCAGTTTTTGTATTAAATAAAATCAGTAACCATTATATCAGTTCACTTCAGTTCACTCGCTCAGTTATGTCCACCATCCAACCATTTCATCCTCTGTTGTTCCCCTCTCCTCCTGCCTTCAACATTTCCCAGCATCAGGTTCTATTCAAATGAGTCAACTCTGCATGAGGTGGCCAAAGTATTGGAGTTTCAGCTTCAGCATCATTCCTTCCAATGAACACCCAGGACTGATCTCCATTAGGATGGACTGGTTGGATCTTCTTGCTGTCCAAGAGACTCTCAAGAATCTTCTCCAACACCACAATTCCAAAGCATCAATTCTTCCATGCTCAGCTTTCTTTATACTCCAACTCTCACACCCACTCCAGTGTTCTTGCCTGGAGAATCCCAGGGACAGGGGAGCCTAGTGGGCTGCCGTCTATGGGGTCGCACAGAGTCGGACACCACTGAAGCAACTTAGCAGCAGCAGCAGCAGCTCATATCCATACATGACTGCTGGAAAAACCATAGCCTTGACTAGATGGAAATGTGTTGGCAAGTAATGTCTCTGCTTTTTAATATGCTGTCTAATATGGTCATAGCTTTTATTCCAAGGAGCAAGTGTCTTTTAATTTCATGGATACACTCACTATCTGTAGTGATTTTGGAGCCCATAAAAATAAAGTCACTGTTTCCTCATCTATTTGCCATGAAGTGATGGGACCAGATACCATGATTTTAGTTTTCTGAATGTTGAGTTTTAAGCCAACTTTTTTCACTCTCCTCTTTTCCTTTCATCAAGAGGCTCTTTAGTTCTTATCCACTTTCTGCCATTAGGGTGGTATCATCTGCATATTTGAGATTATTGATATTTCTCCCGGCAATCTTGATTCCAGCTTGTGCTTCATCTGGCCTAGCATTTCTCATGATGTGCTCTGCATATAACTTAAATAAGCAGAGTGAGAATATATAGCCTTGACGTACTCCTTTTCCTATTTGGAACCAGTCTGTTGTTCCATGTCCAGTTCTAACTCCTGCTTCCTGACCTGCATACAGGTTTCTCAAGAGGCAGGTCAGGTGGTCTGGTATTCCCATGTCTTTAATCACTCTATAGAAAACAATTAAATGCTGTTTTCCTTGACAAATTTACAGTGACGTGTCTCTAAAAGGAATATTTGTTATTGTTCATTTGCTAAGCCTTGTCCAGCTCTTTGCGACCCCATGGACTGTAGCATTCAGGCTTCCTTGCCCTTCACTATCTTCTGATGTTTGTTCAAATTTATGTCCATTGAGTCAATGATGCCATCCAATAAAATATATTAGATGATTAAAAATTAACAATGATGTATGAAATTTAATGCCTACTATTCCAAAAGCTTCTTCCAATTCATGGCAAAATAGTCTTCTTAATAATGCTTCTACTGTTATATAGCAAGGTTGCATTTTTCATACAATGCTTTTCTCTCAAAACTGCTACTCCCTTCAAAGTGATATATAGATTTGCGTTTAATGAGAACTTGTTTTAGAAATAGTCATGTTCTATAGATTGAGTTTTGCTTTGTACATAAAATCTATACATAAACACATGTCCTAAGAATTCAATTTCATGTTTGTAAAAGTGAACGGAAAACTTTATTTCTGACACATTTAAGTTGAAATACTACTTATCAGGATATATTATTTCCTTTATTCTAAAAGAAGGAAAGTGAAAAACAGCAATAACAAAACCCAATGCCTAGCAAAATGAAACACATATTTCCTCATTCTCAGCCCTCATATCCCACTCCGCCATGTAGTCTATGGTAAAGTTTTGAAACGCTTTTCATAAAACATTTAAAGGAATTGCTTAAACAATAGGTGCCTCTATTTTTTATCTCTAAGGAATAACAGCATCCTCTTACAGTAAGAGACAATATAATGAAACAGTGCTGCAAGAAAGGGCATACTTTAATTAATCTGAACAGGTGGCAGAAAGACTCAGTACTATTCACTTCACCTTTCATGTGGCTTGAAAGCAGTTATTCCCATGTGTGGTATTATCATCACCTGAGAGCTTTTTAAAATGCAAATCCTTCAGTACTACCACAAGTTTACTGAGTCAGAAACACTAGGGATGGGACCTAGCGTTCTGTGTTTTAACAGGTCCTCCAGGTGATTCTGATGCTGGCTTAGACTAGAGAACCACTGCTTTAAAGCAGCAATGAGGAGAGTAGAACACAACTAAGCTTTTGTGCTGTAAATCCTACTTCAGAATCATAAACTCCAACGTGATAAACTTGGCTGGGAATCACTTGCTCTGGAACTTCCTGGGAGTATGAGACTGGGTAACATCCTTCTCTCACTTCTCTTATTTATTACATGGGGGAAGCGCCATATGTGTATAAGTTATTTCAGGTATAAAAGTAATATGGTAAAAGACTGAGTACAGTGTCACTCAGCCTCAGGCTACTGTCAATGGTTGCTATTTTAAAATCAGTAATTTATATTTTTAAAATGTTTATTGAAATGTAGTTGCTTTAAACGTTGTGTTAGTTTCTACTGGTCAGCAGAGTGAGTCAGCTGTGTGTGTTATTCGCCAGTCATGTCTGACCCTGTGACCCCATGGACTGTAGCTCACCAGGCTCCTCTGTCCATGGAATTCTCCAGGCAAGGATACTGGAGTGGGTTGCCATTCCCTTCTCCAAGGGATCTTCCTTCCCAACCCAGAGATCGACTCCAGGTCTCCCGCGTTGCAGGCAGATTCTTTACTGTCAGAGCCGCCAGGGAATCAGCTTTATGTATACATATATCTCCTCTTTTTTGGATTTCCTTAGCATTTAGTTCACCACAGAGCAGTAAGTAGAGTTCCCTACTTAGATGAGAAGATTCTCATTTTATGCATAGTATCAAGGTGTATATGTGTCAACCTCAATCTCCCAATTCACTCCATCCCCTACTCCCCTCCCTTGATATCCATATGTTTTCAATAATATTATTAAACAGAAAAATAAATAGGTTCTATGATTAGCAAAAGTTAGTAAACTTTTCCTGAAGTTTGAATCACGTTTTCTAATTTTAGTTCTCCTTCACCCACCAGTGTTCAGATATTAGTGATGGAAATTATGTTCAGTACACAAAAGTAGAAGATGGCTTCTTTGCACTCAGGTAAACAAAGAGGGCCTACATGTGACTGATTTATTTAATGGATGAACCTCTTCACATTAATCCTAACTTAGAGGCCTTAGCACAGACTCTTTAAACATGTATTTTTAAAAATATCTTTGAAACAATTAAAATATTAACAGGACCTATCCATAAAATGGCCTTAGGCCAAAAGAGTTAAAAAGAGTCATGTGGTTTAGTATCTCTGAGAAAGAGACTAAAAACAAAACAAATATATCAGTAAAGAGGAGAAAAGTGTTTGCATCATTTAAGCATCTAGAAGAAAAATGTTAAAGTTCTAGTTATTCATTCATTTCTTAAGGATGAATATGTATGTTTTAAGGAGATCATAACACCAAGAATGCACTTTATATCAATTTTCCTTTGCCTCAATTGTCTCTGTCTATTTAAGATTTGTATGTAGTCTCTTAGATAGTCTATTATTTTGACTTTGCTGAAGCACATCCCTTTTTCCTGTTGAATTTCTTTAAGTCACACTGTGAGCCGTTAAAGCCTCTCTCTAACTCCCTGGGCAGAGTGTGTTAACGTGGAGCTGGAGTTTTCCGAAGGAGCTGCCATAATCTGTTGACTCAGTGACTCGTTAATGACACCTGCGTACTCACAGCAGAGCCCACCTCCGCCCGCTGCTGCTCATGGCTGCCCAGTGAGGGTGCAGGCGCATTGTAAGCACCCAAATCAACTGTTAAGGTCACTTTTACTAGTGGCTTCTGCTTACAAAACAGGGCTCTAGAGGAGCATGATTCAGTCTAGGCAAAAATCTGGCAGCTCAGAAGAGTCTCACTGTTGGGGACCAGTGACATCTTGTTATAATAAGGAAAGCCAGAAGAGTAGTAATATGCTGTTTTCACCTTCATAGATTCTTAGGGCCTATTATGGGGATTACTAACAATGGTTTCCCACCTTACACCTTCAGTTCTGCCCTCTAGCAGTAAGGGATTTTAAAGAAAATCGGCGTTCCATCTCTTCCAGGTGAACTAAGATGAATTCCTTTGGGAATGTCACATTTAGTTTGCTAAGAAAAAAAAAAGTCCACTGAGTGTGTGTAACTCTAAAAAGCTTAATACACTGGCAATACAAATGTTGGTAAATAAAAACATCTTTAAGCATAACTTAAGAAATATACTTACCAGTTCTCTAACTAAAAAAAAAAAGAAGAAGAAGAAGGAACCCAGCCCTGTGTGGGACATTTTGCCTTCATATTTTCATTTTTATTCCAGACAACCTTTTAATATTTTAAACTGTGAACATGACCTTCTGTTGTTTGACACTCAAGACTTCTTTTAAGCTTTTATCTTCAATCTGTGTGTTCCTTTTTGGTTAATGGAGCAATGATAGCACACACTGAGCCATTTTTAATTCTACCTAGAGTTGTAGTTGTCTAGAGCATATTTGTTGTATGCTGTAACTAGTTGTAATTCTTAGAGCACACTTGAAACCATTGGAAAAGTACATCAGTATATTTTTGAAAATTTCCCACCATACTTTGTCAGATGAGTAATAGTATCTGTTCTACTTTAATTGACATTAGAAAATAGTACTGCTGTACTTGAGTAAAGCAAATCATTAAAAAAAAATTGTAACATATTTAGGGAAGAAAAAGAAAACTTGAACAATACCTTTTACAGGACAGCTCAGTATTATGAAGTTGGAGAAAAAAACACACAATGTTTAAAGAATCTACATTCTGGATTTGACATCAGTAGATCATTGAACTACTACTTCTGGCCAATATCATTGAAGAAATTGATTATTGGTCAGTTATTAATATTTAAATTTATGGAAGAATTCCTAGGTGTTAGGTAATTTTTTTCCTGTATTTTTTATATAATGTTTCACTGTATGTGGGCTTGGTTTCCAAGTTCTATCATTTTCACTAATGGCACATTTATTGAAGTATGTATTTCAGCCTTCCTTATCTCCTACTTTGGACAGCCTTATTCCTGGGATGAGCTGATAGCTTCTTATTCTTTTCAATTTACACCATGCTTCCAGATGAAATTATTTGATGCAAAATTTTAACTATGTCATTTACTTTCTCAAAAGAAATATTTCCTAGTTTGATGCACTAAAAATAATACAAAAACTCAATAGCCTATAATTTAGAGCCCTTCATGTTCTAGTACTGATGTAACTATGAACATCAATTCAAATTCTTCTCTTTATGCTCTTTCAACCAAATTGCACTGTGGCAGAAATATCTTTGACCTATCTTCACTTAACCTCCCTCCACTTTAGTTTACCTTATTCAACTAGGTTGTTCACATTTCTCTGTAAAAGACATGCCTGATATTCATACTGGGCTCTTCACACACAAGTAGTAGACTAGAGGCTTTTTGCACTTTCCTTTTTATCAATCAATTGAGCAATATGATTGCAAAGAGAAAGTTGTACCTAAACAAATTTTTATCTGTGGCTGTTATAAATACAAAACTTAAGCAAATGAAAGTCAGCTGACAAGTATAAGTTGAAAATAAATTTTTCCTTGAAAACTAAGTTACAAACTTTCTAAATGATAAATTTTTCTCTCCAAACATATTTTTGTCAAATCAGTTATGATAAGATAGTTGTAAAATATTGGGATAAAATCATAGAAAACTAGGAAGATTCTGCATTTATATTTCTAATCAAATATATCTGGACTCGTGACATTTTATAGGAATTGAAATTCTAATGTCCCACATCTTGGGTATAGTTCATGCAGGGAAGGTGACATATTTAAAGGAAGAAAACATACAGAAGTGGGTTAATGGTGACAGTTCTTTGAGAAAAAAGTTATGGATCTTGTAGATATCATATATATAGTGAAGAAACAGACAAATCTAAATATTACACAGATTGAAAAATCTAAAGAAAAGCTTCCTTATTTTTATTATGAACATTTTAAAACATTTATGATATGTATGCTAATTTTTATTGTGGTAGAATTGACATTTAGAAAAATGCACTTATCTTGATGAATTTTCATAAACTATACACATACCAGTAATCAGAGCATTATGAGCACCCCACCAAATCCTCTTATGTTCCCTTTCAGCTACTGCCCCCTCACTCTGCAAGAATAATCACTTCCTTTAACTGCATATATTAGTTTTGACTCTTTTGTAATATACATAAACTGTATATATTATTCTGTGTTTGGTTTCCTTCTCATAATGTTATTTTGGTGGAATATTTGCTTCATCTAACTATAGATCATCCAGTGTTATTGCATCAAACTATTTTATTTAGAGTAGATATTGGGTGAATTTAGTGAAGAAAAAAAGGATTTTCCTTCATTTTTCTTATATATATCCATTTTGTATTTTATCACTTGATCCCCTCTACCTGACAGCTTTTGCTCTTTTTTAAACCTCTATTTAATATCAAAGTATAATTCTTATAAAATTATATGCATGATCTTAATCTAAGTACAAAATAAGCATGTGCTAAAACTTTATTTAACTTATTAATAAAGGAACCAACAAGATGCTGAAGCTAATCTGAAGAGCACTGACAAACAACTTAGGTATTGGGAGTGAAGGGAAAATGTTGGAATAAGATTTCCAGTTCAGTTCAGTTCAGTCGCTCAGTCACATCCAACTCTTTGTACCACGCTAGGCTTCCCTGTCCATCAGCAACTCCCGGAGCTTGCTCAAACTCATGTCCATTGAGGTAAGATACAAAGATAGTAACTTTCCTACAAGTCTCCAAGTCAACATGCAAATGTAGAGTCTGGTCCCTAAATAATAGCTGATAATATGTTGAACAAAGGTGTATCCTCCTAGAAAATTAAAAAAAAAAAGTTTTTGGGTGGGTCTATTTAACAATTTCCTGGGATAACACTGATGGGACATACAAAGTCATTTGCTTTATTTCCTATGCATCCATCAAGGTCAATTTATATCCCACCTCCACTTTGAAGTCTTTATGATCACCCAGCTGGAAGTCACGTTTCTAGACAAGGAGCACTGGTAACAACATGGAAAGTGCTCAATATGACCTTGGTGAATGAATAATTGTTTACTGCCACTCTCTGGGCATATCACTCCTTGAGCAGAAATGGCTAATTAAAAACATAATTAAATTTTAAATTATGGCTAGAGAAATTGTACTGTAGGAGAGAGATAAATTAGAATACATCACAGTGCTGTTAGCAGGTTTGTTTTCTTAAAATGAGTAAGTATGTTGTGGGAAATAATTGATTTATAAAGTACTCTTTTTCAGTTTTCTCTTTTCTGTTGCATCCTTTTGCCCTTTCTTTTGACTATTCACATTGAACATCCTTTTTGTAATTCTCCCCTCATCCAGTCATGTTAGGTAAAACTATAGGAACCATCCATCTCAAGTTCCATTTTAGTCATTTCTCTTCCCTTATCAGAGCTGGAAAATGCTATCTTAAGTCATGCTAAATCATAGGATTTTATGGTTACCAGTTACTTCTCTGGCTGTCTGACCCTCATGCTATTTTTCTTACTGACCATTGTCAAGTGTTTGCTACATATCTCATTGGACTCACTGGACTTTGTTGTTCTCTTCCCCTTAGTGTTTACAAAAACATTTTCTTCTGAAAAGCTTTACTAACTTTTTCTCTTTAGTTTTTCCAGAATACCCTCAATAAATCATACTTTTTAGGGGAAATTTATGTAATGCATCAATAAATTGAATTTAGTCAAACTTTTTTTCCTTGTTTTTTCAACTTCTCATGAGTAACTAAAAGAGTTCTGTTTTTACAGAGATGGTTTTGAATTGAATTATGTATACTGTTGTCCAGACCTCCTTTTCTTATTTTTCATCCCTGCAACTGGAATCGATAATATAAGATAAGAGGTGGGAGGATACAGTGGTAAAACTTGCCTTTTTCTCCTGGAACTCCCATCTGATATATGATGACTAATTGGAAAAAGATAACTCAAATTCCTTCTTTTATAAAAATCCAGGGAAAGAGTTTGGTGATTTTTTTTTTAAGATAACAGCATAAAATAACAAAGAGCTTTACTTTTGTGTCTGAGTTCTTCTAACTGTTGCTAGCAGCCTGAGAGTATGTGTCTATAACGCTTGGTTCCTACATGTTTCAACTTATCAACTCTCACAAATACATCACCATGGTGATGAAACAAGTAGTTTTCTTCTCTACTTCACTGGGCATACCAGTCAGAGCCCTGGTCCTCTCCTCTCCCCACCCCATCTTCTGGAATCTTCATCCCATGGCTCACATCTGTGCTCTTTAGCTGCATATGGCTATTTGAATTAATATTAAATTAAATAAAATTTAAAATTCAGCTTATTAATCAAATGAGGCACATCTCAATTGCTCAGTAGCCACATTGGGCTACCATACTGAATAGTGCAAGTGTAGAACATTGCCATCATCACAAAAAGTTCCATTCAGCAGTGATGACCACTGACCCACTGCGTTTGGCAGCTGTCTAATGCAAATATACATGCTAGTGACCTCAGTTTCATTTTTGGATAAAGTGCTTCTTTTTTACAGCACTTCTTTTTACTTTTTTCCTGCATTCACTAGGGATTGATATTGTTGAATGGGTTTATAAATGAAGAGACAGCCCAGTGAAATCTCCAAGTGTGCAGATGAAACTAGGCTCTTCTGGGAGAGAAAATGCCGAACTGAAAAACTATGCCTGAGGGCTTTATGAGGGGGCAGGCATGCATCAGATGACTCTCTCTCTGAGCAAACATAATCTGATAAAGTGAGGTAGAAATAATTCTATCCTTACAGAGTACTGGATTTTTTTTTCTGATTGACAAGTGTTAGAATAATATTGGTTTCATTATGTACTGTTCTGTAAAATGACAAAGTTTTGTTGAGGTTCAAAAATAGTAAAAATGACTTTGGGCAAAAAGTAATGAAGAGAGTATTTCCAACATGTGTGCAATATTCAACACTAGGTATCTGTGAAAGAAAAACTGCAAAGATGTGATATCTTAACATGTTTTAACAGATTAGTCGTAATTTTCCCAGTAGATATGGAAGGAAAGACAATCCATGTTGAGAGATAAGCATAAGCAAGAACACAGTAGCAATAACAGAGTGGAGTGTATTGTCTGAGAGACAAATAGTTCTTTGTTGTTGAAGCAAAAGTGCATGATGTAAGGATTTAATTTTTGAAATGAATATCAAGCATTATGCAAAAGTCCTGGAAAATATGCTTATCTAAAAGATGAAGAAGAATTGTTAAAAGGAATTATTTAAACAATGAATACATGCATCTAATGGGTATTTTAGAAAGACCACTCTAGCAGTGATATATAGACCAGCAGTTCTCAAAAGGGATAATTTTTGTCTCAGGGGACAACTGACAATGTCTGGAGACAGTTTGGTTGTTACTGTGAACTTCCCTGGTGGCACGGATGGTAAAGAATCTGCCTGAAATGCAGGAGGCCTGGGTTCAATCCCTGGGTCCAGAAGATCCTCTGGATAAGGGAATACTCCAGTATTCTTGCCTGGAGAATTCCCTGGAAAGAGGAGCCTGGCGGACTACAGCACCTGGCGTTGCAAAGAGTCAGATACAACAGAACAATTAACATTTTCAGTTTTCATGGGTTGAGAGGTGGGTATTGGCATCTAGTATATAGGGAGTAGGAGTGCTAAGTAATTTATAATGGATGGTACAGCCCCACCACAAAGAAATATCATCCCAAATGTTGATAGTGCCAAGGTTGATAAACTCTGATGTAGATGATGAATTGAAGAGATAATTGACACAATAAAATTGTTTGGGATGCTGATACAATAGTGCATTTTAGAAATGATAAGAGGAAAAGAAGTTATACTAATCTGTTTATTATTCTTAAGTTGGGAAAGGCAAAGGATTGATAAGACTACATAATTGATTGAATGTTCTGAATAAAATAAAAAGGAACCAGTTGTTGCTTTTATGTTTTGTGTAACTTATAGGAATTATTTACTCACAAGTTTAAACTAAAAACAAAATCCAAGAAAGATGTATGATACACTCTAAGTAAAATTAATGGAAAAAGACCCTTACTGACACATCTTTTTTTTTTTAATTGTAAAGAAAACAGGGGAAATCTCATAAGTTTCTAAAAAAGATTATAAAGTTACCTAAAAGTGTCAAAGGAGTTCAGCATTAGATTCTCCTTTATAACACTAAAATTTATTAGCATTTGAGAGGAAAATGGTGTACCAAAATTTCCTGCTGAGGCAAGGGGTCTTTCATGGACAAAGGCAGTAGAAATACTTGCAAATTTTACAAGACTTGAAATATCTTTGAACAACATACTCACTAAAAAATTATATTTTACAGAGTGAAGTAAGTCAGAGAGAAAAACACCAGTACAGTATATTAACGCATAAATATGGAATTTAGAAAGATGGCAGTGATGACCCTATATGCTAGAAAGCAAAAGACACACATATATAAAGAACAGACTGTTGGACTCTGTGGGAAAAGGTGAGAGTGGAATGATTTGAGAAAATAGCATTGAAATATGTATATTACAATATGTGAAAAGATGACCAGTCCAAGTTTGATGCACGAATCAGGACACTCAAAGCTGGTGCACTGGGACAACCCTGAGGGATGGGATGGGGAGGGAGGTGGCAGGGGAGGTTCAGGATGGGGGGCACATGTGCACCCATGGCTGATTTATGTCAATGTATGGCAAAACCCACTAAAACTTTTAAAGTAGTTCAGTTCAGTCGCTCAGTCATGTCTGACTCTTTGCAACCCTGTGAATCGCAGCATGCCAGGCCTCTCTGTCCATCACCAACTCCCGGAGTCCATCCAAACCCATGTTCATTGAGTCAGTGAAGCCATCCAGCCATCTCATCCTCTGTCTTCCCCTCTCCTCCTGCCCCCAATCCTTCCCAGCATGAGGGTCTTTTCTAATGAGTCAATTCTTTGCAAGAAGTGGCCAAAGTATTGGAGTTTCAGCTTCAACATCAGTCCTTCCAATGAATACCCAGGACTGATCTCCTTTAGGATGGACTGGTTGGATCTCTTTACAGTCCAAAGGACTCTCAAGAGTTTACTCCAACACCACAGTTCAAAAGCGTCAATTCTTCAGCACTCAGCTTTCTTCACAGTCCAACTCTCACATCCATACATGACTACTGGAAAAACAATAGCCTTGACTAGATGGATCTTTGTTGGCAAAGTAATGTCTCTGCTTTTCAATATGCTATCTAGTTTGGTCATAACTTTCCTTCTAAGGAGTAAGCATCTTTTAATTTCATGGCTTCAATCACCATCTGCAGTGATTTTGGAGCCCCCCAAAATAAAGTCTGTCATTGTTTCCACTGTTTCCCCATCTATTTGCCATGAAGTGATGGGACCAGATGCCATGATCTTATTTTTTTTAATGTTGAGTTTTTAAGCCAACTCTCATCTTACACTTTCATCAGAGGCTCTTTAATTTTAATTTTATTTATTTTCTTTACATTATCATGTTGGTTTTGCCATACATTGACATGAATCCGCCATGGGTATACATGTGTTCCCCTTCCAGAACCCCCCTCCCACCTCCCTCCCGATTCCATCCCTCTGGGTCATCCCAGTGCACCAGCCCTGAGCACCCTGTATCTTGCATCAAACCTGGGCTGGTGATTCATTTAACATTTGATAATTTACATGTTTCAATGCCATTCTCCCATATCATCCCATCCTTGCCCTCTCCCATAGAGTCCAAAAGACTGTTCTATACATATGTGTCTCTTTTGCTGACTCGCATACAGGGTTATAATTACCATCTTTCTAAATTCCATATATATGCATTAGTATACTGTATTGTTGTTTTTCCTTCTGGCTTACTTCACTCTGGATAATAGCCTCCAGTTTCATCCACCTCATTAGAACTGATTCAAATGTATTCTTTTTAATGACTGAGTAATATTCCATTGTGTATATGTACCACAGCTTTCTTATCCATTCGTCTGCTGATGGACATCTAGATTGCTTCCATGACCTGGCTATTTTAAACAGTGCAGCAATGAACATTTGGGTACACGTGTCTCTTTGGATTCTGGTTTCCTCGGTGTGTATGCCCAGCAGTGGGATTGCTGGGTCATATGGCAGTTCTATTTCCAGTTTTTTAAGGAATCTCCACCCTGTTCTCAAACGTCTACACTAGTGATTATTAACTGGTATTTCATTATGGTTATAATTTGTATTTCCCTGATGGTTTTTCATATTTATTGGCCGTTTGTATACCCTCAAAATGAAGTGAAGTCACTCAGTTGTGTCCGGCTCTTTGAGACCCCTTTGTAGCCTGCCAGGCTTCTCTCTCCATGGGATTCTTCAGGCAAGAATATTGGAGTGGGCTGCCATTTCCTTCTCCAGGGGATCTTCCCAACCCAGGGATTGAACCCAAGTCTCCCACATTGTAGGCAGGCACTTCACCCTCTGAGCCACGTGGGAAGCCCCAAAGAGCTTTTTAATGCAGAAAAACATTTGCAAAAGTGATAGATGGGCAAGAAAAGAGAAGAGTGGGTGTTACCTCAAAGCAAGGGACTGTCTCTGCCTCAGCACAGCTAAGCCACAGCACTGGTTCCGAGATGGGCTTGCTTCCACCTCTGTTGTTGGTACCTGGAAATGCTGAAGTCTACAGTTCCCTAGTAGTTGCTTTCTGCTTCTTGAAAGCAGAATGACTTTTGACTTGCTTCTGCCTTCTAAATTCCTACCAATGCTTCCTATTTATAGGGCCAATGAGGAAACTGGGCAGGAGAATCTAGAAACGTCATTTTCAGGCTTTCAGCACACCACTCTTGCTCCCAGTGAAGAGAAAAGCTTGAGTGGTCAGGAAGCAAGCTGCATACTTTCGATGTTTTCATGTATGTGGGCACTTTTCAAAGCGTTCTGGAGAAATAGATAGTAAAGTACATGCTGTCACACTTCTAATAACTTTTTAGTGAATAAAGAAAAATACACATGGAACATCAGTGAATAATACAGGAAATTTGAAAGCTGAATTGTGACAATAGACTATGAATCTTAAATGATATATCTGAGAACAGGAAGGAAGAAATTACAGCTGAAGTAGTTGGGCATGCAGTGGGGTTGAGCTTTATCTCAATGGGTAAATAATGCTTGAAAAGGTGAAGGCAAAAAGAAAAATTATTCTGGGCAGCAGGAACAATGTGAGTGAAATAAAGAACACAGGACTGAGCCATGGCATCTTTCCAAAATATTAAAATTCTATCTTACCTTGACTTGAAGTACACTTTGGAAGAATATAGCAGAATCAATAAGCTAAAAATTTATAACAAGATTGCTGTCAGCTTGGAGATCTGGAAACCACATTGCAGAAGGAATAAGAGAGCTAGGATATTTAGCTCAGGGGAGAAACCTAAAAGGAATGCCTGTGAAGTTTTCTGTATAAGAAAGTATAAACATTTTTGGTTGTTTGAAAAGGAAGCACTTCAATCAATACACTAAAGTTAGGAGAATTCAGCAATAAGTTCAATGAAAAATAATTCTCAAAATAATTGCTATCAATTCCTAAATAATATTGGAATACGCAGCCTCATGTAACAATAGATATGATGTACTGATGTGCCCAGTGCCTGAGTAATTCTGATAAAATCTAAATTACTAAGTATACTACAAATAGGATTCCCTTTAATCTAAAACCTAACTTGGGGTAGGTAGAGAGATCCTTATCAAGAAACCTGAAAGCCAATTAGTTTATACTTTAATAACTGAAGTAATTAGTTTTTCTTACATGTCTACTATATGCCAGATACTTTCTAGGTAACTGGTAAATGAAATGGTTCAGTGTTCACTAAAATAAATGAGAAGAAACCCTAAACCTATTAAGATGCTCCATGAAAAAAATGAGTTTGAGGTAAAATAATGTTGAAAAAATACTGTATTTTTGTTGTTGTTGTTGTTGAGTCGCAAAGTCATGTCCGACTCTTTGCAACCCCGTGAACTCTATTACACTATGTTTCCCTGTCCTTCACTATCTCCCAGAGTTTGCTGAAACTCATGTCTATTGAATTAGTGATGCCATCTGACCATCTCATCCTCTGTTGCCCCCTCATCTTCCTGCCCTCAGACTTTCCCAGCATCAAGGTGTTTTCTAAAGAGTCGGCTCTTCACATCAGGTGACCAAAGTATTGGAGCTTCAGCTTCAGCATCAGTGCTCCCAGTGAATATTCAGGGTAGATTTCCTTTAGGATTGACTAGTTTAATCTGACTAGAGTCTTCTCCAGCATGACAGTTTGAAAGCATCAGTTCTTTGGCACTCAACCTTCTTTATGGTCCACCTCTCACATCTGTACATTAGGAGGTCATCATTAGCCCTACCACAGAGCCAATAGCCCTACCATAGAGACTGAAGACTCCATGACTAGGCTACCTCAGGCCAAACTACAGGGAGGGAGCAGAATCCCACCCAGCAGCAGAAAACTAATGAGAACCCAACATGCAAGACAGCAAAAGGAACGCAGATGTATAGAATAGACTCGTGGACTTTGTGGATGAGGGTAAGGGTGGGATGATATGGGAGAGGGGCATTGAGACATGTTAATTACCATATCTAATCAATCACCAGCCCAGGATTGATGCACGGGGCTGGTGCACCGAGATTTCCCGGGGGGAGGGAGGAGGGAGGGAGGAGGGAGGGGGGTTCTGGAGGGGGAGCATATGTAAACCCATGGTGATATCATGGCATTGAATGGCAAAAACAATAAAAAAAATAAAATTAAAAAAATTAAAAAAATTTAAAAAAAAAAGATTTACTCAGCATGGCCCTACCCACCAGAGCAAGACCTAGTTTTCCCCACAGCTGGTCCCTCCCATGAGGAAGCCTACACAAGCCTCTTATCCTCATCCTCTCAGAGGGCAGACAGAAGAAGCAAGAACTTCAATCCCATGCCTACACAATGGAAACCATAGTCATAGAAAACTAACCAGAATGATCACATGGATCACAGCCATGTGTAACTCGATGAAACTATGAGCCAAGCCATGTAGGACCACCCAAGATGGATGAGTCACGGTGGAGATTTCTGACAAAACATGGTCCACTGGAGAAGGGAATGGCAAACCACTTCAGTATTCTTGCCTTGAGAACCCTGTGAACGGTATGAGAAGGCAAAAAGATATGACACTGAAAGTTGAGCCCCCTAGGTCAGTGGGTGTTCAATATACTATTAGAAAAGAATGGAGAAATCTTTTTACCCCCTTAGTAACAAATTCACAGAATATAAAATACTTTCATGGCTCTGTGAATCTTCAATAAATAAGTTCACTTAACTTCTGCATCACCAGCTTTTTAGCAAAAATATTTCAAATTTATCAAAAAAATAATCTTCTTGATGTCATATCAACAATCAAGAACTGGTGCTTTCACAAGACTAATTTTTTGGATATATGTAATGGTAATCCCAGCTACTGCCTCGTCAAGCCTGTGGTTTAGTGAGGGAAACAAGTACAGCACAATGTGAGAAGCAGCACTTTAGAGAATCAGTGCATGTTCTGTGGAAGCACATTCAGATCATTTCAGTTCAGTCGCTCAGTCGTTTCTGACTTTTTGAGACCCATGAGCTGCAGCACGCCAGGCCTCCCTGTTCAACACCAACTCCTGGAGCCTACCCAAACTCATGTCCATTGAGTCAGTGATGCCATCCTACCATCTCATCCTCTGTCATCCCCTTCTCCTGCCCTCAATCTTTCCCAGGATCAGGGTCTTTTCCAATGAGTCAGCTCTTCACATAAGGTGACCAAAGTATTGGAGTTTCAGCTTCAAAATCAGTCCTTCCAGTGAACACCCACGACTGATCTCCTTTAGGATGGACTGGTTGGATCTCCTTGCAGTCCAAGGGACTCTCAAAGGTCTTCTCCAACAACACAATTCAAAGCATCAATTCTTCAGTGCTCATCTTTCTTTACATTCCAACTCTCACATCCATAAAAGACTACTGGAAAAACAATAGCCTTGTCTCAATGGACCTTTGTTGGTAAAGTAAGGTCTCTGCTTTTTAATATGCTGTCTAGGTTGGTCATAACGTTCCTTCCAAGGAGTAAGCGTCTTTTAATTTCATGGCTGCAATCACCATCTGCAGTGATTTTGGAGCCCAAATAAGTGAAGTCTGTCACTGTTTCCACTGTTTCCCCATCTATTTGCCATGAAGTGATGGGACTGGATACCATGATCTGAGTTTTCTGAATGTTGAGTTTTAAGCTAACTTTTTTCACTCTCCTCTTTCACTTTCACCAAGAGGCTCTTTAGTTCTTCACTTTCTGCCATAAGGGTGGTTCATCTGCATATCTGAGGTTATTGATATTTCTCCCGGCAATCTTGACTCCAGCTTGTGCTTCTTCCAGTCCAGCATTTCTCATGATGTACTCTGCACATAAGTTAAATAAGCAGGGTGACAATATACAGCCTTGACGTACTCCTTTTCCTATTTGGAACCAGTCTGTTGTTCCATGTCCAGTTCTAACTGTGGCTTCCTGACCTGCATACAGGTTTCTCAAGAGGCAGTTCAGGTGGTCTGGTATTCCCAACTCTTTCAGAATTTTCCACAGTTTATTGTGATCCACACAGTCAAAGGCTTTGGCATAGTTATTAAAGCAGAAATAGATGTTTTTATGAAACTCCCTTGCTGTTTCCGTGATCCATTGGATATTGGCAATTTGATCTCTGGTTCCTCTCCTTTTTTTAAAAAAATTTTCTTTACTTTATTGTGTTCGTTTGGCCATACAATGACATGAAACAACCATGGGTTTACATACGCTCCCCCTCCAGAACCCCCCTCCCTCCTCCCTCCCGATTCCCTCCCCGTGGGACATCTCGGTGCACCAGCCCCGAGCATCAACCCTGGGCTGGTGATTGATTTCACATATGACAATCAACATGTTTCAATGCTTTTCTCCCATATCATCCCACCCTTGCCCTCTTCCACAGAGTCCACGAGTCTGTTCTATACATGTGTGTTCTTTTGCTGTCTCGCATGCAGGGTTCTCATTACCATCTTTCTAAATTCCATATATATGCATTAGTATACTGTATTGTTGTTTTTTCTTCTGGCTTACTTCACTCTGGATAATAGGCTCCAGTTCTGTCCACCTGAGTAGAACTGATTCAAATGAAATTTTTTTAATGCTGAGTAATATTCCATTGTGTATATGTACCACAGCTTTCTTATCTATTCATCAGTTGATGGTCATCTAGGTTGCTTCCATGTCCTGGCTATTGTAAACAATGCGGAAATGAACATTGGGGTACACGTGTCTCTTTCAATTCTGGTTTCCTCAGTGTGTATGTCCAGCAGTGGGATTGCTGGGTCATATGGCAGGTCTATTTGCAGTTTTTTAAGGAATCTCCACACTGTTTTCCATAGTGGCTGTACTAGTTTGCATTCCCACCAACAGTGTAAGAGGGTTCCCTTTTCTCCACATCCTCTCCAGCATTTATTGCTTGTAGATTTTTGGATGGCAGCCATTCTGAGTGGTGTAAAGTGGTACCTCATTGTGGTTTTGATTTGCATTTCTCTGATAATGAGTGATGTTGAGCATCTTTTCATGTGTTTGTTAGCCATGTTTTTATATCTTCTTTGGAGAAATGTCCGTTAAGTTCTTTGGCCCACTTTTTGATTTTGTCGTTTATTTTTCTAGAATGGAGCTGCAGGAGTTGCTTGTATATTTTTGAGATTAATTGTTTGTCTATTGCTTCAATGGCTATTATTTTCTCCCATTCTGAAGGCTGCCTTTTCACCTTGCTTATAGTTTCCTTTGTTGTGCAGAAGCTTTTAATTTTCATTAGGTCCCATTTGTTTATTCGTGCTTTTATTTCCAATATTCTGGGAGGTGGGTCATAGAGGATCCTGCTTTGGGTTATGGCGGAGAGTGTTTTGCCTATGTTATCCTTTAGGAGTTTTATAGTTTCTGGTCTTATGCTTAGATCTTTGATCCATTTTGAGTTTATTTTTGTGTATGGTGTTAGAAAGTGTTCTAGTTTCATTCTTTTACAAGTGGCTGTCCAGTTTTCCCAGCACCACTTGTTAAAGAGATTGTCTTTTCTCCATTGTATAGTCTTGCCTCCTTTGTCAAAGATAAGGTGTCCATAGATGCGTGGATTTATCTCTAGGCTTTCTATTTTGTTCCATTGATCTATATTTCTGTCTTTGTGCCAGTACCATACTGTCTTAATGACTGTGGATTTGTAGTATAGCCTAAAGTCAGGTAGGTTGATTCCGCCAGTTCCATTCTTCTTTCTCAAGATTGCTTTGGCTATACGAGGTTTTTTGTATTTCCATACAAATTGTGAAATTATTTGTTCTAATTCTCTGAAAAAGACCTCTCGTAGCTTGATAGGAATTGCATTGAATCTATAGATTGCTTTGGGTAGTATACTCATTTTCACTATATTGATTCTTCCAATCCACGAACACGGCACATTTCTCCATCGATTTGTGTCTTCTTTGATTTCTTTCATCAGTGTTTTATAGTTTTCTATATACAAGTATTTTGTTTCTTTAGGTAGAAATACTCCTAAGTATTTTATTCTTTTTGTTTTGATGGTGAATGGAATTGTTTCCTTAATTTCTCTTTCTGTTTTCTCATTGTTAGTGTATAGGAATGCCAGGGATTTGTGTGTGTTGATTTTGTATCCTGAAACTTTACTGTATTCACTGATTAGCTCTAGTAATTTTCTGGTAGAGTCTTTAGGGTTTTCTATGTAGAGGATCATGTCATCTGCAAACAGAGAGAGTTTTACTTCTTCTTTTCCAATCTGGATCCCTTTTATTTCTTTATCTGCTCTGATTGCTGTGGCCAAGACTTCCAAAACTATGTTTAATAGCAGTGGTGAGAGTGGGCACCCTTGTCTTGTTCCTGACTTCAGGGGAAATGCTTTCAGTTTTTCACCATTGAGGATAATGTTTGCTGTGGGTTTGTCATATATAGCTTTTATTATGTTGAGGAATGTTCCTTCTATTCCTGCTTTTTGGAGGCTTTTTTTTTTTATCATAAATAGATGTTGAATTTTGTCAAAGGCTTTCTCTGCATCTATTGAGTTAATCATGTGGTTTTTGTTTTTCAATTTGTTAATTTGGTGTATTACATTGATTGATTTGCGAATATTGAAGAATCCTTGCATCCCTGGGATAAAGCCTACTTGATCATGATGTCTGATCTTTTTAATGTGTTGTTGGATTCTATTTGCTAGAATTTTGTTAAGGATTTTTACATCTATGTTCATCAGTGATATTGGCCTGTAGTTTTCTTTTTTTCCACCATCACCCTAATTCCTCTGCTTTTTTTAAAACCAGCTTGAACCTCTGGAAGTTCATGATTCACGTATTGTTGAATCCTGGCTTGGAGAATTTTAAGCATTACTTTACTAGCGTGTTATATGAGTGCAATTGTGCAGTAGTTTGAGCACTCTTTGGCATTGCCTTGCTTTGGGTAGTGTACCTAACACCATTTCCATAGTGGGGGAATGATAATAAACAATACCTGTAGAAGGTAATGCGTAATGATGACCTATAGTATATTGAGGATTTACTGGAAAAGAGAAGGAACTAAAGCATGTTTGAGACTTAGGAGACTCCAAATGTGAGGGCTCATGTGTAAGTGATCATGATACATTCACGAAGAGCATGACAAGTTTTTAAAGAAATGCTTAATAGGGACTTGATATTCAAAGTATATTAACAGATTTGGTTTGCATCTCAAATATTCCTGCAGAGTCACTACAAAGGTTACTGAAGCACAGAATTATATAATCTTCAGTGTGGGAAAAAACACTGAGAACCTCTAGTCAGCAGCCTTTTCTAGGATGTCTAACAGGAAGCTATCTATCCCCTATTTAATTGTATCTAGCCCCTGGAAGCACTCTATCTCATCATGAATCACCCCCACCTTATATGAAGATGAAATAAACCTTTCTGTAACTTTCATCTGCCCCAGGTCTGCATTCCTGAAATTCACAGAAAGAACTCTTGGTTTTATTACTTTGGGAGTACCAGAGTCATTTTCTGTTGGTGATGGAATTTAAAATCAGATCTATTTAATGGAGTTTTCAGTTGCTCTGCCTGTTCATTGTAATACCAGACATTTCACCATTTTTAGCATGTGAAATATATCTGTATGTTCTAAAGTTTTCTTAAGACTACAATATAAATATTGAGTTTTATATAACCTTTTTATTTATCAAGGGAGTATCTTAGGGATTTGGTTTCGGCATCTTTTTGTAAAAATGTTAGATCTTGGGAACATTTTCATAATTCAGCAGGGTCTGCAACGTTAATGGACCTAAGCAGCAGGATCCTTGGACCACATACTATAATTATTCCTCAGAGTGCTTGTAATTTCAATTCCAGAGCCTAACGCTGGCTGTAATTCATTTGTTTTTCTTCTCTTACAAAAAGTGATTCACAGCAGCCTTCTGATTTCGGATATCTATTGCTTTTGCTCAATTCTAAGTTGGTGCTCCAAATTTAAATTAAAGTACGACAGTGGGGGGAAAAAAACATGGTAGGGATTGAGAAGAAATGGTGAAGAAATAAATATTTACTATGAGCAAAAGTTTCTTTTAAAAGCATTTAAATCACTCTGGGACAAATTAGAGTTTTCTTTCTTCTGTTTCTTCTCAGGCTTCCAGTATTAAGAATACTAAAGTAGAAGGAAATACGTTCTTTTCTTGATTGAAATTAAATTATTCAATACCTTCAAATTCCAGCTTAAATATGAGATACGTGAAGTACAACTTGATACTTTCTGTATAGGTGTGTGTGTAATTAGCATCTCAGAATCATCATGTATGAAACTTTTTTTTAAATTAGTTAAAATTACTTTGCCTTAGCTTTGAACATAATTAGAATTTCAGATATGCTATAGTTCAACTGGAGCAAATTTTATGATGTTATAAGGAAACTGAGGCCAATATTGGTTAAATTAGTAGTAGAATTAGAAGTGGAAAATCTCTGAGGATTTTCACCTTGGGGTTTGGTGTATTTCTTACTTGGTTAAAGTAAATAGTGTTACAATAAATATAAAAGTGTTTAGACTGTTCAAATTGTGACAGTGATTTTATTTGAATAAGTCTGATCAAGTTAAAGGAAAAGAAATCTAAATTTGAAATGAAACCTAAATCTCATATAGTGTAATACTCATTATTTCTAATTTTAAAATTTATTTTTTTTTCTACACCAGGGAAATCATCCTTGGGGATCTTATGAAGACCTCCTCATGGTAAGAACATTTAATCAATAAGAATTTTATAAAAATGATCATAGCATGTTTATTGAATAGCATCATCTATCTATTCAAATGGAATGTCCAATATACAAAGGGCTGAGAAAAATTAGATTGTTCCTCTTCTTCAGGCACTCTTTTTTCCCTTTAGTCTGTTTTACTTTTTTATAATCCGTTGCTCATTTGATTTTTTCTTTTGTTGCTCATCTTTTCAACTAAAAGGTATCTTCTATACAAGCCAGAATGCTTGCTTATTGATAAATGTCTGGTCTATATAAAATGTTTGTTGAATGGATGCATTAATGATCAGTAAAATGATCACCTGTCATGAATCAGCACCAAGTTAAATTGTTTCAATGAAACATTTCTGCTTTTCTTCTTGGTAAACCTAAGAGTAAGGTCTCAGTTCCATTATATAGCTAAAGAAATGGCCTCAGAGCAGGAAAGTTATTTAATCTATATTATCTTATTATTAATAAGGTACTTGAATTCTTGTTTGAAAAATATTAAACACTTCCTTTCTCAGACTAGTTATCCTGAAATTCAAAATGTTAAAATGCTAAGGAGACAAAAGTAAACAGAAAACTTATGCACAATCAGAAACAATATTTAAACACAAAATTCCCATTTCAAAAGACCTCACTGATCTTTGACTATCTGAGATACGATGCTGGATAACTGATGAGCTGGCATCAGCTTAGTCATGTGTGTCTGACACATCTTTAGCAAAAGGAATAAAATTTTGGAACAGAAAAATGACCTAGTCCTAATTGCTTAAATGTTTATTATTAAACATAATAATAAGTTTTGAACAAGTATTTGTTTATAAATACATAGTCAAAAACAGTCTTACAGGACACAGTTAAAGAAAAATACAAATATTCTAAAAAGAGTTAATTTCCAGGTTTTGATACTCTAATTATAGAGCATATTGATCTTGGCAGTTGTCATGTTATTTTTATTAAACTTTTATTTTGAGATAATTATAGATTTTCATGCAATTTTATGAACTAATACAGAGAAACCTGTGTGTCCTTTACCCAGATGCCTCCAAGGTAGCATCTTGAAAAATTATGCTACACAGCAACCATCAGGTTATTGACAATGAAACATTTAATATACAAAATTTTTCCATTACTACAAGAATCCCTCCTATCGCCCTTTTATAGACATACCTTCTAATATCCTGTAACTCCTAGAATCACTACTTTCTTCTCCATTTCTAAAATATTGTCATTACAAGAAATCTATGTAAGTGGAATTATGCAATATGTACCCTGACAGTACGGACTTTTTCTTTACTCAGCTTAAATCTGTGGATATGCTTACAAATCATGTGTGTCAGTAGTGGATTCTTTTTTATTGCTCAGTGTCATGCATGGTATGGTTGTGCCATTGTTTGCTTAACCAGTTCCCCATTAAAGGACATCTAGGTTAGTTTTAGTCTTTGGTTATTATGGATAAAGCTGCAGTGAATATTTACATGCATGTTTCTGTGGGAATGTAAATTTCCTTTCTCTGGAATAAGTTGTATGATACTAGGTCCAAAAAAACAAAGCATGATTTTAAAAATTATCCTTTACATAGTGCCCTCATAGTATAAGAATTAGCTAAATCAAGACAAGAGAGTTAGAATAAGCTAAAAGGAAATTGAATAATTGATTGTTATTGATGTATGTTAGCATCCTTACTACTATTATTGCTATTAAGTCTGGTGCAGTTCTGAGATTAATCTTGTCTTGTTTATCTAAGAAACATGAGGTTTACACATCATGTTCTCTCCCTTGGAATGTTTATACGCTAATCATCAATCTTTATTTTGCCACCCATTTATGCTGAACTGAGTGCCAGCTTTATATCCAAGTATTATTTTATAAAAGATTCAAGCTGTAGTATTTACCTTAAGAACTAAGAATGCCCTTCTGATTTGCTGGGGCATGACACACCAAAGTGTCAGGGTGTGTCTCATGGCATTTATTAATAAACTGTATTTCTCTCATGAGGTATATTTACTGGCCTGACAGCTTGCTTCTACTCATCTAACCTTGAATCGTAAGAAAACAAGCAAGATCTGTGTGCATGCATGTGTTTATATGTTTGTGTTGATAAATATTTACATATATGGATGCATGTTTGTATGTATATATAACTACAAACAGTAAAATACTGCTCTATCATAGAAAATTTGTACCTCTAAAGACTGAGATTAGGAGACTAAAACTAAGATTATGTTTGCTGAATTCTTGTCCTGTGAAAGTGTTACTTGCTCAGTCATGTCCGATTCTTCGCGATTCCATGGACTGCAGCTTGACAGGCTCCTCTGTCCTGGAATTCTCCATGTAAGAATACTGGAGTGGGTTGCCATGTCCTTCTCTTGGGGATCTTCCCAATTCAAAGACGTTGAACCCAGTTCTCCCTCATTAAAGGCAAATTCTTTACCATTTGAGCTAGAATTAGTAAACTTCTACTTTTCTCATTTATATCCTATTAAGATAACCTGGAAATACACCCTAGTATATTAGCTGTGAGAGATTATGGTAGATGCTTCTCTACCAAATTTTGAAATTCCGACAAAATGCAGGAATTGTCATACTGATCACTATTATTTCACCCATTAAAATCAAGAGAGACAAAAATACTGATTTATTCATGAATTTAACACTGTTTGTTGATCACTTTCTTTGTGAAGACTTATCTAGTGGTGGGAAATCAAAGTGAACAAGATCCATGAATTACATTCTAGAGCTTACAGCCTAGTCAGGGGAGGTAATCAATGAGCATGAAAATACATTAAATGAGCAAATGAGGAATTTTCAAATATTTCACTGTGAAAAAATGTAAAATGGTGATGGCTAGACAGAGTGATTATGGCTGTGCTGGCTAGAATGGTAAGAGAAACTTCACTGAAGTGCAGTTTCATGAGCAAAGATGTGAATGCTGAATTGCAGCTAGCAATGCAAAAACACAAAGTAGAGCCTTCCAAGTAGCTGCACTAAGTTGCTTCAGTCGTGTCCGACTCTGTGCAACCCCATAGACAGCAGCCCACCAAGCTCCCCCATCCCTGAGATTCTCCAGGCAAAAATACTGGAGTGGGTTGCCATTTCCTTCTCCAATGCATGAAAATGAAAAGTGAAAGTGAAAGCGGCAGATGCAAAGAACTTAAGATGGAAAAGAGCCAGGAGACGTTGTCTGGTTAGCTCCCTCAGTTACAGAAATTAATTTTCTGGAATGCTGACTTTCTGGGGCTAGAGTCCTGATGGGCAGCACCAGTCAATTGCCACCCTGCCACTTTAGTATCACTTACTAAATGAATAATGAGAATGATTTTCATGGCAGAGAAGACATGGCATATACTAGAGAATGACAGGGAAATCAAAAACACAAAGAACGGAAAACCTGAGGTGCCAAAATAGACTTGTGAATTAAAAAGCAAGGAAAGTTGGAGGAAAAGTAAGCATTTCGGTTTTAAAATCTTCAGGCCAAGAGGGACAGAGACTGATTAAAAGAAGGGGTGGCGAAGGTAAACTTCCAAACTCATTCTATGAGGCCTCCATCACCCTAATTCCAAAACCCGGCAAAGATGCCACAAAAAAAGAAAACTACAGGCCAATATCACTGATGAACTTAGACGCAAAAATCCTTAACAAAATTCTAGCAAATAGAATCCAACAACACATCAAAAAGATCAGACATCATGATCAAGTAGGCTTTATCCCAGAGATGCAAGGATTCTTCAATATTTGTAAATCGATCAATGTAATACACCACATTAACAAATTAAAAAATAAAAATCACATGATTATCTCAATAGATGCAGAGAAAGCCTTTGACAAAATTCAACATCCATTTATGATAAAAACCCTTCAAAAAGCAGGAATAGAAGGAACATACCTCAACATAATAAAAGCTATATATGACAAACCCACAGCAAACATTATCCTCAATGGTGAAAAACTGGAAGCATTCCCCCTGAAATCAGGGACAAGACAAGGGTGCCCACTCTCACCACTACTATTCAACATAGTTTTGGAAGTTTTGGCCACAGCAATCAGAGCAGATAAAGAAATCAAAGGAATACAGATTGGAAAAGAAGAAGTAAAACTCTCTCTGTTTGCAGATGACATGATCCTCTATATTGAAAACCCTAAAGACTCTACGAGAAAATTACTAGAGCTAATCAGTGAATATAGCAAAGTTTCAGGATACAAAATCAACACACAGAAATCCCTGGCATTCCTATACACTAACAGTGAGAAATCAGAAAGAGAAATTAAGGAAACAGTCCCATTCACCATCGAAACAAAAAGAATAAAATACTTAGGAGTATTTCTACCTAAAGAATCAAAAGACTTGTATATAGAAAACTATAGAACACTGATGAAAGAAATCAAGGAGGACACAAACAGATGGAGAAATGTACCGTGCTCATGGATTAGAAGAATCAATATAGTGAAAATGAGTATACTACCTAAAGCAATCTATAGATTCAATGCAATTCCTATCAAGCTACCAGAGGTCTTCTTCAAAGAATTAGAACAAATAATTTCTCAATTTGTATGGAAATACAAAAAACCTCGTATAGCCAAAGCAATCTTGAGAAAGAAGAATGGAACTGGCGGAATCAACCTACCTGACTTTAGGCTATACTACAAATCCACAGTCATTAAGACAGTATGGTACTGGCACAAAGACAGAAACA
>ML660765.1:31146099-31363004 GCA_007570785.1 Antilocapra americana | reverse complement strand
TTTAGTGCCTCAGAATTTAAGGCAAATTGTGAAGAAACATAAATTTCACAGTAAAAATATCAATTTACAAAATAACATACATGCTTATTTAGCGATTGATCCTAGTAGCTAAAAATCACAAAATTTAAAATTATACGTTTATGATTGAGTGCTAATATTTATTGTTAACTAAAATATGAGATCATAGTAACTCAGGTACACTGTACTTGTATATTATATGTGGACAACCATACTGGAGAGTTATTTGAGAAGAATCATCAGTGCTACCAAAATGCTCATTTCTTTGAATATAGCTCTTCCCTTTAACTTAATAAAATAATCAGATATGTTCAAGAATATTTACATATAAGGATATGTTTATGTTATTTTTAAAAGGATTAAAATCCAAAAAATCTAAGTGCTAATCTAAAAACTTAGAAGGTTGAATGAATAGTTTGTTAATTCCTTATGCTGGAACATAATGGCTATTTAAAATCATATTTAGAAAAACATTTTATGACATGAGCAAAGTCTTTAGGATATATATAATCAAAGCAGTTTAACCCACCACAAGTGCCTTATGATAACAGATCTGTGATATAATCACACATAATTTTGCATTTCTAGAAGTGAATGATGCATATACATGTAATGGAGGTATTTATGATGAGCTTAATTTTCTTAATATCTTTTTTAAAAATTTTGTGATAATAAACTGTTTTGTAATATAGTTGTTAAAGAGAAATCTAGGAAAACCTATTTGTAAATAATGAAAGGGAAAAAGAGTGTTTTGTCATATTAGAGCCTTAGGAACTTTCATGTAAAGGAAGCAGCGCTCTTTCTTCTCTGCTAACAAGGGAAGAAAAAAGGTGCAACTAAAGGCTAAGATGAAAACCTGTATGAGAATTTATTTCTTACCTGTTAGCCCAGTCAATGACACAGAATCAGTATCCTTAAAATTTCATAAAGTTGCACATACGCATAGAGACATATTCTATGTAGTCAACTATTATCTTTGTCAATAGAATAGAACACAGGAATAGTAAAACACATTTAAATTGGGCTAAAAAAAATCCATCAAGGATACTTTAAAGTATATATGGAGGGAAGTAAGATATTAAAGATAAATAATTCCTTCATTTTGAGAGTATTGATAGTATCATATTTAGTATTCATTCTGAAGGGGAGTCTGTGTGGTGCAAATCAACCAATCTGTGTGTTTAGGGAAATGCTAACATTGTATTTATGAGTGCCCATTTTGTACCATAAACATGTTATGAATATATATTTTAATAATTAAATATGTACTAGGCTCATTAAAGGAATCTAAAATTTTAAGTGGTAATCCATCCTTGTTAAAGAAACCCATTATCCAGAGTGAAGTAAGCCAGAAGCAAAAACAACAATACAGTATATTAACACATATATATGGAATTTAGAAAGACAGTAATGAGAACCCAACATGGGAGACAACAAAAGGAACGCAGATGTATAGAATAGACTTGTGGACTTTGTGGATGAGGGTAAGGGTGGGATGATATGGGAGAAGGGCATTGAAGCATGTTAATTGTCATGTGTCTAATCAATCGCCAGCCCAGGATTGATCTAGGGACTGGTGCAGCGAGATTTCCTGGCGGGGAGGGAGGAGGGAGGGGGGACCCGGAGGGGAAGCATATGTAAACCCATGGTGATATCATGACAATGTATGGCAAAAACAATAATAAAAAAAAAAAAAAAGAAACTGCATAAAAAAAAAAATAAATAAATAAAAGGCCAGCTACAAAAAAAAAAAAAAAAAAGAAGGGGTGGGATGTGATAATATCTGATGACACAGTTCAAAGTTAGAGCATTTCAAAGAGAAGGAAGAAGGAACAAACTGGAACTAGAGACAATACTTAAAGAGGACCCTCAGCCCAGCTCTAGGCCCCAGGGTATAAGGAAAGAGGGAGAAACCAAGATTTGTGTGCATGCATGTGTTTATATGTATGTGTTGATAAATATTTGTATATACATATATGGATGTATGTTTGTATGTATATATAACTACAAACAGTAAAATACTGCTCTATCATAGAAAATTTGTACCTCTAAAAACTGAGATTAGGAGACTAAAAGGTAATGCACTGTTAATTCCACAGAACCTAAATTGGCAAGTTTAGGATGTGTGGAAAGCTGGGAGAGGGGTAGTAAACAGGAGATTTGCAGAGCCTATGGAGCGAAAATGTGGGAAATAAGAAGTGAAGTCCAAAGCTTTTTATGGTGATCCATAATAATCATGGACAAAGGGTGCAGGGGTGGTGATCTCAAAGCAGGTAGATGTGGTGACAACTTGTGAAATCTGGGGGACCCTGTATACTGTTTTCAGAGACAGTGGGGAGGTAAGGAAACTTCAGTTTTGTCATCACACATCTCACAATCGAGGTTGCAGAAATTTTGACACCTCATGAGCGCTGGTCTTAATTTGAATGCAAGAAATGACAAATTTTATAGTGAATTTCCAGTTCATATAATAGTCATTTTGAAAGTGAAATAATAAAATATATATATTTATTTCTGGTTGATCCAGACCAACTCTAATCACTTAGAGATTGCTTGGGAAGAGATGATGGTTCCTATCCCAGAATTTCCTTCACAATTTCACATTCTATTTAATCTTACTTTCAATTATTTTTCCATCTTTGTTTAAAACAATAGGTGGTTATGTTAAGAAGCCATCTTTTTTGTATTTAATTTCTCCATTGACTTGATTAAGCATAACAGTTTTTCACTCTGAGATGTCTCTCACCAGGAGATTTTTCACAACTCTCCTTGTTATTCTTTCTCTTCTTTTGGTTGTCTGGCAATAAAATCATAATCCTGTCTTTTACAGCATCACAGGCTGATAACAGCATGAACATACTCAGAGGATTCTTGCTCTCATTAAGCTTTTAATTTCTTTATTGACTTTAATTAAATTTGAGAGGCTTTTTCAATAATAAGAAAGAAACATGGTTGTTTGTTGGATTAATAGCATTGCATTAGATAGACTATAGGTGATATTTGGGGAAAAGGATAAGCTTCTATCTTATCCTAGGATCACAGATATAAAGTTTTCCATCTCTGAATTTCTTGCTTTTGAAGGAATTCCACCATATGAACTTAAAAACCGTGTTGTTTCTTCAACAGAGCCTAAGAAGTCAGTGACTCACAGGTGAAGCTTTTTGAACAATATTTCAACTGATTTTCTTAGTGTAAATTGTATTAAAGAGTGCCTGTTTATGCTTTTAAACTGCTATCAGGATATTCATTAATTATATGAGCAAATATTTCTGGGGCATTTCTGATGTGCTGTGTGCTCTTCCAGGTACTGAAGAGCATTAGCGCTTGAGGGAATAAATGTGCTTGTGCTCACAGAGCCTGTATTATAGTGTCAGAGATAAACAATGGATAAGTTAACTGATTTAAGTAAATAGCATATTTTAAAATAGTTATGTGAATCATGAAAAATTAATCAGGATTAAATGATGAAGTGACTCATGGGATGCAGGGTGGGATCAATGGGAGAAAGTTGGTAAAAGAATTCTTTGCATAGCTGACAATTTCAACAAAGAAGTCATTCCTTTATTACATTTAGTGTTTCTTTACTATTGGTAAAAAAAAAAATAAATAAATAAGTCACTAAGTAGTGTCCGGCTCTTTGCAACCCCATGGACTATACAGTCCATGAAATTCTCCAGGCCAGAATACTGGAGTGGGTAGCATTTCCCTTCTCCAGGTAATCTTCCCATCCCAGGGATTAAACCCAGGTCTCCCACGTTGCAGGTGGATTCTTTACCAGCTGAGCCACAAGGGAAGCTGCTAGTATTGGTAAACTTAGATTAAATCTGCATATTGAATTAAAGTAGCATGTGAGCATTTGGAATTAAAGTTTAATAGGAAGAAATAAAGGTGCATTTCAAATAACAAATTGTTTACTTTATTTCTCATAAATGGATCCAAATCAAATATTTTTCTTATTATCTGAGGTATTTGAATTAGAGCCTTGCCATAGGAGGGAGAGGGATTAAGTAGATACAGATGCACAAAACCTGAGACTTTCTCCCCAGCTGATGGTATTCTCTAGCTGCACTAGCTAACATGGTCCTTACTAGTCACACGTGGCTATTGAAAATCTCAAACAAACTAGCTCACACTGAGATACATGCATTGTCAGTGTAAAATAAAAAAATCTACTTCAAAGACTTTGTATGACAAAAAATAAAGTATTATTTTTATTGATTACCAGTTGAAATGATAGTATTTTGGATATAATGGGCTAAGTTATTTATATTTTAAAATTAATTACACTGATTTTTTTTTTTTTTTTACTTTTTAAAATGTGGCTGCTAGGGAATTTTAAATTCTTTATGCGGTTCTTGTTTATGATTCACGTTGTATTTGTGTTGGTCTGTACTGCTCAAAAGAATTAACATCCCCTTAAACCATATTGCACAGAATTATAACATAGTAGTTTAAATGAGTCAAATGCTCATGAAAGATGGCATGCTTTCAGCTTTAGATGACAAAATCCAAATATAATTTATTTAAGAAAAAAATACTGAATTTATATTTTTATAATTCAGTTCAGCAGTCGCTCAGTCGTGTCTGACACTTTGAGACTCCATGGACTGCAGCACACCAGGCCACCCTGTCCATCACCAACTCCCAGAACTTGCCCAAATTCATGTCCATCAAATCGTTGATGCCATCCAACCATCTCATTCTCTGTCATCCCATTCTCCTCCTGCCTTCGACCTTTCCCAATATCAGGGTCTTTTCCAATGAGTCAGTTCTTTGCATCAGGTGGCCAAATATTTGAGTTTCAGCATTGGTCCTTCCAATGAATATTCAGTATTGATTTTCTTTAGGATTGACTGATTGGATCTCCTTGTAGTCCAAGGGATTCTCAAGAGTCTTCTCCAACACCAGAGTTCGAAAGCATCAGTTCTTTGGCACTCAACTTTCTTTATAGTCCAACTCTCACATCCATACATGACTACTGGAAAAACCATAGCTTTGACTAGATGAACCTTTGTCAGAAAAGTAATGTCTCTGCTTTTTAATATGCTCTCTAGGTTGGTCATAGCTTTTCTTCCAAGGAGCAAGCTTCTTTTAATTTCATGGCTGCAGTCACTATCTGCAGTGATGTTGGAGTCCAAGAAAATAAAGTCTGTCATGTTTCCATTGTTTCCCCATCTGTTTGCCAAGAAGTGACAGAACCAGATGCCTTGATCTTCATTTTTTGAATGTTGAGTTTAAAGCCAGCTTTTTCACTCTCCTCTTTCACTTTCATTAAGAGGCTCTGGGCAGAAATACTTAGCAGTAAAACATTAACTGTGTGGTAGAGATACTTGTTCACAATTATCAATTTATCCAAGTAGAAAACTAAAAAATCCAATTTTAGTTGAAGTCCTTAAGCTCATAAATTTTCTAAATAGTTCTTGGCTTGATGGAGCCCTATAATACCCTGTCTGGTAAATATTGTTTAGGATTTCTAAATGGTAGAGTTCTTCCTGGCTAAATGGAGTCCTCCTAACAATGAGTAACTGGGCTATTAAGCTCTTGTGATGGAGATTCCTCTTGATAGAGTATCTGGTTTTCACTCCACTTTTCTGTGGATCTATTTTCATACTGATAAAAGCTTATTTATAATCTTTGCATAGTGATAACTGTTATAGGCTTACTACAGAGATATTGTGGATTTGGTTCCTTTATTTTCAGTAAACCAAATATTGCAATAAAATGAGTCACCCAAATTTTTTAAATTTCCGAATGAATATGAAAGTTATGTTTACATTATTTTGTAGTCTATTAAGTATACAATAGCATTATGTCTAAAAAAGTGCATACCTTAGTTAAAAATGCACTTTATTGCTAAACAAAAAATGCTAACCATTATCTGATGGTGTAGGTTTCCACAAACCTTCAATCTATAGAAACCACAATATCTGTGAAGAACAACAAAGTGAAGCTCAGTGAAACAAGGTATGTCCCAGTTGAATAAGAGTTACTCCAATGTTCAGGGGCTTAAAACAGCAGTTCTGTTGTGATCACTGATTCTTTGGTTTAAAAATTTGTGAAGGTCACAGCAGAACTAGATTTTCTGCTTAGTGACGCCTGAGACTTTAGCCAGACAAACAGCATGTGAGGTGAGCATGTCTAGTGTCATGTGAAGGTGTCTTCACCCACAGATCTGGTGGTTCATTTCAGCTGTCAGCTTGGACCTTAGCTTGGATTCTGAAATGATGTTTCTACATGTGATGTCTGTGTGTGTCTTCAGATTCCTCAAAGCATGGCTTCCTCAAAATGGTTAAATTCTTATGTGGCAATGCCAAATTCCCCAAGCGAGGGTCCCAATGATTTAAACAGAAGCTGCATTGGTTGACTTTTATGACCTAGTCTCAGAAATCAAATGGTGTCACTTCTGTCCCTTTCTGTTAAGAAAGAGAAAGTCTCTTAGTCGTGTCCAACTCTACAGTCTATGGAATTCTCCAGGCCAGAATACTAGAGTGGGTAGCCTTTCTCTTCTCCAGGGGATCTTCCCAACCCAGGGATCGAACTCAGGTCTCCAGTATTGCAGACAGATTCTTTACCAGCTGAACCTCAAGGGAAGCCTGTCCTATTCTGTTAGTTGTAAGCAAATCACAAGCCCACCCAGATTTAAGGGAGGGAGGGAACACAGACTCTACTTCTTGATGAAAGGACTATCAAAGAGTTTGCAGACATATTTAAAACCATTGCACTTTGGGGACAAATCTCTTTCCAGAATGAGTACTGAAAGAAAATTATAGAATTGTAAAAATAAATGCTAATGGAGTTGTTTCCTGTTAGTATAATATTGATAATTATATGATTTTAAAGTTACTGGGATTGGGTGTGGTAGGAAAAAATTTCTTTGATCTATTGAGAAATGTGTAAATATCCAGTTTCCTTGAAACTTGGAAAGAGAATTTGGATATAAGATTTTAGCCTCAAATCTTTTTTGCTTTCACAGTAACAATTTTTACTTTCCTCAAACATTTTTTTTTTTGATTAATCCTGAAAAGAAATACATTAGTATTACTTTTTGGAGTAAATAACTTGTTTTCTATGAAAACAAGTTATTTTTTTATTTGGAGTAAATATCATGTTTTCATGATCACATATCATGTTTTCAATTAATATCTATGGAATGAAACTATGATCTTTGGAGAACTGTTATTTCTTTCATTATTTCAGGTTTTAATATTAGTACTATTTGCTTGCTTAGTTTTAAAATAATCAGTCTCCTAAATTATGATTGAAATTTTGGGAGGAGGGAGGGAGGTTCTGGAGGGGGAGCATATGTATACCCATGGCGGTTTCATGTCAATGTATGGCAAAACCAACACAATAAAGTAAAGAAAATTAAAAAAAAAAAAAAAATTTTGTGTGCTCATCTGTTGCTTTCAGGTACATATAACTATACATCTCTAGGTTAGCCCCTCAGAATATTCCAGTAAGTACAATGATATCAATCCTGTTCTTTATATATTCTTAGTGGAAATATACATATAATAAATAAATATGTAAATGACAAAAGATCATGAGGCAGTCACAAGGTTTTTTGGTGAAACATAGGGTGAAAAAAAATAGAGTGAAAGTAAAATAAGGTGATATGGTAAGATTGGGGAGGAGGTATGATTTTGCTTTAGAGTGTCAGGGAAGATCACAATGGGACTATAATAAATTAACCAGAACCTGAATAACAAGAAGTTGTCATTTTGTGAGAAATTTGGGGTCTAGTGGTGGTGATGATGTTAATTTTATACGTTATTTGTAACTTCACTGGACCAAGGGATGTCCAGATAGCTGATGGAACATTATTTCTGGTTCCTATGAGAGTGTTTCTGAAAGAGGTTAGTGTTTGGTCCAGTAGACTGAGGAAAAAAGTCCATCCTCATCCATGTGGGTTGGCTTCATCCAATATGTTCAGGGTCAAGATGGAACAAAAAGGTGAAGTAAGGGCAAGTTCACACTTTCTCTTCTTGAACTGGAATGCCTAGCTTTTCCTGCCCTCAACATCAGCGCTACCAGTTCTCTAGAGTATAGATTTGGACTAAATTGTACCATTGGCTTTCCTGGTTCTTCAGTTTGTAAAGGGCAGACTGTGTTGGTTCCACTTCTCCATTCCTGCATATGCCAATTTCTATAGTAAATCTCATATATATGTGTGTATGTGTCTTATAGGTTCAGTTTCTCTGGAGAACCTCACTAATACAGTGCTTGGTTCAAATAGAAGAGCCTTATCAATCACTACAATTTTTGGTGCCTACACTCCAACCTCATAGAATAGCTTGGTGTTACTAAAACATGAAATGTTTTTACTTTGCCACATATTTGTACTGTCTCCCTTTGCCTATCATGTACTCTTCCTTTTCATCAAGTAAAAACAACAGAAAGAAAAAATTATTACAACTCTTAAGATTTAATTCAGTTATCACTTGCCTTTTTTTCACCTTCAAAATAGTCAATTTCTCCTCTTTTCAGAATGCTTTACCACTTGTATTACTAGTTTTTTTAATTGTTTCCCACTGTATGTGTCTGTATCTGCCCAGTGTTTGCCACATAATAAACTAATAAGAAATTCTTTAATGTAGTTTTGAATCCAAAACTCATTTTTTAAAATATTGAGACTGCTGTTTGATAGTATTTACAAAAGACTTCAGTTCATTCAATTATACCTGATCACATATTTTTGACATGTTTCCTGAGAAACCTGCGTGTGATTCAAGAAGCAACATGAAGAACTATACAAGAAACAACTGACTGGATCCAAATTGAGAAAGGAGTACATCAAAGCTGTATATTCCTACCCTGCTTATTTAACTTACATGCATAGTACATCATGCAAAATGCTGGGCTGGATCAGTCACCAACTGGATTCAAGATGTCTGGGAGAAATAACAACTTCAGATATGTACATAAAAACACCCTTATGGCAGAAAGTAAAGAGGAGCTAAAGAGCCTCTTGATGAGGGTGAAAGAGAAAAGTGAAAAAGTTGGCTTGAAACTTGACATTCAAAAAGCTAAGACCATGCCATTCAGTCCTATCACTGCATGGCAAATAGAAGGAGAAAAGTGGAAGCAGTGAGAAATTTTATTTTCTGAGGCTTTAAAATCACTGTGGACAATGACTTCATCCATGAAATTAAAAGATGCTTGTTCCTTGGAAGGAAAGCTAAGACAAGCTTAGTGTATTAAAAAGCAGAGACATCACTTTACTGACAAAACCTGTATAGTAAAAGCTATGGTTTTCCCAGTAGTCATCTATGAGAACTGGACCGTAAAGAAGGCCGAGCACCTAAGGATTGATGCTTTCAAATTGTGGTGCTGGAGAAGACTCTTGAGAGTCCCTTGGACTTCAAGGAGATCAAACCAGTCAATCCTAAAGGAAATCAGTCCTGAATGTTCATTGGAAGGACTGTTGCTGAAGCTGAAGCTCCAATATTCTGAGCATCTGATGGGAAGAGCCAACTCATTGGAAAAGACCTTGATGCTGACGAAGATTGAGGGCAAAAGGAGAAAAGGGCAGCAGAGAATGAGATGGTTAGATTGCATCACAAACTCAATGGACCTGAATTTGAGCAAACTCCAGGAGACAGTAGAGGACAGAGGACCCTGGCAGGCTACAGTCCATGGGGTTGCAAAGAGTTGGATATAACTTAGTGACTGAACAACAGCAACAATGTATTGATATTTTTATGCCTCCTCCAATCCATGGTATGTGGTATTACAGAAACACACATAACACCCTTGGAACAATTTTAAAACTTTAAGCAGAGGTTAACGAATTGACTGTATTTTCACACAGTGAGGAAAAACAATGCTTGAATCAATGGACTGATACTTGTTGTATGGGATTTGCAGCTTTTCTAACACATTCTACCAACTAATCACCTTCTGTTAAGTGTAAATGGGTTTCTAGTGTCCTGCTATCTGAAAAACTACTCTATTCATTCTTTGATAATTATAGGTTAGCTTGTCTATTAAGAACTGTGAAATAAAAATAACAGTGCAGATAAAACCATACGTGTGCATTCTCATGCAAGCAAAAAACAGGCAGAGAAGATGTTTCCCCCATATTTTCCTGCAATTCCTGCATCCTAATATTCCTCCTACTTCATCTGCTCCTTTTTTGCCCATCTTGGGATCTCTTCCTATAATGGTGTATCTTATCTCCAGTATAAACGTTTTTGATTATAGTCTCTCTAAAGTCTTACATTGTTATTTTGGCTTTCAAATTACAGAAGAGGAATGATGATAGTTAAAACTGGTAACTAGATTACATTTTAGAGTTTCTGAAGAAATTTCCACACATACAGTACATAACTGACACAGCTTTTATTTGTATGAATTTATTGCCTGTAAAATACTGTTTTTAAAATATCTGTCTGAATTTTACTTTGCTGTATTATCTACATCAGTTATGTGTCTCTTCCAATGAGTGGTGATAAGGTACAGAAACCTTCATACTAGTAATCATTCTTTATTGCTCTCATTCCATTCACCTTACAAAATGCTCTTTACCAATCTTTGTGCTCAGTTGCTTCAGTCGTGTCCAACTCTTTGTGACCCCAGGGATGGTAGCCTGCCAGGCTCCTCCATCTACGAAATTCTCCAGGCAAGAGTACTGGAGTGGGTTACCATTTCCTTCTCCAGGGAATCTTCCCAACCCAGGGATCAAACTCCCCTCTCTTGCATCTCCTGCATTGGCAGGCAGGTTCAAATTCTACCTCTATGAAACATTCCCTTAGCTTTCATAAAGATCTTCATTCTCTCCACTATAGCATTAGTGGAGCTCAGATAAAATTATTATTCTATTGTAGAAATTTTTCACATATTTATAAAAAATATTGAAAATTTCTCAAAAGAAGCAACCTGCATAAGTTAAAATTCTTATTACTTAATATATTGTGCAATGTTCAATGGGCAAAGTGAAAATGAAAGTTCCTCAGTCCCATCTGACTCTTTGTGACTCCAAGGATTAAATAGTACATGGAATTCTCCAGGCCAGAATACTGGAGTGGGTAGCCTTTCCCTTCTCCAGGGGATCTTCCCAACCCAGGGATTGAACCAAGGTCTCCCACACTGCAGGTGGATTCTTTACCAGCTGAACCACAAAGGAAGCCCTTAACAGACAAAACTTTGTGGCAAATTGATTTTTCAGGATAAAATTGTTGCACTAAATATTTGGTAAACCAAAATACATATGAAGAAGATTTTTTAACATGTTGCAATAAAATACAAATGTTTTCATATTAACATCTAATATTGTTGCACTTTGACACTGTAGAATCCCTGAGTTCTAGTATTCCCACTGAAGCCTGCTTGAGGTCGATAGGCTTTACACAAAGGTAAAGTTTGAATAAATTAATCTTGGATTAGGAACTGTATCCAAAGAAAAGATTCAGTGGAAACCTGAAGACTGAAGAGCAGCTCTTGAGAGGTTGTTAATAATACAATGAAGATGCACACTTCTTAATTCTTCAGTTGATGACCTTCTTAATTAGGTGTTGACACATGCATTCAATTGAATTTTTTAACGTATTGAATAACTGATTATCGGCCTAGAAATTCTTACTTCAACTAATAGGTAGATCTAAACTTAGCACACTTCCTGTAATTGGACTTTTGTTGAATACCATACTTTTTCCTATAAAAATAAGAAGGGAAAATGAATGGTGTCCATTCCCTTTACCAGTCAGCAAGTTTTCTTGTCAGTCAGTATAGAATCATTGAGTGCATCTTAAGTGTGTGACTCTGGTGAACATATATATTATGGGTCTTGTTTTTATTTGCAAGCAAGTAAAAACAAAATCCTTATAACTTTCAGCTTAATGTAATTAATAGAGAAGAACTTGATATCTAGGCTTCTTGGCTTAGGGTAGGATTTGCATTTATCCTGGTAGGAAAGGACTAGAAAAGGTAGAAAGAATTCTTCCAATTAAATGATGTGGCTTAAATAAATTTACATCACTGAAAGAACTGAAGCAAGAGTTATTAAAAATATTCCTCTGCCATCAGAGAACTAAGATTGGGGGTGATGGTAAAGAAATGGTCTCTTAAAGCACACTCACAGCCATGAAGTTTAGAAAATTCCATAGAGAGAGGAGTCTGGTGGTCTGTATAGCCCATGGGGTGGCAAAGAGTCGGACACGACTGAGCAACTGAGCATACATGCATGCTTAATTAACACAATAAAGTATCTTGTTATGGAATTCTGTCATTCCTAGTCAGTTGTATTGCTGTGAGGGTAAAATTCATTCCTAAATAATCTATCCAATGATTAAACAAGAAAGATAGCTGAACAACAGGAACCCCCCCTTTATGTACTATTACAGGTCAAGTTAGAGGTATCCCCAACAGACTTGATTGAGTAAGGCTGTTTTTGTCTCTCTGCATTATATTTGCACTTAAAACTACAGAGAATATGCTGATAGTGAAGTATTTTAACAAAGAAGCCATTTGAGTGGGATGGCTCTAATGCCTTGCTAGCCTACATAAGCAAGTCAAACCCTAATCCAGGGTCAGTGCACTCCAATCTAAGAAAATAAAATCTAAGAACAGCCAATCACAACCAGTCAACTAGGATTTCCCAAGCTAGGCAACTGCTTAAGCTATAACCATTCAGACACTTTGCTTTAGTGTCTTCTCTGTAAAAAAGCTTAACCCTACCACCTGTCAGTTGGAACCTTTCAACTACTCTTGGTTTATCACTGCACAATTCAAAACCATGTGTGCCAAAATAAACTTTTGAAGATTTTAATGTGTCTCAGCTTACCTTTTAACACTGGAGAATATGGCTAATTTTAAGACAAACTTTTCCTTGTAAAAATTAAATTCAGTCAGAGAGATTAAAAACAAGCATTCCTTAATATATGCAAAATAATTTTAGCTCATATATTTTAAAATGCCAGTTTTAATTTTCATAGAAAATTTAAAGTGAGGGTGATCATTGCTGTGTATCAGTTAAGACATTTTGGTTACAAGGTACAAAACAATCCAACTCACATTCACTTACACAGAAAGTGTAATCATTATCCCTGCTAACTGAGACTTCTCACTATATATATAAACTTATTGGCTGCTTGATTCAGAGAATCAAACAGTTGTTTTCTCCTGATCTTGGTTCTTTTTCATCTTAGCTCAAGTCTCAGACAGATTTCCTTCTTGTGTTTGCAAAGTGGCTGCCACTAGTTCAAGTGCTTCAGGGAAAGAGAATAAATTCTGGTGAGAAATCTCAGCAAAAGCTGCAGAATGTCCAGGTGGTTCTGATGAGGTCATGTAGCCATCCTTGCAACAATCACTAGGGAGACAATTATGAGGTCTTTATTGGCCAGGCTTGAGTCACGTGCCAGCCTTGTAGCTATGACTCGAATTGGTTATATGGAAAACACTTGTATTGTGAATGGGGGATGATTGTTTTACCTAAATTATTATCAATAAACAAAAACACTTAATCAACTACATGACAAAGCTAAAAAAGCATGAGTGGCTTTACAAAGATGCTTGGAATAGTCTGGCCTTGAGAAATGAATAAACATGATCTTTTTACTAAATAAGAAAATGGAAAGTAAAAGATTTGAAATCTTGATTGCATGGCCACAAATAAGGTTACTATCATTGACTTTATCTTTTTAAAAAAATAAAAGAAGAATCATAGTAAATGCATAAAAACTATTAAAACTTAATTATTTTTACTAAATACTAATTAATCATGTTGAATATTATGGATTAATTTACTCCAGAATCAACTACATATTTCAAAGTTCCAGTTAAATAGGAAAGAAAGATTTAGATTATTTTCCTTTTAATTGTATTTTATATTTAGATTCTACTTGCTTTGAATGGTTTAAGAAAGGCTAAATTTAAAACACCAGATTATTATTATGTCTTAAAGATGTTATAACCTAACTTTTATTTCTTATAGTTATGTAGCTGCTCAGTTGTTCATTAACTCACTGGTGTCTGACTTTTTGTGACTCCACGGATCACAGCTTACCAAGCTTCTCTGTCCTTCACCATTTCCTGGAGCTTTCTCAAACTCATGTCCATTGAGTTGGTGAGGCCATTCAACTATCTCATCCTCTGTCGTCCCCTTCTCCTCCCACCTTCAATCTTTCCCAGCATCAGGTATTTTCTAATGAGTCAACTCTTTGCATCAGGTGGCCCAAGTATTGGAGCTTCAGCTTCAGCATCAGTCCTTCCAATTAATATTCAGGACTGATTTCCTTTAGGGTTGACTAGTTTGAACTCCTTGCAGTCCAAGGGACTCTCAAGAGTCTTCTCCAACACTACAGTTCAAAAGCATCAGTTTTCTTTGGCACTCAGTCCAACTCTTACATCCATACATGACTACAGGAAACACTATACCTTTGACTATATGGACCGTTGTTGGCAAAGTAATGTCTCTGCTTTTTAATACACTGTCTAGGTTTGTCATAGCTTTTCTTCCAAGGAGAGCAAGTGTCTTTTAATTTCATGGCTGCAGTGACTGTTCCCAGTGATTTTGGAGCCCAAGAAAATAAAGTCTATCACTGTTTCCATTATTGCCTCATCTATTCACCATGAAGTGATGGGACTGGATGCCATGATCTTAGTTTTTTGAGTGTTGAGTTTTAGGCCAGCTTTTTCACTTTCCTCTTTCACTTTCATCAAGAGGCTCTTTAGTTCTTCTTCACTTTCTACCATAAGGGTGGTGTCATCTGCATATCTGAGGTTATTGATATTTCTCCCAGAAATCTTGATTCCAGATTGTGCTTCTTCCAGCCCAGCATGTCACATAGTGTACTCTGCATAGAAGTTAAATAAACAGGGTGACAATATACAGCCTCAACATACTCCTTTTCCAATTTGCAACCAGTCCATTGTTCCATGTCTGGTTCTATCTGTTGCTTGTTGACCTGTATACAGATTTCTCAGGAAGCAGACAAAGTGGTCTGATATTCCCATCTCTTTAAGAATATTCCACAGCTTTTTGTGATCCAACTATACAAAAAAGATCTTAATGACCCTGATGACCACGATGGTGTGATCACTCACCTAGAACCAGACATCTTGGGGTTTGAGGTTAAGTGGGCCTTAGGAAGCATCATTAAGAACAAAGCTCATGAAGGTGATGAAATTCCAGTTGAACTATTTCAAATCCTAAAATATGATGCTATTAAAGAGCTGCACTCAGTATGCCAGTGATTTTTTTTAATAGACCCTGTTGTAAATTTTTGGTGCTTGATCAATAAATTGATTTGATTGATGTGTATTGGTTAAGACAATAATCAAACTATTGCACATGGTATGACTTAACAAGTAAATGTTGTCTGGTGTCAAGGAGGAGAGAGCAAGGAAGGAAACTGAGCGAGAGGAAGTGAAAAAGAAAGGGAAATAGATCGGAACATGAAATATCCTCATATGCCAGATATGAAAGTTTCAACTATTTCTTGATCTGTAGAATTTGTGAAGTATATTTCCATTAGAATGGAAATACCTTGCACTGTGAGCTTTCACATAAAAAGGGTAATTGATTTTCCATTCATGCTTCAGCCTTATCTTTTATCATCTACAGTGCTTTTATATTGGTACAAAGTTGTGAAATGTGATGATAATATATGACCTCCAGAGACTCTGAGTGGAATCTAGAAGGTGGCATATACACTCCACAGCTGTGTTTCTCTCAGGCACAATCACTTATACTCAGGATAGCTTTACATCAGCTGTGTTAATGATGTTGTATCATCAAGTGATAACTTGATCACAGCTTTTGACACTGATTTTCCTAGGTATGGCATCACTTTTCTTATAAACTTATTATCTTCTTCTTTTCTTCCATTAACTTCATTTTATTTTGACGGTGAAGTTAATTTTCATTAAGACTGAGTGAAATACTGAAGGAAAATATAGACTCTGACAACCTCAACAAGAAAGGGAAAACGTGGCAGAACATTTCACAACAAATGTAAAGGAAGACAAGGCAACACTGACTCTAGTTAACATTAAAAGCAAGGGAAATAGATGCTTGGAGAATCAACTGTGAGGAAATATTGGAGTTTATCTAGTGTTCTTAAAGGGAAATTGAATGGATCTCTATTTGCTTTTCCTCAGAGTCTATTTTAGTTAATGTATTAAGCAACTGGGAAATACATAATTAAAATTATCAGTTACTTTTTAAAAAATTATTTCAATCATTCACTGGAAAAACTGAACTGTAGATAATAAGATAAATGAATGTAATAGAAAGTGTTCATTTATTTTACTACATGATCTACCGTAGCTTTAGGAGTATATACCTTGAACTTTAAAATATATCATTCACTAGTGATGACTCAGTCTTATTTAAGTAGATGATTTCTAGAGAACTGCAGTGTGTATACATGTATGGATACATCAGTATGTATGTGTATTCATTGTATTCTTTTTAATTTACATTATTTTGTGTTGATGTGATTTAAGATTGGACTGTACTAGAGTAGTTACTATCCAATAAGAAGTATTTCTTAAAGATCTACTCATTTAACGTTGAGGGCAGATTTTAAAATCAAGAAAATTAGAAGATGTCAGACACTATACACCCATTCTTAAGAACTGATAAACAAATGAATAGGTCTTTTACCCTAGAACTTAATAGCTTAAATAAAACTTGCCCAGTACTAGTACATACTAAAAATGTTCCATTTGTCTTATGCTTCTAGTATTTATATGTTAAAGGTCTTTCATGTATTTTGAAACAAACAAAAGAATAGGCAGGCATAGAAGATTTGGGTGGTCAAGAATCTGAAATGACTGAATGTTTAGCATAATTAGAATTTTTAGTTTTCCTTTCTCTCTCTGAAACTAGTCTTGATAAATGTGTGGGATTACATACAGTTCACACCTCAGTAATATCAGCATTGAACTTTCAATATATAAATCCAGTAATAGGCTAGAGAATATTATGTTGATCCCATCAGATTTGACCTGAATCTGCTTTTTATTGTTATTTTCTTTTTAATTTTTAAAATTTTTCTTGGAGCATAGGTGATTTGCAACATTGTGTTATTCATTTTGCTTACAAAAGAAACTCAGTTATACACCTATCCCCTCTTTTTTAGAATCTTTTCCCATATAAATCATCACAGAGTACTGAGTAGAGTCCCCTGTGCTATGCAATAGTTTCTTATTATTAATAGTTACCTATACTATGTCTAGTAGTGTGTATATATTAATAATAGCCTTCCAGTTTATCACCCTTACTTACCTCCGTGGAAACCATAAGATTGTTTTCTACCTTTGTTACTCTGTTTCTGTTTTGTAGGTAAATTCTTTTGAATAATTATTTTAGACTCCATATATAAGCAGTATCATATGATACTTGTCTTTCTCTTTCTGGCTTATTTCACTCAGTATGGAAATCTCTAGGTCCACCCACATTGCTTTAAATGGCATTATTTAGTTCTTTTTTTTTTTTTATAGATTTTACATTGTATACATGTATCACATCTTCTTTATCCATTCCTTTGTCAATGGACATTTTGCTTACTTCCAAGTCCTGGCTGTTGTAAACAGTGCTGTAATGAACACTGTGGTGCATGCATCTTTTCAAATTATGGTTTTCTCTAGGTATATGCCCAGAAGTGGGATTGCTGAATCATATGATAGCTCTATTTTTTTTTTTAATGAAACTTCTTACTGTTCTGTATAATTGTTGTACCATTTACATCTCCACCAACAGTGTAGGAGGGTTCCCTTTTCTCCATAGCCTGTCCAGCATTTATGGTTTGTAGATATTTTTATACTGACCTTTCTGATTGGTATGAGAGGATGCCTCATTGTAGTTTTTAATTGCATTTCTCTAATAATTGATGATGTTGAACAGCTTTTCATGTATTTTTTTGGCCATCTGTATGTCTTTTTTAGAGAAATGTCTTTTTGGATGTTCTGCCCAGTTTTGACTGAGTTGTGTTTTTTGTTATTGACTTATATGAGCTGTTTTTATATTTTGAAGATTAATCCCCTGTCAATTGCTAATTTGCAAATATTTTCACCCATTCTGTGGCTTGCCTTTTTGTTTTGTTTATGGTTTCCTTTGTTGTGCAGAAGTTTTTAAGTAGGACTCATTTGTTTAGAATTGATGCAGATAATCCCATTTACCATTGAATCAAAAAAAATAAAGTACATAGGAATAAATCTACTTAAGGAGGCAAAATCTGTACTAAGAAAACTATAGGGTAATGATGAAAGAAAATAAAGATGACTCAAACACATGGAGAGACATATCATGTTCTTGGACTGTAAGAATCAATATTATCAAGATGATTAGTATACTACCCAAAGCAATCCACAGATTCTGTGCAATCCTTATCAAATTTCCATTGTCATTTTTTTCATAGAATTAGAACAAAAAAATTGCAGTTTTTATGGAAATCCAAAAATCCCCAAATATACAAAGCAGTCTTGAGAAAGAATAGAGATGGGAGGAATCAGGCTCCCTGACTTAAGACTATGCTACAAGGCTACAGTCATCAAAACTTTATGGTATTGCCCAATACCATGAACAGAAATATAGATCACTGGGAAATGATAGAAAGTCGAGAGATAAACTCACACGTATATGGCCAACTAGTCTACGACAAAAGAGGCCAGAATATGCAAGGGAAAGAAGACAGTCTCTTCAGTAAGTGGTGCTGGGAAAACTGACAGTCTCTTCAGTAAGTGATGCTGGGAAAACTGAACAGCTACATGTTAAATAATTAAATTAGAATATTTCTTAACACCATATTAAAAAGTAAGCTTAAAATGAATTAAAGATCTAAGTATAAGGCCAGATATTATAAAACTCTTAAAGGAAAACAGAAGCAGAACACTTTCAGTCATAAGTGGAAGCAAGATATTTTTTGATCTACCTCCTAGAGTAATGAAAATAAATCTGCATTTTTAAAAAGGTGAATATCTGTTTGTATTTTATAATAAAAAATTTGGAGAAATTTAAAATAGAATAATTAAAATAATATTAAAGACATTCATAATCCTGATATTTAGAGAAAATATCTTTAAAAGTAATTAAAACCTTTGTATAAAAATAATTTTTTAATTTATATTTAGTTAAAATTTTATTATCAGTAATTTCTGCCTCAATATTCTCAAATCTTCTTAACCAATACATGATGTTTAGTCTTTGAATATGCTATAATTTATTTAAATTATCACAGAATTTGAGTATATGGGGCTTTTTATTTTGAAATAAAATTATTTGTGTCTGTGTATATTAAATTTTGCAAGACTGATCATTTTTAGTATATACATACATGCGGAAAAGCAACTTGAAAGATACTAACTGGTAATGACATTTTAGATACAATACCAAAGGTAAATCTGTGAAAGAAATAATTGATGAAGTAAACTTTTTAATATTAGAACCTTTTGCTCTGTGAAAAATAATATCAGGAGAATATAACTCATAGACTGGGGGTCCATTGAAAAATATTTTCACAAAGCATAACTGTAAGGGACTAGTACACAGAATATGCAACCCTAAAAAGTCAATAGTAAGAATGAAACAACCTGATTAAAAAATGGACCCAAGACCTTAACAAACATCTTAACAAACAAGGTATACAGATGACAAATAAGAATATGACCATATGCTTCACATCTTATGTCATGAGGGAATTACAAACTAAGATGAGAACCCACCACAAACATTAGAACGGCCAAAATCAAAAACACTGACAACACCAAATGCTGTCATGGATGTAGAGGCACAAGTACTTTCATTTTATTGCTGATGGGAATGCAAAATGGTACAGGACACTTTGGAAGACAGTTGGCCTTTTATTTAAAAAAATAAAACTAATCATACTGTTACATAATCCAGCAATCAAGCTCCTCGATGTTTACCCAAAGGATTAGAAATACTGTGTCTGACTTAATGCCCACACAAAACCTAAACATGGATGTTTATAGTAGCTATGTTCATAATTGCCAAAACTTGAAAACAACCTAGATGTCCCTAAGTGTGAATAGATACATAAATTGTGATATATCCAGAAAATAAAAAAAAATATTTTTCAAATTTGGAAAACTCAGCAGTGGCCACAGGACTTGAAAAGGTCAGTTTTCATTCCAAACCCAGAGAAAGGCAGTGCCAAAGAGTGTTCAAACTATCACAAAATTGCACTCATCACACACACTAGCAAAGTAATGCTCAAAATTCTCCCAGCCAGTCTTCAACAGTATGTGAACCGTGAGCTTACAGATGTTGAAGCTGAATTTAGAAAAGGCTGAGGAACCAGAGATCAAATTGCCAACATCCACTGGATCACTGAAAAAGCAGAGAGTTCCAGAAAGACATCTATTTCTGCTTTATTGACTATGCCAAAGCCTTTGACTGTGTGGATCATAACAAACTGGGAAATTCTTCAAGAGATGGGAATACCACACCACCATACCTGCCTCCTGAGAAATCTGTATGCAGGTCAAGAAGCAACACTTATAACTGGACATGAAATAACAGACTGGTTCCAAATTTAGACAGGAGTATGTCAAGGCTGTATATTGTCACCCTGCTTATTTCACTTATATGCAGAGCACATCATGTGAAATGCTGAGTTGGATGAAGCACAAGCTGAAATCAGGATTTTCAGGAGAAATATCAATAATCTCATATAATGCAGATGACACCACCCTTATGGCAGAAAGCGAAGAAAAACTAAAAATCCTCTTGATGGAAGTGAAAGAGGAAAGTGAAAATGTAAGCTTATAACTCAACATTCAGAAAACTAAGATCATGGCATCTGGTCCTATCACTTCATGGCAAACAGATGGAGAAACAATGGAAACAGTGAGAGACTTTATATTTGGGGATTCCAAAATCACTTCAGATGTTGACTGCGGCCATGAAATTAAAAGATGCTTGCTCCTTGGAAGAAAAAGCAGAGACATTACTTTGCCAACAAAGGTCCATGGAGTCAAAGCTATGGTTTATCCAGTAGTTAATGTATGGATTGAGAATTGGACTATAAAGAAAGCTGAGCGCTTAAGTATTGATGCTTTTGAACTATGGTGTTGGAGAAGACTCTTGAAAGTCCCTTGGACTGCAAGGAGATCCAAACAGTCCATCCTAAAGGAAATCAGTCCTGAATATTCATTGGATGGACTGATGCTGAAACTGAAACTCCAATACTTTGGCCACCTGATGCGAAGAACTGAATGATTGGAAAAGAGTTTGGTACTGGGTAAGATTGAAGGCAGGAAGAAAGGGGGACAACAGAGGATGAGATGGTTGGATGGTAACACCTAGTCCATGAACATGAGTTTGAGCAAGCTCTGGGAGTTGGTGATGGACAGGGATGCCTGTCGTGCTACAGTCTAAAAAGTCCTGACTTTTTGCAAAGAGTCAGGCACAACTGAGTGACCAAACTAAATTGTCTAATATGTCACTATAAAGTTCATTGGCTGTAACAAATGAACCATTATGGTGGGGATTGCTGGTAATGAGATAGGGTGAGTGTCTAGGGAATCATGGAATACAAGGTAAAGCCCTGTACCTTACCATCTACTTTGCTGTGAGGCTAAAAGTGTTCTAAAATATAAAGTCTTAATTTAAAAGTAGTGATAACTGGAAAAATTATATAACATTAATTAGCATTTAAATATAGTATACTGATTGTGTATTTATATAATTTTCCCCATTTTTTTTCTATTGCTCTTTATTCCTTTTTTTCAGTACCTATATTCATTTTTAAGATCTACTAGGACTTTGAGGTTTTAGGAAGACTACTTTTTTGAATAAAAATAAGTAATGTTCAGATCCAATTTGTAAAATGGTGGCCAACTTACCATTGCTGCTAAAGACACCATTTACAAAACTCGGTCTTGTCCAAGCTATTAACATGAGAATTTAGTGTCATTGCTGAGGATAAGTCAGTACTAGCATCGAGGAGATAATCTAAATTAGGCATTTTCAGGAGAACTTTTTATTGCTATACATTTTTCTAGAATTTCAAGTTTAATATTGATACTATATTTTGATAATATGTCAAATATAGTTCAACATGAAATTGAGATGAGACATAAACCTTTTCAGAGTGAAAATAATTTTGGCACACCAAAACCTTAATATCATTATGTTTATAGGCATGCTCACAAATACTCTGGGTTTGTCCAAATTATCACAGATCTGTTCCACAAAGCAAAACACAACAACAACAGTGAAAAAGCCAAAGAGCTCCAGCTTCTCTGCAGATATTGTATTAGTCAACCAGGACTACGATAACAACTTACAACAGACTGGGTGGCTTAAACAGCAGAAATATGTCCTGTCATAGATCTGGAACCTAGGAGTCCAAGATCAAGGGACTGCCAGAGTTGGTTTCCAGTGAGAACTCTCTTGGCTTTCAGAGGGCCATTGTCTTACTGTATCCTCATATGGCATGTTCTGTGTGCTTGGGCTTAAAGAGATAGGAAAGGAGAGATAGAACATGTGTGAGATAGCACTAGCTCTCTTTCTAAAAGAACATTAGACCTGTATTGGATTAGAGCCTATGCTCATGACTTCATTCAGCCTTCCTTAAAGGCCTCATGCTTCCCTGGTGACAGATGATAAAGAATCTGCCTGCAATGCAGGGAACCTGAGTTGGATCCCTGGGTCAGGAAGATCCCCTGGAAAAGGGGATCACTACTCACTCCAACCTGGTGAATTCTATGGATAGAGGAGCCTGGTGGGCTATAGTCCATGGGGTTGCAAAGAGTCGAACAAGACTGAGCAACTAACGCACACACACATATACACACAAAAGCCTCATCTCCAATACAGTCACGCAAGGGACTAGAACTTGAACATAAAAATTCTCGGGAGATACAGTTCATTCCATAACAAATATTTAGGGCTTTCATTAAATTAATTCATACATTTGGGTTAGCCAAAAAGTTCATTGGGAGTTTTCCACTAGATGGTAAGGTTTGGCTTTTGCACTTCAGGAAGATTGCAGTGCAATTGATCAAACTAAGCCAAAATGTGCACTTTATATTAAAATGTATAATGTGTATAAACGTATATCAGAACTTTTGAAGAATAATTTAAATCCTTCATTAAGTAAAGTGTTAGTCACTTAAATCCTACATTATGTCAAAACAAATACAACAAATGCCAGTTTATCTTTTTCTTCTGCTTATAAGTTCTTATATATGTACAGGTTAGAACAAAATTACTTGAAATGTAGTCTCTAAGAGCCATCTGCCACTCTCTTTCTCAGATCCTGTTGTGTCAACTCAGATTTCCTTTAAGAAAATGTACTCCTCTATGACCATTCTAACAGATGGTTGTTATTTCGATGGTTTTCCAGTTTGTTCTGTATTTTATATGTATTGTGACCCTCTGAGAAAGTGCCCACTGAGAAAGTGATCTTTTTCTTTGCTTCCTGTTTTTTAATTTCCATCCACCTGAAACATCTATTCATGAAAGTGATTTTATGGGAAAATTGTGACATCCCCTAAGGCAATTCTATCACATTATCTGCTGTGTAGCTATACTGTAAGCAAAAGTAGATTTAGCAGCCTAGCAGAGATTCAGGTTTAGCAAGATTGTATAATATATTTCTTCTTTGACTATTTTTCAGGTTAATGTTCTTTTTTCCTTTCATCCACAGCTATATTAGAATGGTAGTCTTGAAGATGAGTATCCCCTTACTCCACACAGATTTCAGTATGTTTTAGGCTAAGGGTGTAAGTTTTCTATACTGCCCAGGGTTGCAATAGTTGATTCTGTGTATGTCTTTTTGTGGGTGGACTGTGTATTTAAATTGTTGAATTCTTGTTGTTACTTGCCTGAATACTGTTAAACATAAATGTATACCAGAGGTTGCAGTTTAGTTCTAGATATAAGGGCTTTCTCTTTTAAATTTTGATGTATTATTTTATGCCTTCTTTCAGAATTAACATGTAGCATTAACTCCTGTGAAGTAAAGATACATGGTGTTATGAGGGAAAGGACAGTGGTCAGGAAGGTCAGAAAGGCTTTCTTGGGCAAAAGGTTTTTGCTAGATATCTGAACTGTGAGGAATAATGAATTAAGAAGTGGCGTGGCAGGCAGAGCCCAGAGTTTGTGGCAGAAGTACACTCTTGCTACAGGTCTTTTGAACTGTTTTTTGAACAACGATTAAGTCTTGAACTTTTTCTAAATAGCAAGGAAAGAAAATGCAGAAATTTCGTCAAGGTGTTACTTCACTTGATTTACACATCTAAATATTAATAAATACTTTGCTCATGGATGAACAAAGAGTACAATAATGGATGCCAGGAGACTGTTAAGAAAGCTATTACCTTCATCTGGAAAAGGAATGATAGAAATCAGTCCAGAGAATTGGAGATGTTGCTGGAAAGAAAACTGGCTTTAAGAAATATTTAGCAGATAGACTAAAAGACATGCTAATTGATAGGATATGGGAAATGAAGGAAAGATATTAAGGATGATTCCAGTCTGAATGTAATCACTAATCAAATTTGATTATACATGTCAAAAGTTTAATTTTTAATATATGGAATTTGAGATACACTTAAGACAACTAAGTGTTGAATGTCATTTAAGAAATTGAATGGGAGTAGAGCATAGAGGAAAGAGAAATATTCATATATATATATATAAATATATATATATGAATACCTAAAGAGTAATATTCAATGCTAAAATAAATGTTAAGAATTTATTTCAATTTACATACTTGCTTTTCATAGTTCCAGTATAAATTATATACTACAAGTAACTTAATTTCACATAAGCATAAAAAAGGTCTTTTAAACCCTCTTGACTCTAGGAGTAAGAAATTGGCTTTGGAGGTATTATCTCTTCATTGACATATGTGATGGATAATAGGATCAACTGTTTGCAAATTTTTTAAGTTTTAGACTTTTAAGATTTCTTTTTCTGGAGTAGATGTTATTTCAGTTATAAAAATTTAAAAAATCAAGTATTTCTACTTTATTTGTAACTTAGTATAATTAATATGGATTCCTTATTATTTTAAAATAATAATAAAAATTATTAAAAGCAAATAAAAGCACAGGAAGATATAAGGAAAAGTGTTGACAAAACTCAATTTAAAAAAATCATAATATGCTATGTGCTATCAATGGTTACAGAGTTAACATTACCATGCTTTAAAAGCATCCTTATTTAAAACAAAGATTTGATGTTTCCATGAATCCCAAGGTTGGTATCACACTTAAAGAAATGGAGAAATCATTCCATGTTACATTTAAACTTTATGGAGCATTTTGCAGTATCATTTAACTAGTTTTAGGTTTTATGTCTATCATAGTAGTTGTCCTCCCACAAAGATGGTAAAAATAGTGCAATGGGAATAAGTCTGTAGATCAAGCTTTAAAGGCACTGTAGGAATCACATAACCCAACAAATTTGGTATATGACACTTCCCCTATGAATTATTCATAAGAGGAGTGCTGAATCATTTACCACATGCAGCAGTGGGGTACTTCCAAAACCCTGCATGAATAATCATTGCACATTTGTGACCAGAAAAGCAAATATAAGAAAGAGTTTTTCATCTTACCTACCTTTGCATAACCATTTTAATGTCTAAAGAATGCTAGAGGTACAAGACACAGAGGTTCTCTTCAACTTCATACTTCATCAGCTATATTGAATATGTTATTCTTAAAGAATAATACATCATAATAAGATGTATAATAATACATCTTACAGAATAATAATTCAACAAGAATATATCAATAATACAGAATAATACACTCAGTTGTAAGCATTAGAAAGACCATGTTCTTAATTATTGAGTTCCACTCTGAAGCACTTTAAAACATGGTTCTTGTCAATCTGTACCTTTAAATTGCTGCTATTAAAATCTTACTTATTTTCAAAGAGAAAGAAGAAGCAAAACTCATAGAAAGGCTGGGGTAGTTAGTAGGTAGAGGAGAGCAAAATTTGCCATCTCTAAATGAGTTTCTTTAATGTGAGGAATAACTTAGGCTGATTATTTTTAAGGCCCCAGATACTCAGAATGAACCTTTGAGTTCCCCCTAACTGCTTGAAAGACTATAAATAGAGAACCTGAGCCAGGAAGAGATATGTCACCAGAGATAACTGTAGTCTGAACTAAGTGTGGTGGATAGGGAGGAACCTAGAAAAGTCTATTTGTTGAAAGTCCTGCCAGTGTCCCTTGTCTCTGCACTTTTGTTTACCAAATATTTGCTTTTCCATTTCCATGTAAATTGCCTTCCTCCCCTCTGAAGTCTCAAGTCACAGCTCTAACATCCTATTTTATTTGTAACTGAAGATGATAATTAAGGTGAGGGCTTGGGTTGTTTTGGTGAGTTACTAAGTTTTCCTGGGTCTCTCCCATGTATACCTGTTATTCAGCTTTTGTTTTCTCCTGCTAATCTGTCTCATAGCAATTTAATTTTCTTAGACCAGCCATGAGAATCTAGAAGGGTAGTGCAAGATTTTTTTATTCCTCATATACAACATGGGGTTCCTTACATTATTATCCACACATATCTGTTTTGTTTTGTTTGTCTGTTTTATATTGTTTTTGTGGAATAGAACATTTGCTGAGAATACTAATTTCAGAATTTTTTAGAGCACTATTGTCCAATAAGATTATAATGGGACACACAAATATGAATCATATTGTTAGGTAGTTAGAATAGGAAAAAGGAGTTAAGAATGATGGTGGCTAAAAGACAAAGAAGGGGAAAGCCCTCAAAAATAGAACAAAGGAAGGCCCAAGGATTGGAGTGAGAACTTCAAGTAAAACAAACAGCCCTCCTAGCTAGCCCAGTTTACATAGGGTAGGCTCAGGGGGAGGAGGAAAAACATATAATAAAAAGCCAAAATTGGGCCTCTCGTTTCTGTTCTCTTCAAGTCTTTTGGGTCAGTCTGCCCTCACATCTCAAGGATGTATTCTCCTTTGCTTGCCAAATAAAACTGAGCTGTAATACTGGTCTGTCTGTTGCTTCAAATTTTTGCTGCAGCAAGACAGAACCAAGGAAATTACAAACTCCCATGACATTTGCCGCTGCTGCTGCTAAGTCACTTCAGTTGTGTCTGACTCTGTGCGACCCCATAGATGGCAGCCCACCAGGCTCTTCCATACCTGGGATTCTCCAGGCAAGAACACTGGAGTGGGTTGCCATTTCCTTCTCCAATGCATGAAAGTGAAAAGTGAAAGTGAAGTCGCTCAGTCGTGTCTGACTCTTTGAGACCTCATGGACTGCAGCCTACCAGGCTCCTCCATCCATGGGATTTTCCAGGCAAGAGTACTGGAGTGGGGTGCCATTACCTTTTCTGCCCATGACATCTATGGGGCCGTTTCTTGGATTTAACCTGGCTGAAACAACCTTGGCTTGGCCCCCTCGAGGCCAAGGCCAAACACATCAGAAGCCCAACTCAGTGCAAGCTCCCGCAGTGAAATGGAGAAGAAAATCCAGCTCAGTGGAAATGACAATAAGCCCAGCATGCTGGAAACTGGGACAGCAAAAACAAACTCGGCCAAAAGCCCATGCAGCTCAATCTCAGATTCCAGAAGACCTCTGGTTGGGGTAGTAAGTCCTCACTCCTATGGCTGAAAGGACATATGGCTAACAAAATTTTAATTTCTTTACAATCTCTCTTTTCTTGTTTTCTCAAATCCCCTGCCAACAGGAGAGTGGCAGTGGGTGCAATTGAGAGACTCTGGCAGGGGCTACTTAGTAGCTGTTGCCCAAGCAGGTAGAGGTTCTTCTGTCCTTAATCTTCTTTGTGCCAAGGATAAGGCCAATGAAAACTGTGGGCACAGGTCAGATATTTAGCAGATTTTCTGGCAGGATTTGAAGGGGATTCCTTAGCATGTTTTCCCCACTGCTTTTTCCTTCCATCTTTCAGCTCTTCTCTCCATCAGTGCCACTGCTTACAAAGTATTGGGTGGGTCATCATATTTCCATTTCTGAAAGCTGTGCTTGAAACCATTTACCTAAGTTTGGGACTTAAACACACGTGGTAGGGACTCTGTGCTATGCTCAGTCACTCAGTATTATCTGATAGGAACTTGAGCTGGCCAAAACCCATAGTGCCTGGTTTTAGGACCTAATGAAACTCAGGCTCTTGATTGTCTCATTGCAAAAAAAAATTCAGTGAGAGACACAGTGATAGGTAGGAGGTAGATTTGTCCAGATTTAGAGCACAATCAATGAGGTATAGGCCATCACAGAGGTCAAAAGCAGGAGGGCATGGAACATGGTATGGTTAGTTTTTTCGAGCTGAGTGATTTCAGATGCTAATGAGTGGGAGGATCATTCCAACAATTGGGGAAACACCCACTCCTTAGTCTTTTGACAGTGTCTTGGAACTGTCCTAGTACTTCTGGGTGTGTCGTTTAGCTTGCAGATTGAGGAATAATGTTTAGTTGAAACTGACTTGTCCTCTTGATTTTAATTGGCTTATGTTATGCCCTTGGGCTGTGTCATTCTTTCAAAAGTTGTGCCCTTCCTCCTTCCCTCCTGTTTCTTGTTCTTTTCTTGAGCCCCATCCGGGCCAACAATGTTGCATCTACAATCTTCTTGAGGGAAAACCAGAAAATAGCTGCTCCTTGGGAGGGAAATACTGTATAGTATTCAATCTCTCTAGTTATTCAGGACTTCATCTTCCATGTTTCCTACAACATGTGCAACAAACAACATCTCTCAGTGAACCTGCTAGGGCAGGTGACAGGCACACAATGCCTACTAGCAGTCCATCTGTTGGTGTCGTCCATTCAAGGGCAATTGGGCTTCCAGGGATAATGTTTGCCACTTTGGGAGTTAGCCCTGTCGGCCGTTGAGGCCAAACCCTTAGCACCCTTCTCCTTAAGGTTACAAACATGCCCCCTGATCAAATCTCCACTCCACTTTTGTGGAACATATGGTTTGCTGCCTCTTATCAATTTGTTCTTCAGCTATTTACTAACTCCTAGAAGCAGGACACTGCCCCATTGTAGGCAACATTGTCCCCCCTTGCTTATTATGAAAATACTTTTAATGCCCCTAAGAGGACCAGATAACCCACTCCTTTGTCATTACTTCTGTTATTACCTAAAGTGGGTCTATGACAATGAAATGTTTACTGTTAAAGACACCCTAAGCTGTTCTTATGGAGGACTAGGGGAGGAAATCAGTGACTTACATTCCCTCGGGTCAATAAAAGGATAAGGTTTATGGCTATTTCCCAGGTTCCCAGTCTCAGAGCACGGGCTTGGATAGCTTTACATCATGATATCCATTCCCATCCATGGTTGACAAACTAGCAATGAGTTAAGATTACAACCCCTTAATCCTACACAGCACTGGTCACACTGGAGACATTGGGGAACCCAACTCCAGTCTGGGGATCCCAAAAGATCAACCTGCCTTGACCTTCCTAGGAATCTGGTCCTCAAAAGGTTGATATGCCTCAACCTGCTCAGAAATCTGCCAGTTCAGGTGTTCCAGGAGGTTGATATGCCTTGATCTGCCCAGTGACCCAATTCTCAGGAGGCTGACCTACCTTGACCTGTCTGGGGATTCAGTCTCTAGGAGGCTGTCATGCCTCAGCCTGCCAGGAGATCTGCACCCTGACCTGGGGACACCTTGCTCTCAGGTTGAACAGTACTGGGTAGGATAAGCTTCAGAAAAACTCATCCCTAAGGAAGTCCACCCATGGAAATAGAAGGAAGCCTATTAGTTGTGCGACTTGCCTAGTCTCAGCAATAACTCAGGAGCCCAACAAGAATGCCATTGCCTTTCTGGAAAGGCTAAAAGAGGCCCTCCAAAAGTTTACCAATCTGGACTTAGATTCTTATGAGGGACAGGTGATTTTAAAGGACAAATCCCTGTCCCAGTGTGCATCAGAGATCAGGATAAAGTTACAACAGCTACAGCAGCAGGACCCGGTCTTTAGATGAGATGGTCCAGACAGCCACCAATATCTTTCATAACAGAGAACAGGGGAGGGAAGCCAAGGCCCAGGAAAGGGAGAAAAGGAAAGAGACAAGGCATGCCCAGGTGCTGGCCACCCTCCAAGGAAACCCTATGGGAAACCCCAAGTCCTTGAAGGACATGGCATGAGGCAAATGTCTAATCTGTAGACAGGGGGGACATTTGGCCAAAGAGTGTCCAAATCATGACAAGTCTCCTAAAACAGCTTATAAATGTTATCAATTGGGACATCAGAAGGCACTCTGCCCTTGGGACCCAAGAGCCTCAAGGTCAAGCACTAAGCCCTCCCTCATGATGGTGGGGCTGAAGCAGCCAGCCCAACTGTCACAGATAACCACCATGGGGCTGCAGCCAAGGATGCAACTGGATGCGGCAGATAGGTCTGAGAATTTCTTGGTTGACACAGGGGCTACCTACTCTGTCCTGACCTCCTACACCGGAGCCTTCTTCTCCCCAAACTGTACAATTTGGGGTGCTATAGGAAAAATGATTACAAAAGGATTCACCTGAGTACTTTGTTGCTGGGTTGGACAAATATTTTTCCCACTTGTTCCTGGTGGTCCCTGAGTGTCCTACTCCCTTATTGGGAAGAGATCTTTCCCTGCCTTCGAAATCTTGCAGCTACTGCAGTCCTGATAGGAGATGCTTTAAAATTCTCTCTTGGGGGAAAATTAACTATTTTTACTAGCCACCAAGTGAAACAACTCCTGAATGGAAGAGACCATTTATGGATGTCTGATTAAAGGATCCTCAGATAACAATGGAAAATCCAGGCCCAACTCTAACCCCTTGTGAGGTTCTTAACCCAGCCACCCTCCTGCCTACCCTCGCGGGCTCTCTCTCCCCTTTCACTCTTGCCTAGAAACTTTGGACCACTGGACAAAACCTTGAGAGGGATTGTCAGAAGATCCTCTGACCAGTCCTGAGGAAATCTGGTACACTGATGGAAACAGCTTTGTCTTGGATGGAAAAAGAGCCAGATACGTGTAGTCTCCAGTTTTGAGACCATAAAGGCTAAACCTTTGCCACCAGATACTTTGGCCTAATTAGCTAAGCTCATAACCCTGACTAGAGCTTTAGAGCTGGGAAAAGGAAAAAAAAAATATCCATTTACACTGACTCCAAATATGCCTTTCTTGTACTACATGCACATGCTGATATCTGGAAAGAAAGAATCCACTTGACCACCTTAGGGTCCCCAATCAAGTATGGTAATCAAATCCTTAGGCTCTGGGAGATAGTCCATCTGCCTGCTGAGGTTTCAGTCTCCCATTGTAAAGAACACCAAAAAGGGAGTATGGACATTGCATGAGGGAAACAAGCAGCCAATCAGGCAGCTAAGAGAGTAGCATTACAGAACAATGACCTAATAGGGATTGCCACCTTAGTTCCACATACTAATTTGCCAGAAACTCCTTCATATACTGAAGGTGAGACTCTTAATACTAAGAGTGAGGGCATTCAAGATCATATGGGGTGGTTCCAAAGGGAGGGACTCCTTTTTCTGCCTGGGAACCTCCAATGAAAGTTGGGTAACTCCTTGCATGCCACCACTCATTTAGGGGAAAAGATTACTAGAAATGTCTCCTCCAAAGGACTATAAGGCAAGTGGTCCCCTTTTGTCCCACTTGCCAATCAAACAACCCCCAAGGAGTTTGAAGACGCCAGCTGGCCCAGCCCGTCCAATAGCATGAGACCTACTCAGGAGAGGACTGGCAGATGGACTTCACCCAGATGCCAATTTTTCAAGGGCATAAATACCTATTAGTCATGATAGATACACACACAGGATGGATTGAAGGCTTTCCCACCCGGACTGCAAAGGCTGAGGAGGTGGTTAAAAAAACAAAACAAAACAAAACTGCTCCATGAAATCATTTCAAGATATGGTCTGCCCACATCATTACAAAGTGACAATGGGACATCATTTATATCCAAGGTCACCCAAGGGGTCTCTAATGCATTGGACATTGCTAATTATCTCTATTGTGCCTGGGGGCCTCAGTCTTCAGGAAAAATAGAAAAGAGCCAACCAATTCTTAAAATCAGCGATCAAAAAGATAACCTGTGAGACCTCCCTGGGATGGAAGGAGGCTTTATCAGTAGATCTCCTCCACATCCATATTGCCCCTAAGGAACAGCTTGGTCTTAGTCCCTATGAGATGCTATATGGGAGACATTTTGTTTATGTCAATGACTTCTTCCTAGATCCAGAGGCTCAGACCATTGGGTCTTATACCATGGCCATTGGTCAATTCCAATAAGATATATACTTATGGGGTGTCAACCAGGACCCAAAAGATTCTAAAGAGCTGCCACCATATGCTCCAGGGACCCAAGTCCTAATTGAAGTATGGAAAGATGGGTCCCCAAAGGCTCAACTCCAGCCCACATGGAAGGGCCCCTACCCTGTAATACTTTGTGTCCCTACAGTTGTCAGGGTACCAGGATTTGATGCTTGGCATCACTACTCATGAATCAAGCCATGGAACAAAATGGAAGAGGACACTCAATACACCAGTGAGCCCCTGGGAGATCCTGGATACCTATTCATGAGTACAAATGAGTGTCATTATAATGAATACCCCCAAAACTAAGTTTCTGGGGAAAAGATTTCTCAAGATAGCTCTAAAGAGCCAGCACAGCTTGGTAGGGACAACACAAAATACACAGGAGATAGATCTCCTGATCCCTGAACAAGGAGGGACTTGAGCCATCTTGAATGATATATATTGTTTCTGGGTAAATACCTCCAGCTAAGTTAAAGACAGTCTCACAGTCCTCAAGAGAAACATTCAGATCCTACAGGATCTCAAAAAGTGACGTAGAGAGTTCTTGGGGTGGCTACAGTGTCTTTTGGGGATCCTTCTCCTGGCAATGAAGAATTTGGATTTAGCTACTGCCCCTACTCATCTCTGTTATCACCATATTAATGCTGCTTATGATTGCTCCATGTATTATCAATTGTCTTAACCAGTTTTGTCCTGCCCAGGTCAACAAGCTACAACATGCAGTGCCAGTTCAACAAGGATATTTGAAACTATGATGACCAAGAAAATATCACTCACCCTTAGATATACATCTCTATAAGGACTCTGAGACTTGAGACTAGCAAGATGGGGAGGCCCAATGCCCCTCGCTGTCCCAGCTCAGCAGGAAGTAGCCAGAGAGACCTTGATGCCCCTATTCCCAAAGAATTTGGCCTACCATCTCTTGATGGGGGAATGTTGGGCAGTTAGAATATGAAAAAGGAGTCCAGAATGGTGGTAGCTAAAAGACAAAGAGGGAAAAGCCCATGAAAATAAAACAAAGGAAGGTCTAAAAACCAGAGTGAGACCCTCAGGTGAAGCAAACAGCCCTCCTGGCTAGTCCAGTTTACACAGGGCAGGCTCAGGTAGAGGAGGAAAGACATATAAAAAGAAGAGCCAAAATTGGGCCTCTGGTCTCTCTTCTCTTTTGAGTCTTTTGGGTCGGCCTGCCCTCATGCCTCAAGTATGTATTTTCCTTTGCTTGCCAAACAAAACTGAGCTGTAGTACTGGTCGGTCTGTCACTTCAAATGTTTGCTGCAGTGAGACAGAACTGAGGGCATTACAAACTCCCACAACAATATGTACTTTAAAAAAATTTAGAACTGTACTACCTATCTGTAGGCAAAATTATTTTAATATAGTCCATTTTATTTTAACAAATACATGAAAATGTTATCATTGAAACACCTAATGATATAAAAACAGAAGCTTTAACATTGTTCTGTACTAAGATATCAACATTCACTTTGTGTTTTAAAATTGTTGCACATCTTAATTCAGACTAGCAGCACATTTCAATGGCTCAATAGCTACAAATAATTAATAGTTACCATATTGCATGCAGAATTCCAGGTACTCAAACATGACATATTCATAATTTCTGATTATCCCAATAGATATGTGGAAATTAAGAGTTATTAAAATCTAATAACACTTCAAAACCGAAAAGAGAGGTAGGTTATTAGCTATTAACATACAACCTAACCTCATTACTTATGTACGAAATCACTGAGTGAAAATTTTTGTGACTATAACAGAGTAAAATCCTAGGAGTAACTGACTGACAAGGCTCTTAGTTCTGTAGGTAAATCAGAAATTTGAAATAAGAGTTATTTATATTTGATAGTGAATGAAGTAAGCAGGCATCTTAATCACCAATGGAGAGTAGAGAGGGTATCAGAATGACATATATGTTCAATGAAAATTAGTTAGAAATAGAAATGTCTCAAAACTTAACCACAAAATTATCCTTAGAAGTTAGCTTTGTACCTATGTTTAATTATCTCCTTTTCCCAGGAAAGACCCTGAAAATGGCCTACTTTTTGACATCTTATTAAAAACGCACTCAAATGAGTTAAAAGAGTCTGTTACAATATTGCCTGGGGATTACAGGGAAAAAAAAATTAAAATGTTAGTTTTTCTGTTTCTTAATTTTATACACCATAAATATAACCTGATTTTTCAAAAGAAAATTGTACATATTATAGTAAAACTGCCCAGATAGCACAAGGTTTACCAATATTGTAAGTATTATTTTAGCATTTATTTGCCATCTCCTCTTAGTGGTTTTGATTATTTCCACAGTGTCTATGATCAGCAGCAGGACAAAGCACACCTTAATGTATAAGATATTATCAAAAGTAGCAAAATTAATATGTTAGGAATTAGCACACATGAATTATCTCAGGAGTATAACCAGGTAACTTCTCTCTTTAGAAATATGATTTATTATTTCAAAATATAGATTGAGAGTACAGTCTTATTTATAGAAAGTAAAATATACATATATTTTACTTTCTGACATACTCAATAACCTTTTAAAACCAGGCATTATGGAATAACAAGTTATAAAGGGTCATTCTTTAAAATTTCACCAAGTAAAAATACTGAATTTGTCTGCAGGGCTAAATAAAACTTAAGTATTATAGTACCAAGTATTTCAAGGTTCCCTAATTTATCCAGTCACCTTTACTGTTTAGAATCTCAAGTATAGAATAGCAGCACAAGAATCACATACCATTTTATTGACAATGTAGCAGCTTCTTAAATCTTTTGAGTCTGTTTTAAAGTTGTATCAGTAGATATCAGCAGTTAGTTCAGCTCTTTTCTAGAAAATGCAATAGATATGTGAGATTTTTTTGCTATATGTGTGGCTTCTCTGGCACACACAATTTTATGACATCTTCTTCAGAAGGTAATGTCTATATGTAGCATATGTTGTTGCTGTTGTTTAGTCATTAAGTTGTCTGACTATTTGCAACCCCATGGACTTTAGCCTGTCAGGCTCCTCTGTCCATGGGATTTCCCAGGCAAGAATACTGGAGTGAGCTGACATTTCCTTCTCCAGAGTATCTTCCCGACCCAAGGATTGAACCCGAGTCTCCTGCATTGGCAGGCAAATTCTTTACCACTGAGCCACCTGGGAAGCATGTAGATATGAATATTATATAAAAATGATTCTCACTACAGTTTAATGTAATTGTTATCACACAATAAATAAATTTTCTGAATTTATGGTATGAAGCATTAGAGAGGTTTTCTTTACCCTTTTACATTTTTATAGTGTAGTAGGAATTCTGTTTTCCATGTGAAAATAGGCTAGCTAATATTTAGTAATCTTTTTAAAGTTTGTCCTCTGTTAACATGTAATACCTTTGCTGCCCCCTAGGGTCCTGGAAACCTTCATTTCTAATCACTTTCCTCTATGTCCCTCTCCGACCTCAAGACCAAATTTCTAAACCATTGTAGTCATCTTACTATCCTCCATAACAGTTCTATTTCCAAAAATCTTAAACTCTTTATGTGAAATCCTCTATTCTTCCAGCCTTTGACTTCCTTCACTGGCACTGCTACTGAACCTAGCTGTTGACCTTCCCTTCCACCTCCGTCTCCTCCCAGCATCCCCTCTCATTACATTCTACACTTCCTCTATTCCTCCATCACCAATGATCTTTAGAACTTTGAGTTCCCTTAATAGTTATTTTGTAGCTGGTTTTTCTTTTTTGTTTATCTAGCCTGGACACATTCATTTCTCAATTCAACCATGATCTTGTAGGGCTTTCTATTCTTCTGTTCCCCTTCATTGTCCATCACCTTGGTGGCTCAGATGGTAAAGAATCTTCCTGAAAAGCAGGAGACCCAAGTTCAATCCCTGGGTTGGAAAGATTCCCTGGAGTAGGAAATGGCAATCGACTGGAAAATGTCTGGAAAATCCCATGCCCAGAAGAGCCTAGTGGGTTATAATCAACGGGGTTATAAAGAGTCAGACACAATTTAGTGACTGAACAAAAACAAGGATCAATCCAAGCATTTTATTTGTCTTATCCTTATGTCAGTTCCTAAGGACTGCTAGAGAAACATTACATAGCTATGTGGATCTGGTCCCCTGGGGCTGTGAGTAGAGACTCTTCCCTTCTAGCTGCAATCTTAATAATGCTTGACAGTCTTTTTCTTTCCTGCTTATTGTTTCCAGTTATTTTGTCTTTTATTTTCCTTTTTTTTTAAAATTGATGTGGCTGGTCTAGTGTTATCAAGCTCAGATGCCATCAACAGATGTCTTGAACTATATCCTGACTGAGAAAACAAGTCAACAGTGACTAAATGCCTTAGCTTCCTCTAAAACAGAGCCTTCACATTCAGTGATACTAGTATTTATCTCCCTTTCACTCCTCCAGTTTCAGAAAATGATCCTTTAGGGTAACTTCTTCATCCATGTTCTTAATCTCTTTTCGTTTCACATATTCTAGGATCTTAATTCATCAAACTTTTCCTCACTTTCTTGGGATCTGCAAAGCCCTTCTTTCCCACAGACACTTTCTTGAAGCAAAGTAAAATGTTTGCTAGTCCCTGTCCCAAGTAATCCCCTCTGCATTGCGACAATTCCCACAGGTTAAATTCCCATCTTGGTTCTATTCACATTCATACTTTAAAAATGACTGCTTTCCTCATTTTCTTACTTAGTGTTTAGCCCACTGTAATCCATCTCTTATTTTTCCCATTTCAAATACTCTTTGGAGTATTGACTATTGTATTCCCTTTATGTCTTATCCAGTGAACTTTCCCTCGTGCTTATATATCTGGACACTTAAAAAACATGCATATCAGACTATGGCATTCTTAAAACTCTCTCCTTCATTCTGTAGACTAAACTCTACTTCTACATGACTAAAGATAAATTGACTTATTGAACAAAATGATCAATCCTTTTTATTTGACCTGTCCTTTCAATGCTGGTATATTCTCCCTGGTTCGAGTCTTATCAATTTACTTCTGCAATTTGGCATTCTTTCTATAAATAATATCTTGCATGACTTTTGTCTCACACGTAACTTAAATGCTAAAGTTCAGAAATATATAGCTAAATTAATGTCTAGCCTCATAGATTATGATAATGATAATGATGTCTTTCAACCAAAGCCTACCAAGTACTCTCCTACAGCTGAACACTTTGGCTTTACTGTTCACTCCAGTGAGGGAGAACACATGAGTGGAGCTGTGGGACACATCAGTACGAGGGTTTTTGAAAGGAATTAAAGGATTTGGATTTGTCTTAGATAATTTTGAGAAGAGTTAAGGAAATTGAGTTTGACTCTGAATTGGAAGCTATTGGAGATCAGGCCTAAATCTGTGATAGACTAGAAAGAAGGAGCTATAAACTGGGGCTAAGGCTCTGACTGATAAAGAAGAGCAGCTTGTCATATCAGCCCTGAGAAGGGTTGCTTTTGGCATTTTGAGTTTGTATAATGATCATATTTTTGTTTATGCTTATACATGATTATGAAGTGGTCTTAATTTTATGTTTTGTCTCACTTCATCATAGTCACAAAGTGACCTTGTTGGATATTGGCGTTTTTCATGAGACTGCTTTTATTCACAAGAGAATATTATGTCCTTAGCCAGGTCAGCCAAATGCCAGGTCATCTCCTAATAGCACCAACCCCTTGCTGTTGAACTGAGTTCTTCAGTATAAGCAGATGATTTTTTTTTTTTCTCTCTCTCTCATTCTCAATAGCAATGATAGTAGTAATGCCAATAACAGGTAATGCACTTAGTGCTTATGCTGTTACTGTTTTAATTGATTGATATTATACATGTTAAGTCTTATAATCCCCATAACATTACAAGATAGGTCCTATGATTTTTCTTTGTTTTACAAATGAGGAAATTAAGACCCCAGGAGGGGCATAACTTAAGAAAAAGACAAAGCTGATAATTTGTAGAGACCAGCTATATCAGTTACATCTTACATACCATTGTATAGCTTCCCAACTGCATTGTCTCCAGGACTTGGCCACTTATTTTGTAGTATCTTCCTTGTGATTGATTCTCACAGGTACAACTCAACAGTATTTTCTGTGCATGTTGAATTTCGCTTGCTTCCTGCACCAGGTCATCTCTGCTGCCACAGAGGTCCTTTGGTATCTTTGTATGAGCAAGCTGGTAGGGGAACTAAAGGATAATTGTACATGAGAATTAAAGGTTTTGTAGTGAACATTTCACTAATGTTTTTGAGACCTGGTTAAATAGTCTCTTTTTCTTCTTCTACATGGTCATCTTGAAATGCAAAATTTAAATGGCCCCTTAGAGGATTCTCCATTAATCAGAGTGTCAAGTGTGCTTGACTTAATATTGAATGTTTGCTTCCCCTATATCAGTGACTCATTCAAATTTCTCCTCACTTCTGCTTACTAATTGTACACCTAATAAACTAGTAGTATTTAAGCTTTTATATCAGGTTTTACTTTTTGGAGAAGCCAGGCAGTCTGAATTCAGTGTGTGAAACCTCATCTGGATTGTCTAGACTCCTTCCTTATCCAGCTGAGCAGAGAGGTTGAAAACCTCAGCTTTAAGCAAAATGGCTGTCTGAGGAGGCCTTACAAATAGCTGTGAAAAGCAGAGAAGTGAAAAGCAAAGGAGAAAAGGAAAGATGTTCTCATCTGAATGCAGAGTTCCAAAGAATAGCAAGGAGAAATAAAAACGCCTTCCTTAGTGATCAATGCAAAGAAATAGAGGAAAACAACAGTATGGGAAAGACTAAAGATCTCTTCAAGAAAATTAGAGATAGCAAGGGAACATTTCATGTAAAGATGGGCTTGATAAAAGACAGAAATGGTATGGACCTAACAGAGCAGAAGATATTAAGAAGAGGTGGCAAGAATACACAGAAGAACTGTATAAAAAAGATCTTCACAACTCATATAATCATGATGGTGTGATCACGCACTTAGAGCCTGACATCCTGGAATGTGAAGTCAAGTGGGCCTTAGAAAGCATCACTAAAACAAAGCTAGTGGGTGTGATGGAATTCCAGTTGAGCTATTTCAAATCCTAAAAGATGATGCTGTGATAGTGCTGCACTCAATATGCCAGCTAATTTGGAAAACTCAGCAATGGCCACAGGACTGGGAAAGGTCAGTTTTCATTGCTATCCCAAAGAAAGGCAATGCCAAAGAATGCTCAAACTACTGCACAATTGCACTCATCTCACACACTAGTAAAGTAATGCTCAAAATTCTCCAAGCCAGGTTTTAGCAATGCATGGACCGTGAACTTCCAGATGTTCAAGCTGGTTTTAGAAAAGGCAGAGGAACCAGAGATCAAATCACCAACATCTGCTGGATTATCGAAAAAGCAAGAGACTTCCAGAAAAACATCTACTTCTGCCTTATAGGCCATGCCAAAGCCTTTGACTGTGTGGATCACAACAAACTGTAGAAAATTCTGAAAAAGATGGGAATACCAGACCATCTGACCTGCCCCTTGAGAAACCTGTATGCAGGTCAGGAAGCAACAGTTAGAACTGGACATGGAACAACAGACTGGTTCCAAATATGAAAAGGAGTATGTCAAGGCTGTATATTGTCACCCTGATGATTTAACTTATATGCAGAGTACATCATGAAAAATGCTGGGCTGGATGAAGCACAATCTGGAATCAAGATTGCCGGGAGAAATATCAATAACCTCCGATATGCAGATGACATCACTTTTATGGCAGAAAGTGAAGAGGAACTAAAAACCCTCTTGCTGAAAGTGAAAGAGGAGAGTGAAAAAGTTGGCTTAAAGCTCAACATTCAGAATACTAAGATCATGGCATCTGGTCCCATCACTTTATGGGAAATAGATGGGGAAACAGTGGAAAAGTGTCAAACTTTTTCGGCCTCCAAACTCACTGTAGATGGTGATTGCAGCCATGAAATCAAAAGACGCTTACTCCTTGGAAGGAAAGTTATGGCCAACCTAGATAGCATATTGAAAAGCAGAGACATTAATTTGCCAACAAAGGTTCATCTAGTCAAGGCTATGGTTTTTCTAGTAGTCATGTATGGATGTGAGAGTTGGACAGTGAAAAAGGCTGAGTGCTGAATAATTGATGCTTTTGAACTGTGTTGTTGGAGAAGACTCTTGAGAGTCCCTTGGACTACAAGGAGATCCAACCAGTCCATCCTAAAGGAGATCAGTCCTGGGTGTTCTTTGGAAGGACTGATGTTGAAGCTGAAACTCCAATACTTGGCCACCTCATGCAAAGAGTTGACTCATTGGAAAAGACCCTGATGCTGGGAAGGATTGGGAGCAGGAGGAGAAGGGGAAGACAGAGGATGAGATGGCTGGATGGCATCACTGACTCGATGATCATTGGTTTGTGTAGACTCCGGGATTTTGTGATGGACTGGGAGGCCTGGTGTGCTGCAGTTCATGGGATCACAAAGAGTTGGACGCGATTGAGCAACTGAACTGAAGAGAAAAGAAATCTCAGTTGGAATATGGATATTGCCCCTCATAAACAATGTGACTTTGAACAATTTGTTTGATCTTTCTTACTCTGTCTTAAAAATTGTGGATAACAGTACAGTTGACACTTCAACAACACAGATTTTAGCTGCACAGGTCCACATAACTGGATTTTTTTCAGTAAATATGTACTAAAATACTGTGTAATCAGAGGTTGGGTTGGATCAGTGGATATGGAACCACCAATACAAAGGATTAACTGTAAATCTATACATGGATTTTTGACTTTTTAGGGTGGGGAGTCAGTGTCCCTAAGCCCTTGAGTTGTTCAAGGCACAACTATACTAATTCTAAATAGCACTACCTCCTTACAATGAGTTAGGACAAATTTCATAATGTTTGCTCTGACTAGCACACTGATACATAGTAACATACATATGATCCTCAACTTATGATAGGGCTTGTCCCAGTAAACCCATTGTAATTTGATAAATGAACAATTTATTGTGATTTGATACAATAAACCCATTGTAATGTTGTAAGTCTAAAAATGCATTCACTGTACCTAACCTGGGACTTCCCTGGTAGTCCAGTGGTTGAAAGTCCACCTGCCAATGCAAGGAGCATGGGTTCTATTCCTGGTCTGGAAGGATTCCACATACCATGGGACGACTGGGCCTGTACATCACAACTACAGATCCCATGCTCTAGAGCCTGTGTGCTGCAGCTACTGAAACCTGTGTGGCCTAGAGCCTATGCTTTGCACCAAGAGAAGTCATGGCAATGAGAAACTTGTGCATTGCAACTAGAAGGTAAGCCTGGCTCACCACAACTAGAGAAAGTCCACATGCATCATTGAAGACCCAGAACAGCCAAAAAAAAAAAAAAATACACCTAACATACTGAGCATCATAGCCTAGCTTAGCTTGCCTTAGAAGTGCTCAGAATGCTTAATTTAGCTTACAGTTGGGCAAAAGTATCTAACATAAATCCTATTGTATAATAAAGTATTGACTATATCATGTAATTTATTGAATACTGTACTGAAAGTGAAAAACAGAGTAGTCTTATGGGTACAGAATGGTCATAAGTGTGTCAGTTCTTTACTCTCATGAAGGCATGGCTGAATGGGAGCTGTGATTTGCTGCCACTGTCCCGTATCACAAGAGAGTATTATACCTCATATTGCTATCTAAGGAAAATCTAAATGCAAAATTTGAGGTATGGTTTCTACTGAATGCATATTGCTTTTGCACCATCGTGAAGTTAAATTGTAAGTTGAACCATTGTAAGCCAGGGGCTGTGGATGTAAGGATCATCTTTAGTATCGTTGTTAATATCCCTCAAAACATGCTCCTTCTCCTGTGTTCCCGTGTTTGCTCGTGCTAGTACTATAACCTACCACCAGCTAAACCAATCTTAAGGAAATCATTGACTCTTTCATCTTCTTCAACCCTTTTCTCCTGCAAATTTCCACCACATAATTGCTCAATATATCAGTACTTATTTCACCCCTCAAATTTACCCTCATACCCATTTAAAAATTAACCTTGTTCTTTTCATCGTGATGGTCCTGGCCCAGGACTTTCCATCATCTTACCATAAAGTACAACAGTAGTATACCGAGGTGATTGATTTTCCTTGCCTATCACATCACAATCTACAGTTTCCTTAGTTTTTTAAACCATCATCGCATTTCGAGACCAATACTACTATATTATAATTATTTCTCTATGTCTCTCAAGGATTTATCAACTTTGGCCCCTATTGACATTTTGGTATGGATAATTATCCATTGTGAGGGAAAATATTTCTTGTATATGCAAAATGTCCTTTGCAATGTAGGGCTTATAACAGCATCTCTAGCCTCTATCCAGGCAATAGCACCCTCTCACCAGTTGTGACAAAGAAAAATGTCTCCAGACATTGCTTTAAGTCCCTTGAGGGGAAAATCATCCTGATTGGACATCCTTTATGGACAGAGGTTGTGTTTTATTGACAGAAACTTCTGACCTAAAGTTCCATGTTGGAAATATGACAAATGTCAAAGGAAACTATGAATAAATGAATGAATTTCTTCTCTAAAATCTGCATTTTTTAATATCCGGAACTGCTTCCTTGACTTTGCATTCTGCTATGCATGTATCTTTTTCCCCAGTTATATTGTATGATTTCCTTATTTCCTCAGCACCCATAGAATGAGTGGAATATAGAGGTTCTCGATAAATACTTAGTTACATTTAATTAGTAAATTAGCATCTATAAATTATTCTATTAATATGTTCAGACCACATGTTTTTTAGGTACTGTGTAAAAATAGTTGCATCCTGTCACATCATGCAGGCATTTCCCTTTATGGCACTTTTGCCAACTATAATTAACAGCTAATCATATTCTTAATCATTTAATATCTGTCTATAAATAATATAAGAGTAAAGCCATGACTTCTTTTTTGTTTTGTACCCCCAGGTGGCTAACAAAGAATTTTGTGTAGAGTAACATATTGAGTAAACTGAGAATCTTCTTCCAATGAATGAATGAATGAATGAAACGGATTCATGCTGCTATATGAAATGGAAAATTTATGCCCTTGGAGAATTTGGCTCAATATATGTGTCATGGTTCACTGATTTATATGATGCAGCAGCATTTGAACCCATATTGTACTATGTAGTTTTAGAAAGTTTCATCTTTGTCAAATTAGTGAAAAAGTAATTTTCCCCTCTAAATTACCTCACAAAATAGGGAATTTGAGGCTGTCATAAGTCAAAGCACATGTTTGATATCCCAGGCTTGCAATCTCCAGTAGCTCAGCATGTTCATTTTTTTTTCAGTCCTAATGAATTAGCCCACAATCTTAATTGACATATTGACCTTGAAAACTCCACAAAATGATCTCATCTGCCAGCCTCATTATCTATGGCTTTATAAGTCAAGGAAATTTGACAATAAAACATGAAACAGTCATAATTAATCTATATACTGATACTATAAATTATACTTCTATCAAATAAAAGTAACCAGCATAATCCTGATCACTAGATCTCACAAAATATTTTGGTCTTCTATTCCAAATAGAAAAGCTTTGTTCTGTTATTGCCTGAAACTACTTCTTAACCCATAATTTTTTCATCTCAAAAATGAATGCTTTATAAACATTTCAAGGAACAGAGTACTGTTTAAAATCTGGTTTATTGTCTTTTAAAGAATGTGCCCACATCAGAGGAAGCCAGCATGCTATCCTAAAGAATATTAAGACTAAGAGGGGAAAAAAAAAATCTCTTTCATAGATATTGCTGTGTATTTTCTTTCCTTATGGTGGATTCCTATAGTTCCCAATAGGGATCCCAATTTTAGATTATGCAGTAGATATCTATACTATTGAAGTTAAAGCTCAAAATTGTTCAGGAGAAGCTGAGATATGGCCTTTCATTTAACAAGAAATTGAAAGCAAAGAAATCATAGTAAATATCTACAATAAATGACCTCTAATGGAAGTGTGCCATATTTTTTACTAACTGACTTAGAATGTTCTGATGGAAATATTATGTCAAAACAAATTTGAAAGTGATCCTGACCATAAGCAGTTGTATTAGGCACCTGTTGATTCTTCTATACCATTCATAACTTAATGAAAAAGACAATATTTTCTCACAGAAATGCATAACTGTGTTCCCAATAGGGAGTAAAATTACAAAAGTAATGCATTGTCATTTCAACTTAAAAGCTACCCATATTTATGTGGACATTTTATTTTAGCTGAGAGTTTCTCTATTGTGCATGCCTTCATTGCTTTCCAGCTTTTAACAAATACACAAGTATTTTCCAGGACATAAAGTGAGTTATTATTTTGTTTATTTCTAGTGCTAATAGAGTCAAATTTCCAAGATATTGATGCTTAGTCTTCTGTCTCCCTTTCTAGCCTCATTCCCGTTTGTCTCTTTGTTCCTGTCCTTGCAACTCTAAACAATGTGAAAGCACCCGAACTGCCTCAACATGCAAGGTTCCTGGTTGTGCTGTTGCCTCTGCCTGAAGTGAAGCCCCCACTGTTTGTGTTCCTGGAAAGCTCTTCTTTGCCTTTCAAATTTCAGCTCAAACCAGCACTCTTCCTCTTTGAAGCTGCCATTGACTCTTCCCAGGCAGACTTAGGGGCTTATTCTTCCACACCTGCTTTGTCCCTTTCTTCCCCACTTTCTACTGTAGAAAGCAAGTTATCATCAGAGCTGTTAGCGTCAACATCAGTGGACCTGGAAGTGTTACTTGGCTCTGTACTGATTAGATAGCTTTTAGGAAATATCTTTAATTCTTGACCCTTGAGCAGCATTGATGAATAAGAGTACATACAATGAATAAAAAAGTCTTACAGCCATTATAACATGAATTTCCATTTCCACAGCTATAAAATGGTGATAATAATATCTGGTACTTTTATAAAACTGCAGTAAAATGACACATAAAAATGCTTTGTTGCCTTGAAAAATAAATTTTTCTAAAAGTGTTCCATGCCTGTTTTACCAACTTTACTCTCCTATTTACTGCCCACCATCTTGAAAAAAGAGACTCCCCTCTGTGCACTCATTTGCTCTAGTTATAAATAAACTTGTAATGAAATTACTATATTTTACCTTTTTTTATATTTTAATTTTTATCTCCTTAATTGAATATAAACTTCTTAATGTCTATTATTTGTGAAATTATTTCTATATTCAATTCCCACAAGTAATACTAAGCCCATAATATATAGTCTTTGAAGGAATATGAAGACTAGAAAAAAATGAGTTTCCACTAAGAGAAAATATTATTGTATTATTTCAAATAGCTAAAGGGCCATCATGTGTAGCTCCATATGGTAACCCAAAGAAAAGCATAGGTAGCAGATTTCATTTCACTACTGGAAGGATAGTGAGAATTAAAAAAAAAAGCAATCTGTTATCCCAGTATCTAAATAACCTCTGCTAATTAAATATAAGAAAGTAATTCATACAAATGATTAGTAAATAGAAATAATTAGAAAGACATAAACTAAAAACAAAAGCCCGGTCTTATCTTTTTGAAAACCACCATTTATAATGTCCGTCAGGAAGGCATTCTGCATATATTTATGAAGGTATTCACATTTTACACTGAAGGTATTCCACCTATTCCCTGTTTTGAACCTTCTGTCTTTTATATAAATACATAATAACAAATATCAGTTCCTTATTGGTAAATATTAAATTATTGAGTTTATTTGTGTATGTGTACAGTGTTGTCATGAGCAGGATATTTGTGCATGCATGATACTTAGAAATACCTATCTTGAAGAATTTTTCTAAAGATTTTATGTTAAAAGGAAACCAAAGAAATGGACTTTCTTGTGAGGTAACAATGCTGTCATCAGTATAGCTTTTCAGAGGCTTTTCTGTAGGATATTCCTGCACTGGAAGTGAAATTAGACTAAATGATTCTTAAGACCTCTTCATAATTCTAACATAATAATCAACAAATTTGTCTGTTGATATTTACATCAAGCAGTTCTTCTCAGCCTTAACTGTGTATTACAGTAATCTGGAGAGTTTTTTTATTTTTTAAATACTAATCCTCAGGTCACAACCCTGGTGAATTAAATCAGAACCGCTAGAAATGGGACTGAGGCCTCTTTAAAGTTCCTGGGTTATTTTAATACACATTCAATATTAAGAATTACTGATATAAATGTCATGTTATTAACACTGTCTGTAAATTTGAAAAATAAAAACGATGAGAGCAGCAAGGTACAAGAGCTTTAAGGAATTGATTTCTGCCTTTTCTACCAAAATGTAAGGAGTATAAGAGTAACTTAAAGAGTAGAAACGAACTAGAGAGAACCTTAGGCAATGCTCGTACAAGACTTTGGTAAATGCTGGTAATTTTCTCAGAGAAAATATTCCTTTTTGTCACTTTTCTCTCTGCCTGTGCCATACACAGAAAAGGAAAGGGTCCATATCTGCCTGCACACTTTCTCATTGTTATTCATTGGTCCAAGGAAGCTGAGATGGGCATCTCAGTTTATTTAATCAGTGGTTCTCTACAAGAAGGTTAGGAATCATCTCTGTGTATCAGAACTGATACGCAGCAATGTCCGTCAGAAGAGATTAGTAGGCTTCTGTCAGCGTAGATGCTTCAGGGTAGAATGAAAGCTGAAGCTGGGTTAAGTAATTGGGTTCTTGTTCAATAAAAGTGCTTGTTTGTGCTGTGTAATGAAAGATCTTTGGTGCAATAGGTGTCTGAATCCAAATACCCTTTGGATTTTCTGATGGATAAAGAGATAAGGGTGAAAGGGATTTAATTTAGAACTATTGAAAAACTTTAAAGAGATTAGAAAAATTGGTAAATGCACTTTCTTTTTTAAAATCAGGATTCTTTGTTACTTATCAGGATTAGTTATTTTTTTAAAAAAATTGACAATAACATTTTTTTGTTAGTTTTGTTTCTACTGTCTTTTTTCCCCACTTCTGTTTGCCATCATTAACTGACCTTTAAGACTCAGGTTATGAAGAAGATAATGGAGAGCTGTTATCTCCCAGCTCACTGTTATCTCCCAGCTCATGGACCCTAACCTGAATTTAGGAAATGGTACTACTTTCAGGTCTCACTGAAGTGTCACATCAGAGCAGTAGGCAGAGCATTGGTAAATGGACTTATTTCCATAAAGTCAATACTCACTAGTATATCTGAGCTTCTGTTAAAAAAGAAATTGACATTTAAACATATTTTTAAAGAGTGTACTCTAAAATCATATCTAAACCCAAAAATTTCTGTGAGACATCAGAGCAGTGTAGGTGTGAAGTGGGTGGTATTTGGTGAAACATATTAATCTTAATCTTAATAAAATCATTTGTGTTTTGGACTTTTTAAAACTTTGTCCCAGATAATGTTAATAAGTGATTATTTGAATCTACTTACTTTCTTTGGGATGAGAAATTATATTGGAGAAATGAGCAATAAAAAACACCTTTCCTTTTCATTTTACTCATCTTATCTAACCTGATTAAATAAAAGCCTTTATTTGGAGGAGGGGGATAAGTCATGATTTCACAACTCAACGGAGAAGGAAAAGAAATCTCTTGACTGGGCATAATCTCTATTTAAACTCATTTGTTTTTGTTCAGTTGCTAAGTCATGTCTGACTCAGTGACCCCATGGACTGCAGCATATCAGGCTTCCCTGTCTTTCCCTATCTCCTGAAATTTGCTTAAACTCATGTCCGTTGAGTTGGTGATGCCATCCAATCCTCCTTCACCTCTCTATCCTCTTGCCCTCAGTCTTTCCCAGCATCAGGGTCTTTATCAATGAGTCAGCTCTTCGCATCAGGTGGCCAAAGTATTGGAGTTTCAGTTTCAGCATCAGTCCTTCCAATGAATATTCAGGGTTGATTTACTTTAGGATTGACTGGTTTGATATCCTTGCTGTCCAAGGGACTCTCAGGAGTCTTCTCCAGCACCACAATTTGAAAGCCTCAATTCTTCAGTGCTTAGCTTTCTTTATGGTCCAGCTCTCACATCCGTACAAGACTAATGAAAAAAACAAAAAGATAACTTTGACTCTATAGACCATTATGGGCAAAGTGATGTCTCTGCTCTTTAATATTCCCTTTACTACATGGTATGTTACAGGGTTTTTGTCTCTGGTGCAAATCATATACCACTTTTCCTCTTAGCCTCTTCATTTCACATGCCTGTGTCATACTCTGTAACCCCACCTTCACTGGGTGATCTAGATATTCACAGTTGACATTATTTTGTTCTTTCCTCAGGTTTCCCCCCTTTCCTCCCTTCTCTCTTCTGCTTCTCTGCACACACACACACACATGTACATACCCCATTTTATCATTAAAGCTCTAATAAATGAACACTTGTTGAGGTGACCCTATCCTTGGGGTTGCCTGGCAAGCAACACAAAACAGTTGAGCTAGGAAGTACAAACACTGGGTTGAAACAAAAGTTCAACCTAAAATTTTACATGTCAGTCTTAGCAGCTACTGAGCACTTTAGAGATACCTTTCCTTTCAGTGGAGGGTCAACGGCACAACAGAAGATGCATAGCAGTGCTGTAAGTGGGAGTCTCTCCTGATGAAAAACACTGCTGGCAGCCTGTGGGTGTCGTGTGAGGGGTTGAATTAGTAATACTTTCAAAGAGGCAACTGGCTTCTGGAGAGTAACCAGCTTTTAAAAAAACAAACAACAACAACAACAAATTTAGGTGTTGGGCTTCCCATTTATCTCTAAATGAGGAAGGAGACCTTCTCCATTTTCCCTGACTAACTGTTGACTTCACTTTGGAACTGACAAGTTTAAACAAGATGATAATCAGATTGCTTCTGCCTATCTCATTCTTTCGGACTCAAGCCGACAATGTAATTAATGTTGCTGTAGGAGAAAGGAAAAGCATTTTTGATGAGCACTTGTTCCCTCTTTGGCTTTTACAGATGCCTTTCTTGAGAGGGTAACTGGTCTTTTTGACAGTTTAGTAAGCAAGGTATCACACACAAATGCCGTTGATGAATTTGTGTGTGTTAATTTATAGGTAAGCCAAAGTTGCCTTTGTCTTTTTTAAAATATTTTTATGGTCACAGAAAGTGAAATAAATTACATGAACAAACATAAGTTCTTCAAATGGCCCTCCCTATAATGTGTGATTTTCTTCAGCACATTTGCTTTCTGACTGTATTTCTTTGGGGAAATTAGCTACAACAAAGTGCTTGTTACACCAATAGTTACCTGGCACCTGTTATAACTAATTCCCCTCAGTATAGAGTTTCATTTCTTCTTGCCTAGATTATAAAAATAGTCTTTCAGCAGCATTCCTCCAAATTCCAGTGGACTTCCTACCTTCTCTTGTTTGGTTTCATGCTCAAAGTCTTTCAATTTCTCTTAGTTACCAAGTCAATGATGAATGCCTTATCTTGGCACTCAACATTGTCCATAGTTAGACCCAATATATTTGCTTTCCTACCCTGACACGTATATGCTTCAAATTTTGGTCTCCTAATTAAATTAGATAATTAGAGTATTCAGGCCTTGCCTATGATGTTCAGTCAACATGGATTGCTTCTGTGGTGCACATATTTACTATTCTACTCTTTTGTCAAGATCCATCTTAAATGCTGTTTCATTCGTAGTGTTTTTTTCTTTTTTCCCCTCATTTACTCTTCCTAGCATCCCATGCCCACCACCTACTACAATTATGGAGACACCATCACAACTTATTTTTTTTTCTTTGTTTTTGTACTATGACAAATGTCTAATACCTTGTGATATATGTATTCCTATGCATTTCTGTCTGCTCACAATCACCACAGAATAGGAATAACATTTATTTTTATACATAATATAATTATATAATTTTAAGATACATTGAATGGTTTGGATACTTTTATAGAGAACACACAGAAGTCTTTTTCTTACCTTCATTTTTAAAGAGCCTGATTAGATTATTATGACAAAAATTTACTGAGGATTCATTTGATGTCTTCTATAAACAAACATATTTTGTCAAGAAGACAAACCCATATCTGTTTTCAATGGCAGCGGATTTTCTTGCTAGTTATAATGGGAAACAGATTAGCCTCCTACTTTTTAGTCAAAAGAGGATTGAGGGTATTTATCATGGTTTGATTTGTTGTCTCTGAATCTACAAAAATTATATATTTATAATTATGTAAAATTCAAAAAATGTATTCTTAATTACCAGACACCTCCTATATGGCAATCTAGAGACCCTGGGCTCTTTATCTTGTAACTTTTCACTTCTCTGTAGCTTCAAGTTCCTTTCATTTAACCTATAAAATGGGAAAAATAGAAAAGATTATATCTGGGTAGCTTTAAAAGCTAAAAGCAGTATACGTTATTCTCACTCTGGTTGATTTGAAATCAGTCTTACTGCCCCATGTTACTTCCTGAGAAAGGTGCTCAGGCTGTGTGCAATGATAGGAAGAAGAGTTTAGAAGAGAGACATATATCCAGTCTCTACTAACATATAACTCTTTAAGACTTGGAATTTAAGTAGAGTTCTGTCTACTTAAATTTGATGAAAATCAGCAAATTCTTTCTGCGATGGTATGATGTTGTGATTCATGTGCCAGGAGCTAGTTGTATGTAAACAGATCCTGGATAGCTGCTTCTAATTAGAGTCATCATTGCCCCCTATCTGTGAATTATCCCTCCTGACTTCATTCTTTGGTTTAATGTAATGCATAGGTGGTATTTACTCTCGAGACAAAATGACTTCTAATGTCCATCCATATAACTTCAAGATTAAATGCCAGCCCTGGGTGTATGTTGCTTAATAGGCAATGAAGGGATCCTTGAATGTTTTAATCAAGAAAATGACTAGATAAAATCTACATTTTAAGAATACTATTCTCTTCTGTTAGAGTGTAATAATAAAATATGAAATAAACTTAATTGAAAGAGAATTAAATAGTTATTTTACTTCATTTAACATGTACTGATAAGTAATCCTTAATAATTTGAATAGTCCAGATTGCTAGCATGTGTGATTTATAAAACATTTTAATTCCACTCATGTATCTAATTATAAATCTTTAGGCCAAAAAATCTGCTGTTTTGAGATTGAAAATATGACAGGGTGAATGTATTTGACTTTATAATTCTTATATTAAAGGAATGGAAAAAATGAAAACAAGGTTAAATAGGTACATAGGTCTCTCTATCCTTTCTTTGAGATTTCTATTAAAAAAAGTCAGTGGTCACTCTTACTATTACTAATTAAAACATTGTGCTGAACATATAGTCATCGATTTTTTTTCCATTTAGGAACTTTCCCTTTATGGTTGTTATAGTTATTTAGTTGCTAAATCATGTTTGAATCTTTTGCAACCCCATGGATTATAGCCCGCCAGGCTCCTCTGTCCATAGGATTTCCCAGGTAAGGCTACTGGAAGGGGTTGCTGTCTCCTTTTCCAATGGATCTTCTTGGTTTAGGGATTGAACCAGTGCTATATTTTTATTTCCAAAAGTTTTTATCCTCATAAACTCTCCATGAATACTGTTATTGATAAATTTTTATTTTATTTTTTATTTATAGTCAGTTATGTATAAACAGGGCTCCCCTGGTGGCTCAGATGGTAAAGAATCTGCCTGCAATGTGGGAGACCTGGGTTTGATTCCTGGATTGGGAAGATCCCTGGAGGAGGGTATGACAACCCATTCCAGTATTCTTGCCGAGAGAATCCCCAGGGGCAGAGGAGCCTGGTGGGGTACAGTCCACAGTGTCACATAGAGTTGGACATGACTCAGCGACTAAGGACACCCCGTGTATAAGCAATTTTATATATTTATTCTGCCAACCTTAAGCCAATCTATATAATATTAGTTCTTCATATGTAACTTGGTCTTTCTTCAAATATTATATATGCTATAACATTGTTATCTTTTTGAAGCTAGAAATCGCATTTCTAATTATTTTATCTCCAGTATATAATAACTAATATGGAATTATACATTCAAACAGTATACAAAAATAACAGTGAATAAAGTATACATAAAGTACAATAACTTATATGCATATTATTAAAATTTATAAATTATATAAAAATCTGTATATTAAAAAGTTCTTATGTTCTTGTTGAGAAACCAACTCAGTTGTATTTATGTAGTAGAGAACATTTTCTTGATATAATTTAAGGGTGATTTTTACTTGTGTAAAATATATGCTAAAAGAAAACAACAGGATTTTAGGTAGTGAAGAATTGTACTTTTTAAAGAATATGAATCATATATGAGAAACATTGTAGCATTTGGAAAATGAGAGATTAACTATTGGATAAGCACAAAAAAGTTCGTTTTTTTTAGCAGTTCAATGAATTATTTGTGATTCTTATAATATGGACTCTAGAATCATGGAAGATAATATTGTAGAAAAGTGTCAGCATCTATCTTTTTATCAGTTCTCTCTACAAACTAAGTTATCCTTTCTCCCTAAATGATTAGTGTCATCATGACCCTACTGATACAGAATTAAGGAACTTTAGCTCCGTAATCTATAATAAGCCATTTTAAGTTCTGTTTTGGAAAATTGACTTGCCATGACCTGAATTCTGTAACAGTGGTAACTAGATCCCAATTTTAAGCCCATTTATCTAGATCTCACAAGTCTCTAGGCCTCTTAACTCAGAATCTTGAATCCTGTTTTTCTCTATTTGTTCCTGTCAAAAACCTTGTTACCTGCTTCTCAATTTTCCTTATGTTAACTGTTTGTTTTTCTACTTGCTAGAATCTCACAATGTTGCTTCTTTTTAAATAGCCCTTTCCTATGTTTGAAATATTTATTGGATTACACTTTTCTGCTGTATTAGACTTTTTTCATAAAGTTACGCTCAACTGTTTGCCTAGATTGCCAGATCTTTTACCATGCCCTCCCAATCCATATCCATGGCATTTATGTAAACAGTAAAACCCTTACATTGTCCTACTAAATCCTAAAATGTAAAGAAGAAAGTTTGTGTTAACTGTGGAATTTTGTGGAGGATTCTTGCCATGCACTAAATGTTTGTCATGCATAATACATATAGAGACAGACTGAAACAAAATATTGGCAAAAGTGATTGTGGCGAATAGCTTTCATTAGAGGTGTGACAGAACATATCAGTATTCATTAACTTGGTTGCATAAGATCTGGAGGTCAGAGAAAACTAGGATAGCTGTGTATCCTTCTTGTAGAATTCCCTTAAGCTTTATATTAGTGTTCTGGGTGAGTGCCCCAAGAACACAATGGCCAATGGGAACATAGAACTGGTTGGAAATATCTCCTTGATGTAGTCAAGTTCTTCTGTGATCCTCTGAGCAATATTACCAGAATGAGGGTCCTACACAGTTACCATTTATCTGGAGTTGATTTTGGGTTAAGCAGAAAACTAGAAAGAATAATCCAGCAGTTTTGTCAAATCCAGAGACAACACTTTATTCTTTAGATCTGCTCATATATGCCACTGCTGCTTAGACACTCAGTCATGTCCAACTCTTTGTGACCTCAAAGGTTGTACCCCTCCAGGCTCCTCTGTTCCTGGGGATTCTCCAGGCAGTGATACTGGAGTGGGTTGCCATGCCATCCTCCAGGGCATCTTCCCAAACCAGGGATCGAACGCAGGGCCTGAGCCACTAGGGAAGCCCAAGAATACTGAAGTGGGTAGTCTATCCTTTATTCAAGTGATCAAACCAGGGTCAGTCCCAGAATCAAACCGGGATCTCCTGCATTGCAGGTGGATTCTTTACCAGCTGAGCTACCAGGCAAGCCCATCCATATATGAGAACCCTACAAATTCTCTACTGGCTTTTGGGTCCTAAAACTGGTAATGTAAAAGGAAAAGTAGCTTTGCGGCTGAACACATTGTTGGAAGAGTCCCTATGCACAGTGAATCATCTCTCTTGTTTTGACAGAAAAACTCAGCCTTTGTTTGTAATTAATAAACATTTTCAAAAAGGAAAATAATGATAACATTAAGCCTATGTATTTTTCAACAATAAATGAAGACTATAACATTAAGAAGACAGAACATATTTTTAAAAATAAAATTTAACTACAAAAAATAAAATAATTGGAAAAATATATGACTTAGGAATTGGATATTTCAAAATATGAATGTTAAAAAATAAATATTCTACCCAAGTCTTGTAAAATTGGAATAAAAAGGGGACAAATTTTATTACAGAAGTCTGTTCCGAAAGTCTCTGCAGAATGAAGTTGAGGATATCTTTCAAACTGTTGAGAGAATAAGAAAATACAAGTAATAAGAGAAAGGACAATAGACAAAAGGTTAAATTATACTTACAAATATTTGATATTCCTGAAGAGACTGGGTGGAGTAGAAGGAAGAAAGGAAATATGAAAGACATACTGAAAAGAAAGCATTTATCAGCAGTTTGATGTCTGAACTTTAGGCCTTATCCTGGCAACCAGTAGATAAATGAAATTAAGAACTGCAGACAGAGAAAATTGTTATTAAGGTCCTATTTATTAGAAGTTTAATAACTTAAGTAAATATAAATAATTGTTAAACTATAATTACCATACCAAACATAGTACTAAATAAAAATCCTTATAAGTATTATTAACACATAAATAAAAAGCCAGAAATTATTCCTAATAGATAAAATAAGGGACATTTTAAAAATTCCTAATAGATTTTACACTGCTGTTTACATATGCCTGTTATGCTTCAGAAGCAGGAAAGTCTATATAGGAAGACAAGATATTGGTGTGAGAGAGGTTAAAATTCAGATCAATGACTAAGGCATAGAGACAGAGCACAGTGCAGAAATTCAGAAAAGGTCAAAAAGTAGTCAAAGAAATCATCCGTGAGGCTAGGACTTAAGAATAAGTTTCTGAGTAATTCATCATCAAGGGGATACAGGTTTAAATTCTACTTCTGTCATACACTATCTTGAGACCAGAGACTAAATATCTGACCTCCCTGAACGTCATTTCTTTGTCTATAGAAACAGAAAACATGAAACAATATAGTGTCATGGGCTGCTCACTAGGACTACGTGAGATATTGGCACAAAGCATTTGACACATGTTCTGGTACATGATAAACTCTTGATAAAATCCTCCTCAAAATTAATTGTTGTTGTTGCTATTATTTTCTTGGGCTATGTAAGTAATGCTTTGGAATACTTTGCATATAAGCTAAATGTTTTCATTGGAAGAAGCTTGATATGTGGGGCCCAGAGAGAAGCATTTATCAGTTATGGGGTATAACCATACTGTGTGTCTGAACTTCATATGTGATTTGTTTGACTTGGTGTCTTAAGAATGGCATTAACTTTGATTTTCCCGTTTCTCACTATTCTATATGGTCATAGCTACAGCTTTAGAGAAGTATTTGAATTGCTTCATTTACCTTTTTATGTTATTTCTATAACATACAGTTTGTTACTAAAATGCATATATGCCTGGTAAATAAAGTGCTTTAACATAACTGTGGTTATTTTATATTTTTATTGAAAACATTGGTTTAAACATGACTCGGTGCAGATTTTGATGGCCAGGTGTGAGGGTAGAAGTTGTGAAAGACAAGATCTATGAAGGCACTGAATCACCAGAGTACCCACTCTAGAAAGTGATACGTGTGTAAAAACATAATATCTATTTTTCTTTAAATCGGTTTACAGGTGCATTTGAGTCAAACTTAACCTGATAGGCTGTATATTTTGTTTTGTTATGAAGTAGATGGAAAAAATCTTTTCAAAGGCATTTTTGTCTTACATAGAGATTATTTTATACCCTTAATCTCAAGTCATTTATTAGCATCCAGTGATTCTTCATATAGGGATCAGAAACAGGCATCCATCGAAATTTTGGTAAAAATGAAGTTGTTTCTCCAAATATCTTCTGACATCTCATTACATCTTAAATAATTTATGGATACATTTATTGGAATTATGAGGATGCAACAACATAAAACCTGGAGAACTAGAGTTTAAATCTTAGGAACTTCTTGTCCAATTTTCAATATTATTCAGAAGCCGCTTCTATAAGTTCCCAGTCATCCAAGTCTATGCCCCAACCACTAATCCTGAAGAAGCTGAAGTTGAAAGGTTCTATGAAGACCTACAAAAAACTTCTAGAACACACACACACACACAAAAGATGTCCTTTTCATCATAGGGGACTGGAATGCAAAAGTGGAAAGTCAGGAAATACCTGGAGTAACAGACAAGTTTGGTCTTGGAGTACAAAATGAAGCAGGGCAAAGGTTAACAGAGTTTTGCGAAGAAAATGGACTGGTCATAGCAAACACTCTCTTCCAACAATGCAAGAGAGGACTCTACACATGGACATCACCGTTAATACTGAAATGAGATTGATTTTATCCTTTACAGTCAAGGATGGAGAAGCTCTGTATAGCCAGCAAAAACAAGATGGGAGCTGACTGTGGCTCAGATCATGAATTCCTTATTGTAAAATTCAGATTTAAATTGATGAAAGTAGGAAAAACCACTAGACCATTTAGGCATAAGCTAAATCAAATCCCTTATGATTATACAGTAGAAGTAACAAATAGATTCAGGGGTTAGATCTTATAGATAAAATATCTAAAGAACTATGGACAGAGGTTCATGGCATTGTACAGGAGGCAGTGATCAAGACCATTGCCAAGAAAAAAAAATGCAAAAAGGCAAAATGATTGTCTTAGGAGGCCTTACAAATAGCTGAGAAAAGAAGAGAAGCTAAAGGAAAAGGAGAAAAGAAAACAGATACCCATTTGAATGCACAGTTCCAAAGAATAGCAAGGGGAGATAAGAAAGCCTTCCTCAGTGATCAATGCAAAGAAATAGAGGAAAACAATAGAATGGGAAAGACTGGAGATCTCTTCAAGAAAATTAGAGATGCCAAGGGAACATTTCATGCAAAGATGGGCACAATAAAGCTGAATGCCAAACAATTGATACTTTTGAACTGTGATGTTGGAGAAGACTCTTGAGAGTTCCTTGGACCACAAGGAAATCAAACCAGTCAACCCTAAAGGAAATCAGTCCTGAATATTCACTGGAAGGACTGATGCTGAAGCTGAAGCTCCAATACTTTGGCCACCTGATATGAGGAATTGACTCATTGGAAAAGAACCTGCAGCTGGGAAAGATTAAAGGCAGGATGAGAAGGTGATAACAGAGTATGAGATGGTTGGATGGCATCACCGACTCCATGGACATGAGTTTGAGTAAGTTCTGGGAGTTGGTGCTGGACAGGGAAGCCTGGCAGTGTTGCAGTCCATGGGGTAGTAAAGAATTGGACATAACTGAGCGACTGAACTGATGTGTCCAACAGCTATTGAAGAGACAACTGTTAGTAATTTTAAAAGTGTGATTAGCATTGACTCAAATATAATATTGCAAGTAAGTTGGGAAGTGTGTTGGCAGGAGAAGAGGAAGGTAAAGTGTATGAGAAAACAAAGATATATATTTTTTGAAGGTCTCTCAGAATGCTCAACTGTTGAGGTTTTGCTTTGCTTCATTGACTGTTGCAGATATTTATCTCCCATAACTGGTAACAGTACCTAGCCCAGGCTGTTATGTACAGCTCTCAAGCCTACTATGAGTTTCATCATTTGACTCCCCAACCTCTTTTATGTTTTTTAAGAATTTTAGAACAAAAGTATAACCTGGGCTTTTCCATATTTCCATCCTGGAACTGAACATCCTCTGTCATCATGAGACAGAGAAAAGTTAACTGGAAAAGGGGAAAGCATAACATGTGACTCTCACGTCAGATGTCCTTAGCAGAAAATCTAGGATAAGAAATTCAATCAAAAATTTTAAGTGACAACAAGCACCATGAAATTTGGTGTAACAGATGGTCTACTTGGGTAATTTCTTAGAATAAAGTTTGTGATAGACTTAAGGCAATCTAGTCAATTAATGACTATGATGGAGTAAAAAATTAACTTAGAAAAATAAAGTCTGGCAATAGTAACAATTACTTTTGAGTAACAACTTATTTGGATAGACTTCTAATATATGTGTGTTATTACTTTACTTTCAGAAAATTGTATTGGTATTTCAAAGATTGAATATCTCTGAAGATTTAGAAAATTTGCTATTGCAATCAAGTTTTTTTGTATATTCCTGTGATAAGCATAGTACCTCAACCTAGTATTTGAGAATCCAATAAGTTATTTCAAATTAAAAAGAATAGTTGCGAAATACTTACCCCTTCTATCTCATCTCTTCCTTCTCTTTCTCTCTTTTAGTGTTTTCCATTGTCATTCTATTTCTCCTTCAGTTATCCCAAGCTTATTTGAATCTCAAGACATTACATATAGTATGTCCTCCATGGACATTGCTCCCCCCACTCTCTATTTTTACATGGTTGCCTACTTGTTGCTGTTAGATGAAAGATCGAAATTTTCCTTTTGTTTCACATACTGCCTGTGTGTGTACAGACATACAGTCATTTTCTTCATAGTACTTAAATGTTTAGATGGAAGAATATTGTCTGTTTTTTCTTATTGGTTGTATGTCTCCAGCTATTCCTACAGACCAGTAACCTTTTTGTCCTCACTAGTTAGGTGTATAAATTAGTATCTACTTGGAGTGAGGACGCCATAAGCATTTATTGAATGAATGGAGCCTTTTAACAAGGCAAATAAGAGAGTTATCCACCTAGATACCCAGGAAATGTTTTCCAATTATATCTTATTTAGTGTTTTCTCTAACATTTTGTTGACTTTGGCTGATAGATTTTGGCTATTTCTTCATTAGCTAGTATTATGATGAATAGAACTTAAATAGGTATATGTTATTATTATGTAGGAATTCATAGGACTGAAGATTATTGTAGATACCCTACTAAAAGGGCAGAAAATTTGTGTTAAAATTATGTATAGACACTCTTTTTAACCCTTGGGTATTGTGTGATCTGGATATTTATAATTAAGTTTGGCTTAATGTATTGTTGCCATTTGGTAAATATATTTAAATCAATTCCTATGTTTTTATGACTGAAGATAGCTGTTGATACACACATATATAGCAGGTTTTGGAGGCCAGAATACTTATTTATGAAGCATTGCATATTTAACTGTCAATGATTCGTATTTAGAAAGCATTTATATTTAAATATGTTCTATATTAGAGAACTACCAAATGCCTAAGTCCTACTGCATATTTTAAATTTTCCAAGGATGGTTGAAAGTGTAAGATGCTAATTATCTTTTTCTGATGTGTTGGTGTTATTAAAATCATATCATGATAACTTATCATTTACATGTAAATCTTGTTAAAATTTCAAAGCCTAGTGCTGAAAATATAAAATAAGTATATTTAATATAATTGACATTAGATTGCTATTTTCCACAATTTTTCTGAAGGTAATAAGAGAGATCCACTTTTGCATGCCTCTTCAAATAGCATTTTGAATTCTATCAACATCACACTCCTTTTATCCCCAGTAGTTGAAGTCCCAAAAGACTATCTCACCACAAAAATAACATCTGAAATATCAACTCTATGCATATAAATTCAGTTGGAAGGAGAAAACTCTTCATGACTTTAGAGATGTCAATTTTATTACAAACTGTTTCTTCTAGACACAGCTATGTGAGCATGTGAGAATATATGTGCAAATTAATGTGTAATTCTTTCATTTTCCATTATAACTCAGTGTGCAAAAGAACTGTATAAATGCAAGTATACAGCAAAATCAAGGGTTCCAAAATCAACAGGTATACCTGTTTATATGTGGATTCTTTATATCTTAATTCTAAATTTATCTCAGATAATTCAGGTTAACAAATGATATGAAAGCACTCATATTTCTCCATCTGTTTGTGTCCTCTTTGATTTCTTTCATCAGTGTTTTATAGTTTTCTATATACAAGTCTTTTGTTTCTTTAGGTAGAAATACTCCTAAGTATTTTATTCTTTTTGTTTCGATGGTGAATGGAATTGTTTCCTTAATTTATCTCTCTGATTTCTCATGTTAGTGTATAGGAATGCCAGGGATTTCTGTGTGTTGATTCTGTATCCTGAAACTTTGCTATATTCACTGATTAGGTCTAGTAATTTTCTTGTAGAGTCTTTAGGGTTTTCAATATAGAGGATCATGTCATCTGCAAACAGAGAGAGTTTTACTTCTTCTTTTCCAATTTGGATTCCTTTAATTTCTTTATCTGCTCTGATTGCTGTGGCCAAGACTTCCAAAACTATGTTGAAAAGAAGTGGTGAGAGTGGACACCCTTGTCTTGTTCCTGATTTCAGGGGGAATGCTTCCAGCTTTTCACCATTGAAGATAATGTTTGCTGTGGGTTTGTCATATATAGCTTTTATTATGTTGAGGTATGTTCCTTCTATTCCTACTTTTTGGAGGGTTTTTATCATAAATGGATGTTGAATTTTGTCAAAGGCTTTCTCTGCATCTATTGAGATAATCATGTGATTTTTATTTTTCACTTTGTTAATGTGGTGTATTACATTGTTTGATTTGTAAATACTGAAGAATCCTTGCATCCCTGGGATAAAGCCTACTTGATCATGATGTATGATCTTTTTGATGTGTTGTTGGATTCTATTTGCTAGAATTTTGTTGAAGATTTTTGCATCTAAGTTCATCAGTGATATTGGCCTGTAGTTTTCTTTTTTTGTGGCATCTTTGTCGGGTTTTGGAATTAGGGTGATGGTGGCCTCATAGAATGAGTTTGGAAGTTTACCTTCCTCTGCAATTTTCTGGAAGAGTGGATTGGAAGAATCATATAGTGAAAATGAGTATACTACACAAAGCAATCTATAGATTCAATGCAATTCCTATCAAGCTACCAGAGGTCTTCTTTAAAGAATTAGAACAAATAATTTCTCAATTTGTATGGAAATACAAAAAACCTCGTATAGCCAAAGCAATCTTGAGAAAGAAGAAAGGAACTGGCGGAATCAACCTACCTGACTTTAGGCTATACTACAAATCCACAGTCATTAAGACAGTATGGTACTGGCACAAAGACAGAAATATAGACAAATGGAACAGAATAGAAAGCCCAGAGATAAATCCACAACCTATGGACACCTTATCTTTGACAAAGGAGGCAAGAATATACAATGGAGAAAAGACAACCTCTTTAACAAATGGTGCTGGGAAAACTGGACAGCCACTTGTAAAAGAATGAAACTAGAACACTTTCTAACACCATACACAAAGATAAACTCAAAATGGATCAAAGATCTAAGCATAAGACCAGAAACTATAAAACTCCTAGAGGATAACATAGGCAAAACACTCTCTGCCATAACCCAAAGCGGGATACTCCATGACCCACCTCCCAGAATACTGGAAATAAAAACACGAATAAACAAATTAAAATTAAAAGCTTCTGCACAACAAAGGAAACTATAAGCAAGGTGAAAAGACACCCTTCAGAATGGGAGAAAATAATAGCCAATGAAGCAACAGACAAACAATTAATCTCAAAAATATACAAACAACTCCTGCAGCTCCATTCTAGAAAAATAAACGACCCAATCAAAAAGTGGGCCAAAGAACTTAACATACATTTCTCCAAAGAAGACATGAAAATGGCTAACAAACACATGAAAAGATGCTCAACATCACTCATTATCAGAGAAATGCAAATCAAAACCACAATGAGGTACCACTTTACACCAGTCAGAATGGCTGCCATCCAAAAGTCTACAAGCAATAAATGCTGGAGAGGATGTGGAGAAAACGGAACTCTCCTACACTGTTGGTGGGAATGTAAACTAGTACAACCACTATGGAAAACAGTGTGGAGGTTCCTTAAAAAGCTGCAAATAGACCTGCCATATGACCCAGCAATCCCACTGCTGGGCATATACACCGAGGAAACCAGAATTGAAAGAGCCACCTGTACTCCAATGTTCATCGCTGCATTGTTTACAATAGCCAGGACATGGAAGCAACCTAGATGCCCATCAACTGATGAATGGATAAGAAAGCTGTGGTACATATACACAATGGAATATTACTCAGCATTAAAAAAAAATCCCTTTGAATCAGTTCTACTCAGATGGACCGAACTGGAGCCCATTATCCAGAATGAAGTAAGCCAGAAGCAAAAACAACAATACAGTATATTAACACATATATATGGAATTTAGAAAGACAGTAACGAGAATCCAACATGTGAGACAGTAAAAGGAATGCAGATGTATAGAATAGACTCGTGGACTCTGTGAATGAGGGAAAGGGTGGAATGATATGGGAGAATGGCATTGAAACATGTTAATTATCATATGTCTAATCAATCGCCAGCCCAGGATTGATTCTCCGGGCTGGTGCATCAAGATTTCCCGGGGAGGAGGGAGGAGGGAGGGGGGAGGGAGGGGTTTCTGGAGGGGAAGCATATGTAAACCCATGGTGATATCATGGCATTGTATGACAAAAACAATAAAAGGGAGGAAAAAAAAAAAAGAAAGCACTCATAATCCCAAAGTTTTCCTCTTCTTTCTCTGTTTTGTCTTTGATTTCTTAAAATCTGACAAACCAATTAAAAATGTCCTACCTCTTTCTCTTCTTCCTCCCACTTCTTATACACACCCGTACACACACAATAACAACCCTGAATTTCTCATTTTTATTCCTTTTTTTGTTTTAAAATTAGTTAGCATGATCTTCCTGGTCATTTACACTTAAAAGCATACATTCAAATCTACCTTCTCCTCATCTCACACTTTCATTAATAAATAATAGTAAACTAAAATCCACCTATGGCACACATGCACCCAGTTCATTTCCATCTCTCTATTGTTTCCTAAATCAAGACAGCCTGGATTGTTTTTTCAGTTTCTTTTCCCCACTACTTGATTTATCCTATATAGCTCACTAGGGAAAAAAAAAACAGAGCACAGCTACAATGATGATGCTTGTCCTCCTGCAAAAGCTCCATGACTCTTTATACTTCTTATTGCACTTTAAAATCAATCAATTATACTTATTGCAAAAATTCAAACTGAAAAATATGCAGAAAGAGGGATAAAAGTCCTTCTTCATCACTATCAATTTCTTATAATACCATTCCCTTCTCTGTTAACATCTGACGATTAATTAGGATAGCAGGCTTCCACGTCGAGTTTTGAATGGCACCTGTGGTGTATATGTGTGTGTGTATAAATAGTTTGTGACCATATTAAAAAGAGATACTGGTATTATTAGTTCACCATTCACTTTTTAATAACTAGATGAATTCAATTTATGTAGCCATTTTGTTTTTCATTAGGAAAGTGGGCATAGTGTTTTGAACATAGAAACATATTGTTACATTGCATTGTTTATATTTTACCAATATAAAACCAAATATTAATTTTAACATATTTTAGTTTATAAAATTGTAAATTATTAAAATAATTAAAGCATTGTTTTTGTCTAAGTGTTTTATTTACTATAGAATCAAACATAGAGTTTTAGATTAGGTGCTCAATAAATATTTGAATCATTTAATGTATTATATTTATACATTTCATTTTAATTGACTTAAAAACTTGGGGACACAAAACTTATTTTAAACCTGTTCTGATATATTAACAGTATTGGACAAAGTGATCTTTATTAAAATATATGGTAAATCAGGAAATAAATGATCTTTTTCCTTTTTATCCTTCCTATTCTATACTCTGATGCCTGCTATTAAAATTTAAAGATATGCATTTTTAGAAACACCTCTGCGTAGTTTATATGCACAACTGAGATTAAGAACTACTACCTTTCAATGATTTGCAGTTAATATTACTTAATATTTGTGATTTAGAATATATTTTTCAGATTGAATTAAAATCTGTTCAGAGCTTATAAAGGACTCTTAAAACTCAACAAAATTTGACAGATGGTTAACTATTATTTAAAAATTATCAAATTTTTATTAAATTTATTAAATTCATAATATATTTGTAATAATTAAAAGAAAATTCAGCAAAGTAGGAAAAGAAAGGAACTTTTTTGATTCTTTAAAAATAACGAAAGTACCTTATAACACTCCCCTGCAGACACCAAACTTAAAATACTTAATCTCCCAAAAGAACATTAAAATCTTTACTTTTAAGTAGAGGCTCAAGATGTGGGTTCTCATTATCACCAATGCTGTTTAATTTCATTCTGGAATTCTTAGAGCAAACAGGCTGGAAAAAGATATAAAACCTAAAGGAACTAAAGAGAAGATGCCAGCTTTCATTAAAGTGGGTAATATGAACATGTGTTAGGAAATTGTAAAATTTACAAGCATATTATTAAAATTAAAATACTTTAGCAAACTTTCTTAATAAAATATCATATATTATATCCACAGCATACTATATTATAGTTAGAATTAATTATAGTTACATGCAATATAGAAATGAATCATAAAAAAACTATAGAGTTGAAAACACAGGTAAACAACAATGTTTGAAGTATGCATAACCAACTAGTAAAACTATAAAATAGGAATTAAGAAGGTAAAAGTAAAGGTAGATTTAAAGGTTCAGTTGGGAAGAGGTGTAATAATGAAGATAAGGTATGTTTGGACTGCAGGCATCTTTGCTGTGATAATTACATGGCCAATCTCTTTATAAATGTGTACTAAGCAAATCATTTATATTTTATAAATTTTATTCTATTGTATTATTTTACAAAATAAAGTCTAAAAAATAACTTGGACTCAGGGATAAGTTTGGAAAGGTTATAATACATAGGTGGACAGAAATGATAAAGTCAGCTCCATTTCACAATCAAAGACTACTTGACAAATTACCTGTGTAACGGGTATTTTGCCAATAGTTGTCTTAATTTAAAAACATATATATATATATATATATATATACTCATATATATTATATGTATATTTACATAATCCTCTGCTGTAAGACCAAGTACCAAAGGGATACAAAATACAAGTAGTTCAAAGATTAGTACTTTGATCTGAGATTTCATACCTCATATTTAGAAATTTTTTTTGGACAAACACACTTGCACCTTCTGGAAACATAGCTTGAGTTTAATTTGTGTCATCTGGGGAAAAAAATGATAGACACTCAGGTATGATTTAGTGTCATATATATGATTTAATTATATATATTTGCATGAATTCTTTAATTTTAAGAAACTACATTATCTCTCAAATAGAGTGTTAACCGCTAAATTGTGCTTTGGTTTTAAAAATGAATATGTTGTAAATAAGCTGTACTTAATATTCTAAAATACTATTTCTATTAGATTTTTCAAAGAATTTGTAAAACAATGGTGGCAGTAACTTTATTGATATTCTATTTTACAATATGTTTTCATCTCCCAAACCATCATAAAAATAGATCAGTTTAACATTAATAAAATTACATTTTTTTTTTTGCTGAAAAACAGTAGGTACAGTTGTATTTTTGCCTGAATTTGAGAAGTGTATATACTGTGGCTACAGTAGCTACACAAGCTATTTGTCTGTATTTATAGAAGGATCAATATCCAATTCTTAGATGAGAGCATCTTCTTTTGAAGATGTGGTAAAGAATGTCAAACCTAATTAACTTGATCTATTATAAATTTATCAAAAATATAATGGATGACAGCATCAAACTGTTTCATGATTACCACTCACAGATGGGCAAAGTTTCATAAAAAGACCATATATGGCATAGTACAGTCTTTTTCTATTTGAGGAGAAATAAACAAATCTATCGGAAATCATTATATTGCCAGCACCTATAAAAATAATATAGGGAGTTTTCTAAAATCTAAGTTCCCTCACAGAATATTATTTCCTTCCTTTAGATGTCATTTGGTAATAATTATTTTGAATCATGCATGTTTGTGACAATAGGAAGAACACCAAATGAAAGCGATTTCTATAGTAATTTCTATAATGTTCTGAAAATCAAAACAAAAATTTCATTTATGGCACTTAATATTTTAACATGTTTAATAATCATGATAATAGCTTTTTTGTTTATTCTTAACACAATTCACAACTCCCTTCTTTTGAAAATTAGGCTATTCCACCACACAGAATGTTCCAGTGGCAGGTACTAGTATGAAATCGCTCCATTTCAGATTGAGATAGAACTGTTATATAATTAGAGTTTGATATTCAGAGATCATTTTGTAATTTGTATTTCTAAATTAGTAAAATATTAAATATACAAAATATATTGTCAGCAATGCTATGCGGTGAGGGTTTGCTAGACTGCTATGGACAGAACTTCATAGTTTCCTGTGAATCAAGCAGGCCTACTGTTTCAGTTCATTTCAGTTCAGTTCAGTTGCTCAGTTGTGCCCAACTCTTTGTGACTCCATGGACTGCAGTATGCCAGGCCTCTCTGTCCATCACCAACTCCCAGAATTTACTCAAATTCATGTCAATTAAGTTAGTGATGCCATCCAACCACCTCATCCTCTGCCGTCCCCTTCTCCTCCCACTTTCAATCTTTCCCAGCATCATGGTCTTTTTAAATGAGTTAGCTATTTGCATCAGGTGGCCAGCGTATTGGAGTTTTACCTTCAGCATCAGTTCTTCCAATGAATATTCAGGACTGATTTCCTTTAGGGTGGACTGGTTGGATCTCCTTGCAGTCCAAGGGACTCTCAGGAGTCTTCTCCAGCACCACAGTTCAAAAGCATCAATTCTTCGGTGCTCAGCTTTCTTTATAGTCCAACTCTCACATCCATACATGACTACTAGAAAAACCATAGCTTTGACTAGATGGACCTTTGTTGGCAAAGTAGTATCTTTGCTTTTAATATGCTATCTAGGTTGGTCATAACTTTCCTTCTAATGAGTAAGCATCTTTTAATTCCATGGCTGAAGTCACCATCTGCAATGATTCTGGAGCCCCCCAAAATAAAATCTGTTTCTATTGTTTCCCCATCTATTTGCCATGAAGTGATGGGACCAGATGCCATGATCTTAATTTTCTGAATCTTGAGTTTTAAGCCAACTTTTTCACTCTCCTTTTTCACTTTCAAGAGGCTCTTTAGTTCTTCATTTTCTGCCATAAGGGTGGTGTCATCTGCTTATCTGAGGTTATTAATGTTTCTCTCAGAAATCTTGATTCCAGCTTGTGTTTCATCTAGCCCAGCATTTCTCATGATGTACTCTGTATATAAGTTAAATAAGCAGGGAGACAACTGACAGCCTTGATATACTTCTTTCCCTATTTGGACCAGTCTGTTGTTCCATGTCCAGTTCTAACTGTCGCTTCCTGATCTGCATACAGATTTCTCAAGAGGCAGGTCAGTGGTCTGGTATTCCCATCTCTTTCAGAATTTTCCACAGTTTCTTGTGATACATACAGTCAAAGGCTTGAGCATAGTCAATAAAGCAGAAATAGATATTTTCTAAACTCTCTTGCTTTTTTGATGATCCAGTGGATGTTGGCAAATTGATCTCTGATCCCTCTGCCCTTTCTAAATCCAGCTTGAACATCTGGAATTTCATCATGCACATACTGTTGAAGCCTAGCTTGAGAGAATCTTGGCCTACTATTTGTTCATACATAATTAATATATATCCACCTGTTCTGTTCTAATACATTTCTAGAATACAGAGTTTGGTTTCTAAAGCAAGTTCTTAGGAGTCTCATGCTTCATTAGTCAAACCATATTTCATTAGTAAAAAGCAAAGCTTACAAATAAAACTTGTTAAGAGAAATTATGAATTTTTATTATGGTCATCAATTAAATGAACATCTATGAGGGGAAGGCATGCATAATTACACAAAAAGTAAAATTACATTTTTTGAGTTAACTATACACCTTAGGGGCTTCCCAGGTGGAGCTAGTGGTAAAGAACCCACCAGTCAAGACTTAAGAGAGGTGGGTTTGAAACCTGTGACACGACGATTTCCTGGCGGAGCCATGGCAATCCACTCTAGTATTCCTGCCTGGAGAATCCCATGAGCAGAAGGTACTGGCAGGCTGTGGTCCATAGGGTTGCAAAGAGTGGGACACGACTGAAGCAACTTAGCACACATGCATGCATGCATATACCTTAGGGATATGATATCAACAAAATGCCTTTACTTTACATTGCTGTCTAATTTTATGCCTTGTAGGAGTTACAATTTAATTAAATTTATGTTTTTATGTTAATTTAAACTAGGTTGCCACTAGGATTGCCACTAATTCCCCAAATATTTATTGAGTGTATTTTATAGTTCAGGTGATTTTCTCTAGGTTTTAGAGATGAAGTTGTGAAGTCAGAGCAGTTGCTTCTTTTCAGAGTTTATATTCTGATGGAGAGAGGAAAAAAAATGAGATGACTTCAGATAGCAGTAATCTCTACGATAAGATAAAATTATGTACATTAACAGTGCCTGCAGGTGTACTTATTTAGATATTGTGGTTAATAAAGTTCTCTTTGAGATGTGGCAACTACATGAGCTGAATTCTGTACTAGAAATTGGCAATATCAAAGTCTAGAAAAAGAACTTTTCAGGCAGAGTGAGCAATGGGGGCAAGAGCCATAATGTAATAATTATGAGAACAATTATAAGGCCAGTGTTGGTGAATCCTGAAAAAGCAAGGTGGGAAAATTGTAAGATATATTCTGAAAAAAGTAGACAAGGACTAGTTTAGTAAAACTAAATTAGTTTTAGTTTTGCCCTTTTGTGACATGGCAACAAGTTTGAATTCTGGTCTCTATATAATAGAGAAGGGAATATTATGATCTGAGTGACATTTCAAATGCATTTCAGTTTGGTATGGGGAATAAATTGCAGACACCAGTTATAGGTTATTACTCTGGTTTAGGCCAAATATATTTGCAATAGCTACAAATACTGCAATTGTTTAAAATTATCTCTGCCAGGGGCTGTTTATCTGGAGAAAAAATGTCTTAGGAGAGAAATTGATTTGAATCTTCTTTTTTCTTTTTGTTTCACATGGTTTGAATGATATGCTTAAACTGTGTTCTATGCAATCTTTTGACAATACTTTTCAGCTTTTTATAATAAAGTAAAAAATCAAGCAATGATAAATATATGCATATATATGTATATATGCATATATATGTGTATATATATGCATATATACACATCTTGCTAATATTTTTAGGCGATATAATAGTTTCTATAGTACAGGATTCTTTTAGGATAAGCTAAAGGATTTTATGTTTGACTTCTTTTGGAAAGAAAGGCTCTTCAAAGAACCTAAAGATCAAAAATATTTCAAACACTATTTTACTCAAATTATTTTCTATTGATCCTTCTCTTAAGGATGGAAAATTACTAATTTTTCTAACTCTTAGAAACCATCTTCAATTCTGTAATTGATTAGATTGAGCTCCTCAGATCTGTTTAAAGAAACATTGCTAGGAAAATTTATTGATAGGCATCTTCAAAAAGAGGATCCACCTATGCTGAATCAGTTGAGTCTTTAATGTGGTAATCAACATCACTGTATAGTTTTAAAAGAAAGAATATAAGCTGAACTTCTCATGAGTATTTCCATATGGAACAGTTTTTGCTTCAAATAGTGCTATTCACCCCTATCCCACAGAACACCATTTGAGAAGGCACACACACGCACATGTATATATGCAAAGTCAAAGTGATAGTCACTCAGTTGTGTCCAACTCTTTATGACCCCATGGACTTTAGCCCACCAGGCAAGAATATTGGAGTGGGTAGCCATTCCCTTTTCCAAGGATCTTCCCAACCCAGGGATTGAACCTGGATCTCACATGTTACAAGCAGATTTATTATAGTCTGAGCTACCAAGGAAAATATATATACATACATACCTACATACATATATATATATATATATGTCTTATATGTAGAAATATACATATATTCTTTTTTCTATAGCTGGCTTTATATGAATACTATTTATAATTGCTTGAAATATAGGTTCAGTCTTGCTGCACAATCAGTTCAGTTCAATTCAGTTCAGTCGCTCAGTCATGTCCTACTCTTTGTAACCCCATGAATCACAGCACGCCAGGCCTCCCTGTCCATCACTAGCTCCTGGAGTTTACCCAAACTTATGTCTGTCAAGTCCGTGATGCCATTCAGCCATCTCATCCTCTGTCGTCCCCTTCTCTTCCTGCCCTCAATCCTTCCCAGCATCAGGGTCTTTTGCAATGAGTCAAATCATTGCATGAAGTGGCCAAAGTATTGGAGTTTCAGCTCCAACATCAGTCCTTCCAATGAACACCCAGGACTGATCTCCTTTAGGATGGACTGGTTGGATCTTCTCACAGTCCAAGGGACTCTCAAGAGTCTTCTCCAACACCACAGTTCAAAAGCATCAATTGGTGGTTGTTAAGGCCACCTCTGTTTTTTAGCAAAACAATGATTATTTTAAAAGCAATTTTTTTACTTTTTATTTGCTAGTTTGTCTTCTTATTACATGATTTGATTTCTTTTATGATCTTACATAGTTTTCATATTATTCTAGAAGATAATATGTAAAAATTACCTAAAATTCAATAGCTAGCTCCATTTTCCATTCAACATTAAATGTCCTCTTTTACATTAATGAGATATAGATAATAGACAAAATGAATAGTCAATGAGCAATCAACCAATAGATTAGCAATTTTTACTTATGGACTACTTGGGATTGGTATTATTCTTGGGGTTATCTCATTGGAGGAAAAAATGTGTGATATAGTCTAGAAAATATACTGGAAGATTATGGGAATTCCAGATGTTTTATAATACGCTGAACAAAATCATCTTGATTTTTTAAAAAAGTAAGATGTATTCATCAATAAATGTATAAAAGCAAATAAACAAAAAGGAATACTTGTTCTTCACATTAATGCAGAACTTTTACATTTCATGCACATTTTATTTTCCACTTCCAACAATAAAAGAGCTTAATGGTAATATTGTTGCACTTTTATTTTGGCTTTGATCTTTATTTAACATTTAATATTATTTTTAAAAATTGTAGGTAAACTATATCATGTTCTGTTGGACCTGCTTTCTTTTTTAATAGTCATATTTTGAGCTTAGTGCTAAAACATGTTTAAAGCTAATAAGCAGAGGAAAACACATAAGAAGAAAGTAGAATAATCTTAGAAGCATGGTTTAACCAATCTCTCATGAAGAGAAGATCTCTCCATGTGCTCTGCCTAGCCTTATTACCTCAGTCACTAGTACTGGACACCCCTTCTCTTTGCTGTGGCTTCTCTCTTTGTATTAGTATTCAGCGGCTCTCTTCTTCCTGAATACACCATTCAAAATTATGACATATTAATCACAGACATTAGAGATGGAAATGATCTATTACTGTAGGTCATCTAGTACTCTCCAGAGGCCAATCCTTGCTGTATTATCCTGTGCTTTTCACGGTTTATTTGAAATGATTCAAGAAATGAAGATTTCCCCCATTTCCTTATTACGCAATCAGTTTCCCCATGGAATTCACTCTGCTTTGATACTCTAACCAGTTGCTAACAAGCAAACCATTTCTTGACACATGGAAAATTGCACAGACTTGTAATACCTCAGGCACACTGTGCTCTTTAACACTATTATTAATATGTTAACAGGTGGAAACTTATTATCATCTGACTGCTTGGGGTGTGAAATGTCTTATACTCATTTCATTTTCAGTCCTTTGTAGTTTATAGTTACACTTGATTAAAGGTGGTACTGTGAAAACTTCAAGTAGTTTTAATTCAGGATGAAAATACTGTGAACTACATTCAGAAATGTATTAGATATTGATTCTCACATGGCCTTAGCCTCTGTCTAATATGAACCCCAAAGCAAAAATTTTGAAACAGTATGGGAAACATCAATTAACAACCAAATTCTAGCCAAAATTAGTAAAACAAATGCTTTGAAAGAGCTATGGAACAGTAATAGGAAAATACTAAAAGCCAACTTAAAATACTGATATATTAGGTTTCCAAATAGAGATTTTGAGAAGATTGATGATGAGTGCTACTCTTTTTAGGTTGTAGCTTATCTGTTGTTGTTCAGTCGCTAAGCTGTGTCCTACACCTGAGATCCCATGGACAGCAGCACCGCAGGCTTCCCCGCCCTTCACTATAGCTTAGGTGTTTTGCTCTATATTCCCAAGCCAAGTACATACTGGAGAAGAATGCTTATATTAGGGATGCTGTTGTAAAAGAAATTTTACATCCCTATTTCCTTCTCCAGGATATCTTCCCAACCCAGGGATTGAACCCAGGTCTCCTGCATTGTAGGAAGATGCTTTGTAGGAAATAGCAACCAACTCCAGTATTCTTGCCTGGAAAATCCCATGGACGGAGAATCCTAGCAGGCTACAGTCCATGCATGGGATCACAAAGAGTCAGACACAAATAGCAGTAGTACCTGGAAATAAATACAGTATTTTTATCCTAAGTAATATTAAGAGGAAGATTGTAGTTACACAATAAAACATTCTTTATCTTAAATATAAATAGAAAGTTGATACAGTATGTAGCCATTTAAAGGATGCCTCTGTGATGATATTATCAGTTAATCTCATGTCTCCTTAGTTATGGGGTAAAATTACGTTTCATAATGGGCCAGTTGAATTTAATCTAATTTAGTCATTGTTAGCCTAAAGTTGAATCCCAGCTTAGAGACTAACAGAAAATACAGAAAGAAGGATAGATCTCATTCCCTAGAAATTCTAGTCCTCCAGAAGCTGCCTTTTGCTACAATAGATGTGACCTCATGTCCTTATGTTGTGTTCTCAAATTTTCAGTCTTAAGATTATATCATTCAAAATTTGCCAGGAAAGAGTTTGTCTAACTGAGCTTGAAGCATCTTTGTCTCCTCAATGTACTGGGGATAAGGAGGATTTGGTGCTTTTTCTATTGGTAGGAATTAACTCCCTCCCACCAAGTCTATACATGATCCATACATCTCTGAAAGAGAGGTATGAATATAGAAAGTGAGTAGAGGTAACTGGGGCTTCTTTTCTGGTGACACTATCTTTTCTCATATGGTTTTAATAATCTACTGTTAACATGTAAATATTATATGAATGCTAATGTTGAAAATGTCATGATCTGAAAATTCTAATAATTTCTTTCATTTGGATAGTCATTTTTATTCATTGCTCAGAAAAAAATAAGGCATTTACCTCAAAAGTTTTGTCCATAATGAAAGGTCATAGAATATAATCTCCACTTTTTACTATATGAAAAATAATATTATGAAATTTAGAAGGCTATTTTAAAGGTTAAATATGGCAATAAATATATGGCACATAGAATATATCTGGCACTTAATAATGAGTGCAGGTTATGTTTTATTCTCGAGACCTAAAAATATACTTTAGAAAGTATTGTTGCTGCTATCAATATTACTTTTGATAACAACAATATTGTTATTCTTTAATTTTACTGCATGTAGTGTATAGTAATGTGAAATTGTACAGTCTGAATTTCAGATTAAATTTGACTGCCACTGGTAATTTACTGTAAACATACACATGTTAATATATAGTACATTTACAATAGATATACACAGACCTCATTCTCTGCTATAAAGTTCCATCTACAATAATATTCATATATAATGAATACGCATAACTAAGTTTATATTATTTGTTTATTGTCTTATAAACAATAAGCCAGTTGCCTACCCTTGCAAAATAGAGGACAATGAAGGTAGTCACATATTTTATCTTGTTTAATGTTATATTGGTAGTCTTCACCAGTGCCTGGCACATAATAAATACTTAATAAACTGTTTTTGGAAACTATACTGAGTCCCCAGAAACACAGGCTCAATTAAACTCTTCTGAAGCATTTTTAATTTTAGGCACATTCCTTTTTCTCCTCCATCAACACTCACACAGACAAACAAACACATGCATACACATACAAATATACACACTTACACACACATTACCCAGATTTTAAAATTAGCATATGTAGAAGACACAGATGTTTCTTAGTTGATTTTTGTCTTTGCTAACTCTTTTGTACTACGTGCTTATATATCTTATTTTAAAACATATTCATATTTTAATAAACTATATATATACAATCAGCCTCTAATTTTATCAATTCTTTACTAGCAATGAATCTTAGATTCTTTATTTTTCTACTTTGATTGCCATGAACGTAGTCTAAGCTCTAACACCTTTATTTCATACTTTGGTTTCTGCAGTATCTTCTTCAACTCTAGTCTTTGCTGTATCTCTTTAAGTTATATTCTCCTCTGTCCCATATGAATCACCTATGAATCCATACTGTTTACCAAGGATAGTGTCTTCCATGGACTCCTCTATTTATGCCCTTTCTTTTCCTCAAAATCATTAGCAACGAGTGGTAGGAAAAAATTACAAGTTGAAAAACAGCATGAGGAAAGAGTACAAAAATGAGAATGCTATTATGAGAGGCACAAGGGAGAAAAACTGATTACAGTGTTGAGGGGCACACCATATTAGGTTGGATTGTTGTTAACCTTACATACATAAGAACTGACTTTTGATTCACTGACACATTTAAAGCAGTAGGAAAAGACAGTAATGTAAAACATGCCAGATATGCCAAAATAGCAGCAACACTGTAGTTATAGTGACAATGACATTAAAAGCTCATTCTTTCCAGACACTTTCCTAGTGCTTTGTCCCCATTATTTCATATGTATCTCTTCATAATCTTTTTTTCTTTTCCTTTATTATTTTTATATTTATTTTTATTGGTTTTGCCATACAATGACATGATATCGCCATAGGTGTACATATGCTCCCCCTCCAGAACCCCCCTCCAGACTCCCTCCTCCCGGGAAATCTCGGTGCAGCAGCCCCGAGCAACAATCCTGGGCTGGCGATTGATTTCACATATGATACTTAACATGTTTCAATGCCATTCTCCCAAATCATCCCACCCCTACCCTCATCCACAGAGTCCACGAATCTGTTCTATACGTCTGCATTCCTTTTGCTGTCTCGCATGCTGGGTTCTCATTACCATCTTTCTAAATTCCATATATATGCGTTAGTATACTGTATTGTTGTTTTTCCTTCTGGCTTACTTCACTCTGGATAATAGGCTTCAGAATGGGAGAAAATAATAGCCAATGAAGCAACGGACAAACAATTAATCTCAAAAATATACAAACAACTTCTGCAGCTCCATTCTAGAAAAATAAACGACCCAATCAAAAAGTGGGCCAAAGAACTTAACAGACATTTCTCCAAAGAAGACATAAAAATGGCTAACAATCACATGAAAAGATGCTAAACATCACTCATTATCAGAGAAATGCAAATCAAAACCACAATGAGGTACCACTTTACACCACTCAGAATGGCTGCCATCCAAAAATCTACAAGCAATAAATGCTGGAGAGGATGTGGAGAAAAGGGAACCCTCTTACACTGTTGGTGGGGATGCAAACTAGTACAGCCACTATGGAGAACAGTGTGGAGATTCCTTAAAAAACTGCAAATAGACCTGCCATATGACCCAGCAATCCCACTGCTGGGCATACACACCGAGGAAACCAGAATTGAAAGAGCCACGTGTACCCCAATGTTCATCGCCGCATTGTTTACAATAGCCAGGACATGGAAGCAACCTAGATGCCCATCAACTGATGAATGGATAAGAAAGCTGTGGTACATATACACAATGGAATATTACTCAGCATTAAAAAAAAATTCCTTTGAATCAGTTCTACTCAGGTGGACGGAACTGGAGCCTATTATCCAGAGTGAAGTAAGCCAGGAGGATAAACAACAATACAGTATCTTCATAATCTTTTAAGGAACCTGTTACACAATATATAACACGTAAATTTTGCCTTCTATTTGTTATCATTTACAGGAAAGATAACTGAGATGTAGGGATACCAAACAACATGACTAAGGTGAAACAGTTCCACCAAGCAGAACTTGTGGTTGAACTTGAATTTGACATTGAAGCTTGAGTTCCTCACCACCTTGCACTCTTTCTCCAATACCATGAACACATGGACTATTATTGGTGCATGAATGATAAAAATAAATTAACCTGTTATAAATATTAAGTTCTAAGAAGATAGGAGGCAGAGACATTGAATGACACAAAAGGATCATGTGTATGATCTTTAACTTTATAAAATATAAAGTCATTTGCAAAATTAAATAAAATCCACTAGAATCTTGGAAATATATTCCTATTTGACAGTAGAGAATTACTATATAGATGAAGGTGCTGAAACAATGTCAAGGAGCTGTGATAAGATCTGGCTTGTTCTGGCATATTGTACATTTAGGTTGGTAAAGTTAAAATTGTGTAACACTTTGACTGGGAAGTGGATTGGATCAGGATTATGATTTAAATGAAATTTTGCCCATCTATTGAAGTTACTTGTGATAAAGTTTTCTTATCCAGAAACATGAAGTTTCACTTAGTCTTTCTCACTCACACTACTCTACCAGAAACCAAAATCTATTTTATCTGTTTTGTCAAGATAAGTAGAGTAAAAGTTATGTAGGAAAAGTAAAGTTAGGTAAAAATTCTGTATGATGATATCCATGATAAACGTTTCAATTTTAGCATTAGTAATTTATGTAGAAATGGGAGCTATTTAAATAGTTGATGATAAGTTGAAGAGTATTGTGTAGTTTACAAGGTGAATGGTGTTATTAGAAGCCTAATCTTTATATTTAGTAGTAAATATTTTAATAATGATTATATATCAAGAAATAAAGCTGTCTCCATTCATTTCTAATGCTGTTATTAAACAGACACTGACCATTCAAACAAATCAGAAGGGAATTGAGCTGACACATGAAAAACAGTATAGTTTAATTAAAACTGGCTTGAATGTTTTTTAGTAGAAATAAATTGAACTTGTGGAATGGCTTTTAAATGGCATTTGATAGAACAGACTCGTGGACTCTGTGGAAGAGGGCAAGGGTGGGATGATATGGGAGCATGGCATTGAAACATGTTAATTATCATATGTGAAATCAATCGCCAGCCCAGGGTTGATGCTCGGGGCTGGTGCACAGAGATGTCCCAGGGGGAGGGAATCAGGAGGGAGGAGGGAGGGGGGTTCTGGAGGGGAAGCATATGTAAACCCAAGGCGGTTTCATGTTATTGTATGGCAAAACCAACACAATAAAGTAAAGAAAATTAAAAAAAAAAAAAAGGCATTTGAAAGAAAAAATAGACCAGCCCACAATTTGTACTTATCTATTAATAAATCTTAAACTTTTAGTATATTTCATTCTGTATAATCCAAGGATATTGCAAAAAAAACCACTGAAATAACATGCAGTTGATATCTTGTACTTAAATGTCCTTCTGGGAAATAAATTTTCATTATTTATTGTGATCAAATAAGCATTATCAGTAGTATGAAAGGCTTACAAAAGTTGCTGAGTTCTCATAGGCTACAGGTATTAGATCTTTTATTTTGCCTTTTCTATTTTTCTTGCCTTTCTGGGAATTTTTATGGGAATTGATAGTTTATATATTGCTAGAAGATACTTGTATTTCCTAATAGTTTATATAAGAAGACTTTAACAGCTAGATTCATTCCGTGATAATCTTGCAATTAATTTTAATTTCCTTATCATGAATATGTATGTACAGTTATAAGTTGTCTTGAAGTTATATAAAAAGTAAATTTGGCTTCTATCAGGTTCTCATTTTATGAATATCCTTTTAATAGAGAGACTAAGGCTTGACGAGTTTAAATTGTGCAAAATCACACAGCTAATAAGAGAAAATCTCAACATTTGAGTTCAAAATATATGACTCCTGTGTAAATCTCCTAACCACAGTGCTAGATTCATATGCATCTATCTTTGTCTCTCAGTCTAAATTTGTAAGGTTCTCAAATGCAAACCACACATGTTGTTGAGGGGGTTTTTTGACATACATTTTTTTTTATACTATAGATAGTAATAAATAATTTTTGCATGTTTTAGTGTTATAATACCAGACATATATAATGTGCATAGAAGAAACATAAATCTTAGCACTGAGGCAGAATTTGTACTGGCTCATGACTCACTTCTTAAGGCCAATATGACTGATGGCATCTTTATAGTTTTCCATTTTAATAAAGATCTGTGCATTCTGTTATGAAACAATACCAATGAACCTATACATCTGAAAATTTTCTTTATTTTCCTTTTTAGATATATTCCCATGGTAATAATGTGAATATAAGGTATATTCTTAAATTTTTTTATAACTTAGAAATATTCAAATGTTTAATAAACTTCTCAATCTCAGATTATACAGGGTTCATGCAAAGTAAATTTTAATTTCCTCTAGAGAGATGTGATTCAAAAAGATTAATTCCTGTATCATTTCTCTACATCAGCCTAAAGATTTTTCACTTCCCAGGATGTCTCAGATGTTAAAGTGTCTGCTTGCAATGTAGGGGACCCAGGTTCAATCCCTGGGCCAGGAAGATCCTCTGGAGAAGGAAATGGCAACCCACTCTAGTACTCTAGCCTGGAAAATTCCATGGACAGAGGAGCCTCGTAGGCTACAGTCCATGGGATAGCAAAGAGTTGGACACAACTGAGCAAATTCACTTTTCACTTTTATTATTTGGGATGTGTTAGAAATATATAGAGAATAAACACACAGATGGTTTTATTAAATGGTCAATATATGATTATAAGGATCCTGAAAACCATAGCAATAACAATAATGATAACTACAACTTATTTAGTTCTTACTAATATTGCTACACAGGGTACTAAACTTCTCGCTATTGAGTTATTTCATCCATTAGCTAATTATTTGCTGACTGCCTGCCATATCCTAGATATTGTTGTAGGTGCTTGCAATATAGCAATGAAAAAGACAGAAAAGTTTTTGCCTTTATGTAATGAATACTCTGCTGGACCTCAGTACCTACTGGGAAATAAATAGCATTTTATCTTACTTTTTTTTTCTTTTTTTGCTGGGAGTTCTAAGGTTGCCTCAGAAATTAAGTCACTTTCCCAAATCACTTTGCAAATTCAGAATTCAACTCATGTTTGTTTGCAATTACAAGCACTAAAATACTGTTTAGTCATGCATCAATATTGTACCTCAGATTTTGTCTAAAATGTTATCCAAATACCTCATGTGTTAATACTTTGTCTTTTGAATTATGCTGTACATTTGTCATCTCTGATTACTCAGTTCTTTTTTGGGCTTCATGTACTTTTGCCTATGGATGATATGGGCACACTCTATGTGTGTTGCCTTTATGATAAAAATATTGAGCAATATGGGAATCATGAACTACACAGGAAGCTGGATTATAGGTCAAGCTCTTCAAAAGAATTGCTCTAATAGTGTAAACTTCTGTCTTTTTAAACAAAATAAACCTATCTCAAGAAGTAAATACCTTGTTAGCTAAGTATTATTCACGGTACAATTTAAATTAAATAATTATGCAATAGTTTAGAATTCTATCTCATATAATGAGAAGTGTTACGTGATGTCACTTTTTAGAAGGGAAAATAGAGACATTCTATTTAAATAGTTGAGTAATGTGAAAGGAGTATATCTATCTATAAACTATCTATTGTATCTATTCATCTGTTAAAGAAATTTGCTCTTTCAACCTCAGGAACCCAGATGTGAGTCAGTCTTGTTGTTCAGTCACTCAGTTGTGTCTGACTCTTTGTCACCTCATGAACTGCAGCACACCAGGCTTCCCTGTCCATCACCATCTCCCAGAGCTTGCTCAAACTCATGTCTGTTGAGTCAGTGATACCATCCAACCATCTCATCTTCTGTCATCCCCTCCTTCTCCTGCCTTCAATCTTTCCCAGCATCAGGGTCTTTTCCAATGAGTCAGCTCTTTGCATCAGGTGGCCAAATTATTGAAGTTTCATCATCAGTCCTTCCAATGAACATTCAGGACTGATTTCCTTTAGGATTGACTGATTTGATCTTCTTTGTGTCAAAGCGACTCTCAAGAGTCTTCTCCAACACCACAGTACAAAAGCATCAGTTCTTCAGTGCTCAGCTTTATGGTCCAACTCTTACATCCATACATGACTGGAAAAACCATAGCTTTGAGTACATGGACCTTTGTTGGCAAAGTAATGTCTCTGCTTTTTAATATGCTTTCTAGGTTTGTTACAGCTTTTCTTCCAAGGAGCAAGCATCTTTTAATTTCATGGCTGCAGTCACCATCTGCAGTGATTTTGGAGCCAAAGGAAAAAACCTGTCCCTGTTTCCATTGTTTCCCCATCTACTTGTCTGTTTGCCATGAAATGATGGGACAAGATGCCATGATCTTGATGTTTTGAATGTTGAATCTTAAGCCAGCTTTTTCACTTTCCTCTTTTAGCTTCATCAAGAGGCTCTTTCATTCCTCTTTGTTTTCAGCCATATCAGTGGTGTCATCTGCATATCTGAGGTTACTGATATTTCTCCCAGCAATCTTGATTCTGGCTAGTGCTTCATCCAGCCTGGCATTTCACATGATGTGCTCTACATAGAAGTAAATAAGCAGGAAGACAATACACAGCCTTGACGTACTCATTTCCCAATTTTGAACCAGTTCATTGTTCCGTGTCCAGTTCAAACTGTTGCCTTCAATTTTAGAAGTAAACAAAAGAGTTTCTTTCTCTGTTCTTCATGCTCTGCCAATCACAACCCCAAGGATGTGGTTAATATCTAAAGTAAAGTATTGCTGGGATGTTTTGCTTCTGTTTCACGGGCTTCAGATAGTAATCAGCACCAATCTTCACTATAGAATTCGTCAGTGGATTTTACTGGTGATGGAGAGGATCCTTAGCCTTTACTATTATGATTTGAAAACTGCAGTGGTAAATATCATCTTGAGAGCATGTTATAAAGGATATTCTGGGTTGTATGCTAATAACAGGCATAGGATAGGCTTTCCATGGAAACTTCATTTTCAGTAGGAGCTTAAGGTAATTCTAAGAGTTTGTTTCTGGTCTTTTATTGGGTAACAGGCAGCTTTACTGAGTAAACAAAAAGGACAGAACTTACATGCAAAAATGAATAAATAAATAATTGAAAAGAATAATTTTCCTTCTTAAAAATTATTCCTACCATTTGTGACACTTACTTGCCTTTAATCTACTTATATTGATGGAATTCATAAACTTCAAGTATCCTCACAGTCCTATGCTATCATTGAAATATCTAATAGTTGGAAATAAGCATAAATCCTTTCTTGATAGATCAAAGTTTACATATACATACATTAATAAAATTAAATCAGATATTTAGAGTGGATGAGTTGTCTATGACATAAGAAGACAAACATGAGATGAGTTTGCTTTTAAATTATTTTTAATGTCATTTTCTAGTTTTCACAAATTGTTTTTTTTTTGCATTTGTGATACTGTGATTTATAAGATATATTTAAAAAATTAGAAATATATATTTGGTCTTAGTCCCTTTCTATTACCAGAGATCCTAAAACCCTTGGAATTTCATAAATGATAGAGTAATAAGGGTGAAAAGAGTACCTTTTGTTATTCATAACAAGTCCCTTTCAATCAATACTGAGGTTATGTTAATGAGGTAACTTTTGGAAAACCCTTAAGGAGGGGCTGGTTGCCAGGAAAAATGATCCAGGGAGGGAAGAAGGCCTGGACATTGAGATTAGGGATGATTTATTCATACCTGCCCCTGTAATGAAGACTTCATAAAAACTTTAAAGGACAGGCTTTGATGTGCTTCCTGAACTTTGGTTGCTGAACCAGAATGCATTTACAGGCTGGAACCAAAGCTATTGTATTCAAGACCCTTCCAGACCTTGCAACATGCACAGACATACCCCTGAGATACTACACATTTGGTTCCAGACCACTGCAATAAAGTGAATCTCTCAATAGAGTGAGTCACACAATTTTTTGGTTTCTCAATGAATTTAAAAGGTATTTTTACCTTGTACTAATAGTCTGTTAAATGTGCAATAACAGTATTTCTAAAGAAAATAATGTGCATACTTAGTAAAAAAAAAAAAAAACCAACTTTATCGCTAAAAAATGCTGACCATCATCTGAGCATTCAGTAAGTTGGAATCTTTTGCTAGTGGAGGGTCTTGCCTTGATGTTATGGCCATTGACTGATCAGGGTGGTGTTTGCTGAAGGCTGGGGTAGCTGTTGCAGTTTTGTAAAACAAGACAGAAATGAAGTTCACTGTGTCTATTGACTCTTCCCTTTGTATAATTTCTCTGTGGCATGCAGTGCTGTTTGATAACTTTTATCCACAGTAGAACTTCTTGAAAATTTGAGTTAGTCCTCTCAAAGTGCTGCTGCCTTAGCTTATCAATTAACTATAGTGTAAATACTTTGTTTTCATTTCAACAATCTTCACAGCATATTATCAGGGATAGAGTCCACCTCAAGAAACCGTTTTCTTTGCTCATCCATAAGAAGCAACCCCTTATCCATTAAAGTTTCATCATGAGACTTCAGGAATTCAAGTCATATATTCAGATTCTTTCAAATCTAATTCTATTACTATTTTCACCAAACTGCAATTATTTTCACCCCGGAAGTCTTTATTCCCTCCAAGACATCAGGAGAGTTGTAATCAACTGCTCCAAATTTCTGTTCATGTTGATTTGACCTCTTCTCATGAATCATAAATGTTATTAATGGCATCAGGAATGGTAAATCCTTTCCAGAATATTTTTAATTGAATTTGCCCAGATCCATCAGAGAAATCATTATCTATGGGAGTAATAGCCTTATGAAATGTATTTCTTTAATAATAAGACTTGAAAGTCAAATTTATTCTTGCTCCAAGGGCCACAGAATGGATGTTGTATTACCAGGCATAAAAGCAGAATTAATCTCATTGTACATCTCTATCAAAGCTCTGGAGTGACTAGGTATATTGTCAGTGAGCACTGTTATTTTGGATCTTTTTTTTTTTTTTTTTTTTCTGACAGTAGGTCTCAATAGTGAGCTTTAACTGCTCAACAAACCACATTATCAACAGATGTGCAGTTATTCTGTCTTTGTTACTCCACAACCAAGGTATTTTTATCATAATTCTTCAGGGTGTAGGATTTTCAGAATGGTCAATGAACATTGGCTTCAACTTAAATTCACCAGTGGCATTAGTGCCTAGCAGGAAAATTAGCCCACTCTTTTATGTTTTGAAGGCAGGTGTTGACATCCCCTCTCTAAAGGTGTAAGTCTCAGATGGCATGTTCTTCTAGTATAAGGCTATTTTGCTTACACTGAAAATCTGTTGTTTAGTGTAGCCACCTTCATGAATTTTCTTAGTTAGATCTTCTGGATAACTTGCTGCAGGTTTTATATCATCACTTGAGGCTTCATCTTGCATTTTTATGTTATAGACATGGCTTCTTTTCTTAAACCCCAAGACCCAACCTCTGCTAGCTTCAGACTTTTCTTCTGTGGCTTCCTCACTTCTCTCAGCATTCGTGGAATTGAAGAAAAGGCCTTTCTTTGGATCAAGTTTCTTCTTAATGGGATGTGTGGCTGGTTAGATTTTCTGTCCAGATCACTGAAACTTTCTTGTCAGCAGTAAGGCTGTTTTTCTTTCTTGTGGTTCATGTGTTCACTGGAGTAGCACTGTCGGTTTCCTTCAGGAACCTGTCTCTTGTATTCACAGCTTGATTAAGTGTTTACCGGAAGAGACCTAGCATTCGCTTATCTCAGCTTTCAGCATGCCTTCCTCAGTGAGCTTAATCATTCTAGCTTTTGATGTGAAGTGAGAGATGTGCTACCCTTCCTTTCACATGAACATTGCAGGTGTCCTAATTTCAGTATTGTTGTGTTTTGGGGATTAGGAAAGCCCAAGGAGAGGACAGCCATTGGTTGGTAGAGCAGTTGTTAAAACACATTATTAAATATCATGGCACCTCAAAACAATAATGAGAGAAACATCAAAGATCACTGATCACAGATCACCAGAAGAAATATAACAATAGTGGAAAAGTGTGAAATGATGTGAGAACTACCAAGATGAAACACAGATATGTAGCAAGCAAACACTGTTGGAATAGTGGCCCCATTGACTTACTCAATACAGGGTTGCCACAAACCTCTAATTTGTAAAAACAGCAATATCTATGAAGTGCAATAAAGCAAAGGGTGATAAAATTAAGTATTCCTACATCTTTTAATTAGCCTACCCACTTATATCCTTTAATATCCTTTGTAATAAAGCAGTAAGTTGATTAGTAAATTGGTTTCCAGAGTTCTGCAAGCTAATCTAGGCCAGGGCTCCCCAACCTCTGGAATCTCATACCAGATGATCTGAGGTGGAGCTGATGTAATAAGACTAGAAATAAAGTACACAGTAAATGTCATAGGCTTCAAACATCTTGAAAGCACCTCCCTCCCACAACCCAGTTCACAGAAAAACTGTCTTTCACAAAGTTGGTTCCTGGTGCCAAGAAGGTTGGAAACCTCTGTTCTAAAGAGCTATTGGAACCCAGGAAGGACCACTAGAAAGCTTCAGTTCATAACTTCTCAGTCAGAAGCACAGGTAACAACCTGAGCTTGTGATGGGCATCTGAACTGGGGACAGTCTTGTAGGACAGAGGCTTTACTTGTGGAATCTGACAGTAGGTAGATAGAGTCATAACTGAGCTAAATATGTAGGACAATCACTCAAGGTTCACTGTAAAATGTAGTATTACTTGGTCGTATTGGATGATAAAGATCAGAGAGTAGTAATACTATATACTATATATTAACTTGAATATTTTTGAAACAGCATTTTTCTTTAATGGTCCTGTATAATTTCTCAAGATCATAGTTTGACTTGAACTCTTCTCTGCTTCTCCACTTACTTTTGCCTCCCAATTTGCTTCTAAGTTTCCTGCTACTCTGCAAGTACCTACTGCTTTTCAACATCATTTGATTTAAAACAAAATCCCAAGTTTATATTTTCCAAATATGTCCTTCTCTTTTGGTCCTGAAAAATAACTATAAAGCTAAACCTCTCAAATTTTGTAATGCAAATCATCTGAGGATGGTTTAATATGAAGAAAAAAATAATAAATATATTCTATGCAAATATGTTTAAAGTTGGTTGCTTTTACATTTAAATTCAAAATTTTGATAAATAAATATTTTATAATACAGTTTTGATTTATGTTATAATAAACTCATACTTTAAAGTTTAGCAAGAGAAAACAACATGAAAACTTTGAAATTCATAAGAAATCTTATTTGTATTCTTAATTTTGATATTTTGACTGAGAAAATAGTAGTTTGATTCAATGAGGATAATAGCCTCAACTAAAAAAAAAATTTTTTTCCACAGCAACATTCCTTGCAATTTTTGTAACACCTACATGTTCTTATTGCCACCCTTATGGCTCTGTTTGGAGCCGTGCCAGTGTCATAAACTAAAAGGAAAAAACAGAAACAACTACAGTGCAGTGGAGTTTCTAGTAAAGGTAGAGTAAATAATTCAGACAAAGTTTTTCTGCCGAGGACAACTAGAATAGAAAATAGAGAGATGTTATAGAAAGCAACAGAATTAATAGATAGCTGCCCAAAGAAAGATTCATGCCAGAATGTCTTTCCCTATGGGTGTTTTCCAATTCCTAAATGGGTTGATAAAGGGTTGAACAATTCTTCTGAAATCTTCTTTGAAATAAGAGGGAAAGGATAGGAGTCCAGGGTGGCATCATAGGGATATGGAAGAACTGACTGCTGTAAGCAGCAGTGATTGCAGCTCAGTTTTTTATTCACCCATATCTGGAATTGAATTGAGGTAATCTTACTTCTGGTCTCTCTAGAGACAGGCAGAGCTAATATTAACACTCTCTGGAGTAAGATGTTATCATCTGAAAAGTCAAATGATCTGCAAATATTAAAAACAACAAAAAAACCACAACTGGTACACAGTAGAAAGATCACCAAGAGTGGAAATAGAGAACGCATCATGAAGAAAAGCAATAAAAACAGTAGAAGATAGAAACAAGCCCAATAAGTTTCAAAAGAAGCTAAAGCAAATATTGAAACTTACAGAAGACTGGAAAATTTAAAATACCAAATAAAAATATTGAATTTCAATAAATTCAAATGAAGAAACTAGCAAGATAAGTTCAACACATGCTAGACACAGTTGAAAAGAGAATTAATCCAAAGAGGATATCTTAGAAGTAAATATACAGACTGAAGCACAGAGAAGCAAAAAATGAAAATTACAGAATAATAGAATGTGACATAGATCACACAGAAAGCAGGCCTACCTTTCTGAAATAGTAATCCAAGGAAAATTGGATAGGAAATCGGGCAGAAATAACATCTGAAGATGGCACTGAACTGAACGAAACTGGAAAAAGGCATCAAGTTATCAAGTCACAGAATCAGGAATACTACAAACCTCAATATGATAAAAATAAATTGAAACTCAGTTTTATATTTAAAAACCACTGAGATAAAAATATAAAGAACCAGAGTTAAAATCCATCATAGATTAAGAACATGTTGTGTTCCAAAGAACAGTATGATTAACCCAATTGGATTTTCAATAAAAATGATGGAAACCGGAATACATTAGAATGGCATCTTTAAATGATGAAATAATACAAATTGCAACAAATTTTATACACAGCAAAACTGTAATTCAGAAACATAGTAAACATAAAGATGTTTTCAGAAAAAATGAGAAATGAGAGAATTTATTACAGGAAGATACACGGTAAAAGAAACACTAAATAAATTATTTCAGGAGAAGGAAACCTGCTTTGAAGACAGCAGGAAATTACACAGAAATAAGAATATCAGGAAAGGGGAAATATCTGGGTATATCTGTAAAAATATTAACTTCATTAAACAAAATTAACGATGTCTTATAAGGTTAAGCACGGCTTATAGTAATAAAAGTTAGGCACATGAGTTAAAAAGAGTTCATAACTAGAATAAAAAGAGGAGAGATTGAATAATAAAAACTTTCAAGCAAAAAGTTGAGAGATGGAAAATAAGAAAACATAAGAATGGCATATATAGAGAAGATTGAAAACTATGGTATATTAAATTCAATTATATAGATATATATGTGTATCCATATGGATTATGCAGATATGTATCTAATGGCAGAAAGTAAAGAGGAACTAAAAAGCTTCTTGATGGGGGTAAAAGAGGAAAATGAAAAAGCTGGCTTGAAACTCAACATTAAAAAGCCAAGATCATGGCATCCGACTCCATAACTTCAAGGTAAATAGAAGGGGGGAAAGAAAAGTAGAAGCAGTGACAGATTTTATTTTCTTGGGCTCCAGAATCACTGTGGACAGTGACTGCAGCCATGAAATCAAAAGGCTCTTGCTCCTTGGAAGGTTTGTCATAGCATTATGACAAACCTAGACAACATTTTTAAAAGGAGAGACATTGCTTTGCTGACAAAGGTCTAATTAGTCAAAGCTATGTTTTCTCCAGTAGTCGTGTGTGGATGTGAGAGTTGGACCATAAAGAAAGTTGAGGGCCAAAGAATTGATTTCACATTGTGGTACTGGAGAAGACTCTTGAGGGTCTCTTGGATGGCAAGGATATCTATCCAGTCAATCCTAAAGTAAATCAGTCCTGAATGTTCATTGGACGGACTGATGCTAAAGCTGAAGCTCCAATACTCTGGCCACCTTATGCAAAGATCTGACTAATTGGAAAAATCCCTGATGCTGGGAAAGATTGAAGGTAAAAGAAGAGGGTGGTAGAGGATCAAATGGTTAGATAGCATCCCTGACTCAATGGTCAGGAATTTAAATAAGCTCCAGGAGATAATGGAGGACAGAGGAGCCTGGCATGCTACAGTCCATGGGAACACAAAGAGTCAGACCCAACTTAGCAACTGAGCAGCAACAACAAGTAGATTAAATGTTTTGGTTGAAACATAGGATTTTCAGACTGCAGAAAATAACTTCTAGAGTAACATATCAAAAATATAAAGATATATGGTTTGAATTAGTAAGCTGTTAAAAAAATGACAGATATTATCAAAAGAAGAGGGAACAAAAGGTAGTTCTACAAAATACCTAAAAGAAATTCTGAGTTATATTAATGATAGAAATACTATAATTAAAGGTAAAAGAGATAAAGGTAGACAGTCCATATCAATTTTAATTCCCTGATGAGATATATGTCTAAAATTATATAAATTATTTAGTATTCATTAATATATAGAAATAAAAATTTATAACACTCTAGCAGAAAAAATCAGGTCCACAAAGATAGTGAGAAATTTTTATAAAATTGGATAAAAAATCAGTCATGCTATAGATTATTTAAAAAACAATTAACAAACTTGATATAATGTATATTATGTATAAAATGTTACACCCAACAAATACAGAAACAAGCATTCTTTTAAGCACACTCATTTACAAAAGTTACATAGATACTGGGTTGTTAATCAACTTTTACTTAAGGCCAAAAAAATAGATATGATAAAAAGAAAATGCTTTAGCCACAAATTATTTTTATAAAAGCAAGTTATAAAGTTAAATAAGAAGACTCAATATATTTGGCAACTAAGGGAAATACTTTTAAATGACTCAAAAGTCAAAGAGAAAAGTCATAATATAGACTAGAACAGACTTTAATCTAAATGATAATAAAAATAACACACCAAAACTTGCAGAAAAATCTTTGTGTAGAAGGAATTTTTATGTTTCATTGCATGTGTTTGAAAAGAAGAAAGACATAATCAATGAACCAAGCATCCTTCTTGAGAAGTTATATAACAGTAATTTGTATGTTTTCCTAAAATAGGAGAATTAAAGTAAAACAATAGAGTTAATAAGCCAGAAAGAATAAAAGAACAATCAAAAGATCCATAAAAACCTTGGTGTGTTTAGTGAAAGAGAGACAGACAGAGCAGAGAGAGAAAATGGCCAATTTCAAGAATAAAATTCTTAGAAATTTCAACTAATTGACATTCTGAAAAATAAAAAGCTATGGAGACAATAAAAAGATCAGTGGTTGCTGGGATTAGGAGTGTAGGGTGAAGAGCATAGTTGTGGAGGACCAGGAATTTTTGGACAGTGTAAATATTCTCTCTGATCCAATAATAATGAATATAATGAATATATTTTGTCCAAATACATATAATACAGTGGGCTTCCCACGTGGCTCAGTGATAAAGAATCTGCCTGCCAATGCAGGAGACACAGGTTTGATTGGGAATATCCTCTGGAGGGGAAAATGGCAATTCACTCTAATATTCTTGCCTGGGAAATCTCATGGACAGAGGAGCCTGGCAGGCTACAGTCCCTAAAGTAGGAAAGAGGTGACATGACTGAGTGACTGAACACATATGCAGCACATATAACATAGAACGCCAAGAGTGAACCTTAATATAAACTGTAGACTTTAGGTGATTGTGATGTGTTGCAACACATGGACCAGTCTGGTGTGAGTTGTTGATAATGCTTTGCAGTGCATGTGTGTTGTTGTTTAGTCGGTAAGTCATGTCCGACTCTCGTGTCCCTATGGACTGTAGCTCACCAGGCTCCTCTGTCCATGGGATTCTCCATGCAGGAATACTGCAGTGGGTTGCCGTTTTCTCATCCAGGGGATCTTCCCTACCCAGGGATTGAAACCTGCATCTTCTGCTTGGCAAGGCAGATTCTTCTTTTACCACTGAGCCATTACAGCCCATGGAGTTGCAAAGAGTCAGACATGACTTAGGAACTAAATAATAACAACAAATGTGTGTGTGAGGGTAGAGAGTATATGAGAAATCTCTGTATGTTCTTGATTTTATTGTGAACCTAAACTGCTTTAAAAGATAAAACTTAAACTGAAAAGTTATCAGAAATGTATGAGATAAGAGAATGTAATGAATAATCTTGGAATGAATGATACGGCAATTTAGCCGACACAGTAGAAATAGTAATTTAAGCAATCCTATGAATACTGACTGAATTTAATCCCTAGCTAAAAGCCTTTCAACAAGCTTTTATTCTTCAAATTTAAGGAAAACATTACAAAGCCATGGAAAACAAAAATTTAGGTCTAGATGCTTTCGTTTGGTGAACAATTCCAAATATTTAAGAAATAAATAATTAGTTTTGCTCAAAACCCACTGGGGGGGGATAAAAATCCCATGGTACAAATGCTTCCCAATTTATGTTGTGATACTGGGACACTTCCAGAAAGGACATTTTTATGCCTATCTTAAGTATGAATATAGAATTCAAAATCTAATAAGTGTTAGCAAACTTAGTTTAGGAAATTACTAAAAAGAGTAATACAACATAGCTATTTTAATATTATTTGGAGAATGTAAGGTTTTTTTAATACCAGAAAATCTGTTAATGTAACATTAACAAGAAAAACAAGAATTATATCTATTCCCAGCATCAGGGTCTTTTCAAATGAGTTAGCTCTTTGCATCAGGTGGCCAAAGTATTGGAGTTTCAGCTTCAACATTAGTCCTTCCAATGAGCACCCAGGACTGATCTCCTTTAGGACAAACTAGTTAGATCTCCTTGCAGTCCAAGGGACTCTCAAGAGTCTTCTCCAACACCACAGTTCAAAAACATCAATTCTTCTGTGCTCAGCTTTATTTATAGTCCAACTCTCACATCCATACATGACTATTGGAAAAACCATATTTTAGTCATCCCTTTAAAATGGAGACATAGGTAGTTGCTACTACCAGTCATTAAAATCTTATTGGAGATTTGAACAGTGCACCAAGCTAAAAGAAGAAACAAAAGGAATGGAACTAAAAAGGAATCTTCTTTATCCACTTATGATAATGTATAGATATAAACAAAAGAATACAAATAAAGTATTAAAATCAATAAACTATTTTAGCAAATTTTCTGGTTGCAAGTTAAATCACAGAACTCAATTGCAAAGGAAAAGAAATTCTAAAATAGTATCATTTAAAATAATATAAAACATATCAAATAATAAGTCTAGCAGACAAAGAGTAATACCTCTCTGGAAAAAATTACAAAACATTATTGAGAGAATGTAAAGGAAATATATTGATGTGTCTATCATGTTTATGGAGTGAAACATTCATTATTGTAAAGATTCTAACTTTCCCTAAGTTCACCTTTAGAGTCACTGCAATCTCAATAAAAATTCCAGTAGAGGAATTTTGTAAAATATGATGGACTTACACTAAAATTGACAAGAAAGTGCAAAATGCTAATAATAGCCATTACACTCTGCCTCAAAGAAGAAGGGCAAAAGGGAGGACATGCTCTATCAGATATCAGGATTAATATTACATTGAAGTAAAGGAAACGTGTCATTTCTGCAAGAATAGATGAATAATCAGTTGAACATAAAATACTACAGTGAATAAATAGATTTGTGCATATATGAACCCAATTCAATGGTAAGTGGTAATGTATAGCAATAAGAAATAAAATTGTTTTCACAAGCGTTGGTGCAGCTGTTGATTTTCCATACAGAAAATAGTGTATTTTGATTGCTGCCTTGTGCCATATATAAAAATTAATTAAGAACATATTTATAATGGAATGGGGCAATATTTCTTAAATAGGACACACAAAATGTAAATCATAAAAGAAAATATTGATAAAATGACATTAGATTTAAGAACTTATTTTCAAACAATGCCAGTAAAAGGAAAAAAAAATAGTTCACAAAGTGGGAGAATTTATTTACAATACACAAACAGGCAAAGGACTGGTATCCCGAATATGTAAAGAACTGCTATTAATTAATAAGAAAATAACCCAAAAGAACTTGTAAGAAATATGGGAAAGATATCCCATAAGATATCCAGGTGTCAAATAAAAGTCTGAAAAAATTCTCAAATCTTACGGGTATTCAGGGAAACCTGATGGGACACCACTATGTATCCATTGGAATAGTTAAAATATAAAAGTGTGGCAAAAGTGTAGAATCCTGGGAGCAGAAGAGAGAGTAACTTGGGAAATCAATGTGGTGCTCTCTCCTAATTTTGAATATTTGCATACTCCATTTTCTAGCAATTACTCCATTTTCTGCTCAGTCGCTTAGTCATATCTGGCTCTCTGCAACCACATGGACCGTAGCCCTCCAGGCTCCTTTATTAGTGGGATTTTCAAGGCAAGAATACTGGAGTGGGTTGCCATTTCCTCCTCCAGAAATTATACCCCTAGATATGTAGCAAAGGATAATAGGTATAAGAGACATGTACAATAACATTTACAGCAACATTATGTAGAATATTTGGATGAATGGAATTGTCATGCTTGCAAATAATAGAGTGCCATAAATTAATGAAAATGAAAGGTCTATAGCTACACTGAGCAATATGACTAAACTTTACAAATGTAATATTGGTTGGATGACACCAGACATAAAAGACTATGATATTGTTTATACATATTTCAAAACTTAAGCAAGTGGGTATTAGAGTTTTAAGCTTGATTTGTGTAAAGTATAAAGTGACTGCTATGAAAATCAGTTATCTTTTAGCTGTTGGGAGTGGATAGTTGGGATGGAGTATGGGATTGGATTTCTAGGTTGGTGCTGCTAAGTTGCTTCAATCATGTCTGACTCTGTGTGACCCCATAGATGGCAGCCCACTAGGCTCCTCTCCTGGGATTCTCCAGGAAAGAATACTGGAGTGAGCTGCCGTTTCCTTCTCTAATGCATGAACGTGCAAAGTGAAAGTGAAGTCACTCAGTCGTGCCCGACTCTTAGCAACCCCATGGACTGCAGCCCACCAGCCTGCTCCATCCATGGGATTTTCCAGGCAAGAGTACTGGAGTGGGGTGCCATTGCCTTCTCTGTTCTAGGTTGCTAGCAATGCTCTATTTCTTGATCTAAATGATGGATACACAAGTATTTATGATAAATTTTTATGCTATATTTTTTTACAAGTAATATTTTGCAATAAAAAAAACATTAAAGAAAATATATTTCAATTTCAGTATCATCTTTCAGAAACACCTAATAGATTGTTGGGGTGAGGACGATCTGGAAAAACTGTATATACTAACAAACCAGAGCTGTGGTCAAGGTTACCTCCACAAGTGACAACATACTGCACTGAGGCAAATTACTAGAATCAAGACATGTCAATCAGGTGTGCAGCTCTGCAGAAACAAACATTCACAGCAGCAGCTCTCTTAGCACTGCTGCTCTGGACAAAACAAACTAAAAACCAAGCAAATTAACAAACAAAAACTCAAAGAAACTAACCTTGTGAAGGCACTTCTCAGCCTTACATTCTGTCAGGAGATGTCTTTGCACAGTTGCATGCAAATCTCCTACATGGTCTCTCCAAGTGGCCATCTCTAATGCATCTCTAATGTACCTGCCAAACAGAGCTTTCAAGGGTGGGATTAATTGGCTCCCATGACCAGTATTTAGTTGATCACTAAGACTGTGCCATGGTTGGGATGGTGGTGATTAAATTACTTTCTAAACTAATCAATAAGGTTTCACTGCTTGTTAGCAATACTTACATTAAAAAAGCCCTGTTGTCAAAAGATATACATGGATTTTTAAGATCAAATAAATCAAATGCTGCCTGCACTTGTTAAAAGTTTTAAAAATCTGGTTTTAGCAGAACATCTGGTTCAAACCTCAGTTATTAGGGAGGATTATATATAACTTTATATAATAAGCATATTTGAAGTATTTGGCTATTAAGCCCAATTAAGATATTAGAAAATATACTGAATTTAATGGTAAAATATATCTAATGAGGTTAACTCTACAATAGCAGCCTTTTAGATATTATATCACCCCTAAATTTAGGCTCCACTTTATTCAGTGAAGTTCTCATACTGCTATGAAAATTTTCTCTCTTATGGTTATAAAATTCCAAAATGACTTTCTGCATAAAAATAGCAATTGCTATTTAGTTTCTGCTCAACATTTTGCTCTCACTTTTTTCAAATTCCTGTTTAGGTTGTCGTTGATTTTGGAGACTATCCTTTCTGTTTCCTTCATTTTTAGTTTTCTTTATGCCATTCTTAAAGCAATGAAACCATAATTTGTCTGATAACCCAATCACTTTAATTTTTGTTATTCAGTTGCTAAGTCGTATATGATTCTTTGTGACCCCATGAACTGTGGCGTGCCAGGCTTCCAAGTCTTTCATTATCCCTGGGAGTTTGCTCAAACTCATGTCCATTGAGTCGGTGATGCCATCCAATCATCACATCCTCTGTTGCCTCCTTCTCTTCTTGACCTCAACCTCCCCCAGAATGAGGATCTTTTCCAATGAGTTGGATCTTTGCATGGAGTGGTCAAAGTATTAGAACTTCAGCATCAGTCCTTCCAATGAATATTCAGGGTTGATTTCCTTTAGGATTGACAGGTTTGATCTCCTTGCTATCCAAGGAACTCTCAAGAGTCTTCTCCAGCAACACAGTTTGAAAGCAGCAATTCTTTAGAGTTCAGCCTTCTTTATGGTCCGACTCTCATTCATACATGACTACTGGAAACCTACAGCTTTGACTATGTGGACCTTTCTTGGCAAACTAATGTCTTCCCTTTTTCATATGCTAGGTTTAATAGGTCTAGGTTTGTCATAACTCTCCTTCCAAGGAACAAGCATCTTTTAATTTCATGGCTGGAGTCACTCTCCACAGTGATTTGGAGCTCAGGAAATAAAATCTGTCACTGTTTCCATTTTTTCTTCAACTATTTGCCATGAAGTGATGGGATTTGATGCCAATTTTCTGAATATTGAGTTTTAAGCTAGCTTTGACCCTCTCTTCTTTCACCTTCATCAAAAGGTTCTTTGGTTTCTCTTTGCTTTCTGCCACTAGAGTGGTATAATCTGTATATCTGAGGTTGTTGATATTTCTCCCAGCAATCTTGATTTCAGCTTGTAATCATCTAACCTGGCATTTTGCCTTTAATATAACTTTTATCATTCCTGTATTTTTCTGATTTTATTATTTTTTTCTGTGTTATTGATTTTTTCTGTGTTATTGAGCACCTACATTTTATCCTAGGTTTTTTGTTAGTTCTATTTTCCCTCAGTCTCAATCACTCCATAATTTTAATTACCATCTATTACTAGTAGCTACCAAGTTAGGATTTATACCCTAGATAACTGTAGTAAGCAATATATGCATATTAACAGTCTTTACTCCTCAAAGATATCCCAGAACTTGGCGACTGCTAGGGCAACCTCTATCATTTATTCACCCTAAGATTTGTTGAAAACAGTTATTGTTAGAAAAGAAGTTTCTAAGTTATTTTAGTAGTGATATTAGTGTATGGGAAAGCATGTTTGGGTAGGAAGAAATAACTTCAACTAAGTAAATGGCCCAGAGAATATAGATTCCAAACTAATGAGTAACTGTTCAAAACCAAGGATCAAGATAAAGGGATAATTTCTGCTTTCCTTTACTTGAATTTGTTGGCATCTTATTATATTTTATCTCAATTTATTTCATCTAAAAATCTCATTGTTTTTGTGTGTGAGTCATGATTCTTTTTATTAACCCTCTAGTATAGGAAATCGTAATTATTTGATCTTTCACCAATATAAATATCATGAAAGTATTAAAGAACTGTATTCTATTCAATACCTGAACACAGAAAAGAAACAAACAAAAAATGGTCTGTTTTTACTGTGAAAAATGTTATATATTTGTACCTCCTCAGAACCCTCTTAAAATATATATTCTTGAAAGTGAAAGTCAGTCACTCAGTTGTGTCTGACTCTGAGACCCTGTGGACTGTAGCCCACCAAGCTTCTTTGTCCATGGAATTCTCCAGGTAAGAATACTAGAATGGACTGCCATTTCCTTCTCCAGGGGATCTTCCCAACACAGGGATCTAACCTTGGTCTCCTGCATTGCAGGGAGATTCCTTATGAAATAGGAAATACAAAAAAAAAAAAAGTTTTGGAAATGAAAGGTGATGAGACTTAGTGTCTGCTTATATGAAAATTATTTAAATATAAATTGAAAGCTACAAAAATACTTTTTCACATTCAAGTGCAAATGGAAACATTTGTGTATATTGTTGGTTTCATAAATTCTTAATCTTCAAGACATGTTAAATATTTATGACATACTAACAGTATAGAAATCTTTGCCCCCACCCCCAATACGGCACCCTCATAGTGTAACTGGGAGTACTTGAATTTGAACAAGCACCAAATTCCCTGCAGGATTTGTTACACTCAGATCACTGGGTCCTGCTCTCAGAGTTTCTGATACAGTGGTAGATCTGAGGAAGGGACTGAGAATTTGCATTTCTAGCATATTCCTAGTTGAGGCTTCTTAGAAGACCACCCATTGGGAAGCTTGGGCATATAATATTAATAATACTTTAATAATACTTTCTTTCTTATCTATTTTAAAAACATTCTATATGTTTAACATGCCACATCAATAGATATTTGAAGGAAATAAAAAGTGTAGCTTGATTTAGGGTCTGCATAAAGCTATTCCTTTCACAGAATTTTTATTTAAACCTTGACCAAGCCATTTGCACATTAAGATAAAATCATTTACACAAAGCTTCAGGGAGTAATTTTATTGTATTAATTCCTAGACCAACATGCTTACTGAAATATCACAAACTTTCAAGTCACTTCACTGGAAACAACACTGCAAAGGACAACTTATTTGGAGAACTATTTCAGAAAGAGCTCCAACATCATGAGTGATTATTATGCACAGCAGGTGTAAATGAATTATTTATCAAATATGTTTTCATTATTTCTCAGTGAAAACATTGAAGATCTTTTTCCAAGCACTCAATTTCAACAGTCATTTGTACACAGTGCAGGTCTTTACTTAGACAAATATTTATGGATATGCTTTCATATGAAAAATGAAAGAGTTATTACAAATACAAACACTGTACCACATTTTGAAAGCTTAAAGTGAATAATTAGTAAATAATTATTCCATTTGATAAATAATTTTCTTCATTGCTCACTTTATTTCATTTTATATTTTAACAGTTGGCACATTTTAAAGAATTTACTATATACCCCTTTCTTAGAAGAAAACAGTTAACCTAAAATCATAAGCAGTTTATGCAACTTCATATTATAATGATGACAGATATTGCAATGATGTTGCAGCTTTCAAGTAAGTGTCAAAGAACAGATATGCTTAGGGAAACAAGGATTTTAAGTATTTCTGTAAAGGTCTTCCATACATATGTATTAATGGTGTGGAGGCTATAGCTCACAGAGATTTATTAGACTGGTTCAGAATTGGGAAAGTTATATGACACAGCTATATATGATCAACCTGCTTATTTAACTTACATGCAGAGTATATAATGCAAAATGCCAACTGGATGAATCACAAGCTGGAATTAATATTGTTGGGAGAGATATCAACAACCTCACATATGCAGATGATACCAGTCTAGTGGCATAAAGTGAAGAGGAACTAAAGAGCCTTCTGATGAATGTTGGAGTGAAAAAGCTGGCTTGAAACTCAATGTTAGAAAGAAAACTAAGATCATATATAGCATGCAGTCCCTTTACTTCATGGGAAATAGAAGGGGAAACAGTGGAAACAATGACATGTTCTATTTGGGGGGGCTCTAAAATCACTGCAGATGATGACTGCAGCGATGAAATTAAAAAACACTTGCTCCTTGGAAAGAAACATGTGGCAAACCTAGAGAGCATATTAAAAAGCAGAGATATCACTTTGCCAGCAAAGGTCCCTTTAGTCAAAGCTGTGGTTTTTCCAGTAGTCATGTGTGGATATAAGAATTGGTCCAGAAGGCTGACTGGTAAAGAATTGATGCTTTCTAATTGTGGTGTTGGAGAAGCCTCGTGAGAGTCCCTTGGACTGCAAGGAGATCAAACCAGTCCTAATGGAAATCAACCCTGAATATTCATTGGAAGGACTAATGCTGAAAGTGAAGGTCCAATACTTTGGCCATCTGATGTGAAGAGCCCACTCATTGGAAAAGACCCTGATGCTCAGTAACATTGAAGGCAATAGGAGAAGGGGGCAACTGAGAATGGAGTGTTTAAATAGCATAACTGACTCAATGGGCATGAATTTGAGCCAGCTCCTGGAAACAGTGGAGGACAGAGGAGTCTAGTGTGCTGCAGTCCATGGGGTCAGAGAGTCAGATATGATTTAGTGACTCAACAGTGACTAAAGAGCAACAACAACAAATAGTTTAGTCATCTTTACATATTCCCCATGTCTTTTGGGTATTATCTATTGTTTTTACTTCATATTACATATCGTTTCTTGAATGTGAAAGGAAACAAAGCAATAATGAAAACATGAGTTACATTAAATTTGTGGCATTTTCTAACTGTCCATTTTATTGTATAAATGTAGCCTTTAAACAAAGAGCTTGACAAAAATGAGAAGAAAAAAATCAAGATTCAACCATTTTCTCCCAAGTAAATTAGCTGTTCTAAGTCAAAATATAGCACTAGAGGCTTTCTTACTTTTCATTTCAATATATTATATGATGTTTCAATGTATAAAAACCTAGCTGACTCAATTAGTCATGTTAATTGACCATTCTATGGTTTAAAGTTCTAATACATGTTGTGTATGTATGTGTTAGTTGATTAGTTGTGTCTGACTCTATGAGACCCTATGTAGCATGCCAGTTTCCTGTTCATAAGATTCTCCAGGCAAGAATACTGGAGTAAACTACCAATCCCTTCTCCAGGGGATCTTCCCTACCCAGGGACTCAACTCCTGTCTCTTATGTCTCCTGTATTGGCAGGTGGTTTCTCTACCACTAGCACCACCTGGGAAGCCTAACGTTCTAACAGAGTTTAGGTGTAAAACAGTCTGAAGAAATCTGATAGTGATCATACATGTAAGAAATTACTTACTAGTTCTGCATCATTCAGTCATCCACTAGACAGCAGTAGGAGATTTGAATAAGAAATAATATTTTTACAAAATTTAATTTGAATGTTAAGTCTAAATAAATGTTAAATTCAAAAAAAGATACCTGTGTCCAAGGGCAAAGGAGAAGCCCCAGCAAGCTTTTAGGAGGGGCAAAATCACATTTAGAATCAAACCCCATACCCACCAGCGATGCTCCAAGCGTTCAAATAAAACCTTTGTGCACAGCAGGAGACCCCACAGAAACTGAGTCAGGCCTGCCTTTGAGTGTTTGGATGTCTCCTGTGGAGGTACAGGTAAGCAGTGGCCTGCCACAGGGGTAGGGGCTCTGTGTGCCATGGACTGGGGTATGGCATAAGCCCTCTTGGAGGAGGTCACCATTAACCCCACCGTAGAGCCACCAGAACTTACACAGGACTGGGAAATAGACTCTTGGAGGGCACAAACAAAACCTTATGCACACCAGGACCCAGGAGAAGGGCACAGTGACCCCCCCTAAGAGACTGACCTAGACTTTCCCCGAAGTATCCAGGAGTCTCTGGTGGAGGTGTGGGATGGCAGTGGCCTGCTGCAGGGTCTGATGCACTGAATGTGTGCACAGGACCTTTGGAAGGAGGTCACCATTATCTTCATTACCTCCACCATAGTTTGGCCTCAGGTCAAACAGCAGGGAGGAAACACAGTCCCGCCCATCAACATAAAATTGGATTAAAGATTTACTGAGCATGGCCATCAGACAAGATGCAGTTGCCCCTCAGTCAGTGTCTCCCATCAGGAAGCTTCTGTAAACCTTTTATCCTTATCCTGCAGAGGGATAAGGATGGCAGAATGAAAACCACAATCACAGAAAACTAATCGAAATGATCACATGGACCACCACCTTGTCTAACTCAATGAAACAATGAACAATGCTGTGTAGGGCCACCCAAGATGGATGGGTCATGCTGGAGAATTCTGACAAAACATGGTCCACTGGAGAAAGGAATGGCAAACCACTTCAGTATTCTTGTCTTGAGGACCCCATGAACTGTATGAAAAGGCAAAAAGATAGGACACTGAAAGATGAACTCCCCAGGTCAGAAAGTCCCAGTAAGCTGCTAGAGAACATTGGAGAAATAATTCCAGAAAGAATGAATGAAGAGATGGAACCAAAACAAACAAACAAAAAATCTAGTTTTGGATGTGACTGGTCATGAAAGTAAAGTCCAATGCTGTAAAGAACAATATTACATAGGAACCTGGAATGTTAGGTCCATGAATCAAGGTAAATTGAAAGTAGGTCAAAAAGGGGATGGCAAGAGTGAACATCGACATTTTAGGAGTCAGCGAACTAAAATGGACTGGAATGTGTGAATTTAACTCAGATGACCATTATATCTACTACTGTGGGCAAGAATCCCTTAGAAGAAGTGCAATAGCCCTCATAGTCAACAAGAGTCTGAAATGCAGTACATGGGCACAATCTCAAAAACAACAGAAAGATCTCTATTTAATAATTTCCAAGGCAAACTATTCAATATCACACTAATCCAAGTCTATGCCCCAACCAGTAATGTTGAAAAGCTGAAGTAAAATGGTTCTATGAAGACCTATAAGACCTTCTAGAACTACTACTAAAAAAGATATCCTTTTCATTAAAGTGGATTGGAATGCAAAAGCAGAAGTCAAGAGATACTTGGAGTAATAGGCAAATTTGACCTTGGAGTATAAAATGAAATAGGACAAAGGCTAACAGAGTTTTACCAAGAGAACACAGGGCCATAGCACACACCCTCTTCCAACAACACAAGAGAAGACCCTACATATGGACATCACCTGCGGGTCAATACCAAAATCGGATTGATTATATTATTTGCAGCCGAAGATGGAGAACCTCTATATAGTCAGCAAAAAACAAGACTGGGAGCTGACTTGGCTCAGATCATGAACCCGTTATTGTAAAATTCAGACTTAATTGAAGAAAGTATGGAAAACCACTAGACCATTCAGGTATGACCTAAATAAAATCCCTTATGATTATACAGTGGACGTGACAAATAGACTCAAGGGATTAGATCTGATAGAGAGCCTCAAGAACTGTGGACAGAGGTTCATGACATTGTGCATGAGGCAGTGATCAACACCATCCTCAAGAAAAAAAATGAAAGAAGGCAAAATGATTGTCTGAGGAAGCCTTGCAAATAGCTGAGAGAGAAGAGAAGCTAAAAGCAAAGGAGAAAAGGAAAGATATATTCATTTCAATGCAGAGTTCCAAAGAATAGCAAGGGGAGATAAGAAAGCCTTCGTCAGTGATCAATGCAAAGATATAGAGGAAACAATAGAATGGGAAAGACTAGAGATCTCTTCAAGAAATTAGAGATACCAAGGGAACATTTCATGCAAAGATGGGCACAATTAAGGACAGAAGTGGTATGGACTTAATAGAAGTAGAAGATATTAAGAAGTGGCAATAATACACAGAAGAGCTATATAAAAAAGATCTCAATGTCCCAGATACCCATGATGGTATAATCACTCACCTAGAGCCAGACATCATGGAATGTGAAGTCAAGTGGGCCTTAGGAGGCATCACCACAAACAAAGCTAGTGGAGGTAATGGAATTCCAATTGAGCTATATCAAATCCTAAAAGATGAAACTGTGAAAGTGCTGCACTTGATATGCCAGCAAATTTGGAAAACAGCAGTGGCCACAGGACTGGAAAAGTAAATTTTCATTCCAATCCCAAAGAAAGGCAATGCCAAAGAATATTCAGACTACCACAAAATTACCCTCACCTCACATGCTAGCAAAGTAATGCTCAAAATTCTCCAAGCCAGGTTTCAACAGTACGTGAACTGGTAACTTCTAGTTGGCCAAGCTGGATTTAAAAAGGCAGAGGAACCAGAGATCAGTTGCCAACATCCATTTAATCACTGAAAAAGCAAGAGAGTTCCAGACAAACGTTTACTTCTGCTTTTTGAATATGCCAAAGCCTTTTACTGTGTGGGTCACAAAAACTGGAAAATTCTTCAAGATATGGGAACATCAAACCACCTTACCTGCCTCCTGAGAAATGTGTATGCAGGTCAAGAAGCAACAGTTAGAACTGGACATGGAACTACAGACTGGTTCCAAATCAGGAAAGCTGTACGTCAAGGCTGTATATTGTCACCCTGCTTATTTAACTTATATGCAGAGTACATCATGAGAAACATTGGGCTGGATGAAGCACAGCTGGAAACAAATTTGCTGGGAGAAATATCCATAGCCTCAGATATGCAGATGACACCAGCCCTTATGGCAGAAAGTGAAGAGGAACTAAAAAGCATTTTTTTTTAATGCAGCATTTTCCATTTATTTTTTATTAAATAATTTATTTTAGTTAGAGGATAATTATTTACAATATTGTAGTAGTTTTTGCCATACTTTGATATGAATCAGCCATGGGTTTACAAAAGCCTCTTGATGAAAGTGAAAGAGGAGAGTGAAAAAGTTGGCTTAAAACTCAACATTCAGAAAACAAAGATCATGGCATCCAGTCCCATCACTTCATGGCAAATAGAGGAGGAAGCAACAGAAACAGTGACAGACTTTATTTTGGGGGGCTGCAAAATCTCTCCAGATGGTGACTGCAGTCATGAAATTAAAATACACTGCTCATTGGAAGAAAATCTATGACCAACCTAAACAGTATATCAAAATCAGAGACATTACTTTGCCAACAAAGGTCTGTCTAGTCAAAGCTATGGTTTTTCCAGTAGTCATGTGTGGATGTGACAGTTGGACTATAAAAAAAGCTGAGCACAGAAGAATTGATGACTTTGAGCTGTGGTGTTTGAGAAGACTCTTGAGAGTCCCTTGGACAGCAAGGAGTTCAAACAATCCATCCTAAATGAAATCAATCCCGAATATTCATTGGAAGGGCTGATGCTGAAGCTGAAATTCCAATACTTTGGCTACGTGATGTGAAGAACTCACTCATTGGAAAAGACCCTGATGTTGGGAAAGATTGAAGGTGGGAGGAAAAGGGGACAGCAGAGGATAAGATGGTTGGATGACATCACCGAATCGATGGACATGAGTTTGAGTAAGCCCCAGGAGTTGGTGATGGACAAGAAAGTCTGGCGTGATGCAGTCCATGGCGTTGCAAAGAGTTGGACATGACTTAGCGATTGAACTGAACTTAAGTGAATTTGAATATTTGATATACCTCCTAGCATTACTAAATTGTTAATAAATTGTTCATTGCCAATCTACTCCTGGTTCCTCATACTGAATTCAGAACGGGAATTAGTTTAGTGTGAATGCAGAAAAAGTTTTTTAAAGCGGGGACATATTTCCTTCATTTTTCATAAGTAGTAGCAACTATGAAACTATGTACACATTTTTTTTCAATCTTTAGTTACAAGTAAAAAATGGATAATTAATATCTGTAGTATTAGGTAGGGGAAAGGGCACATGTTGGCAGGCTAAGTATATGAAGTGTGTTTTTTCATTTCACTGTGGCATGCTTTAATCTAAGTAGGTAGATAAAGGAATCAATTCCAAGGGACTCTTTTGGAGTTCACGCATTAGAAAAAATGTTTGCTTTTTTCTATCAGCTGGTATTCTGTTAATTAAGTAATAAGTCTGTGTCCTGCTGTTTATATAGCAACTCAAAAATGGTGTCTATTTAACTGTCAGATTGTTCATTATCACTTGTATATGGTATGTCTGAGAAGGCTGGAGAATCTAAATGCCCTGCTCTAATAGGAAGCGCTTCTGATATCACTGTCAGTTGATTGCTGCCACCTGAGAGAAGACAATTAAAGTAAATTAGGGACATTTTCCAGAGTTATAACGGACAAAATGTGCTCTTAAGCTATCCAAATGGAACCTGACCCTTGATCAGTAGTTTTGCTGAGGAAGGGGAAATAAAGACCAGCAGTATGAAAGGAAAATCTTGTTATCTAAAGGATATGGAGAGTTTTATTCTCTCGAGAGTAAGAGGATATGAAGATGGGACTGTAGGTTAGCTGTTCAGGTCCGCACAAAAATTTCAAAATCCTTCAATTATTTCATCTTTCTAAAAAACATAAAATTATAAAAAACAAAACAAACAAAAATCCAACAGCAACAAAACAAGCAAATAAGCAAACAAACAAAAATAGAAGGGATGGAAAGGAAGATGAATGTTTGGAAGTGGTAAATAGGAAACAGTGTTTTCAATAATATAAATCAAGACAAGTCAAATGGTAGTATTAAATAATAAAGAGATGTTTCATGCCCTTTATTTCCTGAGGAATATGCATGAAACTTTGTATTTGATAAATAAGGATCTAAGTTAAAAATATATGAGAGCTTCTTTAGAAATCACATTTTTCCCCCATAGAACTGTTGCCTTCTCTGATACAAATGAGTACTTTGTACCTACACATAAAAAGGAATTTTTTTTCCTAGTTGAGTTATTTTCATCGTGATGTGAGATAAGACATTTGTATGGATTCTGATGTAGATTTTTGAAAATAGGAAAATATCAGACCCCCATCAGCTGGATATTTTAAAAAGACAGAGAAAATATCAAGCTTTTGCCTGATTCTACAAGATTCAATTATTAAAAAGATACTCAATATATAATTTGTTGGTAATATAAGAATAAACAAAATTGTAAGAAATGGCCACTTTCCTAGTCTGATCTTAAATAAGAAAATAAACTAAAAAAGAATCCTCATAAGCTGAGTTTTCCTCACTTTGGTCAGAGTAATTATGAAGAAGACTGCATGAAATCTCAAATGGAATTGGATTGTGAATAGATTATCACTTTTAACTGAGTCAAAAATCTGAGTTTGTTTTAAGTTTTGGACAAAGTGAAAAAATTACAAATACATTGCAACATTCTATCTCATGCTAATATTATATAGTATACAGAAGATAAACACATTCCTTAATGTAATTGTTTCCTTCTGTGCATACTTCATGGTAACCATGGCTTTTCATATGATAATTTATTACTGTATAGCAGATATCTCTTAATAATATTGAACATCACAGAAGACTAGGGGTCAAAGAAGCTTATGAACTCTTCTATTGCCTCATCCTAGCATCACTCCTTCTCTTAAAAAACAAAACAAAAATGAGTTAAATCCTTTGACTTAAAGTAGATGCAAATACCTTAATGTGTTCCTCCTCCCCTTTGCCTCCTGTAACTAGAGCATATTTTAAAAGTAAGGAAGAGAAAAGCACCATAGTCTAAATTTCAGCAAGTGTTAGCTTACGGTGCTCTCTCCCTCTATATGTTTTTCTCTTTTTCTCTATCCTTTTTCCTCTCTGTAGACAGACAACAAAAATGTACATATAAATATATACATACAAATATCTGTGTATACACATACATATCTTCATTTGAAAGACTATGATTCAATATGTAATAGTGAAAATCTAACAATGAGAATAATCAAATGAAAATTTCAGATAAATATTGTGTTAGTGATTAGTATTAAATATTAAGGAAATGGCAAACCACTCCAGTACTCTTGCCTGGAAAATTCCAGGGGTGGAGGAGGCTGGTAGGCTACAGTCCATGGGGTTGCAAAGAGTCGGATACGACTGAGAGATTTCACTTTCACTTTCATTAAATATTACATCTGATCAAGAAACCAAAATACAAACAAAAAATATTTAGGCAACAGTTAATAATAGTTAAGTAAACAGTAAAAACATTCAAAGAAAAGGTAGGATTAAATAAGATATTAAATTTACTATAAAAATGAAAATATATTTATATTCCCCTGGAGGAGGACAACCCACTCCATTATTCTTTATTATCAACATTCTCCAACCAGAGTTATACTTGTTACAATGGATGGATCTACAATGATACCCAAACATCATGATTACTCAAAGTTCATAGTTTACATTATGGTTCACTCTTGACATTGTATGTTTTGTGGGCTTGGACAAATGTATAATAAAATGTGAGGCTTCCCAGTAGTAAAGAACCCATCTGCCAATGGAGGTGACTTGAGACCTGGGTTTGAATCCTGGGTCAGGAATATCCCTTGGAGGAGGATATGGCAACCCACTACAGTATTCTTGCCTAGAGAATCCCATGGACAGAGGAACCTGGAGGGCTACAGTTCATAAGGTCATGAAGAGTCAGACACGACTGAAGTGGCTTAGCATGCATGCATGCACATAACAATGTGTTATGTGGTATTATGGTATTTTCAGAAAATACAGGGTATTTTCAGAAAATACAGAGTATTTTCACTGCCCTAAAACCCCTCTGTGCTTAGTCTACTCATCCCTACTTATAAAGCTGCTGTAAATGTCCATGTGTAGGTTTTTGTAAGGACTTTAGACTTTGACAAAAATGTTTAACTCATGTGGGTAAATACCAGGGAGTAGGATTCCTGTATTGTATGCTGCTGCTGCTAAGTAGCTTCAGTCTTGTCTGACTCTGTGCGACCCCATAGATGGCAGCCCACCAGGCTCTTCCATCCCTGGGACTCTCCAGGGAAGAACACTGGAGTGGGTTGCCATTGCCTTCTCCATATTGTATGATGAGAGTACGTTTAATTTTGTAACAATCTGCCAAACTGTCTTCAAATTGGCCTTGCCGTTTTGCATTCCAGCCAGTAATGAATGGGAGTTCTTATCATACATGCTTCTTCACCCAGTACTGTTGTTGCCAATGTTTCAGATTTTGGCCATTTTAATAGGTATGTTCTGGTATCTCACTGTTATTTTAATTTGTTATTTCCTGGTGACATATGACATGAAGTATATTTTCATTTGTTTATTTGTCATCTGTATATTCTATCTCTTGTTGGTGAGGTGTCTGCTAAGGTCTTTGGCCCATAAGGCTTTTTTTGTTGTTAGTTGAGAGCTATTTTTATATTTTTGTACGTAAGTCTTTTATAAGTATTTTCTCCCAGTCTTTGGCTAATCTTCTCATTTTTTTTGACATTATCTTTCACAGAACAGACATTTTCAAAATTTTAATGATGTCTAACTTATCAACTATTTCTTTCATGGATCATGTCTTTGTGTTGTATCTAAAATGCCATTACCGTACGCAAGGTCTCCTAGGTTTTCTCCTATGTGAACTTCTAGGAGTTTTATGTTTTGCTTTTTACATTTGGGTCTGTGATCCATTTTAAGATTGTTTTTGTACCTAGTCATTCTTTATTATTTTGCCTTCCTTCATTCTATCTTCCTTCTGTGCTTAATAATCTTCCACTTGAACAAGTCTACTCAAAATATCCTTTACTACCAGCCTGACGGTGATTAATTCTCCAAGGTTTTCCTTTTTATGATTTACTTCGTTTTTGTCTGAGAATATTTGTATTTCATTTTCATTCTCTGTAGATGTTTTTGCTGCATGTGGAATTCTGTATAAATGACTTTATTTTTATTTATTTATTTTTCAGATTTTTGAAGAATAGCATTCCACTGTTTTCTGGATTTTGTTTTTCTAACAAGTCAATTTCATTGTAGATTTCAGTCCTTTGAAGTTACCCTGTCTTTTGTCCTTGGCTGTTTTTAAGACTTTGGTCCATTTTGAAATAATTTTTGTAAAGGGAATAAGCTCTGTGTCTAGATACTTTTTTTTTTTTGCATGTGGAAAAAAAATGCTAGTTATCTAGCATCATTTTAAAGTATATTTTTCTCTTAAAGCATAGGCAAAAAAATGTAGGTGAAATCTGTCAAATGTTGACAAAAGTCTATTTTAATATTTTTCTTTTCTAAACACAAGTTTGTAGAAGAACTTTTAAAAGAAAACTTAATAAAAATTTGAACATAGGTAAATTAAACATTTGTCAGGTACAAATAACAAAATCATTGCAAATTGGCTTAATGAAATAGAGAATTTGTTTGCTTACATAACTGAAAGGTATGTTTAGTTTCAGATAAGGATAAATTCTGGGTCTCAGTGTATGTCACCAGGTTCTTTTTGGTGTTTGTTTTTCATTCTGTAATCAGTTACTTTTCAGAGAAGTCTGCTCTGTAGTACAGTATGAGATTGACCTACAACCTCAAAACTCTTCCTCACTAATTCATATTAGAATTTCAGGACTAAATTTGGCCCAAGTAGAATCATTTGCCATGTTTAGAGGTGTGCAAGGCAGTAATTCATATAGACGCAGGTCACATGCTTGTCCCCTTGGTCTTGAGGGAAATTTATAATGTTACAAAAGATTGGAGAGGAATCTAGGGAAAAAAATATATAAAGTCAACTATATGATGTTGAATACTTGTATATTCAAGAAGGAGCATGTGTGAATGTTCAGCATGATATGAAAGAATGAAGATTAGCAATATTACCATTTATATTTTTATCACAGCACATTGTTCTAGCTTTACTAAAAGGGCTTTTTATTTATAAATTTGTTTTTGCCATCTTGAGTAAATGTGAGTCAGTTTGTCTTTTGAAGGGAGCCGAGATGGTTTATAAGCTCTGGGGATGTCTAGCCTCTAGTTGGGAGTGTAACTATGCTTTCCTATCCTCGTTTAAAGGTTTTATACAAGCATTTTGTTCCTTAATCAGCCTCATTCTTTTCAGACTATTTTATTTTTTGAAAAAGATACTTTATTCTTTTTCCAACAACAATTACATTCCGACACCAACTTATACTAGTTCAGAACTTGTATTTAGTGAATTAGTATTGATTTTAAAACAGAATATTCTTAGAAGTAGAAAGCCGGTTTAGCATAAAATAACCAGTGTTCCGAGAGAGAAAGCTTTCACTAAAATGTTGCTAAATGTACTTAAGAAGCCAAGATAATGTTTTAGATGACTGAAACCTTAATGTACTGTTGCCATGTTTATCATGGTTTTGCCATTCCATATGATTTTACAGCTTTTGCATGGTCACACATGGGTAGACAGTGATGTTTCTGTGTGCCCAACTCACATTTATTACCATACCCAATATTATTCTGGTTTATGCAGTATTCTGAGAGTATCTAGAATGGTATTACAGTGATTTAAACTTTTACATTAGTAGATGGAAAGTTGGGTTCACTATCACTTTCAAAATAAATGATTTATTCACAACATTTGGTCCATTAACTATAGTAACAAGTTCCACAACCCTTTAATGATAGACACTGTTATCTGGCCTGATGGTTGTATGCTCAATTTTGCTTTAATAGAGCTGTTATCCACAACATATCTCTTTGCTGAAATTTCTGATAGATTGTAAGCAACTAAAGGGAAACCAATATGGTTTTATGAAAAAATTCTGTGGGCTAACATGTCACTCATGGAATAACAACCTAGAGTGGATGACAGTTCTCACACCAGCTGCTTGACATCTGAACAGCTGCCAATGCCCTAGGAAATGTCACACTATCAGATATAGGCTCTGAGTGTGTGAATAGCAAAAATGTATCTGGTAGAGGCCAGCACCCCAGGCCATGACTAACACCCCAGGCCCCATCATCCCATAAGCTTGAAGCTGGGGTTGAGCTGTCAGTTTAATAAATGAATAGCCTCTTTGTTTTGATCAGTATTGTCAAGGCTTATTTCAAAAAGGTACTCTGATTCCTCTCACAGTCTAGCCCAGCCAAAGTCAATTGGTACAATTTCAAGGTGAATTTATTCATTCTTTATAAAGTTCTGTGCACGGATATATCAAGACAGTTGAATAAATTGAAATAAATAGACTTGGAGTTACATATTCTCCCAGTAATTGAAATAGTTTCCCCCCAATATATTTATAGTAATAATTCTACCTTTATGAAACCTAGTCCAGCTACAGAAAGGAAGGCACAGAATTACCATTTTGATAACATATTTGGAAAATGCAATTGGGGCTAATATGTTGATAAGGGCATCTGAAAGTTGTCCTTGCTTTTAACCATTCCATGTTAAACTTTGAGTAAATCACTAGCTTTACCACTTAATAAGGATGCCTGATTAGCCTGCATTGATGTGCAAATATTTACCTTGAATTTGGACATTTCTAAATAGAAATGCATAAACACTAGCTCTTTCTGTTTTACAGTACTTTGGATTTGAGTTGCATACACACTGAACTAAACATATACACTGAACTACAAAATATCAGCCTTGACGTCCATCTGAAATGAGCAAATCTAGTTAATTTGATGTAGAGAAATAATTTAACATATGTCACCTGTCATCCGTCACCTGTCATCATTGCAGTTTTTAACGATATACGACAGTTGTGACTAACAGCTTCAAAGCTCTTTTTTCCCCTTTATTTTGTGAACAGGCGGAAGCTACATCACAGTCAGAAAGGGTTACTGTAACAGAAAAAGCTTTCCTGAATATAGCATACAAACCTCCCCAACTTTATCTGTGTGTGATGGAGAGAGAATTAATATCACATACTTACAGCATGCTGTTCTTAAAAGGATTTTCAAAGTATAAAATATCTTATCTGAAAGTTTGGTTCCCCTTAAAACCATCAGTAAGCCTTGGGAAATGCTGCATTCTGAGGTTTGCAAAGGAAAATGCTTTGACTTGATAATGAAGGACACCTGGGAATGATTGGCGTTTGCTAACAGAAAAGTCAAATAATTGAGGTATAATGGTAAGAAGGGGTTTAGGGAACAACTTAGTCCAGTGCTAATCCTTTGAAAACTTGAAGCAATGTCTATGATTTCTTTTCTCCCTCTGACAAGCAATCTATAAAAGTGATCAAACTGATCAACTGAGAATGCTGTTTCCTTTCCTTTATCTTTTTTTATCTTGCTCTTTTAAAGCAAATTGAGGCTCCCTCTCCTATCCATCAGGTTGCGTATAAGCTCTGATGTGTGACCCATGAGCAAATAAGCATTTCTTACCCACTGTCTGGAACATTATTATTTCATAAAACATAAACAAAAGTGAGTGAGTTACGTTCAGGCTGAGAAGATGTATGGCTTGAATAATATAGATTTCAGAAGAATATTTTTACCTCTAGGTCATTTAAAAAAATATATAGCTAAGTTGCTACTGATTAAAAGTCATCTTTCAAAGCTCTTTCAGGATAACCCATATGAATGTGCTGAAACTCTCAGCTCTGATTTTTGTAGATGGTTGTCTACACACTGATAACACATAATCAAAGCAGTACCTTTAACAGTGGTCAACAGATATCATACCTATTTCAGAGTCTGAGCCTCACCTTAAACAGAAGGGAGCTTGTGGGCCTGAAAGAAATAGCCATGCTGCTTTGCAATTAGAAGTTCTTCTGTTGGCTTAAATTGCTTGTTGGTCATCATTACCTTAATAAGGGAAATTATGCTGAAAGAAAAGACTGTTCAACTCTGAGAACTAATTGAGAATATGAAAATGGCCATCACCTTCCATTTCTAGAGACTGAGTTGTGTCTGAACACGAAATGATCCCTTGAGTAAACTATTAAAGTAGTATTACCTCAGGAGACCATGTCTAAAAACATACATGAGTTTCTCACTACTCATGCTTCTTGCCTTATATCTTAACCTGAGAATAAATAGTTATTATTTTCAAGGGATTTTTTTTTTTTTAGAGAGTGTTCATATGAGAATTTTATTCCTTTCCTTTCCAGACAAAGGACTTTGAGTAGCCTGAGTCCTAATGCTATCGGTTATCCAGTTTCTCTGTAATGTTGATGGAAGCATCTGTTCTCCCCATTATTTGAAGCATCACAAAGAACCTCTAGAACAGCAGTCAGCAAACATTTTCTGTAAAGGGTCAGACGGTAAATATTTTAGGATTTGTGATCTCTGTTGCAAACATTCACCTCTGCTATTGTAGTGTGACAGCTGTCATATACAATATTTAAATAAATGAATGTGGTTGTGTTCTATTAAACACTATGTAAAAAAATAGGTGGTGGGCTGGATTTGGCCTGTGGCCTGTAATCCTCTAAATTCTGCTCCAGAATAAGAAACATCTAACTAATGAGAATCTATTGCTCTTATTCACATCAGTATATTAATACAAGCTATTGCTATCACCACTTAGAACTGGGATAATTCCTGATAGATATTTGTATTAATCTCTTAAATAATACAACCCCTTTATTAATCTGATTAATCTACTCTTACAGTTGTACAACAGAATAGCAGTCATACATTAGACCTTAATGTAATTTCTCTTATTTTTGCAGTGGCTTTACTGTATGAATTATACAGTAGAGATTACAGTGCTCTCTGTCAGGGAGCAGAATAAAATCAAATAAACTACTAGATAAAGTATTTACATTTGTGATGAGTATTTTATAGGAAGAAAACTAGATACTGAGATGAAAAATAATGGTGGTGATGTTCTTCTATATATTCAGTGGTTTAGAAGCCTCTTACCTGTTACTCTTTACTATTTAGGAATAAGTGAAAATAAATATTGAATAAATAACTGAACAAAAAAAAAAGGAATAAGTATCAGAGTGGGTCCACACCTGAACATGAGTCCAGTGGCAAGAACAATTAAGTAAATTAAGATATTATTAAAAGATGACTAATTTTCTGAATTGGTAAATATGATAAAATTCAAAAGGCACAAAAAATAAGTAGTAAAAGTAAATTTTCTTCCCCACATGCCCCAAACTATGCAGCTTCCTTTCCTAGGTGCAATGCTTTTGCTAGTTTTTTTATTCTTTTTTTTTAATCCGTTATAGGAATGAACTTAGGTTCTAGAAAATAAGACTTGGAAAAGAAATGTACCAATGTCCTGCCTTTATTATACATTGATAATATCAGTGTCAGGGAAAAGTAAATTCCCCCCTCTACCCCTCTTGAATTCTAATCAGTTGGACTAATAATAAAATTGACACAAGATTATCAGGAGAAGAATAAACAAATTTAATTTGTGTACATGGAGGTCTCATAGAAATAGGACCTAAAAAGTAGCCAAAGCAAGCAAGTTTTACACCTTTTAGACAAAGAAACAGTAAATTTATGAGAAGTTGACAGGATGAAGAAATTTAGGGTTTGGGTGCTTAGTTAGTGAAGATTCTAGAGTTTAGGTTTGGGGGAGTAAGTTAAAAAAGTAACAAAGTTTGTTTATACAGGCTTCTTAGCCCAGAATTCTCTGTCTCTGGTGGTAAGGGTGTTCTCTCACCTCCAAATGCAGAGGGGATGCCTTTCATAGTGGAAACTTGTTTCCGGCTTTCGGGAAAAGAGAAAAGAGAGTTCAAGTGTCCCTCTTGCGTTAACCTTCTCTAAAGTAATATTAACTGAAAATAATCAATATGTCATATTTTGGGGTGGTCTGCCCTGGTCCCCAGCAAGCATATACAAACTCACTAGTACATTTAGAGGTTAAACATTTGTAATGGTTTGTTTTTATACAGAGCTATGTGAGGTATCTGTATTAGGAGGCAATCTTCTATGAGTCTGGAGTAGGGGCACTAATTACCATTTTATCCTGGACTGTGTGGTCAAGCAGGTTTGTATGGCAGGCAGCCCATGGAGGACATGGATGGTAAGTCCCTGTGGAAGGAAAGCATGTGCAGTCATTGGTCAGCATAAAAGATTCAGATTCCTAAACTCAAGATTCCTCAGCTGTGATGCAAGCACAGAGGACATAGAGCCATCCATTTGAGTCCTTCCTTTTCACCCTTGTGGGACTTGAAAGGAAACTGATGAAAACAGGCAACTCAGGCTGCTTCTATCTCATGATAAAGTGAAAAGTGGTTCATTTCTGCCTCTGAAATCTCCAGTCTTCTGTCAGCTTCCATGAAACTGTGGCAGGCTAATTGTTTTCTCAGAAGTAGGGGAAAATCTCAGACCCTTCAGAGTTCATGATCATCTGTAGCAAAAAGTCCTAGAATTGGAATGGTGTGGGGGGCAAAGATTAAGTAAATTGCAAATACATTTTAATAATTATGTTAACATATTTGAGAGTGCCTGTTTCTTTCTCCAATCTTACTAACAAATTGTGTTATCCAACCTTTGATAATTTGCCAGTTTCCTAAGTGAATATGGAATATTAATGTAGTTTTACTTTGTATTAACCAAGTACTTAATAGTACTTAATAGCTGTGGAATTGTCTATTTTTATCATTCAATGATTTTTCTTTTAAAAAAACTGATTATGTAGAGCTTTGTAAGTATTAAGAATTTACTTTTTTTCTATCATACATTACATATATTTCCTTCTAATATTCAGCTATTTCCTTTACTTTAAGATTTTTCTTGTGAGTCAGAATTTTAAAAACTCAAAGTGAACAAACTTATCATTCTTTTCCTTAGGGCTTTTATTCAGATTATATAAAAAAGTTTTTATGTACAACTATGTAAGTTTTACTGCTCTTGGCAATTTTCTGAATTTAGTTTGTGCATCTAGATCTTTGATCCATCTCCAACATGTTTTCAAACACAGATTAAGATACAAATCCATCTTATTTCTTTTTCCGGATTGGGATGTATTGAAAGAACCAATACCATGTTAGAAATCTTAATTGAGATTTGTAATAAAAAAAGAATTTCCTCAAGAATAACTTAATCACACACTTGAGATAAACTATTAACTGAATTTACTAAACCGTTAAATTAAACATTTCAACTAATTACCAATATACTATTGAATTGTAAAGCTTACTTTGGCCAGGAGGCCTTCTTCACAGAGGGAGGGAGTTGATATATGTTCTCTAGTGAGGTCATGTTTTAGGCCTGTTATTTTGATCATCTTTCTCTCCTTTCCTCCTTCTTTTCCTGTACACCTCCTTTTCCTTCCCCTTCCTTCCTTCCTCCCTCCCTTCCTTTCTTCCATTTCATGAATCAGACAAATATACCTCAAAGACTAGTTATTATTGTTTATTACAGTGCTATCCGTATTTTATAAGCTTCCCATTTTTTAATCTCTGAGATTCTTCCTTTCCTTCTGTGTCTTTCCTTTCTTTGGCATTTTACTGAATTCTGCTGCTAATTGTTTTTTCTTTCTTGTGTCTTCTGCAGATGTCCACTCTGTGCAAAGCTCTTTACTGCTACTGTTTTTTAGAAGACTTCTATCCCCTTCTGGGCTCTTATTACTCTCTTAGTTATTCCTTAAATACTTGTAAATTTCTCTAAAACTTTCTGTGCTATTTCCTAGGCAAAAACGACTGCAAATAATCTTAAGGTTTATCTCTCTTGTTTTGAGGGGTGCTTTTTTCCTTTAATTTTTTTTAAGTCAATTACCCTCATAATATTATGGTCATCTGAATTAAATTCACCCATTCTGGTCCATTTTAATTCACTGATTCCTAAAATGCCAATGGTCACTCTTGCATTCTCCTGTTTGACCACTTCCAATTTACCTAGAGTCATGGACCTAACATTCCAGGTTCCTATGCAATATTGTTCTTTACAGCACTGGACTTTACCTCCATCACCAGTCACATCAACAGCTGGGCATTTTCACTTTGGCTCACCAATTCATTATTTCTGGAGCTATTTCTCCACTCTTCTCCCGTAGCATATTGGGCACCTACCAACACTGGGAGTTCATCTTTCAGTGTCATATAATTTTTTGCCTTTTCATACTGTTCATGGGGTTCTGAAAGCAAGACTACTGAAGTGGTTTGCCATTCCCTTCTCCAGTGTACCACATTTTATTAGAACTCTCCACCATGACCCAACCATTTTGGGTGGCCCTACCTGACATGGCTCATAGTTTCATTGAGTTAGACAAGACTGTGATCCAAGTGAACAGTTTGCTTAGTTTTCAGTAATTGTTTCCATTCTGTCTGCCCTCTGATGGATAAGGAGAAGAGGCTGTGGAAGCTTCCTGATGGGAGGGACTGTCTATGGGTTAATCTGGGTCTTACTCAGAATGAGCAGAGCCATTCTCAGTAAATCTTTAATCCAATTTTCCATTGATGGGTGGGGCTGTGTTCCCTTCCAGGAGTTTGGCCTGAGGCCAAACTATGGTAGGGCTAATGGTAGAGCTAAATCGTCCTTCAAAATGACTTATTCTAGGAGTGTTGTATTCAGTGCTCCTGACTCCAGGGCAGGCCACTGTTGACCCATGCCTCTGCTAGGGACACCTGGACACTCACAGGCAAATCTAGCTCAGTCTCTTGTGGGGTAACTGTTCCTCATAGTCAAATGAATAGTCATTCCCTTATCCAGGGGATATTCCCAGCCCAGGGATAGAACTCAAGTCTCCTGTTTTGCTGGCGAATTCTTTACCAGCTGAGCTACCAGGAAAGTCCTTAGAGTGGAAGTGACCATACAGTGGAAGTGACAAATAGACTCAAGGGATTAAATGTGAAAGATAGAGTGCCTGAAACTATGAATAGAGGTTCATAATATTGTACAGAAGGCGGTGATCAAAACAGTCCCGAAGAAGAAGAAATTCAAAAAATCAAAATGGTTGTCTGAAGAGGCCTTACAGTTGGCTGAGAAGAGAAGAAGAGAAGCGAAAGGTGAAGGAGAAAAGAAAAGATATATCCATCTGAACGCAGAGTTCCAAATAGCTAGGAGAGATGACAAAGCCTTCCTAAGTGATCAATGCAAAGAAAGAGAAGAAAACTATAGAATGGGAAAGACTAGAGATATCTTCAAGAAAACTAGGGATGCCAAGGAAATATTTCATGCAAACATGGGTACAAATATGGGTCAGAAATGGCATGGACTTAACAGAAGAACAAGATGGCAACAATACAAAGAAGAACTCTACAAAAATGATCTTAATGCCCCAGATACTCACGATGCCGTGATCACTCACATAAAGCCAGATGTCCTGAGTGCAAAGTCACATGGGCCTTGGGAAGCATCACTAGGAACAAAGCTAGTGGAGGGGACGGAATTCCAGCTGAGATATTTCAAATCCTAAAACATGATGCTGTGAAAGTGCTTCACTCAATATGCCAGCAAATTTGGAAAACTTAGCAGTGGCCACAGGACTCCTGTGGGCCTGGGATTTTCCAGAGTTTCCTGGAAAATACCAGGAAATCCTGGAAAATCCTTGCTTTGGTATTTTCCAATCCGAAAGAAGGGCAATGCCAAAGAATGTTCAAACTACCGCACAATTACATTCATCTCACATAGCAAAATAATGCTCAACATTCCCCAAGCTAAGCTTCAACAGTATGTGAACTGAGAACTTCCAGATGTCAAGCTGGATTTAGAAAAAGGAGATGAATCAGAGATCAAATTCCCAACATCCATTGGGTCATTGAAAAGCAAGAGAGTTGCAGAAAAATATCTATTTCTGCTTCATTGACTACACCAAAACCTTTGACTGTATGGATCACGACAAACTGTGGAAAATTCTGAAAGAGATGGGAATACCAGGCCACCTTACCTGCCTCCTGAGAAATCTGTATGCAGATCAAGAAGCAACAGTTGGAACCAGACATGGAACAACAGACTGGTTACAAATCGGGAAAGGAATGTGTTAAGGCTGTATATTGTTACCCTGTTTATTTAACTTATATGCAGAGTGCACCATGCGCAATGCCAGGCTGGATGAAGTACAAGCTGGAATCAAGATTGCTGAGAGAAATGTCAATAATCTCAGGTATGCAGATGACACCAATCTTATGGCAGAAAGTGAAGAGGAACTAAAGAGCCTCTTGATGAAAGTGAAAGAGGAGAGTGAAAAAGTAGTCTTTAAATTTAGCATCCAAAAAATGAAGATCATGACATCAGGTCCCATCACTTCATGGCAAATAGATGGGGAAACAATGGAAACAGTGATGGACTTTATTTTCTTGGGCTCCAAAATCACCGCAGATGCTGGCTGCAGTCATGAAATTAAACCTCTTTCTCCTTGGAAGAAAAATTATGACCAAACTAGACAGCATATTAAAAAGCAGAGACATTATTTTACCAACAGAGTCCATCTAGTCAAAGCTTTAGTTTTTCCAGTAGTCATGTATGGATATGAGAGTTGGACCATAAAGAAAGCTGAGCACTCAAGAATTGATGCTTTTGAACTGTAGTGTTGGAGAAGACTCTTGAGTGTCCCTTGAAGAGCAAGGAGATCAAGCCAGTCAATCCTAAAGGAAATCAGTCTTGAATATTCATTGGAAGGACTGATGCTTAAACTGATGCTCCAATAATTTGGCCCCCTGCTATGAAGAACTGACTCAGTGGGAAAGACCCTGATGCTGGGCAAGATTGAAAGCAGAAGAAGGGGATGACTTAGGACGAGATGGTTAGATGGCATTACTAACTCAATGGGCATGAGTATGAGCAAGCTCCAGGAGATGGTGATGGACAGGGAAGCCTGGCATGCTGTAGTTCATGGGGTCGCGAAGACCCAGACATGACTGAGTGAGTGAGCTGAACTGACTGACCATTATAATATGTAGTTATATTTATTTTGGAACCATGGAAAAGACTATGAAACTTTTGGCTAAAAGGGAATTACACCCATATATTTTGTCAGTTATTCTTTTTGTCTCACTCATCTCTGTACCAAATAGTCTAATTAAATAACTCTTATGTCTTTACTTATATTATAGCTACTTTTATTTATCCTGTTCCCAAAAATCAAAATAACCTTATGTCTAGTTACTATTGCCTCTGACAAATTTCCATCATCCTGTCCACTTATTTGTAGGCTATGACTCAATAATCATGCTTTTTATAGGGATTCTTTTCCTTATCCTCTTCAAATGCACTGCCTTTATTTCAAGAGAGTTTGTGCATTTTCTATTTCCTTTCCAGCAGGCCAACTAATTCTTCCTCATCTACCTTTTTAATCCTTCTCAGGCCAAAGAAACTCTGTTTCTCATCACCTTTGATTTTGATAGCAATTAATCACAATATGAAATTTAATTTTGTTAAAGGTTATCTCTGTATTTCCTTTCAGGTATTTTATTCCATGCAAAGCTATAGGGATATTATGGAAAGAAGAAAAAAAAAGCAGGATATGTACTTTCTAAGTGCAGATCTGTCTAGTAAGTGACTCTTGGCTCAGTCCAACTGGGCCATCTCCATTTGAAAAACAAGGGAGTTTGACCAGATCTGTTGTTTAGACTACTGTGCTGTCTAGAATTGCAGTGTTCACATCAGGGTCCACTGACCACATGTGCAGGCTCAACTGTGCACAACAGTGTCACTATGCATCATGGATACCATGCATGCTGAGAAAATATTGGCAAAGTATAATGATAAGTGATTTTATGACAAAATTAGTATGTTAAATGAATGCCCAACTAATGGAATAGTCTTGAAGGAGATTATATTTTTCAAATAGGCACAGAAGCACCATACAGAGCAATAGAATTCCTGCTCAGCCTCAGAACCTGGAGTGAGGGACTCATCAACTATTTACCCCAGAAAGACTCTGCTGTTTCCTTTGTATGTATCAGCGTTCCTTATAAGACTAGATTTTAATAAATGGTTATACTGACACTGAACTGTGAGGGAGAGAGAGAAAGAAATCTTTTGAAGAGTCCTAGACTAGATACTCTTGCCTGGAAAATCCCATGGATGGAGGAGCCTGGTAGGCTGCAGTCCAGGGGGTCACTAACAGTCGGACAGGACTGAGCAACTTCACTTTCACTTTTCACTTTCATTCGTTGAAGGAAATGGAAACCCACTCCAGTGTTGTTTCCTAGAGAATCCCAGGGACAGAGGAGCCTAGTGGACTGCCGTGGGGTCGCACAGAGTCGGACAGGACTGAAGCAATTTAGCAGCGGGAGCAGATTAGATAATCCTTAATGCCATTTCTGGTTCTAAAAGTCTTTGCTTTATGACTTATTGATAATAAATTAAAAAATTTACTTTTAAGAAATATTTTTGAAAGTAATACTTTAATTTTAAGAGTTAAGCTGAATTGTTAGAAAAGATTCCCTCCCCTGAGTAGTCTCCAATAGGAACTAAATTATTTTAAGAGGGATTGCAATGGAATAGTAGAAACATTATAAGATTTTAGGTTTCTTAAAAGTTAGGAGTTTTCCATATATAATGATGCTTCTTTGTAATATACTCACACTGAAACTAAAATGTAGTCTGCTACAATGAAAAGTTACATTTTTATTTATTTTCTAAATGTAAACTAAAATTCAAGTGGTAACTTATAAATGCATTAGCTTGTGCTCTTGATGGTAATTCAGGTTTGAATTAATATTTTTCTAGTTTGTAGTTATAGGAAATACATTTGTTGCTGTACTTTTGCTTTCAGAAAAGTTTTCTCATAAGAATTATTTCTGTTTCTCAAGCAATATTTTCAAGTAGACTAAAACACTTTTTGTAAAATGGCGTCTAAATGTATCCTTAATTTTATATTTGGAGTTAGGTTTTGTAACCAGTAAATATGCTCCCATAAGTATCTAAAACAATATGACTTTGTTAAAATATAGTAGAAAGAATTTCAGTACAGTTGGCAAGCAACATAATAAAATAAGAATTAGTGATTTTAAAGGACCAGTATGAAAGCACTTTATCCTGAATGGTGAGAGTCTGAATTTGTAGTAACATTTCTGACATAAATTTTGCAATATTAATGAAGATAGTGCCTATGTATGAAATTTATTATCAAGAAATATTTAGAGATAGGAATATATAAGTATGAAAAATATATTTATCATATTAGAAAAAAAGTAATTTAATGTTAGCAAAACAGAAAATTAATACTTAGAATATATGGAAGATATATGTTATAGTTATTAAAATAAAATTTAAGCAATATTTAAAGACATGTAACATGTTTATTTTAAGTAAAAAGAAAGATTATAATGTATTTCATGTGACCATTATTTTGTTTAAATTCCATACATATATAATTTAAACTCCAGACATATGAATGTTTAAATATTTAAACATGAATTTAATATTTAAATTTAAGTATTTAAACATGAATTTGTTTAAATTCCACACATATATTTAAAACTGGAGGAAAAAATATTCACCAGAATATTTTCAATTATCAAATACATGACTATTATTTTCTTCTTCATTTTCTTTACTTTTCAAATATATAACAATAGTTACTTATTTACATTAAGAAAAATAATTTAATTAAAAATTGAGATTCTGCATTATGAATTCACAGAAAAAATCTGAATGTTATAAACTGAATGCTTGTGTCTCCTCCAAATTCATATGTTGAAGCCCTAGCATATGGTGGCTTTAGGAAGTGGGGCCTTTGGCAGATAACTGAAAGGTTGTTGACAAAATCACAGCAAAGACTCCGGGAATCTTGGCCTCCAGAAGAGAAGAATTCAATCCGTGTCCAGAGACTAGGCTTGGTCGCTCAGAGTTTTGTGTAATAAAGTTTTGTTAAAGTATAAAGGAAATAGAGAAAGCTTCTGACGTAGACATCAGAAGGGGGTAGAAAGAGTACCCCCTTGTGAGTTTTTGGCTGGATGTTATATAGTCACTAGCAGTTTGCTAATGAAAGAAAGGAATGTCTCAAAACTCAGAATGGCCCCAGGCCCCTCATATATAAGATGTACTTTGGGATAATCTTGGCACCAGACAAGATATCCTGGGTCATAAAATGATTGACTTGAATTTTGTAGAAGGGCAGTTTACCTACAGATAGTTTCATTTGCATAGATTAGGAGAACAGTGTCTGAGTAATAACATACTGGTTTGTCAAGTAGGTTTTAAGCCATTTGGCAGAACTGGATCAAAGATAGAGTTTGGGGTAAATGCATAGTACATTAACATAGCTTAAGACAAACATTTCCATAAGAAGAATGCATTAGTTTGAGAATGGTTAATTTCAGGTGAGACCAGGTGTTGTTATGGCAACACAGTGTTTTAAGAGAAACCTCTTTTAAATTTGTATAGAGAAGGAAAAACTATCCCTGGTTTGTTTCCTCCTCCCTCTTAAGAGAGAGATAAAAATGTCTGACACTTGCAGCCTATTTCCTCCCTTTGGAGACCCCTGACCTTTCTGCCTGAAAGGTTTAGATGAGATCACTAGGTTTAGATGAGATCACAAGAGTGAAGGCTTCCTGATGGAATTCATGAATGCCCTTATAAGAAGAGGAGGAGCTCTCTATGCTCTGTAAGAATACATCAAGAAGGCAGTCAACTGCAGGCCAGAAAGAAAGCTCAGCCATTGTGGCACCCTGATTTTGGACTTCTCAGCCTCTAGAATTGTAAATGGTAGATGTCTATTTTTAAATCACCCAGTCGATGGTTTTTTTGGTTATATAGACCAAGCTAACTCATCATTCAGAAAACTAAACTCATGACAAATAGACAGGGAAGCAATGGAAACAGTGAGACACTTTATTTTTGCGGGGCTTCAAAATCACTGCAGATGGTGACTGCAGCCATGAAATTAAAAGATGCTTGCTCCTTGGAAGAAAAGCTATGACCAACCTAGACAGCATATTAAAATACAGAGACATTACTTTGCCAACTAAAGTCCATCTAGGCAAAGCTATGATTTTTCCAGTAGTCATGTATGATTGTGGGGGCTTCTCTGGTGGCTCAGATGGTAAAGCGTCTGCCTACAGTGTGGGAGACCCAGGTTTGATCCCTAGGTCAGGAAGATCCACTGGAGGATAAATGGCAACACACTCCAGAATTCTTGCCTGGAAAATCCCATGGACAGAGGAGCCTGGTAAGCTACGGTCTATGGGGTCCCTAAGAGTCACACACGACTGAGCAACTTCACTTTCGTATGGATGTGAGAGTTGGACCATAAAGAAAGCTGAACACTGAAGAATTGATGCTTTTGAACTGTGGTGTTGGAAAAGACACTTGAGAGTCCCTTGGACTGCAAGGAGATCCAATCAGTCCATCCTAGAAGAAATCAGTCCTGAATATTCATTGGAAGGACTGATGCTGAAGCTGAAACTCTAGTACTTTAGTCACCTGCTGTGAAGAACTGACTCATTGGAAAAGACCCTGTTGCTGGGAAAGATAGAAGGTAGGAGGAGAAGGGGACGTCAGAGGATGAGGTGGTTGGATGGCATCAATGACTCTATGGACATGAGTTTGAGCAAGCTCTGGGAGTTGGTGATGGACAGGGAGGCCTGGCATGTGCAGTCTATGGTGTTGCATAGAGTTAGATACAACTAAGTGACGGAGCTGAACTGAACTGAGGACCCTGGGTTTCTGTTACTTCTCAGACATTATTCTTTAAAAAGCTTATTATCATTTATGTAGACCAGCATGGCATTTTTACTTTACAAAGCTAGATTTGCTCTGCATCTCCACATCACTGCACCTGCTAGTCATTGGCAGCCAAATGTGGGTTTATGGGTTATAGTATGAGAATCAATGAACTAGGATATCCCTTGAATGTGGAAAGAGAACATGGCACATGTTTTCATATGCAAGGCAATTGGATTTCTTCTTATTTCTCTTTTTTCCTCATCTTCCTCCTCTTCTTTTTCTCTGCTTTTCTTTCCTGTACTTAGTGAGTTAGTATGAATTACATTAACACTATAAATTTTATCCATTTAACTTTTTCTAACTCCTCCCAAATATGTACAGGAGGTTTTGGAACCCTGAGTGTAGTCTTAGTTCCATGAACTCTTAGTCCTTCTGCTCCCTCTAGGCATTGTGCTACTTGATCATCAGATTGTTGCAGCATCAATCCATTTCATTCTTCTGCCACTGCTCTAAGAGGTGTGATCATCTCTCTTGGTCTGCTTGGAATAGGAAGCCGAGCATTTCATTAGGCTCCATACCTCCCATCTTAGGTTATAGCCTCTGTTAGGGAAGGGGGGATTTGCCCCCATCTCTTATGAGTTCTTTTGGATGATCTAATAAATAAATTGATACAAGATAGATTAACAGGAGAGAAAAAGAAAAAGAAAAGACAATTTAATTCAATGCCTGGAAATCTCATAGAAATGGAACCCTCAAAGTGACCAAAACAACTCTATCATTTTTGGATAAAGAAATGATTACTTGTGAAGATTTTAAAAAATAACTTGTGCTTGGGATAGCAGACTGTTGAAGAAGTAAGAAAGTTTGTTTGTACAGCTTTCTTAGCCTTGAATTACCTTCCCTGGCTTCCTTGAAACATCTTATAACCTTTATAAAATGGTTCCCTCTCTTGTTTAGGGTGAATCCTGTTACCTAAAGTAAAAGAGTCCTACTTAATATAGATATTTAAATTAATTATTAAAACACAGTCACTGGATTCAGGAAAAACATTGTCTAGAAATGTAAGGAAATATTTAGTGCAAAGATAGACACTGTACACAGACGGTTAAAATTAGAAGGAGCTGAAGATCATTGAAAGGTAGTATCTGAGTAAGGCTTAGAAGAATATAGGTCCTTAAAATTTAAGAAGAATTTCTGTATGTGAAGAGGATAATATAGATCATTCCAGGAATAGGAAATATGACCAGAAACATGGAGTTTAAACAAAACAAGAAGAAAATAAGTACTTTTTAAACTGGAACATGTATACAGATTGTTTGGAATAAGCTTGCATATTTTGTGAGGCACAAAGGAAGGCTTTGGAATCTGGCTTTAGACTTGATACAGTGGGCTTTGTTGGAGGTGGTGTATTTTTTCCTTACTCTTTTTTTGTTTGTTTTTTTTCTTACTCTTTTTTTATTTTTTTAAACATACAAAGGCATGATTAAGCATGCTCTTAGGAAGATGAGTCAGGTAAGAAAATTCCAGATGATTAAAGAGCCTAGAGGGCAGATGGAAGAGATGGATTAGGATGCTGTATCAATTAAGAGACATTTAGCTTTAGGTCACAGAAAGAAATAGAATTAACTTTATGGTTTAAGAAAGGAGGGAGGGAGGGAGGGAGGGAGGGAAAGGGAGAGAGAACAAATTGAGTTTATCAGGTCATATAACCAAAACATCCATATGTGGAGTTGCAGTTAGAAAGTGATGACTTTTGGGACTCAAATGATGCCATCAGGACTAAGTGTTCTCTGGAATCTGCCTCCCTTTGTGCTGGCCTAAGCCTAGAGTTGCATACTGTCATGTCTGCCAGTGCCAGTCTCTCTTCTCTGCATGTACAGACGCCCACAGGAGCTCCAACATCAATTTCTCTGAGGCTCATTTCTCACAGTAAAGATCTGGACACCTTTCTAGACTCGTTCCCAAATTATTGGACTCTATTCTCATGGGCCAGCATAGATCATGGGCTGGATTTCCTGTCCTGAATCCCAGGACATCTGCTTTGGTTGGAGGACACCGTTTTTTGATTGGTTATATTTGGATCAAATGTTGACCCACATGATGTAGAAAGATATAATGTTTAACTTTGATTTATTGTTCAATGCCATCTATCTTGTTCCAAAACTACCTTTCATAAATAATTTCATGTTTTGTGATGAGGAAAGCAATATCATTTGTAAGATGAAAGTAATTTATTGAGTTTTCAGTCACAAAAATGTATTTAAAAGACACAATTTCAGACTTAAGATTTTTTAGTATAGTGTTACTTTATTAAGTATTCCAGAACACACTGCATATGACATATTTCTTCCTACTTCAGACTTTCATAACATAACCCCTTGAAATCAGGAGTTTATAATGGAAATACTGATGCTACCTTAACTCTGCTAAAGTGAACTGTGCTGCTGTGATAAGAGGAAAATGTATGTTTGCATTTGGAAGACTCATCATCTTTCCAAATCATGATTAGTAGGTGGCAGGACAATATAACACTGAATTGTATGCAAAGATCGCCCAGATTTGAAATATGAATCTCTTGTCAGTGCAAGAGATGAAGATGACAGTTGTAATCTCTTCAGATTCATAATTTACTAAGTTGTAGGCAGGTTAGCGGTGATTGATCATCCCTGGGCAGGGTGTTAGCAATTTTAAAATCATTTTATTGCATTACGCAAATAAGAAATTTAAAAGTTTTAGGCTGTCCTTATCTCTACTGTAAGCAACTATTGGGTACAATCTTACTGTAGAAACTATGTGTATGAAGAGCATGCTTATATCTATATCTATATATATAGCCTATCATTTTGTATATTATATATTACACAGTGGATTGTTTAGGTATGAAAAATATTCCATTATTGTTAGGATATAAAACACCTTCTACAGAAAGAAGTGTGGCAAAGAACTATATAGGTTTTTGCTACTAAATAGTAAAATGAAATTTCTCACTGCCTCTATAGTCAACAAAGAACATTTTGAGATGAAATTATTCAGGGTATAGTAGCAGAGGCAGAAAGGCAGAACTTGCTCCCTATTAAAAAATAAAAAACTATTGTGGTCTATCTTAGCAAGGGATGTTTTCTATTCAAAACCATCAAGGAAAGGCATATGAAGACAGCTGAACAATGTAGATAAAGGGGTTCTCAGTGATGGCTTTGTGTAGGCTTCTGCTTTATTGTTAAGTATAGAAAGCATTGTCAAATTGGTGTGGCTTGGAACATAGCAGAAGGAGTGTCCTTGGAAATATCAAAGGACATTTCCTTTTCCTTCAGATACCTCTCGTTTTACCATATCTCGTTTTACCATTGAAATTGCAATTTCAATTCTTAAGTGTGATTGTGTGATGAATCAGAGTAATCATCTCAGCTAAGCCTATATCACTTTGAAAACTTACATGAAGGATGGTACGAGTCACTGGGGAGGATATCTCCCAAAACCTCCAGCTTTCTATAGCCACAGTTCCTACCTGTATAGAGGAGTGTAAATCTATGAAATACAGATCAATTTGCTACAGACAGTTAGAAAGTGTAATTATCCTCCTGGCATTTCTTCATTCCATGGAAATCAAGTCGATATCCAAGATCAAGTCTGACTCAACAAAAGAGAGGTTTTACATAGATTTGTGTAAATTAAAATTCCATATTTATATGAGACTGCTTCTTTCTTGGCTTGACACATGGCAGAACAGAGTGTCATAAAGAATAAGGAACAAATTTTATGAGGGACAACAGATCAGGAGTCTGTAAGAAGTAATTGTGCCCTCTGCCCCCTGTCTCTTATCTTCTGCAAAGAGACTCATAAAAGGACAACAGTGCTCTTCTTGGCCGACCTCCTGAAAGTATATTCCAGAAAAGGATGAGACTTCCTGTTGTTTTCTCTTTTATTAGGGCGTGCATAATTTGTTAGTGAGGGGACAAATTACTTTTGGTGTCAGCTAGCCTAGTGTTAGAAACCAGCTGATTTTATGAGCTTCCTGAAGAAATTTTCAGTTTTTCTTCTAGGAAAGAAATTGCTAGCTTAAAGGTGTGATGTGAAAGAAATTCCTGATCTTTGGCAAAATTATTGTTGAGGCAATCCAGAGAGAGCATTTAAGGGTATTACAGGATATTCTACAATAAATTCATAACTTCCATCCACTATCATCCTCCCAAGTTGTCCCTCTCATCTATTTGACACTGCTGTAGGAGAAACTGGAAGAAATCCAAACACTGTAATTTTTCCTTGTCTATTAATATTCCACACAGATCATGACATACATTGTTAACAATACTACACTCACCTTCGAAAGTTCACAATTCAACATTTTCTTTGTATCTGAAGACTGGAAAAAAGCAAACAAAAAACCCAGTAACCTTCATTGCTGTTTACTGTGTTGTGTGTGCTGTGCTTAGTTGTTCAGTCAGGTCAGACTCTTTGTGACCCTGCCAGGAACCTCTGTCCATGGAGAGTCTTCAGGCAAGAATACTGCAGTAAGTTGCCATGCCCTCCTCCAGGGAATCTTCTCAAAGCAGGATTCAAATCCAGATCTCCTGCATTGCAGTCAGATTCTTTGCCATCTGAGCTACCAGGGAAGCAAAGAATACTGGCCTGGGTAGACTATCCCTTCTCCAGGGGATCTTCCCAACCCAGGAATTGAACCAGGGTCTCCTGTACTGCAGGAGGATTCTTTCTTACCAGCTGAGCTACCAGGGAAGCTTGAGACCTAGTATTGAGGGCTCTTTTTCTTTTTTTTTTAAGCAAAGGCATTCTAGGTCACCCAGGAAGATAGGTACAAAGGAAAACGATTATGCAAATATACGCCCATTCACAGCCATTCTGCTTTTCAGGCTCAGGCAGAAAATGAATAGATGTGTAAGACTTGAAGTTTTCTGTGGACTGCATGTCCTTTCTTCTAACATTTTCTTTCACTGCTTCTGCTCTGCTCACACTGACCTCCTTGGCATTCCTAAGACAAGCTAGTGCCTTGAACCCTTTGTTCTTCCTCTTTTCTCACTCTCTGGCTAAAATGGTTTACCTATAGATACAGGTATTAATTCCTCCCTTGTTTACTCATATCTCTGCTCAGAGTTCATCTTATCTATGAGGCCATACTACTGGTTAGTACAAGGCAGAAAAAAGCTTATATCAGTGTTTCTAGGTTAGAAAACCAAAGAAATAGTAATAAAAATGATCACTAATACAGTGGGGAAGAAGACTAATAAGATTCAAGGGAAACAAATTTTGGGCCTAATTGAGTTTTAAGACAACACTGGGAGCAGCAGGAAAACTAGGAGGGGAGCATAAGAGATTTCAGGGTTGGCAGGTAGTTTGGAATTTGTCAGGGTAAATAGGTGAGTTAAAACCATTTAGATAAAGAGTTAAAGAGTTCTGAGAGCCAAAAACAAACCTTCAAGAGAACAAACATCTAGTGAGTATAACTTGAATGAATATAGAACAACAGAAGAGAAAAGAAAGATGACATACAGAGAAGGAACATTATGATCCTGGAGACACAATTAAAGAGGAAGGAATTCTCCTCTCCGCTTTCAGGTTCTTCTGCCTGGTTTAATAATTCAACTGACATGAGACAGATTAATAGAAGGAAATCAAAAATAAACTTAGTAACATGTATATGAGAACAAACCAGTCAATCCTAAAGGAAATCAGTCCTGAATGCTGTTGACTAAAAAAACATTTACAACTTCAGAGTTGTGAGTTAAGTTTTATTTGGGGCAAAATGAGGACTGCAGCATCTCAGATAGCTCTGAGAGACTGCTCCAAAGCGGCAGTGGAGGAAAGTCAATATATAAGGTTTTGGTGAAGGGGGAGTTCCATACCATGAAATATTCATTTTACAAAAGGTTTTTTTTGTTAGTCATGAGGATCTGATATCACCCTGAAGGGATTTAGTGCTTCTCTAGATATGATGAGATGCAAGGATTGAGATCATAAAATCCATTCCTAAAAATATCCAACTATCTAAAAACCTGTCCCACCAGATTCCCAGGAGCATAGAGTGCCTCATCCAACCCTAAACTCCCTCAGGGATTGTTGAAGGTCAGTATAGCAGCACTGGGGTTCAATCTCCATAGCGGCCGATGGCTAATGCCTCTGTTGTTCAGTCACTGGCAATGCTCTTGATAAGTGCTAATTTTTAGTTGACACAACCTCCTTGTGATTATAAATATAACCATACTTTGGGGGGCATTTTATAACCATTTAGTACTGTGTTGCTGGGAAGGCTCATTCCCAGTTCTGAAGAAGGTTTTGTTGATAGGCCACTCAGTGTGCTATTATTGGACTATGTGTTAACGGTCAAAGATCTCTGGACACCTGTCTTCTAGTTATGGCCCAGGAAAGTGTTCCCCTTTCTTTACATCTTCCCATATCCAGAGTTACACTATTACAATCACTGATCATATATCAAGCTATACATTTGATCAACTGCTTCAAGTCTAGTCATCATTATTTTCTTTGGAGGCTCAGTCATATATTTGGTAATACAAGAAGTACCAACCTTGTGAAACAAGCAAATGCAAATGTTATAGTTAATAATATTAATGGAATTAAAAGTAAGTACTTTAGCCATGAGCCTCCCACCCCAAATCAGTTTGTTTTTTTTATTTTTTAAAGATCATGAAGTCTAGGGAATGGGTCACTTAAAACAGAAATTTGATTTTTCGTGTGGTTCATGAAATATGTTACATTAAAGGATTTATCAGGTATGAAAATATAGCATTGACTTTGAATTATAGCACAGACATCTCCCTGAGATTCTGTAAGGCCTTGCAGTTGTGTAGCACTGCCTTTCTCATCATAAAGATCTCAGCATTCAATAGGCTAATAGCATGATTACTATCATTTAAAGCTATGAAAGTTGTTAAGGCTTCAATATGGCCAATTACATCCTCTAACCCCTTTGAAGGCACACGTACACACATACAAAAAGCTGTTAAATGGTCAAACCAGTAGAATATAGCTCTTTGACCCATTGGAATCATATTGGTGGTAGATTGTTTGGAGTTATCTCTAATTTGTTAACATGAATGACATTAAATTCATGGGAATACCAGGCTACACTTTTGTATCCATCCCTGTAGATGTCAAGGCCATAAATCAGTGCTACAAATCCACTGAATTTTTAAAATAAAATCTTTAGGGTTAGGAACGTCATGCCAAAGGCTTGTCACAAATTTTGCATAACAGATCTAAGTAAATTCCTCCCTTTTCAAGGTCTCCAAAATTCCATGAAGTTTCTATACCTGTTAGTGAGATAGCTTTCCTAACTCATCTAATAAAGTTGCTGGAAACTAAAGAGTTTCCAATCACTGAAGGGTTCAGATAAAGAGAATACATTAAGTATTTCAATTTGTTTATAAACTATAATTTTACCAAATTACTGTCATAATTAGAGTGGAAGATTTTTTTACACCTGGAAAACACAAATTTAACCCAGTAATTTTTAAGATCAGTTCAGTTCAGTCACTCAGTTGTGTCCGACTCTTTGTGACCCTATGGACTGCAGCACACCAGGCTTCCTTCAGTTCAGTTTAGTTCAATTCAGTCACTCAGTCTTGTCGGGTTCTTTGCGACCCCATGAACTGCAGCATGCCAGGCCTCCCTGTCCGTCACCAACTCCAGGAGTTTACCCAAACTCATGCCAGGCCCTTTAAATTTTTATTTGCATTATTTGATTTGATATATTCAAATAAAACAAAATAATCCTATGTATCCCCTGGTGACTCATTGGTAAAGAATCTACCTGCAATACAGGAGACCCAGGTTTTATCCCTGGGTAAGGAAGATCCATTGGAGGAGGGAATGGCTACCCATTCCACTATTCTTACCTGGAGAATTCCATGGACAGAGGATCCTGGAAGGCTACAGTCTATGGGGTTGCAAAGAATTGGACCGGACTCAGCAGCTAACACTTTCCCTTTCATCCCCAGGTTAGAAATGAGAAAGCTGAAGCACTTGTAACTTTTCTGAGGTCAATCAGCTAGCAAATGTCTGAACAGGAATGATGTATCACACTTATATCAAATTTGCCACACACACACACCCACACCCACATCCACATCCACACACATATTCCAACATGATGCCCTGCTGCTAGTAAAGATTTAGGAATCTTTTAATGAGATGGCCTTGTATTTGGTAAGAAACTTTTGCATTATCCAAACTGTACTACTTATTAGATCAATTTTATTTGCATACCAACCAGTTTGTTTCTAACTTAATCTTTCTCATAGCATCTTTTTAACTGCAGCTAGCCTTGAAATCCCTCCCTCAATCCTACAAATTCATTGGATACATTTTCTTTCTTCCCAGTCATCTCAGGTGATGGCTTTATTAATACTACACACTGTATGTCACCATTTTTTCCATCCTTATATAATAGTTTCCTTATCAATCTCCTAACCTCAGTAATAATTTCAATTTACTTTCTGCCTTGTTTCAAAACTAATGTCATATATGGTAGGGATTTTTTGCAGAAATGGTTATATCATTCCATATTGCCACAACAGTGCTGTTTAATCAACCAGCCAAGCATTCAGTGGCATACTTAGTTACTCACACATGCTTAGGGGGACTGTGGTTGGCAGATCCAGGTTCCAATTACCTGGAGTTGCCTCTAGTTACAGATTGGGTCCAAGTTTTTCATTTTTCCCTGGATGAACAAGCTAACTTTGACATCTTCCAGTAGTGTTAGGGATTATAATGTAACTTTGGGGTTTCCCTCATAGCTCAATTGGTAAATCATCTGCCTGCAATGCAGGAAACCCGGGTTCAACTCCTGGGTCGGGAAGATCACCTGGAGAAGGAAATGGCAATCCACTCCAGTGTTCTTGGAGAATCCCATGGACAGAGGAGCCTGACAGGCTACAGTCGACAGGATCTCAAGAGTTGGACATGACTTAGCGACTAAACCACCACCAGTATTGTTAGGAGAGCAAACAGCAGACAAGCTCACTCACAGAGGCACACAACAAACCTCGTTTTGTACTATGTGTGCCAATAGCTCATTGGCCAAAGAGACATATGGTCATGTCCAGAGTTAATAGGCAGGTTAATAGACTGGCATATACTTCACCTATCATGAAATCAAGCCAAAGGTACAGATACAGAGCATTAGTTATCAGTTCAGTTCAATCGCTCAGTCATGTCCAACTCTTTTCAACACCATGGACTGCAGCATGTAGGATGCACTGTCCATTACCAACTCCCAGAGCTTTTTCAAGCTCATGTCCATCGAGTTGGTGACGCCATCCAACCATCTCATTCTCTGTGGTTCCCTTCTCCTCCCACCTTCAGTCTTTCCCAGCATAAGGGTCTTTTCCAGTGAGTCAGTTCTTCACATCAGTTGGCCAAAGTATTGGAGTTTCAGCTTCAGCATCAGTCCTTCCAATGAATATTCATGATTGATTTCTTTTAGGATGGACTGGTTTGATTTCCTTGCAGTCCAAGGGACCCTCAAGAGTCTTCTCCAATACTACAGTTTAAAAACATCAATTCTTCGGTGCTCAGCTTTCTTTATAGCCCAACTCTCACATCCATTCATGACTATGGAAAAACCATAGCTCTGACTAGATGGACCTTTGTCCACAAAGTAATGGCTATGCTTTTTAATATGCTCTCTAGGTTGGTCATAGAATTATGCCCCATATTTAATTTTCTATAATGAGATTTTACCAGTATGCCTCTGGTTGATAAAGTAGATAGAAAAACCAAAAACTCTCATAATTTTAACTGTTGTTTTATCACATAAATTACTTTCATAACTCTGAATATTCACTTTACTAATTATGAACTACAGAATATGAATTATTAAATTACTAAAATTTTGTCTCACCTTATGAATTAAGATCAGAACATACAGATAGAGTGATAGTTTTTAACAAAATAAATGTTTTGATTTTCTGATTATATAAAATTTCTAGAATCTAAAGCAGTGCAAAGAACATAGTACACACTTATGAAAGTTTTATTAACTTGAATCCTTAGTCATGTGTAGCTTGTTTTCAATTAATAAATAAACTCCATGTATGGATTTTTCATTATTTTCTTTCCAATGTGAAAGTTTTGTATTTGTGTGGTAAATTAAATCTAAACCAAGCAAAATGAAAAACTTTACACTCCAAGTTCTACTTTCTTGTCACTTTTCACATGTTGTTGTTTGTTGTAATTAGATTTTTAAGCATTGCAAAGAATGTGCATAAAAATATAGGCATTGTTTTTAAGCACTTCTTCTTAAACAAATTCTCTGTTCTTCAGAGGTAGTGTTGTGAAATGAAATGTCCAGTCATCAGAAGCCTGCTAAAACCTTTCAACCTCTGTTGCCTTTCTCTTTGCCTGAGTGGTTGCAGTATTTGCCTTGTGTTGCTGGAGGCTACCCGTGGTAACTTGCTGTAGCTAAGGCAAAACTCTTAGATTTTTAAATCCTGCACTTCTCATTAATAGCTGTGCTACATTAAAGCTAAGATGTTCATTCCCTTCAAAATATAAAAAGCTGATCTAAGTGAGCTGTATCTAACTAATCTTTTGGCCTATTCCCTGCTTTTGTAGAATTGCATTGTGACTCCCCAGCTTCAAAATAAACTTTACTTTGGTCTTCTCTCATTCAGACACTTTCTAGTTCAAATAAGCCCTGCTTTTTAGTTTACATTCTCTTAGGTACTTATCCAAAAATTTTGGCTGTAATATTATATTCTTTCAAGATTTGAGAAGGTCTAGAAGAATTCAGCTATTTTCTATGTCATCAGTGTTTGCTTTCCTTCTTTACAAAACACAGAAGAGTTGGAAAAGATGATTCCAGGAGGTCTGTATAAGCTTACTAAACTTGCTGGCTACCTGCTCCTTGAGTTTACAACCAAGCTCTGGGATAGTGATCCTGTCATTATGGTTGGTCAGTAAGGATCATATTTGAGAAGAAGAGCAGTCCAGGAGATCAGAAGTCCTGGACAAACTGGTAACCTTTGGCACTTCCTGAATATCGGTTGTATTGTGACTGCTGTTTCATTTCTGCTTGGCAAATTGCTTGCAGCTTTACTTTTATCAGTCTCAAACTTTGAATCATATAGGGAAGGAGACTCTGGGAAAAGTTGTTTTCAGTGTAACCATGTTAATAGAACAACCCATTAGAGTTACCAAAGAAATTTAGGTTAGGGTGTTCAAAGACATGAGCAAAATAACAATGTGAAGATAACATACTACCAATAGTTGCAAAACAAAGCAGCATGAGGAGAAATATTGGTTAGCATGATGTATTATAGCTACATACAGGTATATAATGAATAATATATATATAATTATTATGAATATTCAATTGCTCAGTTGTGTGCGACTCTTTGCAACCCCATGGACTGCAGCACACCAGGCTTCTGTGTCCATCACTGTCTCCCAGAGTTTGCTCAAACATGTGTCCATTGACTGATACCATCCAACCATCTAATCCTCTGTTTGTCCCTTTATCCTCCTGCCTTCAATCTTTCCTAGCATCAAAGTCTTTTCCAATGAGTCAATTCTTTGTATTAGGTAGCCAAAGTATTGGAGTTTCAGCTTCAGCATCAGTCCTTCCAGTGAATATATTCAGGGTTGATTTCCTTTAGGATTGACTGGTTTGATCTCCCTGCAGTCCAAGTGACTCTCAAGTCTTTTCTAAAACCACAGTTCAAAAGCATTGATTCTTCAGCACTCAGCCTTCTTTATGTTCCAGCTATCACATCCATGCATGACTACTGGAAAAACCATAACTTTGACTGTACAGACATTTGTCAGTAAAGTAATATCTTTTGTTTCTAATACACTGTCTAGGTTTGTCGTAGTGTTTTCCCCAAGGAGCAAGCATCTTTCAATTTCATGCTTTGAGTCATTGACCACAGTAATTTTGAAGCTCAAAAAAATAAAATCTGTCACTTTCCATTTTTTCCTTTTTTTTTTGCCATAAATTGATGTGACCAGATGCTCATGCTGTTAGTTTTTGAATGCTGAGTTTTAAGCCAGCTTTTCCACACTCTTCTTTCACCCTCATCAACAGGTTCTTTGGTTCCCCTACACTGTCTGCCATTAGAATAGTATCATCTGCATATCTGAGGTTGTTGATATTTCTCCCAACAATCTGGATTCAGGTTTGTGATTCATCCAGCCCAGTATTTTGCATGATGTACTCTGCATATAAGTTAAATAAGCAGAGTACAGCTTTGATGTACTCCTTTCCCAATTTTAAATCAGTCTGTTGTTCCATGTCTGATTCTGGCTCTTACTTCTTGACCTACATAAAGGTTTCTCAGGAGGCAGGTAATGTGGTCTGGTATTCCCTTTTACATTAAAAATTTTCCACAGTTTGTTGTGATCCATACAGTCAAATGGGAAAGAGGAGAGATCTCTTCAAGAAAATTAGAGATATTAAGGGAACATTTCATGCAAAGATGGGGTCAATAAAGCACAGAAATGGTAGGGACCTAAGAGAAGCACAAGATATTAAGAAGAGGTGGCAAGAATACACAGAAAAACTGTACAAAAAAAGATCTTCACAATCCAGATAATCACGATGGTGTGATCACTCACCTAGAGCCAGACATCCTGGAATGAAGTCAAGTGGGCTTTAGGAAGCATCACTATGAACAAAGCTAGTGGGGGTGATGGAATTCCAGTTGAGCTATTTCAAATCCTGAAAGATGACGCTGTGAAAGTACTGCACTCAATATGCCAGCAAATTTGGAAAATTCAGCAGTGGCCACAGGACTGGAAAAGGTCAGTTTTCATCCCAGTCCCAAAGAAAGGCAACACCAAACAATGCTCAAACTACCACACAATTGCAGTCATCTCACACGCTAGTAAAGTAATGCCTAAAATTCTCCAAGCCAGGCTTCAGCAATACATGAACCGTGGACTTCCAGATGTTCAAGCTGGTTTTAGAAAAGGCAGAGGAACCAGAGATCAAATTTCCAACATCTGCTGGATCATCAAAAAAGCAAGAGAGTTCCAGAAAACACATCTATTTCTGCTTTATTGACTATGCCAAAGCCTTTGACTGTGTGGATCACAAGAAACTGGAAAATTCTGAAAGAGATGGGCATAATAGACCACCTCATCTGCCTCTTGAGAAACCTGTATGCAGGTCAGGAAGCAACAGTTAGAACTGGACATGGAACAACAAACTGGTTCCAAATAGGAAAAGGAGTATGTCAAGGCTGTATATTGTAACCCTGCTTATTTAAATTATATGTAGAGTACATCCTGAGAAATGCTGGGCTGGATGAAGCACAAGCTGGAAACAAGATTGCCAGGAGACATATCAGATATGCAGATGATACCACCACTGTGGCAGAAACTGAAGAAGAACTAAAGTGCCTCTTGGTGAAAGTGAAAAAATTGGCTTAAAGCTCAATATTCAGAAAACTAAGATCATGACATCCGGTCCCATCAATTCATGGCAGATAGATGGGGAAATAGTAGAAACAGTGGCTGACTTTATTTTTCTGGGCTCCAAAATCACTGTAGATGGTGACTGCAGCCATGAAATTAAAAGACGCTTACTCCTTGGACGGAAAGTTATGACCAACCTAGACAGCATATTAAAAAACAGAGACATTACTTTGCCAACAAAGGTTGTCTAGTCAAGGCTAAGGTTTCTCCAGTGGTCGTGTATGAATGTGAGAGTTGGACTATTAAGAAAGCTGAGTGCTAAAGAATTGATGCTTTTGAACTGTGGTGTCGGAGAAGACTCTTGAGAATCCCTTGGACTGCAAGGAGATCCAGCCAGTCCATCCTAAAGGAGATGAGTCCGGGGTGTTCATTGGAAGGACTGATATTGAAGCTGAAACTCCAATACTTTGGCCACCTCATGAAAAGAGCTGGCTCATTTAAAAAGACCCTGATCCTGGGAAAGATTGAAGGCAGGAGGAAAAGGGGATGACAGAGGATGAGATGGCTGGATGGCATCATCGACTCGATAGTGATGGGTCTGGGTAGACTCTGGGAGTTGGTGATGGACAGGGAGGCCAGGCATGCTGCAGTTCATGGGATTGCAAAGAGTTGGACATGACTGAGCAACTCAACTGAACTGATCACAGTCAAAGCCTTTAGCAAAGTAAATGAGCAGAAGTAGAGGTTTTTTGACCAATGTTAGCATTTTGATCCCAGCTTGTTCTTCTGAAAGTTCATGTACTGCTGAAGCCTAGCTTGAAGGTTTTGAGCATTTCCTTGCTTGCATATGAAATGTCCTCAATTGTACAGTAGTTTGAACATGTTTTGTCTTTACTCTTCTTTGGGATTAGAATGACAACTGACCTTTGTAGTCTTGTGGCCACTACTGAGTTTTCCAACTTTGCTGGCATATGGAATACAGCACTTCACCAGCATCATCTTTTAGGATTTAAAATAGCTCAACTGAAATTCCATCACTTCCACTGGCTTTGTTCATAGTAATGTTTCTTAGGCCCTACTTGAGTCCACATTCCAGGATGTCTGGCTATAGGTGAGTGACCACACCTTTGTGATTTTCTGGATCATTAAAACCTTTTTTGTATAGTTCTTTTGTGTATTTTTGCCACCTCTTCTTAATCTCTTCTGCTTCTGTTAAGTCTTGCCATGTTTGTCCTTTATTGTGTCCATCTTTGCATGAAGTATTCCCTTGGTATTTTCAATTTTCTTGAGAGATTTCTAGTCTTTTCCATTTTATTATTTTCCTCTATTTCTTTGCCTTGTTAATTTAAGAAGGTGTTCTTATCTCCCCTTGCTGTTCTCTGGAATTCTCTATTCATCTGAGTGTATTTTTCCCTTCCTCATTTGCTTTTTGCTTCTCTTTTTAGCTATTTGCATGGCCTCCTTAGACAACCACATTGCCCTTTTGCACTTGTTTTTCCTGGAGGTGGTTTTAATCACTGCCTCCTATACAACGTTATGAACCTCCAACCATAGTTCTTCCTGTACTCTACCAGATCTAAGCCCTTGTATCTATTTGTAACCTCCACTGTGTAATTATAAGGGATTTGACCTAGGTCATACCTGAATGGTCTAATGGTTTTCCCTACTTACTTTAATTTAACCCTGAATTTTTCAAGAAGTAGCTCATTACCTGAGCTCCAGTCAGCTCCCAGACTGTTTTTGCTGACTGTATAGAGCTTCTTCGTCTTCGGCTGCAAAAAATATTTTCAATCTGGTTTCAGTATTGACTATCTGGTGCTGTCCATGTGTAGAGTCATCTCTTGGGTTGTTGGAAAAGGATGTTTGCTATAACCAGTGTGTTCTCTCGGGAAAACCTGTTAGCCTTTGCTCTGCTTCCTTTTGAGCTACAAGGTCAAACTTTCCTGTTACTCTGGGTATCTCTTGACTTCCTGTTTTTGCATTCTAATCTCCTATAATGAAAATATATCTTTTCTTGTTGTTAATTCTAGGAAGTCTTGTAGGTCTTCATAGAACCATTCAACTTCACCTTTTTCAGCATTATTGGTTGAGGCATAGAGTTGGATTACTGTGATGTTGAATGATTTTCCTTGGAGACGAATGGAGATCATTCTGTTGTCTTTGAGACTGCACCAAAGCACTGCATTTTGGACTCTTTTGTTGACTGTGAGGGCTACTCCATTTCTTCCAAGGAATTCTTGTCAATAGTAGTAGTTATAATTGTCATGTTAATTAAATTTGCTCATTTTCATCTATTTTAGTTCACTGATTGCTAAAATGTTGATGTTCACTCTTTCCATCTCCTGCATAATAATATACACATACCTAATATGCAATTACATGTTACATACATAATTACATATATGTATGTAATTCTATAAATATTTACTGAGGTTATTAAAGACTAAATGTACAGAACAACATTTAGCATATAAGTAGAATTCAATTTTATTTGCAATAAATTTAGTAATTAGGAATAATTTAGTCTATTAACAGCATGGATACTAGAGCCAGCATAATCTTTGAACCATTGCCTTATATTTATCATCACATAATTTTTTATATTTTGAAATACAAACTGACCTAATTTCTGAAAAAATTGAAACATAATTCATACATTAAACGAAGTACAAACCACATTTGACGATTTGGGAGAAAGCTTTACTACGAAATTTAATAAAACAGAATTAGATTCAATAAATATGGCTTTTTAAATTAATTGGGTTCCAGATATGACTGGTTTAGTATAATAGAATATTTAAGAGGCTGTTATTTTAAGTGAAATTCTAGAGTTTGCGATGTCCAAGTATTTAAACTTGGCAAGTGAAAAAAGGGGATGCTATATCTACGTGCAACATACAGTTTTTGTGACGTTGGATAAGCAGTTCTTACAAATCCTGCCTGAAAATTCCAAACAAATTGGAATTTATAGTATATATATATATATATATATAATAGCTATAATAAATATGGAAACAATTTTACTTACATAACATTTGCTCAAACTATATTGTACACAGACATTTTTAAAGACTTACAAAGAAAAAAAAATAAACTTCTATATATTTCAGTTGAGTTAGAAAAATCTCAAATTAAATTTTTAAAACTGTTCAAGGAAAAACAATTAAATAGATAGATGCAGTAAAGCATGACTATTAAATTTTCTATGTCCATAGGGGTGTTGGGCATGACATATTATGATAAAGATTGGATTAGAAGTCAAAGAAATTTTTATTTTAGAAATGAGAAAAATAACTTACATTATATAATTGCCTGTTCCAGTTTTTGGACTCCTGCCTTCTTCCTGCCATGCTCTAGTAAACTGTATTTTAGAAAAGGGCATAGTATTATAGCATTTCACAATATAACAAGATTGCATATTTGTAGAATGCTAACTGTGGCATATTTCTCAACTGCTGCCTGTAATGAGTTACATTCTTCTTTGAAATCTTTTAGTACATGTTTTCCTATTAGTGAAACTACAAACTAAAATCTCATGGATAAATATATATGATTGACATTTGCTATGTGCATGTAGATGATGTAATGTTAGAACAAGGACACGGGACTAACAATACAAAAATGTATTATAAGGTGCTTGGATAATATTTGAGAAATTTAGTATTAAATTATAGTTAGAACAATCTTAGTTTGATAATGCCTATTTATTTCTTTTCAATATAAATATGGTATATCAAAATAAAAAGTTGATAAACTATGACAAACTTAGAAAGTAGAGTGAATTTGAGAAAATTATACTGGGATTTAACCATATTTAATTAAATTGAAAATGTACTAATGATGTTGAGAATGTTGATTTACTGCCTTTTTCATTTAGTAAACATGTCAGAAATCAGGCTGAGTATGAGAGAAGATTATGAAAGTATTAGTAAATTCTCCCTGCACTTGAGAAGATTATCAATTGATCATAACTGAGTGACTTCTCATTTTATGAAACTAAAAGGCATACATTTTTAAAACTAATTTAAAGTGATTACCAAAACTTTTCAAATAATATGGACTACTTTTTTTTTCCTTTGGTAGCTGGCTTATGTACCTTTAAATATTCTATATATATGTTAACTAATTGTATGTGTCAACTTAGCCCTTGGCACCCAGATATTTGTTCAAATATTATTCTAGATGTTTCTCTGAAGGCATTTTTGTAGATTAAATGAACATTTAAGTCAGTCTTCAAGTAAAGCAGAGTACCTTTCATATTATGGGTAAACATTTTCCATTTAATTGGAGGCCTTAACAGAAAAAGACTGATATAATTTCTGAAAGAAAAGGAAATTCTGACAGCAGATTACCTTTGGACTTGAACTGCAGCGTCACGTCTTCCCTGGGTCTCCAGCCTGCCAGCCTACTCTGCAAATTTGTAGACTTGTCAAGCCTCCACCATCTCCTGAGCCAATTTCTAAAAATTTCTCTCTCTCTCCCTCCCTTCCTCTTTCTCTCTGTCCTTGTATATCCTGTTGATTTTGTTTCTCTAGAGAACTCTGAACTCTTACTAATACATGATGCTGTTGAGATGCCATAGTTATATTCTGAAAACTTTTTCATTGAAGGCACCATGATAAGTTAGAGGCAGGTGGATGTTATTTTTAGTTTGATTGGTTTCATTTCTGAGAAAAAAATGGGCTAGGAGTTACATATAAGTGATTTTTAAAATTATTTGAAAGTTACACTGTGGAGTTATGTTTCTCTTTTAAATGGATAATAAGTAGAATTTGATAAAGGTGTACCACATGAAGCCAGGTAGGAGTTATCTAAGATAAAGGTATGATTTTGATGGGTTCAAATACTTAGTCTTAATTGTAAATTACCACAGTGCTAAAAGTAGAGCCTTAATCTAAATAGGACTTTGTGTATTGAATAAACAATATTTTATAAGTAGAAATGTGAGTTCTTTTACTCTTTTAAACTTAGTTTTAGGAGAAAAATTGATAAAACATATTTATTCTTAGGTTCTGTCCACTTTAAAAATATTTTTGCTAAGTTGTTCTGCTTAAAAAGAAATAACAAACACTGATTTTCAGCATCCAGTTCCTCCAAGTCAAGCAGATCAAAGTTATACTGTGTTTGAGGTGCCTCATTGAACAGAAAGCCCCAGGAACCATATGTTCTACCTGTTTCTACTTGCCTCTTCCCCAAAACTTCACCTGAATTAAAGAGATGAATAACAACTTCTTTTGATCACACATCAGGAAAGGACATCCTAAGTGTATTAATAATTTCTGTTTGAAACAAAATCTTGTCATTTGCATATGTAACCCATGGTGACTATTGAATATTCTCTTTAATTAATTTGGGTGCCCTTGATCTACTTGATGAACTGCCCTGTATATTCACATTTGCTGCTACAAGAATGACAAAACAAATGCAAAACTTGAAAATCTGCCCAAAGGATAAATATTCTTTTGAATCAACACAGATGTGTTTAGACCCTAATATGTAATTAGCACAAAATTCTGAGTTAAATCTTCAAATATTCCCATTACTTTAACTTTTTGCACTCAAGAGTATTCTGTGTACAATATAAAATTTTCCTCTCAGAGAATCAATGAGACAGTATTTATTTACTGCCTGTCTGTCTATTATTTATCTAGAAAATATAAAAGTAATACTTTAGCTCTTTTATCTCCTAAAATAGTTTTTATAGCTTATTATGCTTCAAAACACACGTTCTAATAAAAATCCTCAATCATCCCATTTTCCTTTAACAAAACAAATTATCAAGTGTTATTATTGCAAAATTGCTGTATCATTTTGAAAAAATTGTCACATTTTACATGACTGATGTAAAATGTATTTGAATAGTACTACAGCAAATAGTTATTCCTCTTGCATTAGGTTGACCTATACAATTGTTTCTGTATGGAACTAAGTTTCATGTATTAAGCCTTTCAAACCTAAAAGTCTAGTTCTGGGGTGGAAAAATCTTTATCTTGCACATATGAATTCAAGATGAATGTTTCCTGAGGTAAATGGTGCAATGAGCAACAGACTTAGGAAAAGCCAAAACTTGCTTTTGTTTAAAATTCTTGTAGGTGCAAAAGGATCACAATGGGTGATGGAAAGAGTATCGCATTGGTTAATGTATGCCAGCTAAAAGCATGATCCAACCTACTAGTTATTGTGGTCCAATCTGTGCCTCAAAACTGACAGATAAACTTAGCAATTCCTGGATAAAGAGAAAGAAGTATATAGAGGGTTCAATACACTTGGATGCTTAAATTTGAATCAAATAATTAAAACAAAAATCAAAAGTTCTGTTTCTCAGTCACATGTCAAGTGCTTAACAACCACAAGTGGATAGTGGCTACTATTTTGAGCAGTGCAGAATAGAACATTATTCTGAACCCATTTTTTGATAAAATAATAGCAGTAGTTCAGATTTGTGTAATACTTTGACATTTAAAACTACTTTCTCATATATTACTTATTTATTACAAAGCTGATGAAAAACAAGTAAAGAAGTTCTATTTTGTTTTCTTAAACTCGAAGTTCAAAGAAATTACCTCTATATGACTAGTGAAAGGCAGGATTGTGAATATAGCTTAAATATTCTGATTCTTAGAGGCAAACATAAAAATATATTCATAACTTTTTGGGTAGACATCAATATAACATGTATATATATTTCAAGATATATATATATATATATATTTCAAGATGTATATTTCAAGTATTGTAAAAAACACACTTTTGTACATATAGATCTTTATGTTTATATCTAATTAGTAATAATTCTTTATTATTATTATTTTTATTATTCAGCAGTACCTAAAAGATACTAATTCTCTTCTAGACCTCATGCCCAACATGAAGTAGTCATATCTTGACCAAGGAAAGAAGTGAAAAGCAAAATTTTATCATAGATTTTAGCATAATAATTATTCATTGTTTGTGCCACAATTACAGTACATGGATTAATAATTATAATTTCTGAACCTAATAATTTATGCATTAATATTTTGTCCCTGTCATGTCTTTAATTTTTGCAATTAATTGTTTTAATAACAGAAAGGTTAATTGTGCTATTCATCAGAATTGCTTGCTGTGATATGGTAGACAAATAAGAACTTTACAGATAAAGGGCATACTTACTAATCAAGCCTGTCATTTCTTTAGAAAGTAAACCTGCTGTGACAGCCTAATAGATTTATTTAATTTGCAAAATCTTGGGGTTCAGAAAAGTTCCTGCTCAAACAAATGGAATTGTAACAAATTGTTAAATTTATGTTTATACTCAACCATATCCAGAGATGCATATATTTTTCTATGTCTAGGTATATGTATACACACATTTGTGTACACTAGGCACACATACACATTGTATAATCACTTTCATTAAACTATAGTCTAGAAAACCAAGATTTTGTTCTAAAAGCATAATCTGATACCATGCTTCTTAAAATTATTAGTACATGATATAAAAAGCATTATTATAACATATTCTTATCAGTTCAGTTCAGTTGCTCAGTTGTGTCCAACTCTTTGTGACCCCATGAACTGCAGAATGCCAGGCTTTTCTGTCCATCATCAACACCCAGAGCTTATTCAAACTCATGTCCATCGAGTCAGTAGTGAAATACAACCATCTCATCCTCTGTCGTTCCCTTCTCTTCCCGCCTTCAATCTTTCCCAGCATCAGGGTCTTTTCCAGTGCGTCAGTTCTTTGCATCAGGTGGCCAAAGTATTGGAGTTTCAGCATCAGCATTAGTCTTTCCAATGAATATTCAGAACTGATTTCCTTTAGGATGGACTGGTTGGATCTCCTTTCAGTCCAAGGGACTTTCAAGAGTCTTCTCCAACACCACAGGTCAAAAGCATCAATTCTTTGGTGCTCAGCTTTCTTTATAGTCCAACTCTCACATCCATACATGACTACTAGAAAAACCATAACTTTGACTAGATGGACCTTTGTTGGCAAAATAATGTCTTGGCTAGATTCAGGTACTGCAGGGTAAAGAAGAAAATGGAGCAGATCACTTCCTGCTGTTTCAGGTCTGAAGCCAAATGATTGGTTTTTTTATAGGTCCACATCAGTGAGGTTTGTAATATCTTGTTCTTCTCTCTTCTTATTTTCACCAAATTTCTGCCCCAAATTTTAGTAGAATTCCAGTCTCTTGCTTCCAATTAATTCCTGGGTTAAGTAACCATAGACAGAATTTAGTTTTGATATAGGTCTAAGCCTGGGAATTCTTGTCATTTACTTCTTATTTTAAAAGCTTCAATTCTGATTACTGTGATTGGTCTTTTTCTTTCTGTTCCCTAAAATTTACCACTAAATCAAAAGTTTTACTGCTAAACTTCTTTCTTAAACTATTGACCCTGAAAACAATGGCTTGAGTGAGAAGACAAGTCTTTTCTGGCCCTTTCTAGGAGGATACAGACTTTATCTGGAGAAGAAATTAGAGAAGGATGTGGCAACTCACTCCAGTGTTCTTGCCTGGAGAATCCCATGCACAGAGGGTCCTGGTGGGCTACAGTCTATGGGCTTGCAAAGAGTTGGACACGGTTAAGCAACTAACACACATACGCACAAAGCTGCAGGTTTAAAGCCATCATAGTCAACCATTCGAATTTAGAGTGCAGAAGCAGTTTTTTTTGTTTTTTGTTTTTTGTTTTGGCCCTGAAAGGTTTCTATTTGTGATATTTAGTCACACAGATTGCAGGGTAAGGACACATAGAATGGTTAGCTCTACTCTGAGTTTATCTCTACTTTACAGAAATTGCAGGTGTAAAATGTCTCTCTGTGGCTCAGATGGTAAAGAATATGCCTTTGCCATAATATGCGAAAGACCTACACATAATATGTGTTTGATCGCTGAATAGGGAAGATCTCCTGGAGAAGGGAATGGCAGCCCATGCCAGTATTCTTGCCTAGAGAATCTTATGGGTAGGCAGTACAGTCCATGGGATCACAAAGAATTGGACATGACTGAGAAACTAATACTTTCATTTTCAAAGGTGGAAAAAGTAAAACCAGTGAATGTCAACACAGACCCTGCCATTTACCTCTGTGTTCCAGCTGGTTTCATTTCTAATCATTTGTGAACTAACCACATTTTGCAAAAACCGTCTTTACCTTTCTTCAGGGATAACATTTTATAATGCCATTTTGAGTAAAGATTCTTTACTTTAAACATGGGTTTTGCCCTTTCATTTGGAAGCAATGATCACATGGATGGTCTAGTATTAGGGAATAGAGAAGCACCTGTTTTACTCATGCTATAGGAAAAGTTAGCTGTATTAAGAAATAAACCCGAACTCTCGTATATTCTATAAAATAACTAGCTAGCAATCTTCAAAAGTATCAGTCTTGCAAAACAAAGACTGACTCCAGGTTCAAGGAAGCTAGGGAAATATGACAACTAAATGTGCCTTGGGATTCTGGGTTGGATCCTGAGCCAGAAAAAGGACATTAATGGGACAACTGGAAAAATTCCAATAATTTTCTTTTAAATTAAATTTGAATTTAATTCTATACAATTAACCTGTAGATTAACTAATGATATCATATTGGTGTTAATTCCCTGGTTTTGATCTTTGGGCTATGGTTTCTAAGCTACTAATTAAAGAAGCTGAGAGAGGGATATAGAGAAACTTTGTAAGAGTTTTTTCAACATCTTTGTAAGCCTGAAATTACTTCAAAATGAAACAGTAAAAAAAAATTAAAGATGTAAATATTTAAAAAAAAAAAAAGAAAACAACTACACTAGTCAACTAAATTCTGAAGTGTGCTGTTGCCAGTTCTTAATAGAAAAGTTTGATTGGTAAGGGGAAGAAGAGGAAATATTCACCAGTTTAGCCCATTCGTAAACAGGCTATCTCAATAACTACCCTAGACATCTGTCATCCTTTCAAAAAATATTTTTCAAACCCTGTTATGTATCAAGAACTTTAATCCATTTGGGAAAACAAGGATGAAACAGGATTAGTGCAGTCCTTCCCCTCAAAAACTTTAAAACAAAGTCTAGCATGGTAGACAGACAAAATTTTATTTGAAAAATAAATCCATAATGTTATAAGAAATTTGGAAAAAATAAGTAGGATGCTACTATATTGATTTTGTTTTACTCCAGGCAGTATTGTGCTTTATTTTATTAGTTTATTTAACCTAACCATCTATGAGGTATTATTCTCATCTCCATTTTTTAAATTATGAAATTGAGGCATAGAGAGTCTAAATATGTTGTTCACAACCATAGTTTTCAGTGGCAGAATGGCACTAATCCTATTATTTTAAATAGAGTCCATGCTGTTAATCATGATACTATACTCACTTTCATAAGACAATAAACTGGGTAAGACTTGTTTTCAAGGGATATAGAAAAAGTATGGATGGCAACCAAGCTAAGACCTAAGGGCTGAGGGAGAATTAGATGTGAAAAGAGTTGGAAAAGATTGCTTCAGGCTAGTTTAACTGCATTTAGGAGGAGCTCAGGATGGAAATGGGGAGGGTGTGTTGAGCAAACTGAAAGAGGCAAGTGATGATGGGTCAAAAATTTTTCAGGCGATGATAAAAATTTAGATTTTATTCCAGGTGCAGGAGAAGCCATTGAAGGTTATTAAAAAAAATTTTTTTTTCCATCTGGCAAACATTGCTGTCCTTTCAAAAGGGTTTTGAAATTTATAGAATACTATAGCAAAATGGTTGAAAATGAGAAAGTTTCTTAAAATATGGCATCTGGTCATTCTGTTCTTCACAGAAAATTGAATCAACAAGATTTCAAGTATTTTCAGAAAAAATGCACTTTAGGTTGAAATAATTTCATTCATACACATCCGTCTTTTGTCTTGTGGCTTCTCAGTGGAGTACATAGCCACAAACACTTCTTGTTTCTTCAATCAGAGAGAAAGAAATGAACAGATGGGAGATCAAAGGAGCAGCTGGGCAAAGAATCTGGCAAAATATGCAGCAATTTATAGGTAGATGAATAAAGATTTGAGAGACGTGTAGAAAGAGACTATAAAAATTATTCCTAGTTTCTATGTTATGGATATTGCGATATCTTTTGATCTTTTCTGATAGGGATTGGTACAAGAAGTATAATTGAATTTTAGTAAGTATAGTATAGTACCTTCTCATGGAAAAGTACAAGGCAGTTGATCTTGAAAGGATGTTAAAAAAAAAAGCAAAACTAAGTAGACATGACTTTTATTAAACTGTTTCCCACTAGAACTAAGCATGAAGCTTTACTGCATGTGTCCCAGGTCCCTTCAGTGGTGTCTGACTCTGTGTGATGCTACGGACTATAGCCTACCAGGCTCCTCTGTCCGTGGGATTCTGCAGACAAGAATATTGGAGTGGATTGCCAATCCCTCAAATGAAGCATTACTTTGGAAGTTTATTAGAAAATATGCTCCTTTAATCAAGTCCATTCACCTTCTTCCATAACCAGCAGGTATCTCTACCAGTGAGTGATTCTATGCAAATAATTTTTAAATGGAAGACATAGTTTAGGAGTAAAGTATGCTTAAAATATTTAGTCTAGATCAATCTAATCTCTTTCTATTATGTTGCATACTTCTTTCCCTTCATTCAGTTTTATTATATATTATTTTATGTAGACATGTCCTAGCATCCTCCAAAGTTAGAAATAATTTTGTTCATCTTGATTGGTCTTATTACAGCACTGAGCATACACTCAATAAATAGCATGTTATTTAAAAACAAGACAAATAAACATTTTGATAAAATTTGGTAACTTCCAGCTGTAAATTCCTTCCTCCACAGTCTGCATAAATAGGAATATTATGTATACACACACACACATACACACATTGTATGTTTTTCAGTAAACATGAAAATAAAATCTAGCTTCTGGAAGAAAGTCTGTTTTGTTACTTTCCATTTCCTACTTGCACTCTTTGCTCCAAGACCTGTTAGGGTGAAGAGATTTCTCAGCACTTCTTTGAAACTTTTTAACATATATTTATTAATTCCTACAAATATAGTTTCTATTATTCACGCCAAAGTTTAAAATATATCTACTCTGAGAGGGGAGCATCTGTAATTTCTAAAGACCTTTTAGAAATCTTTTAAAGGGAACAGCTAATAAAATGTTTAATGGTGAGAAACTAGAAACTGTCTCCCTACGATCAGCAACAAGTAATAATGTCCTATCTCACAATTTTCAACAACAACACAATGGATGTACTAGTCAAGGCACTAAGACAAGAAAAGGAAACAAAAAGTAGACAGATTGAGAAGAAAGGATAAAACCTGTTTTTCTTTGCAGATGACATGATTATCTATGTAGTAAGAATTAACCAAAAAAAAAAACCTTCTGGAACTATTAACTAGTTATAGCATGGTTTTTGTAAGATAAAAATTGCTATATGAAATCAGTTGCTTCCTGGTGGACCAACAATGACCAAGTGAAATTTGAAATTAAAAACAAAATTATATTAGAACCTCCACAAATCAAATACTAAGGTACAAAGCTAAAAAATATGTACAAGCTCTGCAAGAGGAAATCTATACAACTTTAATGAAAGAAATCACAAAAGAACCCTGTGAAAAATATTTTATATTCATTGATGCATGCTAAGTCACTTCAGTCTTATCCAACTCTTTATAATTCTATGGCCTATAGCTTGCCAGGCTCCTCTGTCCATGGGATTCTCCAGGAAAGAATACTGGAGTGGGTTGCCATGCCCTCCTCCAAGGGATCTTCTTGATCCAGAGATTGAACCCATGTCTCTTAGGTCTCCTGCATTGGCAGGCAGGGTCTTTACTGCTGGCACCACCTGCCAAGTCGATATTAATGGATAGGAACACTCAAATTGTTAAACGTTAGTTCTTCCCAACATGAGCTATGATTCAGTACAATCTCAGCAAGTTATTTTGTGGTCATTAGCAAACTGATTCTAAAATTTATATAGAGAGGCTGAAGACCCAGAATAGCCAAGACAATATTGAAGGAGAAGAGCAATTTTGAAGGCTTGACACTTTCTCATTTAAAGACTTACTTTATAAAGCAACAATAATCAAGACAGTGCAATAAAAAAAAAAGAGAAATGGATTAAAAGAACAGAATGGAGAGACCAGATTAGACCCACACAAGTATAGTCACCTCGACAAAGGAACAATGGTAATACAATGGAGAAAAAAATAGTCTTTTCAGCAAATGGTAATGGAAAAACAGGTAAACAAAAAGACAAAAAAAAAAAAAAGAATTCAAACACAGAACTTACACCTTTCACAAAAGTTGACAGAATATGAATCTGAATGTGAAAGAAAAAAATGTAAAATTCTAATAGACAACATATACAAAAATCTAGAGGACCCTGGGTTTGGCAGTGACTTTTCTTTTGTTACAACTTTTATAGATTTATAACTAATATTGTGTGTTATGTTCATTGGGTTTCCCAGGTGGCACTAGTGGTAAAGAACCTGTCTGCCAATATAGGAGATTAAAGACACAGGGGTTTGATCCCTGGGTCAGAGAGATCCCCTGGAGAGTGGCATGGCAGCCCATTCCAGTGTTCTTGCTGGAGAATCCCATGGGCAGAGGAGCCTGGTGGGCTACAGTCCATAAGGTTGGAAAGAGTTGAACATGACTGAAGCACTTTAGCATGCATGCTATATTCATTACAGGCAAATAGCATAGTGATTAAGTATTTTTACACATTATGAAATGATCACCACAATGAGTCTAGCTATACAAGTTGTTACAGTATTAGTGATCATATTCCTTATAATGATTTCTATCCCTGTGACTTCAGTCAGCTCAATTCAGTCGATCAGTTGTATCCAACTCTTTGTCACCCCATGGACTGCAGCATGCTAGGCTTCCCTGTCCATCATCAACTCCCAGAGCTGCTCAAACTCATGTCCATTGTGTTGGTGATGCCATCCAGCCATCTCATCCTCTGTCGTTCCCTTTTCCTCCCGCCTTCAAGCTTTCCTAGCATCAGGGTCGTTTCCAGTGAGTCATTTCTTCACATCAGGTGGCCAAAGTATTGGAGTTTCAGCATCAGTCCTGTTGATGAATATTCGGAGTTGATTTCCTTTAGGATTGAGTGGCTTGATCTCCTTCCAGCCCAAGGGACTCTTCAAGAGTCCTCTCCAACACCACAATTCAAAAACATCAAATCTTCAGCACTTAGCTCTTTTTATAGTCCAACTCTCACATCCATATATGACTACTGGAAAAACCATAGCTTTGACTAGATGGACCTTTGATGGCAATGTAATGTCTCTGCTTTTTAATATGCTGTCTAGGTTGGTCATAGCTTTTCTTCCAAGGAGCAAACATCTTTTAATTCCATAGCTGCAGTCATCATCTGCAGTGATTATGGAGCTGAAGAAAATAAAGTCTGTCACAGTTTTCATTCTTTCTGCATCTATTTGCCATGAAGAGATGCGACCATGATCTTAGTTTCTGAACATTGGTTTTTAAGCTAGCTTTTTCACTCTCCTATTTTACTTTCACCAAGAGGCTCTTTAGTTCTTCTTTGCTTACTGCAATAAGGGTAGTGTCATCTGCATATCTGATGTTGTTGATACCTCTCCCAGCAATCTTGATTCCAGCTTGTGCTTCATCCAAGTGGGCATTACTCATGATGTACTCTGTGTAGGAGTTAAATAAGCAGGGTGACAATATATAGCCTTGTGATACTCCTTTTCCAATTTGGAACCAGTCCATTGTTCCAGGTCCATTTCTAACTGTTGTTTCTTGACCTTCATACATTTTATCAGGAAGCAGGTAAGGCGGTCTGTTATTTCCATCTCCTGAAGAATTTTTCACAGTTTGTTGTGACCCACACAGTCAAAGCTTTCAGGATAGTCAATGAAGCAGAAGTAGTTTTTTTTTTTTTTTGAACTCTGTTGCTCTTTCAATGATCCAGTGGATGCTGGCATTTTGATCTCTGGTTCCTCTGCTTTTTTAAAATCCACCTTGTACATATAGAAGTTCTTGGTTCATGTACTCTTGAAGCCTGGCTTTGAGAATTGTGAGCATTACTTTACTAGCATGTGAGATTAGTGTAGTTGTGTGGTTGTTTAAACATTTTTTGACATTACCTTTCTTTGGGATTGGAATAAAAACTGACTTTTCCAGTCCTGTAGCCACTGCTGAGTTTTCCAAATTTCTTGGCATATTGAGTGCAGCACTTTTACAGCATCATCTTTTAGAATTTTAAAGAACTCAACTGGAATTCCCTCACCTCCACTAGCTTTATTTGTAGTGATACTTCCTAAGGCCCACTTGACTTCACACTACAGAATGTCTGACTCCAGGTGAGGGATCACATCATCATGGTTATCTGGGTCATAAAGATCTTTTTTTGTATAGTTCTTCTTGTATTCTTGCCACCTCTTAATATCTTCTGCCTCTGTTAGGTCCATACCACTTCTCTCCTTTATTGTGCCCATCTTTGCATGAAATATTGCCTTGGTATCTCTAATTTTATTGAAGAGATCTGTAGAGTTTCCCATTCTATTGTTTCCCTATATTTCTTTGCATTGATCACTAAGGAAGGCTTTCTTATCTCTCCTTGCTATTCTTTGGAACTCTGCATTCAGATGGGTATATCCTTCCTTTCCTCCTTTGCCTTTAGCGTCTGTTTTTTCCTCAGCTATTTGTGAGGCCTCATCAGACAACCATTTTGCCTTTCTTTTTCTTAGGGTTGGTTTTGATCACTGCCTCCTGTACAATATCACCAACCTCCATTCATAGGTTTCAGGCACTCTGTCTACCAGATCTAATCCTTTGAATCTGTTTGTCACTTCCTCTGTATAATCTTAAAGGATTTTATTTAGGTAATTGACTTATTTATCTATATTTTAAAATTTGTATTTATTAATCCTCTCATCTATTTCGTCCATATTCCCACCTTATTTCCATTTGGCAACCACTATTTTTTCTTTGTACCTAATGAGTCTGTTTCTTTGTTTTAGATACCACATGTAAGAGATATAATTTGGTATTTGTCTTCCCCTAACTTTTATTCCATGTAGCATAAAATGTTCCAAATTCATCCATGTTGCTGGAAATGACAAGATTTTATGCTTATTTATGTCTAAGTAATAGCATGTGTATTCCCACATTTTCTTCACCCATTCGTCTATAGATGAATACTTTGGTTTCTTCTATATTTTGTCAATTGTAAATAGTGGTGTAGTATACATGTGAAAGTGAAAGCTCAGTCATGTCCAACTCTTTGTGATCCCATGGACTATACAGTCCATGTAATTCTCCAGGCCAGGATACTGGAGTGGAGAAGAGTCTTTCCTTTCTCCAAGGGAACTTCCCAGCCCAGGGATTGATCCCACGTCTCCCACAGTGCAGGAGGATTCTTTACCAGCTGAACCACAATGGTATGCATATGGGTACATATTTTTAAGTTACTATTTGGTTTTTTATTTTTATTTTTTGGAAAAATACCCAGAATTAGAATTGCTGGATCATATAATATCTCTCTTTTTAGTTTTTCAAGGAACCTCTATACTGTTGTTTATAATGGCTTCGCCAATTTACATTTCCACCAACAGTGCATGAGAGTTCCCTTTTCTTCACATTTTCACCAAACATTGTATTGCTTGTATTTTGATGATAGGCTTTCCGAATGTTATGAGGTGATATCTCATTCTGGTTTTGATTTACATTTCCCTGTTAGTGATGCTGTTTATCTTTCATTGTGCCCCTTTATCATCCGTATGTTTTCTCTGTAAAAATGTCAGTTGAGGTCCTCTGGCCATTTTAAAATCAATTTTTCTTTATGTTGAATTGTATGAGTTCTCTCTGTATTTTGGATACCAACCCCTTATTTGATATATTAGTCACAAATATCTTCTTGGATTCAGTAGGTTGCCTTTTTGTTTTGTTGGTGGTTTTCTCTAATGTGTAAAATACTTTTGTATTTTGATATAGTTCCATTTGTTTATTTCTACTATTCTTGCCCTTGGGAAGAGGATCTAATAAAATGAAGATAAATAATTCACCTGATAGAAAGTTCAAAGAAATGGTAATAAGAATGATCACCCAATTCTGGAGAAAAATGAAGGAACTCCATCACTCCAGAGAGAACTTTTACCAAAAAACTTGGAAAATAAAAGAAATAAGCAAGCAGAACTAAAAATTACAATAACTAAAGTAAAAATACACTAAAGAAAATTAGTAGCAGAGTGGAGAAAATGGACTTTAAAACTAAGATTGTAACAAAAGGTAGAAAAGTGCAGTATATAAAGAGGTCAATCCAACACATGAGTATAACAATTAGCAAATATTTTCAATTTAACATATGAGAAGCTTGATATAGAAAGTAAACATTAACAAAAAAATAAATAAATAGAAGATGATACAACATTAGTAAGGAAATTTAATTCCCCACTCCCATCAATGGATAGATCACTCAGGAAGAAAATCAGTAATGAAACACTGGCCTTAAACAGCTAAACAACATATTAGACTATATTAACTTAATACATATATAGAAAACATTCCATCCAAAAGCTATGGAATACACATTCTTTTAAAGTACATATGCAACATTTTTCAGGAAAGATCATATGATAGGCCATAAAATCTCAACAAATTTAAAACTATCGGGTATCTTTTTCTGACCCAAATGTTATGAAAATTGAGATCAAATATTAAAAACAACTGAATAAAACACAAACATGTGAAAACTAACATGCTACTAAATAATCAATGAGTCAGAAAAGAAATCAAAAAAGAAATGCATCAATAAATTAAAAGTTGGTAGTCTGATAGATGAAGAAAATTGACAAAACTTCAGTCACACTAATAAAGGAAGAGAGGGAGCCCAAATAAATAAAATCATAAATGAAAGAGGAGCAGTTAAACCCACAGTACAGAAATTTAAAGGATTGAAAGGTAATCTATGAACAATTTTGTGTGTATTCTTTCACTTCAATTGTGTCTGACTCTTAGCGACCCTATGGACTGTAGCCTAGTAGGCTCCTCTGTCCATGGGATTCTCCAGGCAATAATACTGGAGTAGATTGCCATGCCAATTATGTTGGCACATAATTGTTCCAACATATTCAACAATCTAGAAGAAGTTTTAGAATCATATACCCTTCTAAGACTGAATCATGAAGAAATTTAAAATCTGAATAGATCACTAGTAAGAAAACTGAATCATAATTAAAAATAATAAAAAACAAAACACTCTCAATACCAAATGCTGTCAAGGATGTGGAGTAATAGAAATTCTCACTTACTGTTGGTGGGAATGGAAAATGGTACAACCATTTTGTAAGATGATTTGGCGGTTACTCATAAAACTAACCATACTCTTACCACACACTTCAGCAGTTGTGCTCCCCCGAATAGACTGCTTGTGTCTGAGAGCTTTTGCAGGCCAATTGGAGCTAAGTGGGCATTGGCCAGGGAATGTCCCTGGGAAGCACTGTGCTTCAGGCCACTTGGGCCAAGTGACAGGAGCTGGAGTGGGCCCAGGCCAAGGGGGAAACCCTGGGGAGACTGAAACAATTCACTTGCTGACACCTCTAATGCTAGAGAGTTTCCTAACCATTTGGCAGAACTCCAGGGTTTAATAAATGGATTTTCTTCCTATATACAATTTATGCTCTAAATCCCAAGGCAAACAAGTTTGTACTTGGGCCCTTCTGCGGTATCCCTTCCTTTTACAGGTCACCATATTTGGATATTAGGTTTCTGTCTTTCCTGTCAATTTATATGTGGTCCTTCTATGTGCAGGAACTATCCAGTTAGCCCTCAGGTCTTCTTTAGGAAGAATTGTTATATATATATATATATATATATATATATATATAGGTATAGATTCAAGGCATCCATGGAAGGAGATGAACTTAGAGTCTTCCTATACCATCATCTTAGATCTCTTTCCCAGCAGTGACTTTTAGACCCAACACAAAAGACACATTCCATGAAAGAAATAACTGAAAAATTGTACTTCATTAGAACTAAAACTTTAGTTCTGTGAAAGATATTGTCAAGAAAATAAGCCAAGACACAGACTGGGAGATAATGCTTTTGAGATATATGTATGAGTAAAGGAATATTGTTTAAAATATACAGAGAAATCTTAACACTCAACGATAAAGGGGAAATGTCCAATTTAAAAAAAAATGGGCAAAAAACCTGAATTGATACCACACAGAAACCTTACACGGGGCTTATAGGAGCTTCATTCATAATTGCCAAAACTTGGAAACAACCGATATGTCCTTCAGTAGGTAAGTGAGTAAACTGCAAAACATCTAGACAATGGAATATTATTCAGCATTAAAAAGAAATGAGCTATTAAATCATGAGATAACATGGAGAAACTGAAATGCATATCATTCAGTGAAAGAAGCCAGTCTGCAAAGGCTATGTGCTGTATGATATCAGTTACATGACATGCTGGAGGAAATAAAACTAGGGAGACAGTGAGAAATATCAGTAGTTCCAGAGGTTTGGAGGGAGATAAGGATAAATAGGCAGAGCACACAGGTTTTTTAGGGATGTGATATTGTTCTGCATGATGCTATAATGGTGGGCACATGATGCTATAGATTTGTATCAACCCATATAATGCCCAACATCAAGTGAACCCTAATGTTAATGTGGACTTTGGATAACATCGTGTCAATGCACTTTTATTGATTATAACAAATTACTCACTTTCAGGGGAAAGCTGATAGTAGGGCAGTTGTACATGTGTGTTTGAAGGAAGGCATGTGGAAACTACTTTCTACTCAGTTTTGCATGTAATATAAAATTGCCCCTAAATATAACTTTAAAAATAATTAGCTCCTTTGAAATACTTTGAACATCTAGAAGGACAGATTCATGTATTAAATATCTTAGTCTCCTGAAGTGAGGCACAATGCTTGCAACAGAGAGGAGGCTCAGTAAATATTTGTTCTAAGAATAATATGTACTCTGTCCCTCTTTAGGCAATTTTAGTTATTACTATGAAGTTGATGTATAATGTATTTTATTAGATATCATAGTTTATGACAGTGAGTGGGTATTTAAGTTAAGTATGGGATACTAAGTCCATGTGGTTGCAAAGAGTTGGATATAATTAGCAACTGTACAACAATAAATGATGTACTAATGAGAAAAAAAAGACTTAGTCATTTAAAGAAAAGAGCTTTCTATTTTCAATTAAACATGGTTTTGTTTCATTTCTAAAATCATATATACATTTCAATTTTATTAAACGATTTTGAAGAATCTAACAAGAAATCATATGGATTTTCTCCCTTGAAATTTTCATGTGATGGATGTATTACACATTTTAACCCTTAAACATTGAGATATACTTGCATTTCTGGGATACATCCTACTTGGGGATATTTTATGTATATCATATACTGGTGGATTTTATTTGAAAGGATTACATTGAGGACTTTTGTATCTAAATTATTAAGGAAAAACTGCTATAATTTTAATTTTCTTTTTTTGTGTGGAGTGAACTTTAAAAAAATCATGTATATTGTCATTTTTAAAATTCACTTTTGGTGTTCTCTGAAACAAGATACACACACACACACACACACAATAAAAATAATATTTGATATATTCACTGAAAATACCTGCAAATATGTCTAAACATGATAGATACTTTCCTGCATTCTACTTTAACAGTGTTTATCCATTTTTACTTTAGGTTTATACTTAATTTGAATTTATTTCGGTAACTTTGATTCTTTTATTCACTTTAGAATCTTCTAATTCATTAGCATTAATTTGAATATAATCTTTCTTTATTTTTCCTTTCTTTATTTTTCCTCAATAGCTGATATTTTACTTTACTTTGAAAATTATATTTTTGTTTTCTTCCTAGTATTTTTTATATAAATTTAGAGTTGATTGTCTTTGAAATTTTCATAGACTCAACACCTTGTTTCTATACTATTATTTCTTCTTTTACTTATTTTGCTGTGTTTTTCATTTCTACAATTAAATTGTGTTAATATATTTAGCATTTGAATTTAAATCTGACTCTAGCTTTTAACTCAGTTCATAAGTTTTAAAGCATGATCCTCAAAATTCTGTTTCCCAAGAATCTCCTGTGATTTCAGTGTTTTAAAAATTTTTGCATAAGTGATTTACAAAGATTTAATTTACTTTTTAAGTTGCTGAAATTTGTTCTTGATTTCTAGTTCTATTTTATTATGATCATAGAATGTATATCTCTTTGTACCTTGTTGTCTCTGAATGCCTATTGATTTTCTGAAACAGAAGAATGACATTTTAGGCTTAGCTCACTCTTTAAGTAGCTGGTGAAAGTATTCACTTTACCTAGTTTTTACTTCTCATTAAGACATCTGAACTTAAAAGAGCACTAAAATGTGAAAAGGAGCCAAGTCTTTATTTTAAAAGTAGAATTCATTTTCAAATTTCTTGACTTTCACTGTCATTGTTTCAAGGTTGCTTTGTAGTGTTTTGTATTCTTGTTTGAACTACCTTCCTGATACTTCTTGTTTAAACCAACATGCACTTACTACCAGACCTGGTATAGCTCTTGGCAGCTAGCTCATGGCACATTTCTAGACAGTCGTGTGTTTTCGCTCACACCATGATGTACATGGTTGCTTCCAACAAAAGCTTCTTTGAAACTAGTAAAAGTGTTAGTCGCTAAGTCATGTCCCACTCTTTGTGACCCCATGGACTGTAGCCCACCAGGCTCATCTGTCCATGGAATTCTCCAGGCCAGATACTGGAACAGTTTGCCATTTCCTTCTCCAGGGGATCTTCCTGACCCAGAGATTGAACCCTCATTTCCTACATTGCAGGTAGATTCTTCACCATCTGAGCCAGTCTTTGAAACTGATTGCCATTTACCAGGCCTGCTCTTTGAAGTGTATAGACCATCAAATATTTCAGCAAAAGTAAAATAAACTATTTCATAATCATTGCTTTAATCTAAAAAAAATCAATATGAAATGATAATGATAGCAATTTATATTTTAAATATATTAAAAATTTTTTTTTTTTAGAATTACAAGGTGAATCTGTGTTAATTTGCACCTGAAAACGTAAGTGTTCTGAAAGCCTGGTTTGTTTCTGACTAGCTGACCTTATTTAAGACAAACAAACAGAAATTCCTTTAGATTGTCAACAGGTTAATTACAAACAAGTATATTGTTCTTGGTCCATACAAATCTTTAGAGTACTGTTTTAGTGCCACTAAATTGATGATTATACATCAAGGATTATTTTTTTCATATTTACAGAGTAGACTAGAGTAGAAGAGGAACATGTGTGGAAATGAAAATGAAAATGCCACTCAGAAATCATGCTTCAGCAAAATACGCCAAGTTAAATGTTGAATTTTAATAACACTGTTAATCATGCTTTCCTTTCTGTCTTCCACAACTATGTACTTACACATCCCAGATTAGAAATGGAACTTTTTGACATTTCCTAATATTTTAAAATGATAAACTGAAATTACCCTTTGGAAAGCATAATTGTTAGTAATAAAAAGCTGCTATATTTCTCTACTATGAAGATGTGTTTTAAGCACAAGCAGGATACTTTATGTCTTAGCTGTTCTTGCACATCAGTTAAATTAGAATGCTTTGATATGTTAATTATTTATCATTTTAAATTATGCATCTTCTAAAATCAAAGAAACACATAACCTATGATTTATTATTCATTTAGCATAAAAATGTGTCTTTATGTGGCAGTTTCTCTTCTAGGTACAGAATTTCTGTTTTGATGTAAAACTTATCAACATATGGCTTCAAATGCAGGATGGAAAATTAAGTTATTTGAAAAACTTCACACACAAAATCTCTCACAATTGTTTTCCAGTGTGATTTTGCCACTTTATATGTCTTAATGATGTTCTAAACCTGTGCCTTTGTGGATAGAGATGGACACAGATACAGATATAGATGTCATTAGGTATGGCATCTACATCTGTGTCATTGTCTATAGCTGTATCTATACATCTTTGTGTGTATGTATGTGTTTGGTTTCTGTGAAAATAAATATTCTGGAATTCAGATAAGTGCATTAAGTTCATAGCAAGTTGAAGTGAATAGAGAGCTCTCTTAAATAATGAAATATATAATTAAATAGCATTTCCTCTACTTCTAACAGGCAAGATTCTATTTTCTTATCTGTCTTGAAAGTAAAGGGAGCCATGTAACTAGAAAAATACAATGTCCTTTTCCCCGGGTACTCTAAAAACAAATTATCTAATTCAGCAACTAATCCCTTAAACAAATTAATGCAACACACATCATGTTAACTGTTGATGTATGTATTAGTGATCACCCAAAGAAGAAAGTGGTAAACACGTATACAAACAGAAAGGGCTTACTAGTTAAGAATTTGTGTTGTTTAGGAGTGTTTGTGCAAAAGTTTGAGAGATAAGCCTGAGGAATGGTTATACTGCACTATAGTTTTTCTCCAAGTTTGTTTAATGCTGTATTAGAAGTGATAACTCTCCTTTGTCACCTAACCATTCCAAAAGAAAAGAATATCAAATTTGCTGAATACTTTCTAGCTATGAACACTAACTATTGAGCTCCTTTAGAGTATTTTCCTACAAATTAAACTTTAGACCTTTTTAATAAAGACCTTGCCCCTTCTAATTGTAATTGTGATTTTGAATGTCATTTCTAAGGTGTAACTGTAATCTATATTTTTCAAACACAAAATAGAACCAAATGATTAAAGCTTTCATTGCTTATGAGGAAGATGGAACAGAACTCATACCATTAAATAATTGGAAATCTAGAACAATATACATATCCATATCTAATAACCATTTTGAAAAAAATGTTTTGAAGTACTTTGAGGATAATAGATTCAAACATCAAGAAATTTTTCCTCGCCAAAGTAGGATTTTGTGTATAGTTCCAAATAATTTGGAATGAATATTTGAGTAAGGAAGATTCTTGAAAAACTTCAGAGTCCATGTACTACAAGCTCAATGACTTGAAGGATATACTCAAGAGTAAATCAAGAAGTAAAATGGAGACTCTAAATGTGGCAGTGAAATTTAGAATGGCCCCAAGTGATTCCTGCTTCCTGAGGTTCATATCCTGATAGGATCCCCTGCCCAGGTGTGTAGATGTGCTTAATGACTGTTTTCTGATTAAGATAATACTGTAGAGATGTTGGAATTTCCCTTTCGGGATCAGGTTGTATAAAGACTGTGGCACCTCTATCTTGAGTGCTCTCTACCTGCCTGTCTTCTCCACTGAATGTCTTGCACTGGGGGATGAAAATTGCCGTTCTGTAATAACCCCATGGAGAAGCCCAAAATATGTGGTGAGGAACAGAGGCCCCTTGTTTAAGCACCTCACAAGGAAATGAGGCCCTTGGTTAAAATCCCATGAAGAACTAAATCACGTAGATGGGCTTAGGAGTGAATCTTCTATTCCAGTTGAGCCTTCTGATTGAAAATAACATGAGAAACCTTCAGTCAGAGATACCTGGCTAAGTGTGCTTGGATTTCTAGCTTACAAAAACTGTGAGATAAAATGTTTGTTGTTTTAAGCCACTAAATATGGGGGTAATTTGTTTCACAGCAAAAAATAAATAGTACATTAGGCAAAAGAACTATAGCTTATGCAAAGACAGGGAGATAAGGGTGTCAGGAACTCATGTCATTTTGTAAATAAACCTGTATCATCTTGATGTTTGTAAGAGGTGGATGATCTTTTATGCTCTTTCTTATTCCTGTAAGAATTTTTCTATCTTTTCTTAAAATTTATTTTTTCAGTGGAGGGAAATTAACTTACAGTATTGTTTTGTTTCTACCATAGACTAATGTGAATCAGCCATAATTATACATATATATTATACATATACAATTACACATATATCTCCTCTCTCTTGAGTCTTCTTCCACTCTCCCACCCCATCCCTCTAGGTCATCATAGAGTGCCAAGCTGGGCTCCCTGTGTTATATAGCAACTTCTCAATACCTATCTATTTTATACATGATAGAGTGTATATGTCGATGATACTTTCCCATATACATGCATTAATATATGATATTAGTTTTCCTTTTTCTGATTTACCTCACTCTTTATGATAGGCTCTAGGTTCACCCACCTCACTAGAACCGATTCAAATTTGTTCTATTTTTGTGGTTGAGTAATATTCTATTGTATATATGTACCACATCATTTTTATCCATTCATCTGTAGATGGAGTTCTAGGTTGCTTCCATGACCTGGCTATTGTAAATAGTGCTCAGTGAACATTGGGGCACATGTGTCTTAGAATTTTGGCTTTCTTTCTCTGCTATCTTTAATCCTTTCATAAAGCATTCACAAATAAACTCACTTTCCTATTAAATACTTTTACTGAATGCTATGATTATGAATGGAAAACAAATAAACAAATAATGTCAACCTTTAAAAAAGTTCCTCTCTAAGAACAGTAGTATTTTATTGAGCATGTATTTAAAGTATCTTTACTGTTTGAAACATCAAAATTTTACTCCCAATGTATTCTTACAAAAAGTTCTCCCTGATGGGAGAGCTTTGGAAAGTTACCTTTGCCAACATTCTATTTCTCCCAGAATTTTTTATGAAAGATAATCATATCTGTAATCTAGGCCAATACTCCCTGCAGCATAAATCATTGTAACCTTAAACCTTAATATTTATTGCCTGTTCTGTCTTTCTGCAGACAGTCCTATTAATGCTTTGCTTAGCAAGTCAAAAAGCAATACCTCAGTACTATATAGTACGAGAAAAGATTGAGAAAATTCTTTGTACACAAATCAGCTGAAAGTATAACTTATCTGTTACAGCACAGGAAGATTAAATACATGGCCATAAAATTCCCTGCAATTATGGTAGCTGGAGTCAAAGTTGCCTCTCTTGCTTTAATAAATCCTTTAAGTATGCTTTCAATCTCTCAACAATTCCTGACAAAGCTTGTGTGCTGTTGTGAATCTGCCTACCTCAGAAGTCCTGGTGGTGAATATTTCGTGTGTCTTATAACTTCTCTGTGTCTCTAATTTGGAAGAAGCAAGTATACTGTTTACTTGTGCTACTTAAGACCTCATTAGTGGAAGATGGATTTGCACTTTCAGCCTTTAGCCACCTAATTTCCTGTTATAAAAAATAAAAAAATTAGTTTGCCAGTGATGAATAAGGTGATTATATTTCACAAATTTTGAGGCCACAGACCATTAACTGAGTCACTCCGAGCACTTGTCATTTTACCCCATGTATGCAAAAGGAAAAGGAGAGGGCTGTATTGTTGTGATACCTGACTATTACCACAGAATATCCCTTGTAAACTTTATATGTAAACTTTATTTGAGCAGGTTAAGGCAAAAAATAAATCACTATAAAAATTAACCCTTTCTGAGAGAAATTAAATGAATACTCATATTTAAGTTTGGATTCAAAATTTGAATTTCTCTTTATTCTTAGGATTCCTGGTACAGTGTCAACCAGAAGATTATCACAGGTTATATTGATGTTAGTATAAATAGATGAAAATTATCATTCAACTATATAATATATATACATTGCAGATCTATGAGATAAGGCAAAATATCAACATCAGAACATTTTAGTAGAGTAGAACTGTTCTACTCTATTGTTTTCTGTGAATTTTACTAAGAGACAGAAAATCACAGAAATACCTAAAACTACCTGAAGAATCTGTCAAATACATGGTGTATTTTTCCTCTGGTTGGGTGTCATCCTGCTGTGGCCAAGTAAGGACAGAACAAAGAGATAAATACAAGCAAGCTGTCCAGAGTGTTTAAGCCTGACACCAAGAGTCTTTGGACTTTGCCTCATTCCAGAACTCCATTTCTTCTAGCCAGTAGTGTGAACAGGATGGCCAAGTCAAGCATCTGTTCATGTAACTTCCTTAGGCATTATGTATCTTGACTTGAGTGGGAATGGAAAGAGAATCACATGGTCTGTTGTTCTGAAGACGTTCTCAGACTCTGAAACTGGGAATCACATACTTAAACATAATCACACCAATCAACTAACTGGCAGAAGAAAAAGTCAGTATCAGAAGTCATCCTTCCTTCACTCCTTTGTCTGATTTCACCCAAGTTTTTGTTCAGTATCTCCTTATGTTGGTCTTGCAATATTACCTTCCCTAGAGCTGTATTAGGCCCACACTTTTGGTTCCTTCAGCTGGTCCACATATTTTAGTATCTTTAGAACTTACTTTTTGCTTATGGTAGAAATCTATTTCCTGTACTTAAAAAATACCCACTTTTATCTAAAACATTATGAGACATATTTTAGTTGTCTCTTACCACTAGGGCTTCCCAGATGGCGCTATTGGTAAAGAACCCGCCCGTCAATGCAGAAGATGTAAGAGATGTTGGTTCTATCCCCGGGTCAGGAAGATCCCCTGGAAAAGGAAATGGCAACCCACTCCAGTATTTATGCCTGGAGAATCCCATGGTCAGAGGAGCCTGGCGGGCTACAGTCTATGGGGTTGCAAAGAGTCCGATGTGACTGAAGCAATTTAGTACATGCACACCCTACCACTAAATACCCAGAACCAAGTAAGCTTTATTTGGGATCGGAAAAAATGCTGGCCAAGTCATAAATGCTCTAAGAACTGAATAGGGTATGTTTCTTCTTCACAGTCAGCAAAGAAGCTTGAAATATATACCCAAACTTCATTAACAAAATAAAATATTGAGATATTTTATAACATTAAAATATTTTAAAAATGTATTTCTTATCAGCCATATTGCCTCAGTTTATAAACTACTTCCAAAAATTAATAAATTTTTGAAAGATTTGTATTAAAATTTGAATAGAGGCCTAGTCTCATTTCAAAGCTTTATGGCAGATAGAATAGCAATATGATATAATTCAATAAAATAATAAGGACATTTATTTATGAATGTTTTTTACTAAGCACTGTGTTAGGTACTGCATAAAATTAATATGAGACATCAATTGTACTGTGGTAAATTTTTTCAAAGTACTCTCTAACTGAGACCCCATAAAAATTGAATTAGAAGGGTAATGCTGAAACTAGGAGTTTACTTAGTCAGTCAGGAGTTTCATATCAAATCTGTCTACTTTCAAATCCTATGCTCTATCCATCATGTTATCCTGGCTTCAAAGGCTGTTATCTTTTTTGAAATACCTCGCACATGGTAAGAAATCAGTTAAGTGTTTATTTAATAAGTAAATGAAAAAATGAAGTATAAAGATAGCACATGAATATAAAGATTCTCTTTTATGTCCTTGGGATTGGTACAGGGTTTTAAGACTAGCCACTGAAATAATTAACTCTGCCCTAAGCTATCCAGTTCTCACCACCTCAACTCTAAACATGGAGGTTAGAGAAACAGCATGTTAAATTTGACCAGTTATCATTTTCTGGTAAGAAGGAAGGACATCTTTAGTTTGTTATGGATTATATGTCCTTATAAAAAGACATGTTTTTAAGAAAATAGCCAGGGTATATTGAATAGATGGAATCGAAGGTTGTTAGAACTCATTATGGAAATACAGAAGCAAATGAAATTCTCTATTTTAAGTTTGTTCCAGTTGTGAGAATTTTGTGAGAAAATTTTATGTAAGTTCTATGTCTCAGATAAGTGAAGTGCTGGGATGTTATAGTTTGTTCCCCTGAAATTTTGAGAATTAAGGACAGAATCTTCCCAGATTCATTGCATGATGAAGGAATATACATCTAACCAAAGATTAACGTACATAATAAAAGTATTGGCCAACTAGAACTGATCCCAAGTCATGACAAATGTAGCATTTTGTAATATGTTAAATTTATATAGTAATATACAAAATTTGAGTTGGGGACAACCATGGATTAAATTTTCTTGAATAAAAATAATCATTGAAAAGCATTTTCCTAAAATAAATAAATTAAAAAAAAAAAGCATTTTCCTTAAGGCTTAATATTGTAGGGTGAATAATGGCCTCTAAAGATGTCCTAATGCTTGAAACTTGAAACTATGTTATCCTATATGGCAAAAGAGATTTTGGAGATCTGATTGAACAAAGAATCTTGAGATGGGGCAATTATTCTGGATTATCCAATTTGGCCCTATGTAATCAAAGGTACCTATATCAATTAAAAATGATAGAGAAGAGTCAAGATCAGAGAAGTCGAGATGATTGAAGCAGAATTCAGAGTGATCTGGAGTCAAGAGCCAGAATAGGAGGAAATTCCTAACATGCTGGAAAAGGCAAAAAAAAAAAAAAAATAGACTCCCCTAGAGCCTTCAGGAGAAACATAGACCTACCAACACTTTGATTTCAGACTAATGTGATCCATTTTGAACTTCTGATCTCCAGAAAAGTAGGATAATAAATTTGTTGTTTTCATTCACAAAATGTTATTTTGTGTTAATTTGTTATATCAGAAGTAAAAAAAAATGAATACACTTAGTGTAGGAAAATTAAACTGTTATATTTTTGTACTTTTATATAACAAGCTCTTAAATGTTTCTACACTCTAAGTCTTAATAGAGAAGACAGAGAAGACACTTACATCACACCTGGAAGGACAAATAAGATTAGGTGGATGACCAGTTCTTTTGGAGTCGCTCTAGGACTTTCGCAATCTTAGCATTGAAAATAAGTTCCTTATCCTGGAAACACCCCAGCTACAGACAAATTGGGGCAGCTGGCCATCACACACTAGGCTGAAATTCTATGTGAGTCAGGCTGCATCCTCATGAGTAAACAGTGATGAAACCAGCCCATTTGTTGAGGGCCTGTGTTGTATTCTATAGAGAAGTAGCATTTTATTGGACTGTATAATAAAGCATGTAGGCAAAAAACTCCACACGGTCAAAATTGTTCTTTAAAATTCTTCAAGATGATTTGGTGGTGGAGACAGGCATATTTTTTCTCAGCAAGTCTAACACTGCCAGTTTTTTCTCCCAGAGCTGTGGCATGGTGCTCTTTCTTTAGTTAAGCCTCAGAAGGAATTGACTTATGTTTAGGGACCATGTGGTATGGAAACCACATAAAACTAGTTTATTGAATAGTCTCAACTCAGTGAGGGTGCAAACATGAAGAGTTTATTTATTTATTTTTTTTTTACAATCACTGTTTTCAACTGCAATCTGTCAAAACATCCTTAATGACATCATTGGCAGGTTCCATAATTTTCTATTCCTCTAATTAAAGCATACTTCAGTCAATGTAGAACTTTTCTCCAATCTTATTTGAATATCACCTTCCCATGTAGACTTGAATTGAACCTGCTTACATTAGGAGTATCAGGGGGTGGAAAGAGAGGCAGGTGTTTTCTGCTCTGAAACTTTAGCCCTCTTTCTTTTCAAGTTCTCCCCATACCAATATGCTGGTGAGATGAGGAAGGAGAGGAAAAGAGACAACTATTTCTACTCAGTTGGTTGCTACATCCTTTACTTTCTCCTGGTATTTTCCAATTCTTTGGCTTGTATATACTGACTTGTAATTTGCTCTTACAGGGTATAGGTTACAAATTTTTCTGAGGGCCACAATGGACCTCCCTACTTCCCTCTGTTCTATTTATTAGGAGTCATCTTCATAGCTTTATTCCTACTTGGGTCTTTGGTCTAATAGGTAGCCAATCTGGGTGAGGTGCTGGCTAGATGACTCTAGTCTTGCTCTTTCTATGGATTCCTGTTGACTCCTGAGAAATATGTAGCTCGGATCTCTCCAGCAGTGAGAGAACAGGCTGCTCCACAGTTTTGCCTCCCCATTCCCTAGCATTATTTCTATCTTTATTCTCTGCTCTTATAGTCATAGAATTATCAAAAGTTAATGTTTTTTAGAAACAAACATGAAACTAATTACAGATAAGATGATAAAATATCTGGGATTTGCTCAAAATAATCAGGGTTAGGAAAGAACTGGAGGCATAGATGAAATAAAAGTTACCAAGAGTTTTTTGGGGGGACCTTGGAAGTTTATTATACTGCTCTATTTTTGTACATGTGAAATTTTCTATAATTAAAAGTTATAATACATTCTTATAGGTAAATACTGATTTTTAATGAATTTCCCCATACCTTTCTAGATATTGTTTTATTTGATTAACTCTGTGCTTTCTGACATGTGGTTGTAAGATGGACTTTTACCCCCAAAGAAATTAATCTTTCTACCTGTCTAAAATAAAAGACCTGAGTAGAAAGAAATAATGTGTAGGTAGTCATCCAGACTATTCCTCTTCCTTCCCACCAAAATGATCATAACATGTATTCTGAACTTTAGGTGTAGACCATTTGGTAAGCATGATATATATATATCATGCAAACCAGATTAAGTTATGTGCAAATTTTCTACTTTTTTCCAGCATTCCTAGATATTCAAGATAATCATTTTGTTTTTGTAAGATCCAGCATGAAGTAAAATGAAGTCCACACTTGCATTCTTTGAAAATCCATCACATTCTTCAGAAAACTACCATGTCTATATTATACAGTTAAGCTGTAGTTAAGTATACTAAACTGGTAATATTGAATTTAGTCTAGATTAAGCATGAGTTTAGAAAGAATGCTTTTTGGATTCCCTGAGTTGTCACTTTTTAATAATGATAAATATTTCTAGTTTAATTAATCATCTCACTAATTTATTCTAGCCTAATCCTGTATTTCTTAGTGATATTAAGGATGAGTATCTCAGAAGGATTTAAATAGATTCCATTGGGAATCATACTTAACATGCAAAATAATTTCAAAATCATCTTTTATCCATACTCCAAGTATCTTAATTTGCTGTTCATAAATCAACATACTTAGAAGCGACTAGAAAACAATTTTCAGCAAATTAACTAATAATATGAAAACAGTTTTGATTTATGAAATCTAAAATATTATATTGTTTATATCTAAGCACAGCTTATTGTTTCTGTAACTACTTTAGATTTATACTTTCAAATAATGTTATTAAGATTATTTCAGTTATGTTAATGATTATACAATGATAAAAGGAATCCACAGTCAAAATACTTACAAAATACTAAAGATGGTATATTCCTTGTAGATAGTCTTAGCACATGTTAACCTAAGAAAGGCTTTGATAAGTCCTATAGTAAAAAAAAAATCTGTAATTTATTTAACTGAATATTTCTTAAGTTTATTTAATCTTGACATTTTTGGAAATGTATTAAAATATTTTAGACCCCTAACATTCATAAATCTCCATTTTAATAATGTTGCTTGAAAGCCTTGTTAATATGAGCAGAATTTTGAAATAAACATCTAGTCTATTTTTAAAAAATCATTTTTAATTGGATGATAATTGCTTTACAATATTGTGTTGGTTTCTGCCACATAGTAACATGAATCAGCCATAGGTAATGTATGTCTCCTCCCTTTTGAACTTCCCTCCCACCTCCCACTTCCGGCCCACCCCTCTAAGTTGTCACAGGGAACCAGATTTGAGCTCCCTGCTTCATACAGCAGATAACCACTGGGTATCTAATTTTATTTATGGTAATGTATATGTTTCAATGCTACTCTTTCAGTTCATCTCACCCTCTCCTTCATCTTCTGTGTCTACAAGTCTGGTCTCTTTGTCTGCATCTTTATTGTTGCCCTGCAGAACTGTCTTTCTAGGTTCTATATATGTGTGTTAATATATGATATTTGCCTTTCTCTGTCTGATTTACTCCACTCTATATAATAGGGTCTAGGTTCATCCACCTCGTTAGAATTCAGTCAAATGCATTTCCTTTTATGGCTGAATTATAGTTCATTGAGTATTCTTAAACACTCACAATGAAAAATCAGAAAGAGAAATTAAGGAAACAATCCCATTCACTATTGCAACAAAAAGATTAAATACCTAGGAATAAGCCTACCTAAAGAGACAAAAGACTAGTATACAGAAAATGACAAGATGGTGATGAAAGAAATTAGAGACAACACAAACAGATGGAGAGACATACCCATATTCATGGACTGAAAGAGTCAATATTGTGAAAATGCCTATGCTACTCCAAACAACCTACAGATTCAGCACAATCCCTATCAAATTACCAATGATATTTTTCATAGAACTAGAACAAAAAATGTCTAGCCTATTTTAATATATGGATATAAGAAGATAAGAAATACACAAAATTAAGTTTATATAAAATAATCTTTACACAACAGAGAGTTTATATTTTGCACATAGTATGCTCTCTATATTCTATTGCTTATACAGAGATATACTAGTTATAGAAAAAACTGGATAATGTTACTTTCTGCAATGTTTTTGCATAACAGGCAACAAGTAATAAGGGAATAAACTCAAACAGAGGTAGTATGAATGGAGAAAATATGGATTAGATAGTATTAATACTTAATAGGTAACTGAGTAGGAATTGGTGACTAACCAGATACGGGGATAAAAGAGAAATTACTTGTGATAGGATATTTACTGGTGACACAAAATGCACACATGCATACAGGACATGAGGAGAAAAAGCAGGGAGATGGTGAGTTCTGTTTTGACTCATTGGGATTGAGTTATCCTGTAATAGTAGGAGTGTATGTACAACCGTAGTTGAAAATAAGTAAGAAATTCAGGGAAAAGACTGGGACTGAAGCTAAGTAAGGTTTTTACCAGCAGATGGTACCAGGTGGTAAAGAATCTGCCTGACAAAGCAGGAGATGCAGAAGAGGTGGATATGATCACTGTGTCAGAAGATCCTCTGAAGTTGGAAATGGCATCCCACTCCAGTGTTCTTGTCTGGAAAATTCCCTCGATAGAAATGCCTGGCGGGGTACAGTCCATGGGGTCACAGAGAGTCGGAAACAACTGAGCAACTGAGCATGCACAATACATAGTTGAACATAAGGAATCAGATGGAATCATTCAAGAAAAGAACCTTAGTCAGAGGAACAATGTGAAGTATGAAATGATGAACAATACTATGTGACATTGGAGAGAAAAGAGAACTGATGAGGAGCCAAGGAAGCAATGGAAAGAAAGAGATCTGTATGAGGAAACCTACAACAGTTCAATATTATAGTAACCAAGTGACTAGAGGTTTCAAGAAGAAAGTGACTAACAATAGTGAAATGTAGTAGATAACCCCAGAGGACCATTAAACAGTTACCAATAATTTTGATACTTGGGGACTCATCAGAGAATTTGATGAGAATACTTTCAGAATTTGTTGGTAGCAGAAGTCAGATTTGAAGGTCTGAAAATTCAGTTCAGTTCAGTCACGCAGGCCTGTCTGACTCTTTGTGAACACATGAACCGCAGCACACCAGGCCTCCCTGTTAATCACTAACTCCAGGAATTTACCCAAACTCATGTCCACTGAGTCAGTGATGCCATCTAACCATCTCATCCTCTGTTCTCCCCTTCTCCTCCTGCCTTCAATCTTCCCCAGCATCAAGGTCTTTTCAAATGAGTCAGCTCTTTGCATCAGGTGGCCAAAATATTGGAGTTTCAGCTTCAACATCAGTCCTTCCAATGAACACTCAGGACTGATCTCCTTTAGGATGGACTGGTTGGATGTCCTTGCAGTCCAAGGGACTTTCAAGAGTCTTCTCCAACACCACAATTCAAAACTATCAATTCTTTGGTGATCAGCTTTCTTTATAGCCCAACTCTCACATCCATACATGACTACTGGAAAAACCATAGCCTTGACTAGATGGACCTTTGCTGACAAAGTAATGTCTCTATTTTTTAATATGCTGTCTAGGTTGGTCATAAGTTTCCTTCCAAGGAGTAAGCATCTTTTAATTTCATGGCTGCAATCACTATCTGCAGTGATTTTGGAGCCCAAAAAAGAAAGTCTGACACTGTTTCCACTGTTTCCCCATCTATTTGCCATTAACTGATGGGACTGGATACCATGATCTTAGTTTTCTGAATGTTGAGCTTTAAGTCAAGTTTTTCACTCTCCTCTTTCACTTTCATCAAGAGGCTCTTTAGTTCTTCTTCACTTTCTGCCATGAGGATGGTGTCATTTGTATATCTGAGGTTACTGATATTTCTCCTGGCAATCTTGATTCCAGCTTGTGCTTCCTCCAGCTCAGCATTTCTCATGGTGTACTCTACATAGAAGTTAAATGAGCAGGGTGACAGTATGCAGCTTTGGTGTACTCCTTTTCCTATTTGGAACTAGTCTATTGTTCCATGTCCAGTTCTAACTGTTGCTTCCTGACCTGCATACAGGTTTCTCAAGAGGCAAGTCAGGTGGTCTGATATTCCCATCTCTTTCAGAATTTTCCACAGTTTATTATGATCCACACAGTCAAAGGCTTTGGCATAGTCAAAGCAGAAATAGATGTTTTTTTTCTGGAACTCTTGCCTTTTCAATGATCCAGCGAATGTTGGCAATTTGATCTCTGCTTCCTCTGCCTTTTCTAAAACCATCTTGAACATCTGGAAGTTCACAGTTCATGTATTGCTGAAGCCTGGCTTGGAGAATTTTAAGCATTACTTTACTAGCTTGTGAGATGAGTACAATTGTGCGGTAGTTTGAACATTGCTTGTTGTTGCCTTTCTTTGGGACTGGAATGAAAACTGACCTTTTCCAGTCCTGTGGCCACTGCTGAGTTTTCCAAATTTGCTGACATACTGAGTGCAGCATTTTCACAGCATCATCTTTTAGGATTTGAAATAGCTCAACTGTAATCCATCACCTCCACTAGCTTTGTTCATAGTCATACTTCCTAAGGCCAACTTGACTTCACATTCCAGAGTTAAAAGAAGTAATTGTGGGGAATTTAAATGGTGGAAATACTTCTTCCAAGGATTTTTAAATGGCTTATAGAGAGGAAGTTTTGAAACTAATTTAAGACACTGAAATGTGGAAGGAGCAGTAGAGAATGTGAGGACTTTGTTTATAAGTGAAAAGGTAAAGAATAATGGAGGAGACTCATAACAATGTGTTTTACGGAAGCAGGAAGGAATAGGATTGAAAATAGTAGTGGATAAATTGGGCTTGAATATAAAAAAGAATTCTTAGAAGACTAAAGGAAACTTTTGATCCACAATATTTCAGGACCAATTTCCTTGGTGTTAAAGGAAGCAAACTTTATATTGAGATGAGATAACTGAGAGTCAAGGAGAGTAATGAAGGTTAGGGATGGTTGTAGAGGAGAATGGGAAAGAATGTCTTAATCAGTAAATTCTGGAGTGATTGGATTTATCTCCCTTGGATAGCAGTCATATTATTTCAGTGCAGTATTTTACCTATTTTCTTCTTTTGTGTTTTGCAGTTTCTTAATTTAGTCATATGTTTAGATTATCTGTCATTTTGTTGATGGATTTTTTCCCTTACTTAACTATTTTTCTTCCTTTTTCCTATCTTAAGTTTTGTTGTTATAATTCCATATATAGCCTACTGCTAGCATAAGCATTATATAGTTTAAGTTGCTCAGTCATGTCTGACTCTTTGTGACCCCATGGTCAGCAGTGTGCCAGGCGCCTCTGTCCATGGAATTCTCCATGCAAGAATACTGGAGTTGTATTCCCTTTTCCAGGGAATCCTCCTGACCCAGGGATTGTACCCAGGTCTCCAATACTGCAGGCAGATTCTTTATCATTTGAGCCACCAAGGGAAGTGTTATATGTCAATACAGATATTACGATAGGTATGAGTATCTAGGAGCATTTCAAAAGGTGAAATCATGACAAAGTCTCCTTATTAGAGGAAGCAGATGTTTCATTTATTTTAAAAGTCACATAATCAATATTTTAAAATATAAAGACATGAACTTCTCTATCTTGTTATAGGTTCACTATCTTTATTATCTGTTGCATTTTATTATTTGCTTCAGGAGCTATTCCTTATATATCCCCAAATGAATACAGTATTCTCTGCCTTAGATATCATTTTTCCTCTTTTTTAATATTTGGGAGCATTTAGAACACATTACATAATAATTATTCTTAGTTAATTTTCTTCTCTTGTCTCTCTATAGGACTGATAAATCCTTGAAGTCAAGTGCCTGTTGAAAAAGACTGGCTAAATATTAACACTTAGTTGACCTTAGAAAACGTTAGCTACTTGGTCCTTCTCTCCTTATTCCCTTCCATTGTATCTTGCTATAGAGGGCTAGCCACTGTCACCTATCACTTAGAGGTTTTGGTACCTTTCATTTACGTTGATTTGATAAAGTTGCACTTTCTTGGAGTGAACCAGATTTTTGGAGAAGAGGCTGCTGACTTGCTTCTTAAAAATTATTATTAAAATTATTAAAAGTAAAGTTAATCTTTACTTTTTCATGTCTCTCTAAGTTTATACACAACCTGTAGTTAGCTACAGTTTTCTTTCTTTCTATAATTTAGCTACAATATATAGCTAGCTAGTTAACTCTGGGTTATTTCCTACCAAGAATTTTTGTGGGATGATAACCTACCTCCCATGAAGCAGGCTGAAAATGTCACATACTGATTTTCATTGTTCAGTTTCAGCTGGGAAGCTGGCTTTAGAATGAATGAGTGGAAATTTCACACCTGGTAAAGATTTGTATATGATAGCAATACAGAAAATGTATTCTGACTGCGGGGGTGGTAATAATAGCAGCATATCCAGGTCTAAGGTGGGCCATGGCTATTGTTCTGGCCACAGTGCTTAGTGTCTGGTACTGTTGCAGAACTGCTGGAGTTCAAACTTATAGTGTTTGGGGTGTCCTCATCAGACTGCTATTGTGTATGGCTTTTACTTGGCAACTTTTTTCATTCTTGCCTGTGCTTTTTAGTCTGGTTGTTAAATTTTCACGGCAATTCAAAGAAACCCACAGTGTTTTGTATTTTTTTTTCCCTCTGGTTTCATTGAGATATAATTGACATCTAGCATTGTATAAATTTAAGGTGTATAATGTATTGATTTAACTTATAAAGATCATAAAATGATTATCACAATAAATTTAGTAAACATCCATCTTCTCATATAGGTATGAAATTAAATAGAATAAAAAGGTCTACTGTGATGAGAACTCTTAGTATTTAGTCTCTCAACAACTTTCATATGTAACATATATCAGTGTTGATCATATTTATCATGTTGTACATTATATTCCTAGCAGTTATTTATCTTAAAACTGGAGGTTTGTACCACTTCCACCCTCCCCTCATCTTTTACTTCTGGTAACCATAAATATGATCCCTTTATGAAAATTTTAAGTATAGTTAACCTATGTTAGGTCCTATCACACAATATAGTAATTTGATACTTCTATACATTTTTAAATGATCACTAGTATATGTATATATAATGATAATATGTCACCATACAAAGGTATTACATAATTATTTACAATTTCATACTCTTGATTCATTTTGTTTATTTATTTTTGCAAATGGAAGTTTGTAACTCTTAATCTCCATCATTTATTTATTTTCTACCCCCAGCTCTATCCCCTCTGGCAGTGACCTCTTTGTTCTCTGTATCTGTAAATTGGTTTCTAAATTGTTATTTTTGTTTATTTTGTTTAGTTTTCCCATGTAAGTAGAATTGCAAAACATTTGTCCTTCTTTGTCTAAATTATCTCACTGAGCATAATAAACTATAGATCTATCTATGCTGTGGCAAACAGCAAGATTTCATTCTTTTTTATGGCTGAGTAATATTATAATGCATATGGATACCACATCTTCTTTACCCATTCATTTCTTGATGGGGACTGAGATTGCTTGCATATCTTTGTTATTATAAATAATGTTGCATTGAATATAGGGGTGCAGGCATCTTTTCAAATTAGTGTTTTTGTTTGCTTTGGATAAATACCGAGGGACTAGAAGTGCTGGGTTGTATGATATTTCTATTTTTATTTTTCAGAGGCATCTTAATACTGTTTTCCATAGTGGCTGCACCAATTTACATTCCCACCAGCAGTGCATGAATGTTCCCTTTTCCCTACATCCTTGCCAACACTTGTTATTTCTTGTCTTTTTGATAATAGCCACTGTGAGAAGTGTGACGTTAATCTCTGGTGTTTTGATTTGTATTTCCCTGATGAATGGTGATACTCAGAATTTTTTATGTGCCTATTGGCCATCTGCATGTCTTATTTGGAAAAATCTGTTCAGATTCCCCATTAAAATTTTTTTTTAATATTGAGTCATATGTGTGTTTGTGTATTTTGACTATTCACCTCTTGTAATATGTCAGTTGTAAAATCTTCTCCCATTCAGTAGGTGGCCATTTCACTTTGTTGATAGTTTCCTCACTGCGCAGAACCTTTGTAGTTTAACTTTTTTTTGTGTTTTTTTTTTTTTTTTGCTTCTGTTTCCCTTGCCAGAGAAGATGTTTCCAAAAAAGTATACCCAAGACAAATGTTGAAAAGCATATTGCCTGTGTTGTCTTCTAGAAGTTTTATGATTTCATGTATTACATTTAAGTCTTCACTCATTTGAATTTATTTTTGTACATGTTGTGAGATGGTAGTCCAGCTTCATTATTTTGTATGTAGAAGTCCATATTTTAAACTAAATTAGTGAACAGTTGGTTTCTATTCATCATTGCAAATATCACTGATTGATATATCAGAGAATATCGTCATTTTTATTTTTCCTTTTTTTTTTGTGTGTGTGTGTTGGTTTTGCTATACATTGACATGAATCCGCCATGGGTATACATGTGTTCCCCTTCCAGAACACCCCCCCCACCTCCCTCCCTATTCCATCCCTCTGGGTCATACCAGTGCACCAGCCCTGAGCACCCTGTATCATGCATCAAACCTGGGCTGGTGATTCATTTCACATATGATAATTTACATGTACCAATGCCATTCTCCCATATCATCCCACCCTCGTCCTCTCCCATAGAGTCCAAAAGACTGTTCTATATACATCTGTGTCTCTTTTGCTGTCTTGCATACAGGGTTATCATTACCATCTTTCTAAATTCCATATATATGTGTTAGTATACTGTATTGTTTTCCCTTCTGGCTTGCTTCACTCTGTATATTAGGCTCCAGTTTCATCTACCTCATTAGAACTGATTCAAATGTATTCTTTTTAATGACTGAGTAATATTCCATTGTGTATATGTACCACAGCTTCCTTATCCATTCGTCTGCTGATGGACATCTTGGTTTCTTCCATGTACTGGTTATTGTAAACAGTGTGGCGATGAACCTTGGGGTACATGTGTCTCTTTCAATTCTGGTTTCCTCGGTGTATATGCCCAGCAGTGGGATTGCTGGGTCATATGGCAGTTCTATTTCCAGTTTTTTAAGGAATTTCCACACTGTTCTCCATAGTGGCTGTACTAGTTTGCATTCCCACCAACAGTGTAAGAGGGTTCCCTTTTCTCCACATCCTCTCCAGCATTTATTGCTTGTAGACTTTTGGATGGCAGCCATTCTGACTGGTGTTAAAGTGGTACCTAATTGTGGTTTTGATTTGCATTTCTCTGATAATGAGTGATGTTGAGCATCTTTGTTAGCCATGTGTATGTCTTCTTTGGAGAAATGTCTGTTTAGTTCTTTGGCCCACTTTTTGATTGGGTTGTTTATTTTTCTGGAATTGAGCTGCAGGAGTTTCTTGTATATTTTTGAGATTAATTCTCTGTCAGTTGCTTCATTTGCTATTATTTTCTCCCATTCTGGAGGCTGCCTTTTCACCTTGCTTTAGTTTCCTTTGTTGGGCAGAAGCTTTTAATTTTAATTAGGTCCCATTTGTTTATTTTTGCTTTTATTTCCAATATTCTGGGAGGTGGGTCATAGAGGATCCTGCTTTGGTTTATGTCAGAGAATGTTTTGCCTATGTTTTCCTCTAGGAGTTTTATACTTTCTGGTCTTACATTTAGATCTTTAATCCATTTTGAGTTTATTTCTGTGTATGGTGTTAGAAAGTGTTCCAGTTTCATTCTTTCACAAGTGATTGACCAGTTTTCCTAGCACCACTTGTTAAAGAGATTCTCTTTTCTCCATTGTATATTCTTGCCTCCTTTGTCGAAGATAAGGTGTCCATAGGTGTGTGGATTACTCTCTGGGCTTTCTATTTTGTTCCATTGATCTATATTTCTGTCTTTGTGCCAGTTTCATACTGTCTTGATTGTTTTTCTTTGACATTACATATTCTTTATGACATGTTGATATAATTTTGAGATATGGCATATTTAATTTGGTATGTAGCTTAAATAATTTATTTACTATTCCTTCTAGGTAATGAGAAAATCATATCCTTATATGTATTACATACACATTACAATGGCTTAACAAGTATGTGCTCGTGTATGCTCAGTTGTGTTTAACTCTCTGCAACCTTGTGGACTATAGCCCACCAGATTCCTCCATCCATGGGATTTTCCTAGCAAAATTACCAGAGTGGGCTGCCATTTCCTCCACCAGGAGATTTTCTTGTTCCAGGAATTAAACCCATGTCTCCTATGTCTCCTGCCTTGCAGGCAGATTCTTTACCACTGAACCACCAGGGAAGCACTCGTTTTAAATACAGATTGTATCAAAGGTATATATTTTCAAAACTCAGGGTTTTTTTTCTTATTTTTAATCTTAGTATTTCACTAATAAAAAAGTAGGAGATTTTAATACAACATTGCAGGATTAATTAGGACAAATTATAGTTAATTTAAACTATCCTAATTAATGTTTGCTTGTGCTATAATGTTAGAATACTTTGTGGGCATTTGGTGTACACTCTTTGCAAATTGAGGAAATATAACCTTATTATCAGTTAACTATCAAGTGTCTAACTAAATTTAGCTGAGACTTGTCCTATTACACAAGTTCCCACTTAACCAAGTTGACTCCCATTAGCCACTGTGCTATAATGGCTTGTGGGAAGACTGAACAGAAAATTGAATTAATGAAAGCCATTTCTCAATCATTTCTCATTCTCATAAAATGATTAAAGCTGATGTAAGAGGGCTCATTAAAACAGAAAACATTAGGCTCATTAAAAACCCATTAAACCATCTCACTTCTCTGATTTATTTTATTGTAACCTTATTTGGTCATTGTTTAAAAGTCACTACACCCCACATTTCTTTTCTTATCACTGACAAAATGTTATTTAAATATAAAATTTGGTGATGTGGCCATATGATCTTAAAATCATCTTAAACTGTTCTTTTTTAGTTTCTAATCCTTTAAGACTATCATCTGACTACTACAGCTCAAAATCAGCTCACGATACACAATTGGAATAAGTTTACCTTCAAATATTTATTTTAGTTAATCTTAAACTGCACAAAATTTCTTATTTTAATGTTGTATTGATTAATCTTGAAACTGAATTACTGCTTATTCAGGCAAAGTTGATACCCACTGGTCATTGGATGATAATAATGTTACTTTGTTAAGCAGTAATAACTTATATTGCACAACCATTAAAAAAAAGGATCTAATGTGGGAAATATGTCTTTATGAGAGATTTGTTTGTAAAGGGTTTACTTGAAATATAATGAAATTAGGATGCCAACAGATTTTTCCTTTTTTCATAAGAATGATTTCATAATATGTCTTTGCAAGGATAGATCCAAATAAAACTGCCTTAGTTTAAAAAATGAAGTGTGTATTAGAATTCATATAGAAGAAAAAACCCAGCAGTGGCCGCATGACTGGAAAAAGTCAGCTTTCATTCCAATCCCAAAGAAAGGCAACACCAAACAATGCTCAAACTACCACAGAAATGCACTCATCTCACACACTAGTGAAGTAATGCTCAAAATTCTCCAAGCCAGGCTTCAACAGTATGTGAACTGTGAACTTCGAGATGTTCAAATTGGATTTCGAAAAGGTAGAGGAACCGGAGATCAAATTGTCAACATCTGCTGGATCATTGAAAAAGCAAGAGAGTTCCAGAAAAACATCTACTTCTGCTTTATTGACTATGCCAAAACCTTTGACTGTGTGGATTACAACATACTGTGGAAAATTCTGAAAGAGATGGGAATACCAGACCACCTGATATGCCTCCTGAGAAATATGTATGCAGGTCAGGAGGCAACAGTTCGAACTGGACATGGAACAACAGACTGGTTCCAAATGGGAAAAGGAGTACATCAAGGCTGTATATTGTCACCTTGCTTATTTAACTTATATGCAGTGTACATCATGAGAAACACTGGGCTGGATGAATTACAAGCTGGAATCAAGATTGCTGGGAGAAATATCAGTAACCTCAGATAGGCAGATAACACTACCCTTATGGCAGAAAGTGAAGAACTGCTAAAGAGTCTCTTGCTGAAAGTGAAAGAGGAGAGTGAAAAAGTTGGCTGAAAGCTCAACATTCAGAAAACTAAGGTCATGGGATCTGGTCCCATCACTTCATGGCAAATAGATGGGGAAACAATGAAAACAGTGGCTGACTTTATTTATTTGGGCTCCAAAATCTCTGCAGATGGTGACTGCAGCCATAAAATTAAAAGACACTTGCTCCTTGGAAGAAAAGTTATGACCAACCTAGATAGCATATTAAAAGCAAAGACATTACTTTGCCAACAAAGTTCGGTCTAGTCAAGGCTATGGTTTTTTCAGTAGTCCTGTATGGATGTGAGAGTTGGACTATAAAGAAAGTTGAGTGCTAAAGAATTGATTATTTTGAACTGTGGTGTTGGAGAATAATTTTGATAGTCTCTTGGACTGCAAGGAGATCCAACCAGTCCATCCTAAAGGAAATCAGTCCTGAGTATTCATTGGAGAGACTGATGTTGAAGCTGAAACTCCAATACTCAGTTACCTGATGTGAAGAGCTGACTCATTCAAAAAGACTCTGATGCTGGGAAAGATTGAAGGTGGGAGAAGAAGGGGACAACAGAGGATGAGATGGTTGAATGGCATCACCGATTAGATGTACATGAGTTTGAGTAAACTCCGGGATTTGGTGATGGACAGGGAGGCCTGGCGTGCTGCAGTCGATAGGGTCGCAAAGAGTTGGACAAGAGTGAGTAACTGAACTGAATTGAACTGAGCTGAGAAGAAAAAAACATTATAAGATACACTTGGAGTAGAAAAATTAACACTAGCAAAGCAATAGAGGAGCTCTGAAATCTCAGAGGCTTAATCCTCCTGTCTGAGTCTGATGCTGTTTTTGATAGCCCCTCTCCATCTTATAACTGTGCCTTCTGGAATGTGGTGGGCAGGAGAATGCATTGCTGCTCTCTCTTTCACAGAAGAACACACTGCAGTGAGAAACTGAGTGAAGCAGTTATCTAAAGACACAGCTGTTTGATATAATGTGAAATACTTTGAAATAGGCATTTTTTCCCCACCAACCTATATAGCTCCCTGAAGAATTAAAGCATGTGCAGCATCTCAGCTTCAATTCGTGCCTTTGTACAGTCCTGTTTCCTTCCCTTCCCTTCCACGTGTATTATTGATCTCTAAAGCACTACTTAGTAAACATTCTACACACTAAACTCCATGTCAGAGTCAGCTTCCCAGAAAAGTCCATCTTCACTTTGGACTGTATAGTCTCTAGTGTTGCTAAGACAGGAAAACAGAAAGATGAGAAAGAGACGAAAGCTGTCAAATGCCACACTCCAAAGTGAGATATTGTTTATACTCTTCATCATTGGCCATAATTAGTCATATGGCATTGAATGAAGTGCAAGGCTGACTCATATAAATGTTGGAAAATGCATCAACTCTTCATGACCAGTGTCTCTACCATATACTCAAACTTTGCTGTTACTTTTGACACAATACAAATATTTTTAATCATTGCAGTAGTCACAGAACCATCTTTACATGAATATTTGATTTTATACAAAGTATTTTGCCCATTTTTTGGTGATGACAAATTATTCCTTATATCTAAAATATTTTCCTTCACAATCATTCTTTGGCAGTTTTGTCCCACATGTAAAGAAAGATGGAAAACCATCTATTTCTATGTAGAGTCACAGCCTAATTGGATAGTCTTATACTTACTTAGAATCCTGATTTAATATTTTATTAGAGTATGCCTTCCCTTTCTCCAATCAGTGAACCAAATTTTGTGCTTGCAGCAAGGCAAAGTAATAACTATCATCTTTATGATAATATTAACAAAGGAAATTATTAAGATGATAATTAAAAATTATGGAGAACTGGCTGTGAAATAAGCTACAATCATAAAGACAGTATTATTGTCCCTACTTAATAAAAAACAAAGAAGAGGTATCAAAAAAAATATAGAAAAACTTGCTTAACATCAGCAAGTAGTAAGTGTAGCTGGAGCTTCAATTTACACCCATCTAGGTGAAAGCCTCTGTCGTAATTACTGTATTAGATTCCTTGTGAGAGCTGTGACTGTTTTTCTCCAGCCTTCTTTTCCTTTAAAGTCATCATATATAACTAAATACCACTGAAGATTTTTCTCTCAATATATTTAAACTGAAACAGTGGACTGGGAGTTAGCCTAGAAAATGTATTACTTTAGAGAAATATCTGCAAACTAAAGAACATGCCAAACTTCCCTCTCAAATGCCTCTGAATCTGTTTATTTTATGTGATTTTATGTTTAAGTCCTTGAGTAAATTGAGAAAATCATCATATGATATGTGCGTGACATAAATCAAGTAACTCTGAAACAGATATTTCTCCTTACTAATATTATACTGATATTAGTAACACTCATAGTGATATTTAAACTTACAAGTAGTTAAATTGCAGATTTAAATGAATCAAGAAATGTTTCTTCATTTGAATGATTGAAGACTGAAGCTGCAGTTGCAAAAAGGTTGAATATCATTTGGAAAAGTCCCAGAATGCAAGTAGATCAACCTCAAGAATGATACATGTTAACTATAATCAAAATTAGGTGGATACACATGACACCTACTCAGTTTTTAAGTAGAGATTTTTAGAATAAAGGTGTGATGGTACTCCAGTTTTATTCTCGTCCATGTTCTGTCTTTGTATAAATGTACGTGAAAGTTCTGAAAATAATCTGACATTGTCCTGATGAACATGTTATGCCACAAAATCAATTGACTGGATGATTTTAATGGTTTTCAGCTAACACAGTTTTATAGATCATAAAAGATACACTAGTTCTTATTCAGGTCATCATCTTCACATATTAGGCTATAAGCACCATTGAAGCCAGCTGTTCTGTTTCTTCATCTCTATGCTTCCCTTGTTTTACATACAACCATGTGCCTCTACATGTACAAAGAAACCACACACATAAATACACCACACAAATAAATACACTAACTGGTATTCAAATTACTAACCTCTATCTTGTTTATAGTATCAAATTAGGTAAACTAATCTCATTCTGGAAAACATTCTTTCCCTTCAAGGTTTCAATGCATAATTATTTTCTGAGCTTCTCAATGTAAGCATCCTGGTTAAATTAATATAGCACAGGAAATTCCTTCTCAGTCCAGTGGTTAGAATCCTGAGCTCTTACTGCAAGGATCTGACTTCAATCAGGGAACTAAGATCCCACAAACTGTGCAGTCAGGTTAAAAAACAAACAAAAAAACAAACATATCACATACATCTCATATTTATAGGCTTTTAAGCTAATATATAGCTTCACTAGTGGCTCAGATGGTAAAGCGTCTGCCTGCAATGCAGGAGACCTGGGTTCAATCCCTGGGTTGGGATAATCCCCTGGAGAAAAAAATGGCAACCTACTCCAGTATCCTTGCCCAGAAAATCCCATGGACAGAGGAGCCTGGTAGGCTACAGTCCATAGGGTCGCAAAGAGCTGGACATGACTGAGCAACTTCACAAGCTAATATATATTTTAAGTTTCAGAGCAAGGTTTCAGATGCACACTTTCTGAGGTAGCAAAAGTAATTGTTTAACAATTCTTCTGTATTGAGTCCTCATTTATTTATATCCTTAACAAGACAAATATATTTCTTTATTTTGAAAATTCTGGAAACAACACATTTTTTTTCTCAGTAATTTTTTCCTTTAAAATAATTTTAGACTTAGGAAAACTTTTGAAGATATTAGAGAGTTCTCATACTCTACAGCAATTTTCTCTTACTGAATTTTGCATTAGTAACATACATTTGTTATAACTATTGGACCAATATTGATACCATATTATTAATAGAAGTTTATTCATATTTCCTTAATTTTACCTAACATTATATTTTCCATCTAAAGATTACATCCAGGATACTACATTACATTTGGTCATATATTTTGGGGTTCCTCTTGGCTGTGATGATTTCTCAGATTTTCCTTATTTTTGTCAACGTGGTGGTTTTGAAGAGCACTGCTCAGGTATTTTGTAGGAAATACCTTTTTTGGATATGTCTGATAATATTTTTGTGCTTAAAGTGAGGTTGTGAGTTGGGTAGGAAGATCACAGAAAGAAAGTGCCATTTTCATCATGTTATATCAGGGTGCATTTAATCAGCATGGCATCACTGTTGATACTAACCTTGATTATCTTGAATAACTTGTAGTGTTTGTCAGGTTTCTCTACTATGAAATTACTCTTTTTCCCTGCTTTCCCACTGTACTTTTTGGAAAGATGTCACTATGAGGAGCCAACACTTAAGTTTGAAGGTTTATACTCTACTTCTTGAGAAAAGACAAGTATATTTCTTGGGATTATATTTCTGGGCTTCCCTGATAGCTTACTTGGTAAAGAATTTGCCTGCAATGCAGGAGACCCTGTTTTGATTCCTGGGTCAGGAAAAATCCACTACAGAAGGGATAGGCTACCCACTCCAGTATTCTTGGGCTTCCCTTGTGACTCAGCTGGTAAAGAATCCACCTGCAATGCAGGAGACCTGGATTTAATCCCTGGGTTGGGAAGATCCCCTGGAGAAGGGAAAGGCTACCCACTCCAGTATTCTGGCCTGGAGAATTCCACCCCATGGTCACAGAATCGGACCCGAGTGAGCAACTTGTACTTTTCACTTTTCTCTTTAATATACATACATAGGAATGTCAGAATTATAAACATTGTACCCCTAGTAGAAAAGAAAAATATCAACTCTACTTACTGCATTTTTTTTTTTTTTGCCTTTAGTTTTACAGGTTCTACTTTTTAAGTTATTTGGGTCAACACCTTTCCCTCCCCTACTCAAGTGAGATGGTTTCAACAATTTTAAGGGAGTTAGATTCTTTTGTTATAGTCATCATTACCTCCTCGGAACCCTTGACATCCTAAATGGTTTTTTTAAATGTTGCATATATAAAGATTAAAATCTTTGTGCTGTAAAGTTCAATGTATTTTGACTAATGTGTGGTATCCACCATCATAGTTTCATTCAAAAGAGTTTCACTGGCCTAAAAAAATACCCTGTTCTTCTCTTATTCAACCCTCCTCTTTTGTTGCATCTTCTATCAACCACTGATCTTTTTTGTACACTCTCTATAGTCTTGCCTTTCCCTTAGTATTATATAATTGAAATCATACAGTAGTAGCCTTTTCACACTAGCTTTGTTTGTTCAGTCGTGTCCAATATTTGACACCCCATGGGCTATATAGTCGATGGAATTCTCCAGGCCAGAATACTGGAGTGAGTAGCCTTTCACTTCTCCAGGGGATCTTCTCAGCCCAGGGATCAAACCCAGGTCTCCCACATTGCAGGCAGATTCTCTTACCAACTGAGCCACAGAGAAGCCCCTTTCACTTTGCATAAAGCATTTAAAATTTATCTAAATCATTTGTGGCTTGATAGGTCACTTTGGAATTTCTGTCCTTAATTAGCATATGTGACCATTCACATTTAAAGAAATTCTTGATATATTTGTGTTTAATAATGGTTTTCTACTTATTCTGCTTGTCCTTTGTTTCCTGTCTCCCCTTTTGTACTTCTTAGGTTTTAATTGATCATTTTATATAATTCAATGTTACCTTCTCTATTGGCATATTAATTGTGTTTCTTAAATAATAGTGATTTCTCTAGAAATTATAATATATATTTTTAAATAATTCACAACCCTCTTTAATGACACGATATTGCTTCTCATGTAGCTCAGGTAACTTATAAAGGAGTATATTCAATTTCTCCTTTCTGTATCTTATAACCTTGCTGTGATTCATTTCACTTATTCCTATGCCATAATCATTAAATATATTATTAATATTACTTTCAACAATTTTCTTTTAAATTATTAAGAATGATAATTTATTTAAGTTATTTATTCATGTATTTTTTCTCTGATGCTCTTCCATTCTTTATGTAGCTCTAAGTTTTAGACATGTCATTTTTCTACTCCCTATGAACCTCTTTAAATACCTCATAGAGGGTAGTTCTGCTGTCAGTGAATTTCTATAATTTTGATTTATTTGAGACTGTCTTGTATCTCCTTCACTTTTAAAAGGTTTAGAATTCTAAGTTTATGTTTATTTTCTTTCAACACATATGTTTTACTCTTCTTGCATGGTTTGGAACAAGAAGTCCATTGTGATTCTTACAATTTCCGTCTATAGGTAGAATGATTTTATCCTTGGCATTCTTTCAACATTTTAATTTTAATTTTGTCAGTTTGTCTGCAGTTTGAGTATATATCTAGATATAGATTGTTTTGGTCATTATCCTGTTTGATGTTTTTTGAGCTTTCTAAATCTATGGTTATCTGGTATTCATTTTGGAACATTTTCACTAATTATTTTTTTCAAATATTTCTTCTTCTCCATTCCCTCTTTTTTCCCTTTCTTCTATTTCAATCATGTATCTCACAGCTTTTGAAATTGTTTTGAATGTTCCTTTTTTTTAATTGCTGTTTTTTCCTCCTTGCATTTCAGATTGAATGCTTTTATTGACCTTTTATTGAAGCTTTTATTAAAAGCTTTATTGAGCTTTTATTCAATAAAATTAAGCTTTTATTAAAGCTCAGTTATTCTTATACCATGTCCAATTCTACTGATAAACCCATAAAGAGCATTCTTTCTTTGTATTGTAGTGTTTTTGATTTCTACATTTCTTTAGTGTTTTTGATATTTTACGTCTCCTATTTTCTTTGGGTTTCCATAAGAACTCTTTATCAGAGTCAGGGTCTTACACATCTCTCAGCTTTAATCATTCCTATTGATTTGGAGTTCTTTTGTTTTAATGTAAAGCATACAGGAGGGGATTCACTCTATATTTTTATGATTAAATCTCAGCCTTTTAATAGGCCTGTGTTCCTTGTCCATGAGTGACCTGCATGAGTGTTCCTTAGCTTTCTTTCCCACTTAAGTGAGGAGACTAGGAGAACTATTTGGGGAGAAAGTCCCTTCCCACAGCTTAGACAACAACCTGATAAAACCTTTTTTAGTAAAGATTAATCCTTGTTATACGAAATGCTCTCTCTCTCTCTCTCTCTCTCTCTCTCTCTCTATATATATATATATATATATATATATATATATATATATATATAATTGGAGTATAGTTGCTAAAAAGTGTTTTATTATTATCTGCTTGTACAGAAAATTGAATCAATCATTGGTTCAGATCAGTTCAGTCACTCAGTCATGTCCCACTCTGAGAACCCAGGGGCTCTAACACACCAGGCTTCCCTGTCCATCACCAACTTCTGGAGCTTGTTCAAACTCATATCCAACCATCTCATCCTCGGTTGTCCCCCTCTCCTCCTGCCTTCAATCTTTTCCCAGCATCAGGGTCTTTTCTGAAGAGTCAGTTCTTTGCATCGAGTGGCCAAAGTATTGAGGCTTCAGCTCCAGCATCAGCCCTTAAAATAAATATTCAGGGTTGATTTCCTTTAGGATTGACTTGTTTGATCTCCTTTCAGTCCAAGTGACTCTTGAGAGTCGTCTCCAACACCACAGTTCAAAGGCATCAATTCTTCAGCACTCAGCTTTGTTTATGGTCCAACTCTCACATCCATATATGACTACTGGAAAAATTATAGTCAACCATATGTATACATATTTCCCCTCATTATTGGATTTCCTTTCCATTTAAGTCACCACAGAGCACTGAGTAGAATTTCCTATGCCCTACAGTATGTTCTCCTTGTGGTAGTTTAGTTGCTAAGTTGCGCCCTACTCTTGCAACCCATGGACTGTAACCTTCAAGGCTCCTCTGTCCATGGGATTCTCCAGGCAAGAATCCTGGAGTGGGTTGCCATTTCTTTCTCCAGGATGTTCTCATTAGTTATCTATTTTATACATAGTACTGGATGTATATTAATCCAAATCTCCCATTCTAAATAGTTACTTTTGTTCTCTACCCTCCAGAGCTTCAAAGTCTTTTTTCCCCATACCTTTTTATTGTGAGAACATAAAAAGTTGGAGTTCTTTGAGGTAAACTCGTTTTTTTTATCTCAAGAAAGGCATTTAGGGGATTCCCTACAACTGTGGGTCCCAGGCTCTACCTTATACTATTTGATACTTAGCCTGCCACAGTTTGTCAATAGCTAAGTCAAGGATCCAGCAGATTCTGCTCCAGGTGACCAGATCTTTGCTATGGTACTTTGGCTTCACCTGCTATTCTAGATTTTAGACTAAAGATTTGCTCACTGCCTTCCCTTCTCCATTGGATCTGAGAAAAGTCATTGATTTCACTTTATTCAACTTTTTCCTTGTTGTAAGAATGAAAGTGATGACTTCTAAATCTTTACGTGGAAATCAATAACTTCTTTTTTACTATCAAATATTGATTCAAGGCTAACAGTATTAGCTTGAGTGTATAAAGGCCTTACACAATGCCAGGCACAGAGTAGTTACTCGTTAAGTATTAATCCTCTCTTCCTTCCATTTTCTTCTGTGTAGGTTATGAGGAAAGGTTCAACGTGTAATGTAGTAATGTGGTATATTCTGTTCTCTCTCTTTCCCACTCTCAGTCTTTCTCTCTTTATCTGAATAATTATTGCAGCATTTTATTAATGTTTTAAAAATCCCCCATGCCCAATATTTATGTATTAGCCATAGTATTATAGGTACTATTAAAAACTATTGCAATAACAAGTGATTTTAGGTGCTAAAAAGTGTCAAAATTAAATTCCAGTAGTAGGAAAGCTTTATTCCACACTGAAAAAGATAAACTAATAAAGTCTAGATTCCTAAAAATGGTATCTTTTTTCCTGCTCATCTCTGATTGCAAAAGAATTTCCAATTCTTTCAACAATTTTAATACAATAAGCATTGATTTTCAAACTATAATATAAGCTATTCAGTAGTAATTTAGAGGCAGAAATAATTTACAGAGTCCCAAATCCATAGCTGGGATCCTTTACAAGGCTGCAATCAAGTTCATGGCTGTGGCTGGAGAACTGAACTGGGAAGGAGCCACTTATAGCCTCTTTCAGATTGTTTGCAGAATGTGTCTCTTTTTAGCTTTGGGGTTGAAGGCAACTTGATTCTTTGAAAGCAGCTACAGAGAGAATGAGGGAAATTCTAGTAATACCTCTTCAGTAGTTTAACATGATCATGGGAAAAACCCCTCATCAGTTTTGCTGCACTCTAAAATTAGAAACGTCATAGTTTCTACTCACACTCAAGGAGAGGGTTTTATGCAAAGCATAAACAAAAGGATGCAGAAATCATTGGAAGATACATTAATGTCATCCACTACAGAGTTCTAGTCATGAACCAGTTAACATCCAGAAGACAAAAAGTTTAGAAATTGCTATTAGCATTGGAAAAATGTCAAAATTGTGCAGAAAAATATGATGTGTAGTTACTTAATTTTATTTTTAAAATTTTTATAGCTCAGCTAATATTAATAGCATTGAATATTAAATGAAATAAAATTTATTTATAATTATAGATATTTACCTGATGACAGATTCTCAAGCAGCTAATTATTACCTGAGGGAAAAAAAATTAGAACGTGAAATCGTTAAACTATATATTACTACTATTCAGAGACTTCACAGATTATACATTATAATACACCATAAACCATAAAATGAGTTGAACAAATTATTTGTAACATTAAAATAAATACACATGTGTATTGGTTAACAAAATTATATTATTGTAGAAAATTGAACCAATATAATCTTAATTGTAAAAAATTAAATTCTAAAGATAATACTGTGAAACCATATATATTTTAATATCACTGAGGATGTCCAAATCAGTTTCAGTGATCCTTTAAGACTCTTGGTAAATTCTCTATAATGCTACAAGAGGAAACTTCTTGAATCTCCTAAGCAGGATATAGTGTAAATAATTTCAGAGTAAGAAGTTAGAGACATGAGCTCTGCTGAGAACTGACCTAAGTTTTAGATATATCATGCAAGTTTTCATTTTGGGAAAGAAACTGGTTGGAAGTTATGGCTTAATTGAACTGTAAAAGTCATTTCTACTTCTACTTTCTGTTTCTAAACCGAAGTCAAGTATAGACTAGACTCCTCAAATGGAATCATCAGAAAATGATCCAAATGATTGGGACTTGGTTGTAAGAGGTGAAAAACATTTGGAAGTGTTCAAAAGACTTATGTAAAGTTGGACAGGAAAAGGAAGTTAAAGGAAAATAATCACTCTTTAGATAAAATATAATGCATTTAAAAACAAAACATATGTGATGTGTGAAAAAATAATCTTATACTTTTATTTAATTCACTGTGTATTCAAATTTTAACCGTATTAGATTAAGAAGCAAAGATACTTAAAGTAGAGGCCAATGCATATGATATTTAATTCAAATATAGGGTTCTTTTCTCTTATTTCTACCCACTTGTCATTTGCATTTTCTACTAGTTTTTAAGAGAAAAACATTCTCCAATATTAACTGTTATTGAGTAATAATCATTTCATTTGTGAAGGAGGAGATCAGTATGCAAGAAAGGTTTAAAAATTTGTTTCAGGTCCCCTCTGACTTAGCATCCTAGATTGGTGACCTTGATATTTATTTATAGAGGATCATGGAGATCTGTACTATAAATAAAGCAAACCTTTGTAATTTTCAATTCTTTCACAATTAGTATTAAAGGTTGTTCAATACAGAATGAGTCTAATCTTCGCATTCAAAGCAGTTTGGTTTAGAATCCCAGTTGTCACCAACAGTGCAAAATCAAGGAAGTTATCACTCATACTGTGCTCGATTTTATAATCGTATGTTACCATTCCAATACTAGAGACTGGTTGTAATAATTAAATATAACTTATGTAAATAAGTCACCTAAAATGGTTTGGGTACTCAGGAATGAATAATGTATGACTGATATTATTTTAATATCAATAATTATAATTATGATACCTTTCACTCTGTAGTTGAAAATTATATAATCCATGCATTAAAGTAGTTCTGCTTCTGTCTCAGTAGAGTGGACAGAATCACAAAAATCTTCTCATGAAATTCAAAATATGTTTTCAGAGAAGAATGAAAGAATATAGAAGAACTTCTGTTTTTCTTACTTGTGCATCATTGGTAAAACATTTAAAATATTATATTATAATATTTAACAGTTATGGAGCTGAGAGATTATTTACTGTCTCTACTATTGAAAAGATGAAAAAAATGAGGTCATTTATCATTCATTTAAAAAATATTATTCAGCACTCAATGAGATGCTTGGGATTCATTGGAGATGAATGAATGAATGAATGTATGCATGCTACATTAATGAATAAAACATTGATTAATAAATAAATGAATGAACAAACAAATGACTCTATCAAATAGCTTATACACCAGTGATATAGAGGGAAATTAATCAATATAGTCTACAAATAACTGGTTCGGGGAAGTTGTAATTTTTTCGTGGTTATAGAATTTGAAGACTAAAATCCAGAGTTTCCCACTTTAAGGCAATGCCCAGAAATAATTTATAGCACAGAGCATATGCTCTAAATTTTTTTTTCTGGTAAGATTTTGACATTTTTCCCTATAAAATTATTTTAAACATTATAGCTTAAATATATCATGCTAATCAAATGATATGTCAGTAACATTTATCATATTTTCTTGATTCTATCTTGTGATGAATTATGTACCTTAAAAATCTTTCAACATAATTATTGGTGCATTTGCAATTAAATCATTAGAGTATTCCAAATGATGGTTTTTTGCAGCTTTAGTGTTCAATAGAGCTTGCATGAATATATAATTTTATTTAGTATGTGGTATATATTATTAGCTTAGATAATGCATAAAAATCAGAGACTTGTATTGGCATAAATCAAGAGTCAAACAGTACATTTACTCCTAAAGACACTTTCTAATTCAAATTAATAGTTAATCTCATGACTCTACTTCTAGATATATTCTATCAAAATAGAATGTTCTAGAATAAAATGTTACCATCATAATAATAACACTTAGTGTTTCTATCCATCCAGCCCTAGCTTAGCACTTTACAATTTTTAGCTTATTTAATTTCCAGCTCAGCACAAAGTATATACAACTATTTGTCTCATTTTACACATGAAGACAATGAAGCAGGGAGTATAAATAACTTATCCCAGATCATATTATAGATCACATTCCAGAAAAACATCTACTTTTGCTTTATTGACTACGCCAAAGCCTTTGACTGTGTGGATCACAAGAAACTGTGGAAAATTCTGAAAGAGATGGGAATACCAAACCATCTGACCTGTCTCTTGAGAAACCTGTTTGCAGGTCAGGAAGCAAAAGTTAGAACTGGACATGGAACAGACTGGTTCCAAATAGGAAAAGGATATGTCAAGGCTATATATTGTCACCCTGCTTATTTAACTTGTATGAAGAGTACATCATGAGAAACGCTGGGCTGGAAGAAGCACAGGCTGGAATCAAGATTGCTGAGAGAAACATCAATAATCTCAGATACGCAGACGACACCACCCTTATGGCAGAAAGTGAAGAGAAACTAAAAAGCCTCTTGCTGAAAGTGGAAAAGGAGAGTGAAAAAGTTGGCTTAAGGCTCAACATTAAGAAAACTAAGATCATGGTATCTGGTCCCATCATTTTATGGGAAATGGATGGGGAAACAGTGGAAAAAGTGTCAGACTTTATTTTTTGGGGCTCCAAAATCACTGCAGATGCTGATTGCAGCCATGAAATCAAAAGATGCCTATTCCTTGGAAGTAACGTTATGGCCAACCTGAATAGCATATTGAAAAGCACAGACACACACTACTTTGCCAACAAAGGTCTGTCAAGGCTATGGTTTTTCCAGTGATCATGTATGAATGTGAGAGTTGGATGGTTAAGAAAGCTGATCGCTGAAGAATTGATGCTTTTGAACTATGGTGTTGGAGAAGACTCTTGAGAGTCCCTTGGACTGCTAGGAGATCCAACAAGTCCATCCTAAAGGAGATCAGTCCTGGGTGTTCATTGGAAGGACTGATGTTGAAGCTGAAACTCAAATACTTTGGCCACCTCATGAGAAGAGTTGACTCATTGGAAAAGACCCTGATGCTGGGAAGGATTGGGGGCAGGAGGTGAAGGGGAAGACAGAGGATGAGATGGCTGGATGGCATCACTGACTCGATGAACATGGATTTGGGTGGACTCCAGGAGTTGGTGATGGACAGGGAGGCCAGGCGTCCTGCGGTTCATGGGGTCGCAAAGAGTCAGACATGCCTGAACTGATACTGATACTGAGATCATATTTCTAATTGGAATGCTATACCAAATATTTAATAGGTGACAGGTTCATTGTACAGACCGTAAAGGTTACAGGCATTCAGAGTGAGTGATCATGAAAGTAAGAACATGAAGAAAAATTTCACTGGGTCTTTGCCCTAGAGTCACACCATGAAAAACTCAGAATTCAGGTAAAGGTAGATTTGTGTTGCTGAGCTATGAGGAAAATAACATGTTGGCAGACTATTATTTGTGTGAAACCATGAGGAGAATATCAAGATGAAATCCATGATCCATAAGGTAATGGCTAGAAGTGGTCCTGGAGTGATAGATTGATTCAATTTCAAAGGATTTTAAAAGACAAAAGAGAAAAAAAATCAAAGAACTTGATTTCTATTTTGTCCATAGGAGATACTTTCAACTGTCTATGTCAGCTCATAAAGAAACTTTACCTATGTTGGATACTAAAAAATCATCTCTTGGGCTGACAAGCTTTACTGGAGACAAGGAAAATATAGTCCATCACTCTAATGTCAGTGGGAAGCATGAGCCTGCCTTGATTATTGGTATACGATGGTAGTCTCAGTGCAGCTGTTACTGATCTGAGATTAAAAATAAAATAACACTGATGCATACTGGTGCTCCACAACAGCTACAAATGACATAGAATAAAATCAGAACTCTTACTGATCATAAGTTACTGGAGAATAGTTGCATAGATTTCATATTTGAGTTTACCTTTGTAAATCTTAAAAAAATAACCTGTTTGTGGCAAAATGGGTTTATTTTGGAATAACAGAGAACCGCAATTTGGGACAGGCAAACTAAAGTCAATCATAAGCAAGTTTGAAGAAAAAAAGGGAAGTCAGCTTTTATTAGGTTTTAGGAGGAAATTGGGCAGGAGTGTTTTAAATAAAAGTTCATTGGGAAAGAAGAAGTGTTTGAGATTATGACATTTTCATTTTGGCTGCAAATAGTGGTTGTACATTATTGTTGGGTAAGGAGCAATCTTCTGTTCTTGTCTTAAAATTCTCTGTAAAAATATCCTCCCTTGTGCCAGAAAAAAAGTAATTTGTTATTATAGATAAGAAGTTGAGACTAAGGGAATTTTATACAAAAAATTCTATACAATCAGCACTTGTTAAAATAATTGTTTTTTCTTCCTGTTGGTTATTCAGGCTGCAAGAAGTTCTTGGTACATGCATGAAAGTTCTCCCTTCAGGGCTTCATGACTCGGCTTTAAGTGACATTTCCCTTTATTTATTTTTACAACTTTGAAATAATCAGTTATCAATACTTTCCACCAGTCCAATACCAAGATCTTTGCAGATAATATATGTAACAAAGGTAATGAGTAAAATAATGGAGAAATTAGATTAATAATTTTAACTGATATTCTTGCTGTATTCATTCAAACTACTGACTTTACTAAGTTCTGAATATTGAAAAAAACATACAACCCAAAGCACTTTGTAGTTTTCATTGATTTTGAATAATTCCACTTTAAATTATGGATTACCTTAGCAAGATAATCTTAGTGTTAAGAGTGTCTCATCAAAAGTAAATACTGAACAAGTCCTTAATCATCTCATTTTCTGTGTTTTCATAGTCGTTTACATTTTAAGTCATTGCTTATCTTTTTTACTGCAGGGCAATACAGAATGACAGGCTTCTCTAGATGAAAGCAAGTATCCTATTCTATACGTGGCCATACAGAAGCCAGAGTATTCTGTAATTTATCACTTTCCTAATATTTCTGAGGTTTCTATTTTCTGTCTTCATTTGTTATTCAGTATATATTTAGTGTGCTGTCTTGGCTTCTTGTGCTTAATATAACTTGAAATTACTCTTATTCTTCCTAGGAATGTGAGACATGAACGGATAGTTATGAAAACTTTGCAGAATATAAAGTGGTAGTTAAATACTTAATAACAATTAATAATTCTGTAGCTCAAAGAAATAAAAGAGGACTTCAAGCATATACTTCCAAATGAATTATCTTCTCTGTCTAGATCTTTCCAAATCAATGGCACCTTTGAATTCCTATTAAGATGGATAAAAGTAAAACCATCTTAAAAAGTTCAGTTCAGTTCAGTTACTCAGTCATGTCTGACTCTTTGGGATCCCATGAACCTCAGCACGCCAGACCTCCCTGTCCATCACCAGCTCCTGGAGTTTACGCACACTCATGTCCATTGATTCGGTGATGCCATCCAACCATCTAATCCTCTGTTGTCCCTTTCTCCTCCTGCCTTCAATCTTTCCCAACAGCAGGGTCTTTTCAAATGAGTCAGCCCTTCATATTAGGTGGCCAAAACATCAATGTAAAAATCATAGTATAGAAAACAACAAAACAACAGCAACAAAGCAAGAAAAGTAACAGAATAAAGCATCACTATCTAAGTTGAACAGTATTGTGAAATACTTGTTTATTACTTATATATATATATATAAAAGCATTTTACTTTAAAAATTGTAATTTTAAAATTTACTTGTATTTATACACTTTATTTAGAAAGTGAGAGCTATTACTCTGAGGAGACTTAAAAGACATTCAGGTTAGAACAGGAATTTCATTTCAGTTCAGCTGCTCAGTCATGTCTGCCTCTTTGCCAACCCGTAGACTGCAGCACGCCAAGCTTCCTTGTCCATCACTAACTCCCGGAGCTTGCTCAAACTCATGTCCATCAAGTAGTGATTCCATCCAACCATCTCATCCTCTGTTGTCCCTTTCTCCTCCTACCTTCAATCTTTCCCAGCAACAGAGTCTTTTCCAATGAGTCAGTTCTTCACATGAGGTGGCCAAAGTATTGGAGTTACAGCTTCAGCATCACTCCTTCCAATGAATACTCAGGACTGATTTCCTTTAGGATGGACTGGTTGGCTCTTCTTGCGGTCCAAGGGACTCTCAAGAGTCTTCTCCAACACCACAGTTCAAAAGCATCAATTCTTCAGCACTCAAATTTCTTTATTGCCCAACACTCACATCCATATATGACTACTGGAAAAACCATAGCTTTGACTACATGGACCTTTGTCAGCAAAGTAATGCCTATGCTTTTTTAACATGCTGTCTAGGTTGGTCATAGCTTTTCTTCCAAGGAGCAAGCATCTTTTTTAATGTCATGGCTGCAATCACCATCTGCAGTAATTTTGGAGCACAAGAAAACAAACAATTAATCTCAAAAATATACAAGCAACTCCTGCAGCTCCATTCTAGGAAAATAAACGACCCAATCAAAAAGTGGGCCAAAGAACTTAACAGACATTTCTCCAAAGAAGACATAAAAATGGCTAACAAATGCATGAAAAGATGCTCAACATCACTCATTATCAGAGAAATGCAAATCAAAACCACAATGAGGTATCACTTTACACCACTCAGAATGGCTGCAATCCAAAAATCTACAAGCAATAAATGCTGGAGAGGATGTGGAGAAAAGGGAACTCTCTCACACTGTTGGTGGGATTGCAAACTAGTACAGCCACTATGGAAAACAGTGTGGAGATTCCTTAAAAAACTGCAAATAGACCTGCCATATGACCCAGCAATCCCACTGCTGGGCATACACACCGAGGAAACCAGAATTGAAAGAGCCACGTGTACCCCAATGTTCATCGCCGCATTGTTTACAATAGCCAGGACATGGAAGCAACCTAGATGCCCATCAACTGACGAATGGATAAGAAAGCTGTGGTACATATACGCAATGGAATATTACTCAGCATTAAAAAAAAATTCATTTGAATCAGTTCTACTCAGATGGACGAAACTGGAGCCCATTATTCAGAGTGAAGTAAGCCAGAAGCAAAAATAACAATACAGTATATTAACGCATATATATGGAATTTAGAAAGATGGTAACGATAACCCAGCATGCGAGACAGCAAAAGGAACGCAGATGTATAGAATAGACTTGTGGACTCTGTGGATGAGGGCAAGGGTGGGATGATATGGGAGAATGGCATTGAAACATGTTAATTACCATATGTCTAATCAATCCCCAGCCCAGGATTGATGCTCGGGGCTGGTGCAATGAGATTTCCCGGGGGGAGGGAGGAGGGAGGGGGGTCCTGGAGGGGGAGCATATGTAAACCCATGGTGATATCATGTCATTGTATGGCAAAACTAATTAAAAAAAAAAAGAAAGAAAGAAAGAAAATAAACTCTGTCACTGTTTCCTCATCTATTTGCCATGAAGTGATGGGACCAGATGCCGTGATCTTAGTTTTTTGAATGCTGAATTTTAAACCAGCTTTTTCACTCTCCTCTTTCACTTTCATCAAGAGGCCCTTTAGTTTCTCTTCTCTTTTTTCCATCAGGATGGTGTCATCTGCATATCTGAGGTTATTGATACTTCTCCCAGCAATCTTGATTCCAGCTTTTGCTTCATGGAGCCCAGCATTTTACACGATGTACTCTGCATATAAGTTAAATAAGAAAGGTGACAATATACAGCCTTGATATACTCTTTTCCCAATTTGGAACCAATCCGTTGTTACATGTCTGATTCTAACTGTTGCTTCTTGACCTGCATTCAGATTTCTAGGGGGCAGGTAAGGTGCCTTAAAAGACATTAATGTGGAGAACAGTAATTTTGGGACATGTATATCATAAGGAAATATGATGAGGGAAAACTAAAATAACAAGCATGTTTCTTCTAGCCTGTGAGAGTTGGTAACTTGAGTTTGAAGCACTGTGGGGGCTCCAGGAAATTGAAGGAAAACAGGAGAAAAGCAACAGCAGCTTAAATGGTCACAGGATAAACAACAGCCATGCTAATTAAAAGCAAAGCATAATTATATAAGCCTTTTTGTAATTCTACATAAAATTAGATTTATTACATAGGATATCTTTGATTGATTGGTAATAATTCGTCAATATAGCAAAAATTCTAAATTAATATAGTTATATAATCAATGTATAAATATAGTTCTCAGAGAAGAAAAACAGTAATTCCTTTAGTGAAAAATATCTCTATTTTACTTTATTTCCATAATTTTTAGGAAGGAAAAATATGAACTTCTTGTCTTTCTTTTAAGCTTCAATATTTTATTAAGGAACATTCCATAAAATATCTTGCCATAGTCATTTGAGCACTATAAATTCATTTTGATCTTATTGTTCTTATTTACACTACAGAAAAGGTATGTGTACATTATGGTAGATCAGCAATCTGGCTAATGAGATAAATAATGGAAAATGCAAGCAATTAATACCTAATGGATAGTTTTGAATAGTTGAAAGCGACTTTTAATAGTTCTTGTATATTGACTACCAGTCACACGAGTTTACTGTGCTATCATATTTCTTTAGAAATAATGTATGTTTTAATAAATGGGTGAAAATGTCCTTTTTGATGCATTTAGAAAAGGAAGCTGAATTATTGGACCCAGAAAAATAAACTGATTACATTAAAATATTTCTTCTTTCTCTAACCTGTATTGAAGTTAAAAGGGCAGTGGTTTAGAATCATAAAAGGAATAAATAAAGAATCAATAAAGTTAAGGTCCTAATTTACTTCCCAGTTTTATTTTAACTTAGTTTAACCAGTTTTATTTTAACTTATTTTATTTCATTGCTATAAGGCATAAAAGTTATTGAATTTTACTACATTCACCTCACGCTGATTTCTTATCAAACAGAATATCCGTGGAACACCTCTGCTGAGCTCCCTACATGAAATTGTCCTTTTGTACGTATCATAATCGGCGGCGATGTGGCCAAGCATCTGGCAGTGACAAGCAGACGTCTTTGATTTATTGGCTAATATCCCCGCTTGTTAGTGGATGGTTGAGCAGGAGACTAAAAGAGCATAAAATCAGAGAGAATAAATTATGAAGGCACCGAACTGTGCCATTATAAACCCTTCCTTGTCACAGCTGTGACATCTCATAGGAAATGGAGGATGACAGCAGCGTTCATTCTTCAAAGGGCCAATACCTTCTACTTGTGATCCTGACCATAAATAAATAAATAAAGCAAACAAACCACATAAGCAAGTCAGAACTCAAATAGGAAATGCCTTCCCCTCAATAGAGCACTTGGGTTCCCGTTTTCTTCTTCTACTTGAAAGTAGAGCAGAACAAAGCCGACTTGGATTAGAAGCAGACACTAGGAGAGCTCTAGGATATTAAGTACATCTGTCATTCACACTAGACCCTGAAAATCCAGGAGGCTGACTTACCTCCTATTGCTTTTTATCTTTTTTAGTCACCCTGAAAAGATTACTCTTACTTAAATTGGTTACTGAAATACTGTTTTAGTGAGTCAGTTTAGCCAATCAATTCATACTAGAAATCTCTACTTAGGAAATGATTTTAAGGCTACCCAGCTTCAGTTAGTATTTTCTAAAACAATGTTCCAGAGTAATTTAAAATTTGAAATGGCTAAGTTATTTCAATCTGTCAAAATAATTAAAACACATGTGAGAATAAAGATTTGTTTGAACTGCATGATAGTAAGAAAATATGCAGTAGTGGAGAGAATATGCATCTTGGAACTTGAAATCATTTCTTAGATAATTGCCTTCTGTTACAATATTTTAAAATTTAATTGTTTCTTTGAAATATAACATTTACTTTATTCTATATTTTTACTATCCTAACAATTTCTTGAATTTAAGTAGTATTAAATCAAAGGAAAGTAAAAGTCAATGAGTATATCCTTTACTTTCATAGACACTAGTCAAGCTTCATACTTTCACTGATGCATTTCAAGAGCCATGGAAGAATGATTTTTAGACCATTCTTAACCATGTGACTTACAGGGAAATGACAGCAATGGAGTATTGTTAAGACATGGTTCAGCATTGTAAACATTTTGAAGGGAACAATAAGAAAGGGGAAATCTTATGTACTCATCAAATTGTATTTATTTAGTTTTTATATGTCAGTCATACCTAAATAGTTTTTAAAAATCAGTAGGATAGAGAAAGAATTATGAGAAGGAGTGGTAGTAGGAAAGCTAGAGAGAGAAGTTGGGATCATACTATGAAACAGTTTCTCTGACATGAAATACATTAAGTCATTTATTAATTTATAATTAATTCATTTATTAATTTATAATTTACCTTTCTATAGAAAGAGTTTATTGCTAATTACAAAGACACAAAAAATACAATAAATTAAATTAGATTTAAAAATGATAATAAATATGAAAACAAAGCCAAAAATAAATCTAATACTTAAGTGTAAACCATAGGCCTCTTTAGTATTAAGATCATTCATAATTTTTGCTCAAAGCTTTTTATCATTCACCATGAAAACAGAAATTGGGTCAATTACAGTTTAAGATATCTTTAACAATGAAAGAGAAAAAAAATTCACATTTGTAGAAGAATTTTTGTATTGATTTATAATATATTCCAGTATTACACTAAAAAGTTAAATTGAGATAAAATAATTCCATTCAAGTAGGGCACAGTGGATATTTAAGATAATGACTTCATAGGTAGAAAAGTTGACTATCCTAATGTAGTCAGCCCTATTTCCTTGAATATAGCCAAGTTTTACTTCTCAGAAAGTCTAAGAATTTTTCAAAATATTTCCAATTTTATGTTACAAATAAAATTTTCTATTTTAAAATTTATTTTCCCCATTTGTGCAATATAACTGGACAGGTTTTTCTCAAGTGGAGAATATATTTGACACCTACTGGCACAATGTAATAAGGTTATATGGTCATATAGCAAATTAAAAACTCACTTTGGGCTATATTAATGGATTCTTTAAGAATATTAGTTTTCCACAGTAACTGATGCTGAGGTTAAATCACAGGCCTTTGTAACTTATAATTAAGAGGAAAATGTGCATTCAAATCCTATGGTTAAAAATACCACAAATGTTCCTAAAAAATAAGTACAATTACAGATTCTCCTAATTGCAGGTATTAGTTTGGGATAAAACCCATACCTGGTGGCACTTTTCAGTTTGATCCAGGGGAAGTGAGGACCAGGACTTTCAATATGAGTGTGATGGATAATAATTCTCTTATGCAAATCCAGGAATTGCAACTATTCTATACAATTATAGGTGTTACACTGGATCCTTAGAGTTCTGCTCTTAGAAAAATGAAGTTGGGCTCTTTAAAATAGTTGCAAGAGTTTGAGGATAAAAGTTTCAAAATATTTTATCTCTAACATAAGGGGATCTTGAATTGCTGCATGGCTGAGTTTGAGCTTGATGCTAGTACTGCGTGGATATTTGCCTCAATGGCACATTCAACTAAAAAGAAGCTAAAGTAAAATAATTTTGTCCTCAGAGCAACACCAGGCTAGAATTAACCTTGACTGAGAATTGTGGTAGAAGCACTAGCCTCTATATTTAATTTCTTGAGAAGCCTCCCTACTATTTCCCGTAGCAGGGCACCATTTTATCCAGCAATCCCATGTTGGGGTATTTATTTAAAATAATTAAATTTAGAATATTGAAGAGATACCTGCATTCCCATGTTCATCATAGCATTATTCACAATAACCAAGGTGTAGAAACAGCCCCCATTGTCCATTAAGAGATGAACAGATAAAGAAGTTGTGATATATTGTACAATTCAACTTTAAAAAAAGAAACAAAAAAACTACAACATGTTACAACATGGATGAACATGAAGGACATTTTGCTAAGCAAAATAAGTCAGTCATAGAAGGACAAATACTGTATGATTCCACTTAGAGAAGGTGTCTAACATAGCCCACTTCATAGAAGCAGAGAGTAGAATGGTGGTTGCCAGCGGCTATGGGGAAGGGATATGAGAAGTTACTAATTGAAGGGTAACAAGTTTCCATCATTTAAGATGAGAGCTGAAGATCTGCTGTAATACTGTATTGTGCACTTAATTTTTTTTTTAAGTTGATAGCATGTTTAATGTTCTTACTACAAAATAATAATAATAATAATCTGTAAATGCTGAAAAAAGAGTTCTGAACAACCAAAAGGCAATAGGCTATGGTAAAGAAAAAAATATATATAGGAACATAAAATCTACTACGAGTTATATCAAAGAATGTTCTGCCTATGTTTTCCTCTAACTATTTTAGGATATCTTGTCTTGCATTTAGGTAATTAATTCATTTTGAGCTTATTTTTGTGTGTGATGTTAGGAAGTGTTCTAATTTCATTGTTTTATACATATCTGTCCAGTTTTGCAAGCATCACTTATTGAAGATGCTGTTTTACATTCTTGCCTCCTTTGTCAAATATAAGGTGCCCATATATTCATGAGTTTATATCTGGGCTTTCTATCTTGTTCCACTGATCTATATTTCTGTTTTTGTGCCAGTACCACACTATATTGATGACGGTAGCTTTATAGTGTAGTCTGAAGGGAGTAGTCTGATTCCTCTAGCTCTATTTTGCTTTCTCAATACTGCTTTGGCTATTCAGGGCCTGTTGTGTCTCAATACAGATTTTAAGATTTTTTTGTTCTAGTTATATTGAAAATGTTATTAATAATTTGTTAGGGATTTGCATTGAATATGTAAATTGCCTTGTGTTGTATAGTTACTTTGAAAATACTGAGTTCTTTTGGTCTAAGAACATTGTTTATCTTTCCATCTGTATCATCTTCAATTTATCTCACCAGTGTCTTATTGCTTTTATAGTACAGGTCTTTTAGGCTCTTTAGAGAGGTTTATTCCTAGGTATTTTATTCTTTTACATGCAATGGTAAATGGGATTGTTTCTTTAAATGCTCTTTCTTATGTTCATCATTAGTATATAGAAATGCAAGAGATTTCTATATATTAATTTTGTATCCTATAACTTAATTCATTGATGAGCTATAGTAGTTTTCTGGTAGCATCTTTAAGATTTTCTATGCATAATGTCATATAATCTACAAAGAGTTTTACTTCTTCTTTTCCAATTTGGATTCCTTTTATTTTTCTTCTGATTGCCATGGCTAGAACTTCCAAAACTATGTTGCATATAAGTGGCAAGAGTGAATATCTTTATCTTGTTCCTGAGCTCAGAGGAAATGTTTTAAGCTTTCAACATTGAATATTAAGTTAACTGTTGGTTTGTCATACATGGCCTTTATTATGTTGAGGTAGGTTGTCTCTGTGCCCACTTTCTGGAGAATTTTTTTTTTAATCATAAATGAGTGTTGAATTTCATCAAAATATTTTTCTATGTCTATTGAGATGATATATGGCTTTAGTTTTTCAATTTATTGATGTGGTGTGTGATACTGATTGGTTAGTGGATACTGAAAAATCCTTGCATCCCTGGGATAAATCCCACATGATCATGGTGTAAGTTTCTTTTAGTGTATTGCAGCCCAATAAAAAAAATAGGCAGAAAACTAAAAAGACGTTTCTCCAGAGGAGACATACAGAAGGCCAAGAGGCACATGAAAAAATATGCAACATCACTAATTATTAGAGCAATGAAAATCAAAGCTACAGTTAGATATTATGTCACACCAGTGAGAATGGCCATCATCAAAAAGTCTACAAACAATAAATGTAGAGAAGAATGTGGAGAAAAGGGAACACTCCTACAATGTTGGTGGGAACACTCCTACTCCTATAAATTGCTGCAGCCACTATGAAGAACAGTATGGGGTTTCCTTAAAAACAAACAAACAAACAAAAACTAAAAATGGACCTACCATATGATCCAGTAATTCCACTCCTGGGCATGTATCCAGAGAAAAACATGGTTTGAAAGGATGTACTCTACTGTTCATTGCAGCATTGTTTACAGTAGACAAAACATGCAAAGAATCTAAAAAAATATGTCTATTGACAGATGAATGGATAAAAGTGATGTGGTGCAGATGTACAATAGAATATTACTCAGCTATTAAAAATTATGTAACAATGCCATTTATGGCAACATGAATAGGCCTGGAGATTATCATACTAAGTGAAGTAAGTCAGATAGAGAAAGATAAATATTGTGATATTGCTTATATACAGAATATTTAAAATGATACAAATGCACTTATTTACAAAGCAAAAACAGACCCACTGACTTGAAGAATAAATTTATGGTTACCAGGGTGGCTGGGGGATGAATAGATGGGAGTTTGAGATTGACATGTACACACAGATATGTGTATATATAAGACTAAATCGCTCTGACATACTTCTGATATTAAGATAAGGTTGTTAATCAATTATGCTCTAATATAAAATTGAATTTTACAAAAATTAAAAATATAAATTCAGGCAAAATTATATTTCTCTGGATCTCTGTATTATTTAACCTTTAATATTGTTATAATTTTAAAGAGTGTAATGTATACAATGAAATGTAAATTAAGCTCTACATACATATTTATTATATTTATAAAAGATTTTGTCCATAGAGCCCATGATAATTCAGTGCTCTAAAAAACTCTTCAGATAGTTTCCAAAAAGATGTCTAGTAAAGTATTTTTCCTTTATACTGATTTTCCTCTATCTACCTCATTCAGAACTAGATAAATTATTTGCTTTGTAGTTTAAATTTTAAGAAGAGAGATTATATTTTATATTGGAGAAAAATCATAAAACTGTCATAATTCTTAGATTGTGGTATACATGACTCATTTTGTGATCTTATACTCTCTCTCTCTATATATATATATGTACACACACACACAGAAACATACAAACGCACGAATATTATCAGATTGTAAGCAACAATTTTGCCATTGTATTTCTAGTAAAGGAGCTAGCTAGAAAATAATTTATATCTACACATAGTAACATGCACATAAACTATTTCGATCTAAAACTTCAATTGGAAAATTAAAAATTATATGTTTATATGTTTTACATAAATATTCATTTATATGTAATAGTATATAGTATAGTTTGTATGTACTTGAGCACTAGTCATGTTGCAAAATGATTCATATACGTTATTTTAATTAGTCTCAAAATATTTGAAAGGTAGTATCATTAGTCTCATAGTTTATAAGTAGAAATATCCAGCTAAGTGGAAGTGCTCAGGTTCAAATTTGAATCTCTTAAAGTGCATATTTAAAGTGCATTATTCTTTTTTCTCAGTAATAAATTGAATAATGAAAGATGCTAATGGTTTAAGATATTATTATTCTAATAGTCTAACTTTAAAAAGAAAGATTGCATGACACAGTTATAAAATTATGTACATTGTATTTAGCTGAGACTCCCTGCCAAGATTTCCGGTTATTATCTTTTGAAATGCTCCTTGTTTTCAAGGTGCTAACCTTCTACCTTAAACATTTTGTTTTGGCTTGTCAGGTGTATGGAAAATGCATATGAATGTTTCGTATATTGAATGTTATTCTTTCTTTAATAAAATATATGTATGTTTAGTTCCTTTAAATGAAAAGGAAAAATCTTGTCTATAAATGTATCTCAGCAATCCAAAGGGATATATACCTTCAAATTGCACAATGCTTTGCATTGAAGGAACCAGTAATAATGACATGGACTACTTTCCTATCAGGATTAACTTCTTTGGTTTGAGGTAGCACTGCAATTAAAACATTACTGAGGCGAATTCTCAGTGGCACAGCACTAGACACTTCTTACACACTTGAGTGGGTACAAGTGTAGCCATGTGCAGCCATGTGTGGTAAATCTGTCAGAACTAACAGCAGGAACTCTGATAAGAGTCCTCTATCAGTAAGCCTGCTTGATAGCTCAAGGTCTTTGAATTGTTATTATAACTAATAGTAAGGCCAATACTGAGTCTGTTCATATTTCTTCAGTATGTGTTTCTGAACTTTCCATATTTTTACTCTGTTTTGGACATTGAGATTGCATAGGAGTTTAAGCATAGCCATTGTCAGAACTTAAGTACTTTTTTCCCCCTGTGATGAGAGGCAGAGTTGTGGTATGGAGGGGATAGGAAGCTGCTTTCCAAATAGCATTGCATGTTTTATGAGGATAAAAAACAATCAGGAGACTACTGTATCCCCATTCATGTTAGATAGTCATAACACACAGGCTCATATTTTAGAAGACTAAGCAAAAGTTATAAATTCCTGGTGCTAGGTTTCTCCTTTCTCTGTTTGGACCACTTTGCTGACCTCAACATGTTAGTCTTTCCAGCCAGATTGGTCTGCTCTCTATACCTTAACTACATGTTGTTTTGACATTGCCTCTGGTCTGCTTAGACAATTCAGATCCACTCTTCACACCATACCCCTACCACTGATGTTCCTATCCTGCGGCCTCAATCTGATTCATATTATTATACTCTTGAGAACTGATTATTGATAGTTACTTATTCACAACTATTTTTTTATTGGTTTTGCCATACAATGACATGATATCGCCATGGGTGTACATATGTTCCCCTTCCAGAACCCCCCTCCCTCCTCCCTCCCTCCTCCCTCCCCCTGGGAAATCTCGGTGCAGCAGCCCTGAGCATCAATCCTGGGCTGGCGATTGATTTCACCTATGATAATTAACATGTTTCAATGCCATTCTCCCAAATCATCCCACCCCTGCCCTCATCCACAGAGTCCACGAGTCTGTTCTATACATCTGCATTCCTTTTCTGTCTCGCATGCTGGGTTCTCGTTACCATCTTTCTAAATTCCATATATATGCGTTAGTATACTGTATTGTTGTTTTTCCTTCTGGCTTACTTCACTCTGGATAATAGGCTCCAGTTCTGTCCACCTGAGTAGAACTGCTTCAAATGAATACAAACAACTCCTGCAGCTCCATTCTAGAAAAATAAACGACCCAATCAAAAAGTGGGCCAAAGAACTTAACAGACATTTCTCCAAAGAAGACATAAAAATGGCTAACAAACACATGAAAAGATGCTCAACATCACTCATTATCAGAGAAATGCAAATCAAAACCACAATGAGGTACCACTTTACACCAGTCAGAATGGCTGCCATCCAAAAATCTACAAGCAATAAATGCTGGAGAGGATGTGGAGAAAAGGGAACCCTCTTACACTGTTGGTGGGAATGCAAACTAGTACAGCCACTATGGAAAACAGTGTGGAGATTCCTTAAAAAACTGCAAATAGACCTGCCATTTGACCCAGCAATCCCACTGCTGGGCATATACACCGAGGAAACCAGAATTGAAAGAACCACGTGTACCCCAATGTTCACCGCTGCATTGTTTACAATGGCCAGGACATGGAAGCAACCTAGATGCCCATCAACTGACGAATGGATAAGAAAGCTGTGGTACATATACACAATGGAATATTACTCAGCATTATTCACAACTTTTATCTGTGGTCTAATATTAAGGAACATTTTCAGCAATCATGTGCGAAATTGATCCATCTCTTCCCATTAGTTATATGATTTTAAACAACTAGCATATACTCAAATTAAACTTGTACAATGCAGAGATTATTTTTAATGGTCACCTATAGTTTGGATCAAAAATATTTATTTAATCCAATTGTAAATGAGCTCATGATTTTAAAATCTATGTGTATATATGTGTGTGAATTTATTACAATATCTTATTTATGTAGCTTTGCCATCAGAGCAATTTTTCAAAACCTTCCTGAGAGAAGGAAGGTAAAATAAATGAGTGAAGCATAGCAGGTGTTAAAAAAGCAGTAGTACAAGCTGGCAGCAGCTACAGGCTTTGATGCTGGGAAGTAATAGGGAATGGAGGACTCCATGGAGAGCTGAAGAGTACATGAACTAGTAAAAGTGGTTCAGTGTTACTCAACTCTGAGGGTCTGTGGCCATGTGATGATGCATACTCAGATCAGCCTTACCTTCCAATGTTATTTATAGAGAATTTGGAAATATGGATTTACATGTAAAATTTCACAATTTTTTCTATGTAAGCAGATAATCTGATGTATAAAAAACATGCATTTGTTGGTGAACTCAGACTAGTTCTCAGCCTATTTGTAAATTCTAAGTATTTAATATATTTGAAGGGAGATTCTAGAATTGAGAGAGTAATAAAAAATGGAACATTTTAAAAGAATCTAGGAAATATTTATTATTATTATTGCCAACTTAATTCATTAATATAAGGCAAAACATAAAACACATGTAATAATATGCTATTTCAAGAATGTCCCAACTAGCAAGAAGGAAGGATTATAAAGGACATGAGAAGAAACATTTGAGGGAGATGAATAAATTTATTATAACTATATATAATTTAATATATTTGGTTGTGGTGATATGTCAAACATTAAATTGTACACTTTAGATATGCAACATTTATTATAAGTCATTTATACCTCATTAAAACTATTATAAAACAACAGTGGTATATATGTCTTTAAATGAATTTAAGATAATATAAATATCACAGCATTTTTTTAATTGTGAGAAAATTTATATTCATTGATAGGCTCAAATTTTTGCCTCAGAGTTTGATGAATTTTGATAAAAGTACACACAGACTTAATCAATACCCTAATAATTACAGAGGACATACCATCAACCAAAAAGTTTCTTCATACACTTTCCAGTCAAACCACACCCACCATAGGCAGTGGTTTGATTTCTGTAAACTCATTAGTTTCTCCTGTAATAGTATATTACATAAATGGGTTCTTTGGTTTGTCTGTATTCTTTTGCATCTGACTTCTCTCACTTGAAAATGTTTTTGTGATTATCAGGGTTGTTATGCATGTAAGTAGTTTGTTCATTTTAATTACTGACTAGGGTTTCATCATTTGTTTATGCTTTTCAACTACTGATGGACATTTAGGCTGCTTCCAGTTTGGGGCTATTATAATAAAAGAACTAAGAGTATTCATATGTCAAAAAAAAAGTTCCAACTTATATGATGTCTGAGTATAATGATAAAAGATTTCGTAAATATTTCTCATATTGTATTTGCTCTTCCAGTGTAAAATGAGCACAAATGATATTTGAGTAGAAAGTAAGGGAAAGATTTTGGGTAGAAAATCTATAATTGTACTTTTAGAACTACTATTTGTTAGCTGTGTAACATTACACAAGTCAAATGATCTTTCCTGACTAGAAGGTTTTTTGTTTTGTTTTGTTTTGCAGTTGTGTGGTGTTAGTTTATATTGATTGTTTGGTAAAATAAGGCATTGAATTATAGAGACCCTTAAAAGAGTAGAATGTTAAACTTGTACGTGAAACAATGATGACATCGTTTGGAAAATTATGTGACCTTCACAATTCACTACTGTTTTATGGAATGTTTTAAATTGAGGGTGTTGAACTAAATCTCCTAAAGCTCTGGTACTATGTGACTTTATGACTTAAAGGAATAAATTGGGATTTACATGTTACATCACTTTAATCTTAATCAGAAAGAAGCTTCACATTTGAAATCAACAACAGATGATTTCAGTTGTCTCACTCTGCAGGTATTATTTGGTTTTCCTCTTTAAAATGTGGTATGGGCAATGCATAGTAGATGGAGTGTCTCCAGTTTTAATCATTTCACTTTTCATTTGAAAAGTAATTCATCATGAGAAGTCAGTGGGGTATAGAGAGCACTAATTGCAGCAAAATATCAAGGACAGTTTTCCTCTGTCTTAATTAAACATTAATGAGTAAAGTTATTTGCAAATGCATGCTGCAGGGATGGACCTGTCTGTCTACGTTTGGTAAACACTGACACTAGGTGTCAAAATAAAGCACCTTAATTGATTTATACAGGAATAGTTTTAAAAACTGCACCTGGCTTGACATTTCCTTAGGTTTTTATAGAGTAGTTTCTGATAAATTATTTATAAAGAAACTTTTTCTCTGACCTATCCTAATTACAGGAGTGATTTTTTTTAAAAACTAATCAATTTTGTATAAATTTCACTTTTCTTCTCGATTTTGCTATCAACTTAAGGAATTCCATAGTAAATGATGAGGGATCCAGTTTCTTTATATTTCAGAAGGAATATGCAAGCAAGTTACTTTTTATTGATTGTTTTAAGTATTTCATAATATTTTAGGTATTTTACTTTTTTGAATTAATATTTTGTATGAATATATTTATTTTATTTATTTATTAATCTACATACTTTATATTAATATAAACTATATTATTATATAGCTTGAGTTACAATTCAAAGTCCCTAAATAAATTTAACAGCCTAAGGAATGAATTTAATTCCAACTTACAAATCTTAAATTACTGGTCTAGGTAACATTGCATCTGATTCTTTAGAAGGTGTATAAGTAAGTTAATATACTAAGAAAAGGTGTGAAATAAACTTTCTGGCTCTCATATCAAGTTGGTTTGTGGCTATCAATGGGGAATTTCACAAGATAACCTTTAGAGTAGCTAATATGTAATTTTTTACTAGATTTCTTCTTACTCTTCTTTGAATGATTCCCCAGATTATGTTTATTTTGGTATGTATAATTAAGTAATAATTTTGAAACCTTAAAAATTATAATTAACAGTTTAAAATAATTAACTATGCATTTCATTAAGTCCTTCTCGTTTCTTACATAAGAAGAGACTTTACCAATAATTACAGTCTAAACCTTACAACAAAATTTTCCATAGATCAATGTAGCAATGGAACAATTTTCAGAAAATAACAAAAACACTGTGGAAACAGTTTTATAATATTGGTATGACAGTATAATTGTAGGGGGGAAAAAGATAAAAAAAATCCTGCTGTGTCTTAGAATGGCTTATAAACTCCTCAGTTTCCTGTTTTCCAATGGTACTGTTAAATTTCACTCTGGATTCTCATGAAACTCCCACTTTCCCAAACCATATGGCTTAATACAGATAAAATTGGCTTATGGCAAATAGTTTAAACACACTTCACATTTTTCCACCTGTGAATCAACTGAAGTGTTATGGTATACATTTTTAAGGTTTAGTACCATATTTTCAGTGAGTCTTTATTTTCAGACTCTTTTTGTCCTTCTGGACAACTTCACTGCCACATTTGAAAATAACAAATTGACCCTTGCCTTCATCTTATGAGGCTGAAAGTTTAGAATAATTTTATTTTCAATTTGGGATTAAAATAAATGTAAAAGATATTTTATATATGTTTTAAAAACATGTTTTATATATGTTTTAGAGTAAACCAACACAACATTATAAAATAATTGTTCCAATTAAAGTGTTAAAAAATCTTTAGGAATTTTTATTTTTAAAATGTAAGTTAAATACTTGTATTCTTTTTCACCCAAAAGTAAGGAAAATCAATTAATAGATATCTGAAAGTATGAATCAGGAAACAGGAGCTGAGTCTTCCCAAAGCAATGACAGGCAGCAATGATGGTGATGTTTTGGTATATTAAAGGACATTCTTGTCTTCAGTTATCAAAAAAAAAAAAAAAAAAGAAGAAGAAGAAGAAGAAGAAGGAAAAAAAAAAAAAAAGCCACACAAATTCAAACCCTGACAGACCCTGCAGTGCAGAACCAATTATTTACTTGTAACACTGGCAGTAGTGTTCTTATGGTGAAGGTAGGAGTTTGACTGGATTTGTGGTTCTGGACACAACCACTGAAACAGGGCACCAATGTAAGACATATTGGTAAAAAAAGTCTATCAGTGGTAGAAGTAAGTAAAATAACATTGTAAATAGACAAGTGAGAAAAGATCTTATACTCATTATTAGTACTAATAAAACTTTCTACTTGTTCAGAGTATGAACATAACTTGTTCCTTACATGTAAAAGATGAGTAATCAGAGAGAAGCCAAACATGGACAGAAGACCTAAATAGACATTTCTCCAAACAAGACACAGATGGCCAACAGGCCCTTGGAAAGATGCTCAACATGATTAATTATTAGAGAAATATAGATCAAAACTACATTGAGGTATCAACTCATACCAGTCAGAAGGGTCATCATCAAAAAATGATGGGAAAAGTGTAGAGAAAAGGAGTCTTTCTTCACTGTTTGTGGGTATGTAGATGGATATAGCCACCATGGAGAACTGTATGGAGATTTCTTAAAATACTAAAATAAAAATACCATATGGCCCAGCAATCCCACTACTGGGAATATACTCTGAGAAAGCCATAATTTAAAAAGACACATGCACCCCAGTGTTCATCGCAGCACTATTTATAATAGCCAGGACATGGAAGCAACTTAAATGTCAATCAACAGATGAATGGATAATGAAGAAATGGTACATATATACAATGGAAGTTACTCAGTTATGAAAAGGAATGAAATTGAATAATTTGTGGAGATGCAGGTGGGCCTCTGTCTGTCATACAGAGTGAAGTCAGAAAGACAAATCAGAAAGAGATGTTGATGCCTGTATGTGGAATCTAAAAAATTCCACAAATAGGTTTACCTAAACCTTCCCAGGTGGTACTAGTGGTAAAGAACCCATCTGCCAATGCAAGAGATACAAGAGACCTAGGTTTGATCCCTGGGTCAGGAAGATCCCCTGGAGGAGGGCTTGGCAACCTACTCCAGTATTCTTGCTTGGAGAATCTCATGGGCAGAGAAGTCGGTGGGCTTACAGTCCATAAGGTGGTAAAGAGTTGGACACGACTGATGTGACTTAGCATGCATGCAAAGCAAATCTATTTGCAGGACGGAGATAGATACTCAGAGGTAGACATGGTGGGGAGGGGAGGATGAATTGGAAGATTGGGATTGACACATGTTCAATGCCATGTGCTAAGCAAATAGCTAATGGGAACCTCCTGTATAGTGCAGGGAATTCAGCTTGGTGTCCTTTGGTGACCTAGATGGATGGAAGGGAGTGGGTGGTGAGAGGGAGGGCCAAGAGGGAGGTGATACATGTATACACATAGCTGATTCATTTTGTTATACAACAGAAACTAACACAACATTTTAAAGCAAATGTACCCCAATTAAAAAAAAAAGCAGCACACATGAATTCTTTATAAATATAGGGCACATGTATTGAGAAAGAAAGAGAAGTATAAAAAAAGGAAAAGAAGAACGGAAGAAAGGAAAATGACATATAAAGAACCCTAACCTGAAAAATATTCCTATAAAATGAATAAACATTGTAACCACATTTATTTCAGTGAATTAAGACCACTGGCATGCTACAGCCCATGGGGTTGCAAACAGTTGGACACAACTGAAAGAATGAACTGAACTAAAGGCCACTTCAGTGGCATAATAGCTTTACTGTTTTGATGTCTCATGATGCAATGACCTACCCCATTCCCATACGCGTTGGGTCTGTGTCCAGATTTCTTATTCTATTCCATTAATGAAATGAATGTCGCTCAGTAGTATCCAACTCTCTGCGACCCCAGGGACTAGCCCGCTAGGCTTCTCTGTCCGTGGAATTCTCTAGCAAAAATACTTGAGTGGGTAGTCATTCCCTTCTACAGGGAATCTTCCCTGTAGTGATTGAACCCAGGTCTCTCTCATTGAAGGTGGATTCTTTACCATCTGAGCCACCAGGGAAGCCCAATTCATTAGACAGTTATCTAATTCAAGTACCAATCTCACAATGGTTTAATGATAGAGTCTTTAAAGTAGATATGTTTGAATAGTTGTGTGATTACCCTCACCTCGACAATCTTCCTTCATAGCTCAGTTGTTAAAAAAAAAAAATCCACCTGCAATGCAAGAGACCCTGCTTCGATTCCTGGGTTGGGAAAATCCCCTGGAAAAAGGATAGGCTACTCACTCCAGTATTCTTGGGCTTCCCTTGTGGCTCAGCTGGTAAAGAATCCACCTGCAATGTGGGAAACCTGGGTTTGATCTCTGGGTTGGGAAGATCCCCTGGAAAAGGGAAATGCTGTCCACTCCAGTATTCTTGCCTGGAGAATTCCATGGACTGTATAGTCCATGGGGTCACATGTGTAGTCCACGGAGTCGCAAAGAGTTGGATATGACTGAGTGACTTTCACTTCACCTCCTACCACACACACACACACGAACACACACCACTCTTCTTTATAAGCGCTTAGCTAACTATTCTTGCTAGTTTATTCTTTCATTTGAGATTTTTAAATCAATATTTTAAGGTCCAAAAAGAAAACAAATGGCATTACTGGAATCATATTGAAGTTATACATTAACCTTGGGAGGAATGACATTTGCTCACATCTACCTTTCTTGACTTTCAGAAGTGTATTGGGAGATTCTTGATAGGGTTTATGTCTGTTCATTATTTTTCTATTGAAATGTACTTTTAAAATTCTTTTATTACTAACATTTGTTTGAAGATAATTCATTTCTTTCCTTTTTGTATCTTGCTATTTTACAAAATTAAAAAGGGAACTATTAGTTGTGGGGCCCCCATATGTACAGTCAGTTCATCTGTTAATATAACTGTGTCTCAGTATTCAAGGGAGAGCCATTCAAGAACAACTCCTCCTCCCTTTGGCCACCATTCCAAAATTCACAGATGCTCAAGTCCCCTTACATATAGTGGCATAGTATTTGCATATAACCTGTACACATCATCCTGTACACTTTAAATCATTTCTAGATTGCTTTTGATGCCTAAAACAATGAAAATGCTATGTAAATAGTTGCCAGCATGAGACAAATCAAGTTGTGCTCTGTAGAAGATTATGGAATTGATTTTTCAGATCATTTTGATCTACAGTTGGTGGAATTTGCAGATGTAAACTCACAAATGTGGAAGGCTGACTGCAGAGTACTTTGTCTAATCCTTCAAAAACAGTGTTAAATAGTAGTGAGTACCACATCTTGTCATGACTTTAATGGAATGCTTTAAATACCTTCCCAGTAAGTAAATACTAGCTTTGGAGCTGAGATATAAACATTTTACTATGTTAATGAAGTATTAATTGTTTCTTGCTTTATTTAATGTTTTAAACCTGAGAGTATCTTATTAAGTGCTTTCCTTTGTATTCTATGTATAAAATCATATGCTTTTCCTCTTTTATTTAATTTACTAAATTAAATCAACATATTTCCTAATATTAAGTTACCTCTGCATTCCTGCTAAGCACTTAAGTAGATTGCAACGATTATTTAGTTAAAATTTTGGTGGATCTTATTTCCTGATATTTAATGTGTTTTTTGCTTTGGTATTAATTCTGGAGATCTGTTTGTAGTGCTTCCTTATTGCATTATTTTTGAATACTTTGAAATCATATTCTTTTGACATAATATGAAAATGGAATGTTTATTTGTTCTTTATTGCTTTGGAATTAGGTCAGTAGCTATATGTTATCTGATATTTGTATCTGTTTTTAGAATAAAACTATAAAAGCATCTGGGTCTGGTTCTTTTAATGTGAGTGAGTTACTTGGAAATTTTTTGTTTTTCCTCAATAAAAACTGGGCAATTTAAAATTTTTCTATTAAATGTAGTCAGTTTTTATTGGGTCTTGTTTTCAGAAACATCAACTCTGTTATGTTTTCAACTATATTCCCATGTAGTTTCTTCCAGTAATTTTTTTTTTTTTTTAAGATTTTCTAGGCTTCAACAACTTTTCTTCCTTCTAATTCTTCATCTGTTTTTACTCTCAAAAATGGTGTGGCTAGTAATTTGGCATTCTTTGGTGATTCATGAAAAAATGATGAAGCAAACATACAAAAACAGTCATAGTTTGGAAACAATCTGTTATGAGGAGAAAATTTTAAATTATGTGTTAATTCAACTTCCTATATGTTAATCTGAAAATCTGGAAAAATTGCTAATTTATATAAGAAACAAATTGAAGAAACATATCCTAAAATTGAGGAAAAAATCTAAACAGACCAGTTGCCATAAAAAAAAAATAAAGTTTTCAAAAAACCTGAACAAACACTTATTCTCAGTAAAACTGTGAAGTTCAGTTGATTTGGTAAGTTAATTCTATAAAACGTTAAAAGTTAGAAATACATGGAGAGGAAAAATAAAGAAAGCTTCTAAATGATTGTTAATGAAACAAGTATACCATTAATACTGACACAAACAGAGATAAAAGGCAACAAATAGGGACAACTCTTATTTCTAGAAACAGCTGCAACATGTTTAGAAAAGCTATAACTGAAATGTCACTGAAAGAATAATAAACTATGAGCAACTATCCTGCAAGCAGGAATGCAAATTTTGGGAAATAGTGTTAGAACCATATTAATTCAGCAAAAGAAAAATATTTTTTTCATACATACTATAGATGTGTTTAAAAATTCAGAAATTGTTTGGTTTAAAATTTAAAAAAATAAAATAAAACTGGGGAGTTAAGAGGAGACAGATGACTAGTAAAATATATCTATTTCAAAACAGAGCAAACAATTCTCTGGATATTAATGGAGAAACATTAAAAGCAAATAAGCTTTTGTTGTCCAGTTTTGGAATTATTATTACACTTTGAAAATATGAACCAGTTCATCTGACACGAGAAAGAAATGAATTATAAAATTGGATATAAAAAAGTAAATTGTTCACTCTTTGCAGATTATATGACTATATACTTTGAAGACTCCACTTAATTAAATAAAAACCCTGACAGTTGTAGACACTAAAGACTTCAGTACTCGACTAAGTAGTCTAATTTACAAATTTAAAAATAAAACTTGGCATTCTAAAATGTTTAATAGTATAGTTTTATATTTTAGTACTTGGAGGGAAATTACACAATCATTACTCTTATTTTATGCATAAATAATGCCAATTCTCATGTCTTTACATTTTAGAGTAGATATAACATTGTTTTGTGATGGAGATTTTGACTGAGATATTATTAAATTTTAATAACAGATTAAGAGAATCAACCTCCTTACATGACTGAATCTCTTATAATAATATCTTATTTTATTCAAGTATTCTTTTATGTTCCTTAGTGAAGAATTCAAGTTTTCTTTTTATAAATATTGCTCATTTCTAGTTTATTGATTACCATCCAATATATCCCTTAAAAAACACAAGTAGACATTCAGAAAAGTTTTGATGTTTGCTAACTTCATTTAAATGATCATTTAAAGAGAAATAATCTTTTTTTTTTCTTTTTTTCCTTTATTTTTTTAATTGTTTTTGCCATACATTGTCATGATATCACCATGGGTTTACATATGCTTCCCCTCCGGAACCCCCCTCCCTCTTCCCCCCCCCCCCCCAGGAAATCTCGCTGCACCAGCCCCCAGCATCAATCCTGGGCTGGCGAATGATTAGACATATGAAAATTAACATGCTTCAATGCCCTTCTCCCATATCACCCCACCCTTACCCTCATCCACAAAGTCCACGAGTCTATTCTATACATCTGCGTTCCTTTTGCTGTCTCGTATGTTGGGTTCTCATTACCGTCTTTCTAAATTCCATATATATGCGTTAATATACTGTATTGTTGTTTTTGCTTCTGGCTTACTTCACTCTGGATAATGGGCTCCAGTTTCGTCCATCTGAGTAGAATTGCTTCAAATGAATTTTTTTTAATGCTGAGTAATATTCCATTGTGTATATGTACCACAGCTTTCTTATCCATTCGTCAGTTGATGGGCATCTAGGTTGCTTCCATGTCCTGGCTATTGTAAACAATGCAGCGATGAACATTGGGGTACACGTGGCTCTTTCAATTCTGGTTTCCTCGGTGTATATGCCCAGCAGTGGGATTGCTGGGACATATGGCAGGTCTATTTGCAGCTTTTTAAGGAACCTCCACACTGTTTTCCATAGTGGCTGTACTAGTTT
>ML660765.1:31078500-31141099 GCA_007570785.1 Antilocapra americana | reverse complement strand
ATCTCACTCCCAGGTAGCAATGGGTACTGGAGCTTGGATCCTTAAAGGTACAAAGTTGATACCAAATACTAATAAGCAAAGATTAAAAATCTAGAGTAAAGACTGGATTCTCAAAAGTACTATTATGAAAAAAAGAAAGAAATAATGATAAAGAAGAAAATACAACAACACCAACAACAACAACAACAACAAAAATCTGTAAAAAAAAAATTTTTTTAAAAAGGGGAATAAAGTGGAGATATAAAAGGTAAGAAAGGAGATAGGATGGAGAATGCAATAAGGGAGAAAGAGGAGATTAAAAAAAAGGGAAAATAAAAATAAAGGAAAAGAAAGAAAAAAAAGAAAATAACAAGGTTATAGGGGACTTAAAAATTCTAAAAAAAAATTCTAAAAACAAAAAAAGGGAAAATAAAAATAAAGGAAAAGAAAGAAAGAAAAAAAAAGAAAATAACAAGGTTATAGGGGACTTAAAAATTCTAAAAAAAAAAAAGGGTATAAAAAAGTTTTAAAAATTTAAAAGATGTTCCTAGTACAGTTATAACTAAGGCTTTCTCTGGTGCTGGTGCGTACGGCGAGGGGTCAGTTTATTTTTCAGACAATTCCTTGGGTCCGGCTTGTACTTCTCATGGTCTATAGACTCCTTTCTATGCAGTCTGCGCCACCTGCAGGGATTTAATCTGCTACTCCTGTCAGTTCCAAAGCTGTTGCCTCTGCTAGCTTAAGCATCTTCTGTTTGCTGGTCTTTTATGTGTCTATTCAGCGCTCGAGTTTGCCCTGCTCCTGCTGAGTGCGCTTCCCCCGCCCCCTCTGCTCGGCTCTCTGTCCTTCGCCCGGCGCAGTTGGGGAGTGCGGCTTCTCCCCTCCCGCGGCCCAACCGCTAGGCTTTCCCGACGTGCAGCTAAGCACATCTTCTTAGGTGTGCAGAGCGCCGATCCGTCCAGAATCCCCAGTAGTCTTGGTTAGCACCTAGCTCTGTGCGCAATTTGGCCGAGGAAGCCTTGCCGGGGCTGGGCTATGCCCGCTGGGCTCGGGCAGGGGTTGGGTCTGTCCGCAGCCTGAAGGCGCCCAGCTCGGCCCAGCCGGCCGCCTCCCTGCCGACTCCGCCTCACCCTTTGGTCTCGCTGAGGCTGGGTTATGCCCGCTGCACTCGGGCGGGGGCTGGGCCGGTCCGCAGCCCACAGGCGCCCAGATCTCCTCGGCCGGCCGCCTCCCTGCCGACTCCGCACGCCCTTTGTTCTGTGCCACCCGGCCAGCCGCCTCTCTGCCGACTCCACACCTCTCCTTGTTCTGCGTGGGCCTGGCAGGGGGGCTCTTCCTGGGGAAAGCTACTTCTCAGTCTATCTCCGGTTAGCCCCCTGGGTTGGGTCGCTCAGGCTGCTCTGTTCCCTGAGTGCGCGGCCCGCCCCTCCCTGAGCAGTCCGCTTTGGCTAGTGGGGGGTGGGGCGTCCGCCGCCGCTTCCCTGTGCCTTCCAGCCAGAAATGTAGCTTGCAGGGCTTAATTATTAATCTGCTTTTACTCCCAGCTATCTTGCTCTCTAAGATTCACCGCAAATCTGCCCGAGAGAATGCTCCCTGGTATTCGGAAACCTTTCTCCTCTTTTTTTTTTTTTCCTCTTTATTCCAGACTCCCCTTCCGGGAAGGATCCCCGCCCCCAACTCTGTCTCTCCCTTTACTTTTTTCTCTCTCTTTTTTCTTTTGTCCTACCTCCTCTCGTCAGCAATGGGCCGTCCCTTCAGATGCCCGATGTCCTCTGCCAGCATTTAGATCCTGTTTTATGGAGTTTGCGCGGTCTTTAAAAGTTCTTTTGGTGTATTTATTGGGGAGAGAGTGGTTTCCCCGTCCTATTCCTCCACCATCTTAGTTCCCCCCTTCTAAAGAGAAATAATCTTTTAAGAAATCTTTTGAATTATATTGCTGGGTTTTTAAGTAAATTACATTTTCAAGTAGAAGAATAAATACACAGGTGTGTGTGTGTATGCATATGCATGTGTGCACATGAGCATACAAAGTTTTATTGAGTAGCACTTCCATGGTAGTTTATGGTAATAGTGATGATGGTAGATGTTTTTGTTTTATGTTTACTTTGTCAGGGATGTTCCTAAGGTTTTATCACTAAGCACAAGGCTGGCTAGTTTTGAATGTATGTTTATGTGTTTCTATTATATACACATAAACTCATCAGTAAGATGATGATTGAGCAAAGACTTGAAGTATGGTGTGGAGTTACCAGGCACATTCCAGGAAGAGGAACGATCATCAAAAGGATGCTAGTGAGTGGGTAGAAGACATAAAGAGACATTTCTCCAAAGAAGACATATAGATGGCTAAAAACAAAGGAAAAGATGCTGAGCATTGCTCATTATTAGAGAAACTCAAATCAAAACTACAATGAAGTATCATCCCACACCAGTCAGAATGGCCATCACCAAAATGTCCACAAAGAATAAATGCTGGAGACGGTGTGGAGAAAAAGGAACCCTCTTGCACTGTTGATGGGAATGAAAATTGATACAGACACTCTAGAGATTCCTTAAAAAATAGGAACAAAGCTACAATATGACCCAACAATACCACTACTGGGCATATATTCTAAGGACACCGTAATTGAAAAACACACATGTACCACAATATTCATTGTAACACTATTTACAATAGCTAAGACATGGAAGCAACCTAGATGTCCATCAACAGATGAAGGGGTAAAGAAGTTGTGGTACATATATGCAATGCAATATTACTCAGATATAAAAAGGAATACATTTGATTTGGTGCTAATGAGGTGGACAAACCTAAAGCCCATTATACAAAGTGAACTAAATCAGAAAGTGAAAAAACAAGTATCATATATTAATGCTTATATAGCAAACACCCTCTTTCAGCAGCACAACACAATGCATGTGACATCACCATATAAAGAATATTTTATATTCTTTGCAGTCAAAGAAAGAGAAACTCTATATAGTCAGCAAAAACAAGACTGGGAGCTGACTGTGGCCCAGATCATGAACTCTTTATTGCCAAATTCAGATTTAACTTGAAGAAATTAGGGAGAACCATCAGACCATTCAGGTATGACCTACATCAAATCCCTTACAATTATACAGTAGAAGTGGCAAATAGATTCAAGGGATTAGACCTGATAGAGTGCCTGAATAACTGTGGACAGAAGTTCGTGACTTTGTACAGGAGGCAGTTATCAAGAACATCCCCAAGAGAAAGAACTGCAAAAAGGCAAAATGGTTGTCTGAGGAGGGCTTACAAATAGCTGAGAAAAGAAGAGAAGTGAAAGGCAAAGGAGAAAAGGAAAGATAGACCCATTTGGATGCAGAGTTCCAAAGAGTAGCAAGGAGAGATAAGAAAGCCTTCCTCAGTGAGTAATGCAAAGAAATAAGGAAAACAATAGGCTGGAAAAGACTAGAGATCTCTTCAAGAAAATTAGAGATAGCAAGGGGACATTTCATGCAAAAGTGGGCATAGTAAAGGACAGAAATGGTATGGACCTAACAGAATTAGAAGATATTAAGAAGAGGTGAAAAAAATACAAAGAAGAACTATACAAGAAAGATCTTCATAACCCAGATTACCGCGATGGTGTGATCACTCAACTAGAGCCAGACATCCTGGAAGACAAAGTCAAGTGAGCCTTAGGAAGCATAACTATGAACAAAGTTAGTAGAGGTGATGGAATTCCAGTTGAGCTATTTCACATCCTAGAGATGATGCTGTTAAGTGATGTGCTTAATATGCCAGCAAATTTGGAGAACTCTGCAGAGTCAACAGGACTGGAAGAGGTCAGTTTTCACTCTAATGCCAAAGAATGTTCAAACTATTGCACAAGCTACTGCACATCTCATAGGCTAGCAAGGTAATGCTCAAAATTCTCCAAGCCAGGCTTCAACAGTATATGAACTATGCACTTCCAGATGTTCAGGCTGGATTTAGAGAAAGCAGAGGAACCACAGATCAAATTGCCAACATCCAATGGATCATAGAAAAACTGAAAATTCCAGAAAAATATCTATTTCTGCTTTATTGATTTATAAAGACTTTGACTGTATAGATCACAACACACTGTGGAAAAACCTTCAAGAGATAGGAATACCAGACCACTTCTCCTGCCTCCTGAGAGAGCTGTTAGAAGAAACAGAACTGGACATGGAACAAGAGAATGCTTCCAAATTGGGAAAGGATTACATCAAGGCGTATATTGTCACCCTGCTTATTTAACTTATATGCAGAGTACATCATGCAGAATTCCAGGATGGATGAAGCACAAGCTGGAATGAAGATTGCTGGGAGAAATATCAATAACCTCAGATATGACGATGATACCATGCTTATGGCAGAAAGTGAAGAGGAACTAGAGAGCCTCTTGATGAAAGTGAAAGAGAAGAGGGAAAAAGCTGACTTAAAACTCAACATTCAAAAAACAAAGATCGTGGCATTTGGTCCCATCACTTTATGGCAAATAGTTAGGGAAACAATGGAAACCATGGCAGACTTTATTTTCTTGGCCTCCAAAATCACTTCAGATGGTGACTGCAGCCATGAAATTAAAAGACGCTTGCTCCTTGGAAGAAAGCTATACCCAACCTAGACAGCATATTAAAAAGCAGAGACATTACTTTGCCAACAAATGTCCATCTAGTCAAAGCTACAGTTTTTCCAGTAGTCATGTATGGATGTGAGAGTTGGACCATAAAGAGAGCTGAAGGCCAAAGAATTGATGCTTTTGAACTGTGGTTTGGAGAAGACTCTTGAGAGTCCCTTGGACTGCAAGGAGATCAAACCAGTCAATCCTAAAGGAAATCATTTCTGAATATTCATTGGAAGGAGTGATGCTGAAGCTGAAACTCCAATACTTTGGCCACCTGATGCAAAGAACTGACTCACTGGAAAAGACCCTGTTGCTGGTCAAGACTGAAGACAGGAGGAAAAGGGATGACAGAGGATAAGACAGCTGTATGGCATCACCGACTCAATGGACATGAGTTTGAGCAAGCTCTGAGAGTTGGTGAAGGACAGAGAAGCCTGGCATGCTGCAGTCAGTGGATTCACAAAGAGTTGGACGCAACTGAGTGACTGAACTGAATGCATATATATGGAACCTAAAAAGATTGTATGGGTGGACCTACCTACATGACAGCAACAGAGATGCAGGCATAAAGAACAGACTTTTGGATACAATGGGGGAGAGACAAGGTGGGATGATTTGAGAGAATAGCATTGAAACATATACATTGCCATATGTAAAGTAGATAGGCAGTAGGAATTTGCTGTATGACACACTGAACCTGAAGCCAGAGGTCTGTGACAACCTAGAGGGATGGGACAAGGAGAAAAGTGGTAAAATGGTTTAAGAGGAGTAGAGCACATATATTTAACTATGGCTGATTGATGTTGATGTATGGCAGAGGCCATTATAACTTTGTTAAGTAATTACCCTCCAGTTAAAAACAAAAGACTAAAAATAAAAATAAAAAAAGAAAAGGGGCTGAAAGAACAGTAAAGAGGATGGTAGGTGAGAAGAAAAAGAAGGCAGTAAATACAGATCTCAGGTAGGGTGGATCTAATCTCATAGGGCTGAGGATTGTGAGGACTTTGGCTTTGACTAATACAAAGGGGAGGATTTTCAACAGTCATGACATAATAAAATTTATGTTTTTAAAAGAATCATTCTGGTAGTATCATCTCTAACTGCATATTTTCTAAAACTTTGCATTATGCTGTTTCCCATTCTTCTCAACTTCACAATTCACCTTTTCAAATAATAGCATATAGTGAATGATAGCAAATCAGGGGAAAATGACATTTTAGCAAATCAGGGGAAAATGACATTTAAACAATGTGTATTTGGCTTCTAGTATTGTTGCCTAAATAAAAATGATTAGAGATTATGGGATTCTCTTAAAATTATTTATTTGCATACAACTCCAGTGATTACTAGATCACTAATTGGGATTAAATTGAGTTACTTACATACTTTTCCTTGTTTGTCAATCCAGGGGCAAGGGCACAGATTTTGAGTAGATTATCTGAAGTCTAAAGCCTTTACATGATATGTTGAAGCTGAGCCATAAGCTCTGAGTTACGAGGTGCAATAATTATTTTTCTCATTTTCTTCACATTTCCATGTTTTTAAATGTTAATCAATTCCTACTATTTTGGAGGTCAGAAATTTAAATGTTAGGAATAATACCCATAAGGAGATACATTTATTGATATTTGTTTTTAGAAATTAAAGGACAGTGAAAAACATATAACATAGAACTAAATTAAATTTACTTGTTATCCTCCAACAAGTATACATTTTATGACCACCAACATTATAAATACCACTTGGTAAAACAGAATATTTTTAGTTATATCTTATTGCTTATTATAGAATTTTCAGGGTTTGACAAGATTTATTCATGATTACTCAATGTATAATACTTTGACACAGTTTTCAGTTTTATAGTGAGCTTCTATTTTCTTCATGTATTTAATTATCCATTCATTCAGGGATTATTTATTGATTGCCTACTATATGCCACATGCTGTGTTAGATGCTTCACTTGTAGAAGGGAATAAAGATCTCTGTCCTAGCCATTGTTGTTATTGTTGTTCAGTTGCTAAGGCCTGTCTAATTCTTGTGACCCAATAGACTGTAGCCCACCAGGCTCCTCTGCCCTTGGGATTTTTCACACAAGAATACTGGAGTGGGTTGCCATAACCTACTCCAGGGAATCTTCCCAATGCAGGGATTGCATCTGTGGCTGCTTCATTAACAAGTGGCTTCTTTACCACTGAGCCACCATGGAAAGTGCTTTCATGTTATTGGAAAAAGAGAAACAAAAAGCAAACCTAATATATGTTGTATTTACCAAGTGATAAGGGTATGGTACTAGAGCAGAGACTAAGTGTGAGGAGATGAGGACCAAGGAGTTGTGGCAGTTTTACTTCAGTCCATCAAGATTGGCCTAATAGAGAAAATGAAATTTAACAAAACTGTTAAGGAGGTAAGGAGCATGGCTAGACAGAACGGAGGATAACTAGAGAGTAGCAGAAGAAGAAAGAAAGTAACAAGAGGTCAGATCTCATAGAACTTTGAGAAGATTTTATGAGTTCTATTTCTTATGATGAGATGCCTAGGGGCCCATTTTGGGCTTTGAGGAGTGAATTCATCTGAGTTTGTCTTTAATGGAATCATCCAGGCTATTCTGTTGTGGGTAGATTGAAGAGAGCAAAGGTAGGAGCAAGGAGCTCAGTTAAGAAGCAAATGCCAGAAAAAAAAAACAACCTAGTAAAAAAGAGGGAAAAAGACCTAAACAGACATTTCTCCAAGAAGACACACAGATGGTTAACAAACAAATTAAAAGATGCTCAACATCACTCATTAGTAGAGAAATGCAAATCAAAATCACAATAAGATATCATCTCACACCTGTCAGAATGGCCCTCGTCAAAAAGTCTACAAACACTAAATGCTGGAGGGGGTGTGGAGAGAAGGGAACCCTCTTACACTGTTGGTGGTAATGTAGATTGATACAGCCACTATGGAAGACAGTATGGAGATTCCTTAAAAAACTAGGAATAAAACCACCATATGACCCAGCAATCCCCCTCCTAGGCATATACCCTGAGGAAACCATACTGAAAAAGACACATATATCCCACTGTTCGTTGCAGTGCTATTTACAATAGCTAGAACATGGAAGCAACCTAGATGTACATTGACGGATAAATGGATAAAGAAGTTGTGGTACATATACATAATGGAATATCACTCAGCCATAAAAAAGAACACATTTGAGTCAGTTCTGATAACCTAGAACCTTTATACAGAATGAAGTGAGTCAGAAAGAGAAAGATGATATCGTATTCTAACACACATACACAAAATCTAGAAAAATGGTAGTGAAGAATTTATTTACAGGGCAGCAATGGAGAAACAGACATGGAGAATAGACTTATGGACCTGGGAAGAGGGGAGGAGAGAGTGAGATGTATGAAAGAGTAACATGGAAACTTACATTACCATATGTAAATTAGATAGCCAATGGGAATTTGTTGATGGCTCAGGAAACTCAAATAGGGGCTCTGTATCAATCTAGTAAAGTAATGCTCAAAATTCTCCAAGCCAGGCTTCAGCAATACATGAATCGTGAAATTCCAGATGTTCAAGCTGGTTTTAGAAAAGGCAGAGGAACCAGAGATCAAATTGCCAACATCTGCTGGATTATTGAAAAAGCAAGAGAATTCCAGAAAAACATCTACTTCTGCTTTATTGACTATGCCAAAGCCTTTGACTGTGTGGATCACAATAAACTGTGGAAAATTCTTAAAGAGATGGGATACCAGACTATCTAACCTGTCTCTTGAGAAACCTGTATGCAGGTCAGGAAGCAACAGTTAGAACTGGACATGGAACAAAAGACTGGTTCCAAATAGGAAAAGGAGTATGTCAAGGCTGTATATCATCACCCTCCTTATTTAACTTACATGCAGAGTACATCATGAGAAACGCTGGGCTGGAAGAAGCACAAGCTGGAATAAAGACTGCTGGGAGAAATATTAATAACCTCCGATATGCAGATGACACCACTCTTATGGCAGAAAGTGAAAAGGAACTAAAAAGCCTCTTGATGAAAGTGAAAGAGGAGAGTGAAAAAGTTGGCTTAAAGCTCAACATTCAGAAAACTAAGATCATGGCATCTGGTCCCATCACTTCATGGCAGATAGATGGGGAAACAGTGAAAACAGTGTCAGACTTTATTTTGGGGGGCTCCAAAATCACTGCAGATGATGATTGCAGCCATGAAATTAAAAGACACTTACTTCTTGGAAGGAAAGTTATGACCAACCTGGACAGCATTTTGAAAAGCAGAGACATCACTTTGCCAACAAAGGTCTGTCTAGTCAAGGCTATGGTTTTTCCAGTAGTCATGTATGGATGTGAGAGTTGGATGGTGAAGAAAGCTGAGCGCCGAAGAACTGATGCTTTTGAACTGTGGTGTTGGAGAAGACTCTTGAGAGTCCCTTGGACTTCAAGGAGAAACAGCCAGTCTATCCTCAAGGAGATCAGTCCTGGATGTTCATTGGAAGGACTGATGTTGAAGCTGAAACTCCAATATTTTGGCCACCTCATGCGAAGAGTTGACTCATTGGAAAAGACCCTGATGCTGGGAAGGATTGGGGGCAGAAGGACAAGGGGACGACAGAGGATGAGGTGGCTGGATGGCATCACAAACTCGATGGACATGGGTTTGGGTTGACTCTAGGAGTTGGTGATGGACAGAGAGGCCTGATGTGCTGCAATTCATGGGGTCTCCAAGAGTCAGACACGAGTGAGTGACTGAACTGAACTGAACTGATCAACCTAGAGGGGTGTGATAGGGAGGGAGATGGGAGGGAGGTTCCAAAGAGAGGGGATATATGTATATCTCTGGATGATTAATGTTGAGGTTTGACAGAAAACAATACAATTCTGTAAAGCAATTAGCCTTCAATAAAAAAATAAATTAAAAAAAAAGCAATTGCAGTAATCAAGGAGGGAGATAATGGTGGCTTAGTAAACAGTTGGAACAGTGGCTATAGTAAGACTGGTTTAGATTCTGTGTGAAAAAGTTGGCTTAAAACTCAACATTCAAAAAATGAAGATCAGGTTTCATCACTTCATGGCAAATAGATGGGGAAACAATGGAAATGATGACAGACTTTATTTTCTTGGGTTGCAGTATCACCGTGGATGGTGACGGTAGCCATGAAATTAAAAGACACTTGCTCCTTGGAAGAAAAGCTATAACCAACCTAAACAGAGTATTAAAAAGCAGAGATATTACTTTGCAGACAAAGGTCTGTATAGTCAGTATTTTTTTTTTCCAGTAGTCATGTATGGACAGGAGAGTTGGACCATAAAGAAGGCTGAGCACCAAAGAATTGGTGCTTTTGAACTGTGGTGCTGGAGAAGACTCTTGAGAGTCCTTTGGCCTGAAAGGAGATCAAGCCAGCCAGTCCTAAAGGAAATCAACACTAAATATTCATTCAAAGGTCTGATCATGAACCTGAAGCTCCAATACTTTGGCCACATGATCCAAAGAACCAACACTGGAAAAAATCCTTGATGCTAATTTGAAGGCAGAAGGAGAAGGGGATGACAGAAGAGATGATTGGATGGCATCACCAACTTGATGGACTTGAATTTGAGCAAGCTCTGGGAGATAGTGAAGAAAAGGGAAGCCTGGCATGCTGCAGTCCATGTGGTCGCAAAGAGTTGGACACGACTGAGCAACAGCAAGGAACCCTAACAACTAGATAATTAATTTTGTTTCAGAGAAAATAAAATTATTTTAATATAATCATACATATACCTAGATAAACAAAGGTATATTCATGCTATAGGTCTTTTTTCCCCTCCTTCTGGTAATATAAATATACTTATTTAATGTCTTTGCCTTTTATTCACTTCATAATAGTTTCTTCTTTACCATTATCTCTGTGACTTAAAAACCATGAGTGCAAAAATCTGTCATCTTTATTTATTATTACATTTTCTTTATTTATCCCTTTACTTATACCTTCAGACTCTAGTACAACTTCTGGCACATCAAAAATGCTCAGGTATTATGTGCTATGAGATTTTTCAAGTGCTGTGGTTACCATCATATTGATAAATATGATGATGAGATCCAAACAGTCCATCCTAAAGGAGATCAGTCCTGGGGGTTCATTGGAAAGATTGATGTTGAAGCTGAAACCCCAATACTTTTCCCACTTGATGTAAAGAACTGACTCATTGGAAAAGACCCTGGTGCTGGGAAAGATTGAGGGCAGGAGAAAAAGTGGACAACAGAGGATGAGCTGTTTGGATGGCATCACCGACTCAATGAATATGGGTTTGAGTAGACTCCGGGAGTTGGTGATGGACAGGGAGGCCTGGCGTGCTGCGGTTCATGGGGTCGCAAAGAGTCAGACAAAACTGAGCTACTGAACTGAACTGAACTGAACTGATAGCTTTTCCTCATAGCAAAATCTTTATAACCTTTGAGCTTTTGATAGATTTCCTTCTTCATTCATCCTACATTTATTTCACTTTGGATTATTTTGAATTATCCCATGCTGCTTCTTCTCTTCCCCAAAGTTCCTTTGATATCTTTTCCTTCCTCTTTCTCTTTGTTCTAAATAGATACATTACTTAGATAAAAATACTTTGGATTAATAATTGGTCCTCATCTTTCTTCTTTGTTTATTATTTGCTGCTCCTTTAATCTATTTCTATAACTATTACCTCCCAATTATAGTTACACATCTCTCTCTAGATTCAAAATTAAATGTTATCCTGTCAGTAGGCCATCTTGGTCTCTATATTATTCACTTATCTAACACTGGATATGATCCGGCTGTCCACTATTTCTAACTGCCTTATTTCTGTTCACTACCATGCTGTCAGCAATATACTCTCAGAAACTTCTTTTATCCTTACCTGTTATTAATGGACTGTTCTTGTATTTTCCATATATAGTCATACTTGTATACCTTCCTCTTTTCTATTAATATGTCCATTGTTATCAGCCTTTTCTAAAATTTCACCTTCTCTATTTAGATTGCCAAACTCTTTTAAATCAATTCATTTCACACAAAGTCAAAGTCATATATCCAAAGCACAATTTCTATTGTTTTACTTAATCTTAGAGACAGTAAAATCTCCAGTTAGTCCTCATTGTCCCCGGCCTCCACAATATGTTAGGAGACTTGTTTACTAATTATGAAATATATAATCTATGAGTACTTATAAATTTTAATTAAAACCTTAAGTTTGTGAATTATTTGCTTTTAAAAAAATTCAGTGTGAACTCATGCATGTAACACATACATTCCCATGCTTTCCAAAATGTTTTTCTTGAGAAGAGGAAGTACAAAGGACAGATGATAATGAAAACACAAATAGAATTTAAGAATTGCACATAACCATCAGATTAAGTTGTTTATTTCATAGTTCCATGTACCAAACCATTCTTGACATATTGTGAGTAGTAATGATACATAACAGTTATTTTAATTTGTAGCACTATTTTTTTTTAAATTCTAGATATTTTAACTTAATTTTTGTTTTTAGTTTTTTTTAAATTTCAAAATGTATGGACCATCTTGTGCATACAAGAATCATTTCTTTTGTCTACTCTAGCACACACACGCACACACACACACACACACACACAAACACACACAAGCACACACATACACACACAAATACATACTCACAGAACCACTCCACCAGTCCCCAGCATTTACTTTCCGAATCTTCCTGCTCTTTGCCACTTAATTTCTCTGTATTTTCACATGCCAAATGCTTATCTGCCTTTGACTGTTCACTTCAAAAAGTGTCCTTCCATGTGCTTCACAAAAATCTCTTCTTTCTCTGAACCCCAACACTCCTTGTACTCTCCTATAGACACTACCTGATCTTACAATCATCTGCATGCTTGTATTAACTTCCTTCAAAATTGTACTTCATATGTATCCACCCTACACTCATTAACAGTATCTTGAAATGTAGCAATAAAAGACAAATACTAGAGAGGCAATGTAGATATCCACTGACAGATAAAAGGATAAAGAAGATGTGGCACACACAATTAAAAGGAATGAATTTGAGTCAATTCTACTGAGGTGGATGAACCTAGAATCTGTATTACAGAATGAATGAAGTCAAAAAGAGAAAAACAGATATTGTATATTTACACATATATATGGAATCTAGGAAAATACTATTGATGAACCTATTTGCAGGGAAAGAAGGGCAATGCAGACACAGAGAAAGGACTCATGTTCATACTGCATTAAGGAGAGAGTGGGGCAAATGGAGAAAGTAGCATAGACGTAGACACACTATTGTGTGTAAAATAGATAGCTGTTGAGGAGTTGCTGTCTAACAGAGGGAGCCCAGTCAGGCACTCTGTGATAAATTAGAGTGGTGGGATGTAGAGAAGGAGGGGAAGGCTCAAGAGGGAGGTGATACATGTATAATTATGGGTGATCTGCATTGCTGTATGGCATAAACTATTATAACATTATAGAGCAATTTTCCTCCTGTGAAAAATTAAAGTAAAAAGACATATAAAAGAAAAAAAAACAAAGTAAAATGCTTATTGATTTTTTCCCAAATGCGAGAGAAAATGCCACTCTTTTCTAACATAATGGTGAAATTTCTTCGTGTTCATTGCGCTATAGTTTTCAAAAGAATCACATAAGTCTATTATTATATGAAGTTTGACATTAAGTTCTCTACTTTGATGAAGTAGGGCCATAATTATGATCATTATTCACATGGTAATTGTTAACATAAAACTCAAAGCTTTTTGTTTCTGATAGTATAAATCCTTATCAAAATGAAATGGACATATAACCTACATAATGATCATGTGCTTCTAAATTTCCAGCAAAATAGATTTGAGCCAGGTTATAATATAGTTTAGTATGTGGAACTACATTTTAAATAAAAGCAATTTATAAAAACATCTTGTTCATTATTTAATAATCTTTCTATTAAAAAAAAATTCCCAAACAGTGATATTTTAAGTTCTAGAATAGTATATAATACAAAATAAGAATTTACTCTTGGGATAAGGTGGAATTTATATTGGTTATAAGTATATGTTTTTAAACTCCCCTGTTGATATGTTTTTGACAAAATGAGGACAACCTTCAAATAAAGCATAGTCAAAAAGAGACAGTTAAATAAGCATATGTTATTGTAGTAGCAGGAAAAATATAGTTTGGGGAATTATATTTGAGGATTACAAATGTAAAGGTAGCATAAAAATAGAAGTATAATGTGGCTGTTGGAGAAAAATATGACAATATTTATTATCCTTACCATTTTCATTCATTTAAATAGAGTATATACACATCAGTTCGCAGACAAGAAGTAAATTATGCAGAGATATACAAACACTACCATGGGGATATTTAAGTATGAACTACTATAAAGTTTCATAGATTAGAGCTCCAGTGACATGATGAGTCAAGTAGATGACCTTGTATTACAAATATAGTTTTAGAGATATTTAATTCTCCCAATTCTTGCCTGAATGTTATGAAAAATGGTAGAATATGTCACATGATAACTCTGTTACTCCAGTTTGACTTCATAATTGTCCTGCATATACATCCCTCAAGGCAAGATAGTAAAATTTGCATAGAATGTTCTAATTTCTGATATATTTATTATAAAATTTTAAATAAATAATTTTTTATAGTTATAGAATTGAAAAAGAAACATGTATGTATATTATTTTCTGTTCTCCACAGCATTTTTTAAAAAAAATTATTTATTTCTTTATTTATTTTTCTTTACATTATTGTGTTGGTTTTGCCATACATTGACATGAATCCACCATGGGTATACATGTATTCCCCAGCATTTTTGACAAAGAATATATTTATTTTATTTCTTAAAAAACCTCTATACATTTTACTATGAAGGTCATTCTCTGGCAGTCTGTTTTTCTTAAGGAATACATTTTGAATGGAGAGACATTTTAAGTCAGACATACAGTGCATATTAAACTAAGGCAGAAACTTTGAAGATTATACAAGAAATATGTGAGAGGTCAAACATGGAATTTCTTGCTTACAAGAAGGAGATAAATCAAATTCAACTGTATGAAATAATTTCAGATTGAGAGAATTGTTATTTTTAAAGTTTGAAATGTTTCAATATTATATTGTTTTTGCACTTAGAAAAAGTATATTCCATTTATTAACAAATTTAAAATCCAGTAGAACAATGATTACTTCATTAGGATTGAAGAATTTCAAGATGTCTGTTGAAATGTTTAAAAATAAATGCTATTGAATTTATATAAACAAATTATTTACTCCCTGTTTTGACTAACACACTATAAATGATCATGAGAATTTATGTAACTAAAACTAAAGTTTAAAGGTACAAAACAATTATAAAATATACCAGCAGTTTGCTACCTGTAGAGAACCAAGGCAAGTGAAAGCAGGAGAAACAGTCTACCTCAGTAGAAATCTTATTTAGAGTTTCTAGCACATGATGATAATAAAAAGACAATCTGTTTTTAGTTAGTAATATTATCCTTTTAAATTCGCTATAAACAATGTTCTTTATTGCTTGCCCCCAGAGTGGATGGCTCTTATTACCCTGCCCTCAACAGCATTATCCTACCTCTGCATTTGACACAGTTCAGTTCAGTTCAGTTCAGTTGCTCAGTTGGGTCTGACTCTTTGTGACCCCATGAATCGCAGGATGCCAGGCCTCCCTGTCCATCACCAACTCGTGGAGCCCACCCAAACCCATGACCATTGAGTCGGTTATGCCATCCAGCCATCTCATCCTATGTTGTCCCCTTCTCCTCCTGCCCTCAACCTTTCCCAGCATCGGGTCTTTTTCAATGAATCAGCTCTATGCATCAGGTGGCCAAAGTATTGGAGTTTCAGCTTCAACTTCAGTCCTTCCAATGAACACCCAGGATTGATCTGCTTTAGGATGGACTGGTTGGATCTCCTTGCAGTCCAGAGGACTCTCAAGAGTCTTCTCCAACATGACAGTTCAAAAGCATCCATTCTTCGGTGCTCAACTTTCTTTATAGTCCAACTCTCACATCCGTACTTGACCAATGGAAAAACCATAGCCTTGACTATATGGACCTTTGTGGCAAAGTAATGTCTCTGCTCTGTAATATGCTGTCTAGGTTTGTCATAAATTTCCTTCAAAGGAGTAAGTGTCTTTTAATTTCACAGCTGCAATCACCATCTGCAGTGATTTTGGAGCCCAGAAAAATAAAGTCAGCCACTGTTTCCACTGTTTCCCCATCTATCTGCCATGAAGTGATGGAACCAGATGCCATGATCTTAGTTTTCTGAATGTTGAGCTTTAAGCCACAACAAAATGGAATATTGTCAACCATCCTTTTGAAATGAATATTATATGTAACCTTTTTATAGTGAATTTATGATAATGATAATTATACCAGTTTTTTTGCTTCAAATTCTTTATCATAACTGACCTGATTTAATTTTCACAGCTTCCTCATAAGTTATACATTGTGATTTCCATTTAAATGAGATTCATGAAGGTTCAGTAACTTTTCCATAACTAGTCAGATAGTACATGACAAATCTGAGATTCAACTCAGAAGTCTGCTCTTTCTCTGTCTAGTATACTTCACTAGGTATGACCATCTCTGGGTCTATCCATATTGCTCTAAATGGCATTATTTCATTCTTTTCTGTGGTTGAGTAATATTCTATTACTATTATATGATATATGTATATACGTCATATCCATTCATCTGTGGATGAACATTTAGGTTGTTTCCACGTCTTGGCTATCATAAATAGTTCTGCAATTTCATATTATATATGAAGTCAAAAGAATTGATACAAAACAAAAATAGGTCCACAGACATAGAAAACAAAATTATGCTTTCCAAAGGGGAAATGAGGGGAATAAATTAGGAGATTGGGATTAATATATATGCACAACTATATATAAAATATATGACCAACAAAGACTTATAGCACAGGGAAATATAGGCAATATTTTGAAATAATTTTGTTGGGAAAATAATCTGAAAAAATAGATACATTGTATGTATATATGTACATGTATAACTGAATCACTGCTATATACCTGAAAGTAACACAACATTGTAAAGCAGCTATACATGAATTTAAAAATTAAAAATACCATCATATAATTATTTAAAAATTAAAAAAAAAGAAAATTTTAAAAGTCTGCATCTTAACTGCCTTGCTCACATGTTTCATTAGATATCCAGTTAGGAAAAACACTTGAGAAAGGAACTATTACAGATAAAATGATGAGGTAAGCTGCAGTAAAGTGCTGCCCAGTAGGCCTACAAAGCTAATAGAGGTGATGGAATTCCAGCTGAGCTATTTCAAATCCTGAAAGATGATGCTGTGAAGGTGCTGAACTCACTATGCCAGAAAATTTGGAAAATTCTGCAGTTGCAACAGGACTGGAAAAGGTCAGTTTTCATTCCAGTCCCAAAGAAAGGCAATGCCAAAGAATGTTGAAACTACTGCACAATTTCACTCATCTCACAGGTTAGCAAACTAATCCTCAAAATTCTCCAAGAGAAGCTTCAACAGCATGTGAACCGAGAACTTCCAGATAATCAATAAGGATTTAGAAAAGGCAGAGGAAGCAGAGGTCAAATTGCCAACAACTATTGGATCATAGAAAAAGCAAGAGAGTTCCAGAAAAACATCTACTTCTGCTTCATTGACTACATCAAAGTCTTTGACTGTGTGGATCATAATGAACTGCAGAAAATTCTTCATGAGATCAAAGTAGCAGACCACCTCTCCTGCCTCCTGAGAAAGCTCTATGCAGGTCAATAAGCAACAGTTAGAACTGGAACTGGAATAACAGACTGGTTCCAAATTGGGAAAAGATTATGTCAAGGCTGTATGTCGTCAGCCTGCTTATTTAACTTATATGCAGAGTACATCATGCAAAATTCCAGGCTGGATGAAGCGCAAACTGGAATGAAGATTGCTGGGAGAAATATCAATAACCTCAGATATACAGATGACACCACCCTTATGGCAGAAATGAAGAGGAACTAAAGACCTTCTTGATGACAGTGAAAGAGGAGATGGAAAAGCTGACTTAAAACTCAACATTTTAAAAACTAAGATCATGGCATCAGGTCCCATCACTTCATGGCAAATAGATGGGGAAACAATGGAAACCATGACGGACTTTATTTTCCTGGGCTCCAAAATCACTGCAAATGGCTACTGGAGCCATGAAATTAAAAGATGCTTACTCTCTGGAAGAAAAGCTATGACAACATAGACAGCATATTAAAAAGCAGAGACATTATTTTGCCAACAGAGATTCATATATTCAAAGCTATGGTTTCTCCAGTAGTCATGCATGGATGTGAGAGTTGGACTGTAAAGAAAGCTGAGCACTGAAGAATTGATGTTATTGAACTGTGGTGTTGAAGACTCTTGAGAGTCCTTTGGACAGCAAGGGGATCCATCCAGTCCATCCTAAAGGAAACCATTCTTGAAAATTCACTGGAAGGATTGATGCTGAAGATGAAGCTCCAATAGTTTGGCCACCTGATACAAAGAACTGACTCATTGGAAAAGACCCTGATGTTAGGAAAGATGGAAGGGATGAGGAGAAGGGAACAACAGGGGATGAGATTGTTGGGTGGCATCCCCAACTCAATCAACATGAGTTTGAGTAAACTCTGGAAGTTGGTAATGGACGGGGCAGCCTGGAATGTTGCAGTCCATGTGGTCTCAAAGAGTCACACACAACTGAACGACTGAACTCAACTGAACTGATTAATATTATTTTGTTTAACTACTATTGATTGTTTGTCTATTTTGTGCCAACTACAAGAACCTTCTTCCCAAATCTCATCTAATCTTCATAACAACTCTGTATAGTCAATATTTTCACCACCATTTTATCATGAGAAAAAATTATTCACAGAGTTCCCAAAATTAAGTGAATGGGGAACCAGAAATTTGAGTTCAGATTCTTTCAAATCCATGACTCTTATCCTGAATTACTAAGCTGAGTCGTATAGGATAAACACATAAGGAAAAAGAGGCAAAAAAAAAAACCCTATAGCATTCTTTATTTTATATACAACTAGTGTTATATTAAAAAAATTGAATGTTTAATATTAATTAACTCTCTTGGCTTAAAACACAACATTTTAAAATGAAGATCATGGCATCTGGTCCCATCACTTCATGGCAAATAGACGGAGAAACAATGAAACAGTGATAGACTTTATTTTCTTGGGCTCCTAAATCATTGAGGATATTGATTGCAGCCATGAAAATAAGACACTTGCTCCTTAGAAATAAAGCTATGGAAAACCTAGAGAGCATATTAAAAGCAGAGACAACATTTTGTCAACAAAATTCCATATAATCAAAGCTATGGTTTTTTCCAGTAGTCATACACAGAAGTGAGAGTTGAACCATACAAAAGGCTGAATGCCTAAGAATTGATGCTTTTGAACTGCAGTGTTGGAGAAGACGCTTGAGAGTCCCTTGGGCAGCAAGAAGATCAAACCAGTGAATCATAAAAGAAATCAAACATGAATTTTATTGGAAGGACTGATGCTGAAGCTGAAGCTCCAATACTTTGGCCACCTGATGCAAAGAGCAGACTCAGTGACAAAGAACCCTGATGTTGGATAAGATTGAAGGCAGGAGAAGGAGGGGGAGACAGAGGATGAGATGGTTGGCTGGCATCATTGACTCAATGGACAAGAGTTTGAGCAAGCTCTGGGAGATGGTGAAGGACAGGGAAGCCTGGTGTGTGACAGTCCATGACATTTCAAAGAGTTGAACCCACTGAGCGACTGGACAACAACAGCAACAACAACTCTCATATAACCTAAATTATTATGCTTAACTTAGCATGTTCAGGAAAACTGTATTAGCTCACAAAGAGACGTTAAGGAGTAAAAAAAAAAAATCACACTTGATATCACTTAGGAAAAACAAACATAAAAACTAAGTTTCAGAGGCAGCAGTGTCATGTCCAGTCTTCTTACTCTGTTGGACAGACTTCATCAATAGTGCCAGTGCCATGTTTGTGAGTAGAGGCAATGCTAATAGAAGGGCAATTTCACAACCCGAGATCTTCGAGAGTTGAAGAAATGCAAAAATTTTACACACACATGCACATAAACAAATAACAAGGTTTTGTAATAGCCAGATTCCTGCTAAAAAGGGTATAATTTTGATCTCATTTTCGGTATAATCTCTTGAACCTTTTTATCCTTCAGAATTTCTCAACCATTTTGGAAATAAAAGCAAAATAGATGCATTTCACAGTCTATCAGTTTGGTAACATTTACTGGGTTGTTCTTTAATAGGCACCTGTTATCAGTTGAAGAGATATTTGGTGGTATAAAATGCCATAATTTGCAAAGAAATTGCAATTCAAGAAATTAACACGTTTAAAAATGTCTTTTTTTTGTAGTTGTTTTGAATATAAAAAATCTTACTTTACATGACCTAAATATTATGTTTTTAAAATTATGCATTATAAAGATTTTTCTTTGTTTGGTAATGCAAAGAACATTAGTAATTTGGTTTTCATGAGAAGAAATGCCATGGACAAATGTAGATGGCCAAGAGCAATTGCATGATACATGGCCTTCCAGTTGTTATTTCAGTGTCTTTGTGGGATGAAGCTAACTGTTGAGGATCTCATTTTCAATTACAAAATAAAATTTCCATTTACTCATATCTTCCAGACAAATAGCACAAAATCAATGTAAACTAAATGGAGAAAGGTGTTTCAAAATTGTATTAACCAGTTCTAAATGCTCCAAGATGAATATTGACAGAACGCTTCTTAGGTGCTTGGTGAAACTTTTGAAGGGCTTAGACCTAGAGAACTATTAATTTAGTACAGCTTAGTTGTTAGTGGTTCTTAATATGAACATAATGTTCAGTTCCTGGCCTTACTCATTGGTATATGCAACTCATTTAACCTTCATGTTTCCCAAGTAGTTTATAATAAAATGTGGATAATGTAATCTATCTTGTGGAATTATTGAAAAGTTTAGATAAGTTAATATTTATGAGTGTGCTTGGGAAAGTGCCTAACACTACTGAATTCAGTACTAATATGCCCAAACTATTACATTTAAAAAGTTTATTTTTTCTTCCAGTTTTATTGTGATAAAATTGACATAGCTCTGTATAAATTTTAGATGTAGAGCGTAATGATTTTATATCATCATAAAATGATTCTCACCATAAGTTTAGTGAACATTCATCATCTCATATATATATAATATTAAAGAAATGAAAAAAATTTCCTTGTGATGAGAACTCAGAACTTGTTCTATTAACTTTTATGTATAATATGCTAAGTGATAATTATAGTTATCATGTTGTATATTACATTTCTAATACTTATAACTGGAAGTTTTTACCATCTAACCCCCTTCATTCAATGCCCTCTTCCTTGCCCTTCTTCCACACTTGGGTAACCATAAATCTGTGTTTTTTCTATGAGTTTGTTAGTTTGTGAAGTATAATTCACTTGCAACACTATATTAGTTCCTGATACACAATGTAGTGATTCACTATTTCTCTACATTGCAAAATGATCACCACAATAAATCCAGTTACCATCTGTCATCATATAAAGATATTATGTCATTATTCATTGTATTTCCAACATTGTACATTTTATATACAATGACTTACTTATTTTGTAACTGGAAATTTGTATCTCCTAATATGCTCTCAGGTTCATCCATGTTGTCACAAATAGCAAGATTTCATTCTTCCTTATGGCTGAATAATATTCCATTGTGTGGGGGGGTGGTGCTGCCTTCTTTATCCATCTACTGATGGGCACTCAGGTTGCTTCCATCTTGGTTTTTGCCACTAATGCTATAACAAATACAGGTATGCATATACCTTTTTGAATTAGAGTTCTTGTTTTCATCAGATGAATACCCAATAGTGGGATAGCTGAATCATATAGGGTTGTACTTTTAAATTTTTGTAGAATCTCCATACTGCTTTCCATATTGGCTATACCAGTCTCCAATCCCACTCACAGTGCACAAGGGTCTCCTTTTCTCCACATCTCTCCAAACACTTATTATTTGTTATCTTTTTGTTAATGAACATTCTGATGGTATGAGATGATATCTCATTGTAGTTTTGATTTACATTTGTCTTAAAATTAATGATATTTAGCACCTTTTTCATGTGCATGTTGGCCATCTTTATGTTGACCTTGGAAAATTTTTTATTCAAGTCCTCTGGTCATTTTTTAATCTGCTTTTTCTTTTTTTTCTGATGTTGAGTCATATTGGTTCTTTGTGTATTTTGGATATTAACCTCTTATGATATGTATTGTTTGTAAGTACTATCTCCATTCAATAGGCAGCCTTTTCATTTTGTTGATAATTTTCCTCACTGTGCAGATATTTTGATTTTGTGTAGTCTCATCTGTTTTGCTCTTGTTTCCCTTGCTTGTGGAGACACCAAACTCTTATATTTTTGAGTGATGATGTCCCATTAAGGCACAGAGGTAAAATAACCTCTGGATTACAGACCCCCAAAGAAGTTCCCTTAGTTTTTGCTTTTTTCGGTAACTATTATAAATATGGCTTTCCTGACAGTTGAGTTGGTAAAGAATCACCTTCAATGCGGGAGACCTGGGTTTGATCCCTGGGTTGGGCAGATATCCTGGAGAATGGAAAGGCTACTCATTCCAGTATTGTGACCTAGACAATTCCATGTACCCTATAGTACACAGGGTGGCAAAGAGTCGGACATGACTGAGAGACTTTCACTTTCATTGTTAATATGGAAAAAAGTATTGCCAGTACAACCATGCATCTTCTAATCATCATATAAACTTCAGTTCCATATATATTGATAGTAACATATTATTTGCCATACATCTTAATATCTAACTGAGACACTCTGATAGGACAGCAGTATATCATAAGAGCTCTGTTGGAAGTATTTTGTCAAACTGTCCAAGGTAGTGATATAATGATTAGCGCTTTACACTCCTAAAGAGAAGCACATAGATTCATTTTTTATTTTGCCACTGATAATTTTTTGTCCACTTCTCTTTGGTCTAATCCCCAGACTTGCTGTGGCTTAAGTTTCATTGTATGTGTGACTTTGATACTGTTTTTAATTTAAATAAAACTCATAGGCCTCTAATTCTAGGAATAAAGGAGTCACATAGGACCAGAAAAGGTGAAGAGAAAAAAAAAAGTTATTGATGTGAAATAGAAAGGAATTTGACAAGAGGAGATATAAATCTTTTCTGTTTCCTATGTTACAGATTTGAACAAATCGAAGATTAAAAATCTTCTGTGCAATTTGCCTAAAGTCTCAATTCATCCTCAGATTTTTTTTAACACAACCAATTTAAACACTTTCTATTATCTCGTAGGATCAAAAGAATCAATCAACATCTTCTACAGTCTTGTGGGTCCTCAATCATGCTTGCCCAAGGCAATGAAAATCAAATCAAAAGCTGCCTCTATGGGTAGGGAGTTATAACTCAATATAACAGAAAATACCACACTAGTAAAACCTTGTATAAAATAAAATGTAATTTACACTCACTGAAAACTATGTATTTTCAGAAATTATATGGAAAATTCTCAATCTGTTTATTTTTTTTCCCTCAAAATGAGTTTTTAAAATGTCAACATGTTATTCTTTCTAAGGCAAATAATTAAGTTTGTAATCAATCTAACCCCTATATTCCTAATATTTTCATTTCTCTTCATTTTGATACCTTTAGATTATGGCATTCAATTCAGATTTTTTTGAAACATTAGTATTCATTTAAAATATATTAGAGATCATATATAAATATAGAAACCTGCATATTTACCAGTATGATTATGATTATGTGCATGTGTCTGAGTGATAGACATAAAGTGAATGAGGCACAGTAATACATTTGATCAAAAAAGTAGAATAGAAACAACAAACTCAGGAAAATCTTTCAATTTGTATTTCTAATGAAGCCAGTTTGATTATAATAAAGGTCTCAATTGGTTTGTCTGTGATGTTTTATTGCACATGGACATTAACTTGCTACCTTTATTATCATTGTCTCAATGTTTAGCTGCTGTATATAAAATGTGTGCTGAACACAACTTAATAAGGAAATTTGAAATTTTGAATCTAACTATTTTTATGAAATGGAAGAAATTCTTTGCTTTTAACTGGTTTAGATGAGAAAAAAAGTTTTCTTCCCCCACCATCAGTTTTGTTTTCACTAATAAGTTTCCTTTGATTTAAAGTGTACTAAAGTCATTATTATCAAGATTACTTATTAAAATTGCTTATTACTACTTGATGAAGGAAATAGTACAAGTAAAATATTCACTTTTGATCACTTACACAAATGTCTATAATAATTATTTAAATCAATATAGTGAAAATTATATTTATCACCATGTCCATAGAATAAGTTGTGGATGGAGTGCTTCCTCACAATTTTTCCATATTTTGGGGGGGAAAAAAAAACATGTTGTGGTCACATGTCTATATTTCATGCACATGTTTGTTCATGTTTATTCAAAGCAAACTTTTTCTGTGGGGATGCAAATATGGTTACTTTGCATTGATCACTGAGGAAGTCTTTCTTATCTCTTCTTGCGATCGTTTAGAGCTCTTCATTCAAATGGGCATATCTTTACTTTTCTTTTTTGCTTTTGGCTTCTCTTCTTTTCACAGCTATTTGTAAGGCCTCAGACAGCCATTTTGCTTTTTTGCATTTCTTTTTCTTGGGGATGGTCTTAATCCCTGTCTCCTGTACAATGTCACGAACCTCTGTCCATAGTTCATCAGGCACTCTGTCTATCAGATCTAGTCCCTTAAATCTATTTCTCACTTCCACTGTATAGTCATAAGGGATTTGATTTAGGTCATAGCTGAATGGTCTAGAGGTTTTCCCTACTTTTTTCAATTTCAGTCTGAATTTGACAATAAGGAGTTCATGATCTGGGCTATAGTCAGCTCCCAGTCTTGTTTTTGCTGACTGTATAGAGCTTCTCCATCTTTGACTGCAAAGAATATAATCAATCTGATTTTGGTGTTGACCATCTGGTGATGTCCATGTGTAGTCTTCTCTTATGTTGTTGGAAGAGGGTGTTTGCTGTGACCAGTCCATTCTCTTGGCAGAATTCTATTAGCCTTTGCCTTGCTTCATTCTGTACTCCAAGGCCAAATTTGCCTGTTACTCCAGGTGTTTCTTGACTACCTATTTTTGATTTCCAGTCCCCTATAATGAAAAGGACATCTTTTTGGGGTGTTGGTTCTAGAAGGCCTTGTAGGTCTTCATAGAACCATTCAATTTCAGCTTCTTCAGCGTTACTGGTTGGGGCACAGACTTGGATTACTGTGATATTGAGTGGTTTGCCTTGGAAATGAACAACGATCATTCTGTCGTTTGTGAGATTGTGCCCAAGTACTGTATTTCAGACTCTTTTGTTGACTATGGCTACCCCATTTCTTCCAAGGGACTCCTGCCCACAGTAGTAGATATAATGGTCATCTGAGTTAAATTCACCCATTCCATCTTAGTTCGCTGATTCCTAGAATGTCGATGTTCACTCTTGCCATCTCCTGTTTGACCAGTTCCAATTTGCCTTGATTCATGGACCTAACATTACAGATTCCTATGCAATATTACTCTTCATAGCATCAGACTTTGATTCTATCATCAGTCCCATCCACAACTGGGTGTTGTTTTTGCTTTGGTTCTATCCCTTCATTCTTTCTGGAGTTATTTCTCCACTGATCTCCAGTAGCATATTGGGCACCTACTGACCTGGGGAGTTAATCTTTCAGTGTCCTATCTTTTTGCATTTTCATTCTGTTCATGGGGTTCTCAAGGCAAGAATATGAAGTGTTTTTCCATTCCCTTTTCCAGTGGACCACATTCTGTCAGACCTCTCACCCATGACCCGTCCATCTTGGGTGGCCCCACATGGCGCAGCTTAGTTTAATTGAGTTAGACAAGGCTGTGGTCCATATGATCAAATTAGCTAGTTGTCTATGACTGTGGTTTCAGTCTATCTGCCTTCTGATGCCCTCTCTCAGCGCCTACCATCTAACTTGGGTTTCTTTTACCTTGGACAAGCGGTATCTCTTCGTGACTGCTCCAGCAAAATGCAGCCACCACTCCTTAACTTGGATGTGGGGTAGCTCTTTTTGGCTGCCACCCCTGACCTTGGATGTGGGGTAGCTCCTCTCGGCTGCTCCTGTGTTGGCACAGCCACTACTCCTGCACTTTGAGAAACCTGTATACAGGTCAGGAAGCAACAGTTAGAACTAGACATGGAACAACAGACAGGTACCAAATAGGAAAAGGAGTACGTCAAGGCTGTATATTGTCACCCTGCTTATTTAACTAATATGCAGAGTTCAGTTCAGTTCAGTTCAGTTCAGTCACTCAGTCATGTCCGACTCTGTGGCCTCATGAACCGCAACACGCCAGGGCTCCCTGTCCATCACCAACTCCCAGAGCCCATCCAAACCCATGGCCATCGAGTCGGTAATGCCATCCAGCCATCTCATCCTCTGTTGTCCCCTTCTCCTCCTGCCCCCAATTCTTCCCAGTATCAGGGTCTTTTCAAATGAGTCAACTCTTTGCATGAGGTGGCCAAAGTATTGGAGTTTCAGCTTCAACATCAGACCTTCCAACGAACCCCCAGGACTGATCTCCTTTAGGATGGGCTTGTTGGATCTCCTTGCAGTCCAAGGGACTCTCAAGAGTCTTCTCCAACACCACAGTTCAAAAGCATCAATTCTTCAGTGCTCAGCTTTCTTTATAGTCCAACTCTCACAACCATACATGACTACTGGAAAAACCATAGCCTTGACTAGACAAACCTTTGTTGGCAAAGTAATGTCTCTGCTTTTCAATATGCTATCCAGGTTGGCCATAACTTTCTTTCCAAGGAGTAGGTGTCTTATGATTTCATGGCTGCAATCACCATCTGCAGTGGTTTGGGAGCCCCCCAAAAATAAAGTTTGACACTTTTTCCACTGTTCAGAGTATATCATGAGAAATGCTAGGCTGGAGGAAGCACAAGCTGGATTCAAGATTGCCCAGGAGAAATATCAATAACCTCAGAAATGCAGATGACACAACCCTTATGGCAGAAAGTGAGGAGGAACTAAACAGCCTCTTGATGAAAGTGAAAGAGGAGAGTGAAAAAGTTGGCTTAAAACTCAACATTCAGAAAATTAAGATCATGGCATATGGTCCCATCATTTCATGGCAATTAGATGGGGAAACAGTGGCAACAGTGGCTGACTTTATTTTGGTGGGAGCTCTAAAATTACTACAGATGTTGATTGCAGCCATGAAATCAAAAGACGCTTACTCCTTGGAAGGAGAGTTATGACCAACCTAGACAGCATGCTAAAAAGCAGAGACATTACTTTGTCAACAAAGGTCCATCTAGTCAAGGCTATGGTTTTTCCATTGGTCATGTATGGATGTGAGTTAGACTATAAAGAAAGCTAAGTACTGAAGAATTGATGCTTTTAAACTGTGGTGTTGGAGGACTCTTCAGAGTCCTTTGGACTGCAAGGAGATCCAACCAGTCCATTCTAAAGGAGATCAATCCTGGTTGTTCATTGGAAGGACTGATGCTGAAGCTGAAACTCCAATACTTTAGCTACAATGCAAAGAATTGACTCATTTGAAAAGGCCCTGATGCTGGGAAAGATAGAGGACAGGAGGAGAAGGGGACGACAGAGGATGAGATGGCTGGATGGCATCACTGACTCAATGGACATGGGTTTGGGTAGACTCTGGCAGTTGGTGATGGATAGGGAGGCCTGGTGTGCCACAGTTCATGGGGTCGCAAAGAGTCAGACATGACTGAGCGACTGAACTGAAAAATGGTTAAACATGGAATTTTCAGAAGCCCTAGTATCAACTATAACATCTGTAATCTGTTTGTAACTACAAAAGAATCAAAATTATATTTAATTACACTGTTTATACTCACCTCTGGAACTAAATTTTAAAATATTAAACTTCATAAGTTTAAGAAAGTTTACCAATGGGCTGCATATGTTGAAAATAGCATGTGTGTTTTCTTTTAATAAGTTTTAAATTGTTTTCCAAAGGGTTATCTATTTTTCTAAATTATATCTAGAATTAATTGAGGATTGTGTTGAATGGGGCATACCAGGTGGCTCAGAAGATAAAGAATCTGCCTACCAGTGCAGGAGACCCAGCTTTGACTAGATAGACCTTTGTTGGCATAGTAATGTCTCTGCTTCTTTTATACACCATCTAGGTTTGTCATAGCTTTCCTTCCAAGGAGTACATGTCTTTTAATTTCATGGCTGCAGTCACCATCTGCAGTGATTTTGGAGCCCAAGAAAATAAAATCTGTCAATGCTCCATAAGTGATGGGACTAAATGCCATTATCTTAGTTTTTTGAATGTTGGATTTAAGTCAGTTTTTTCATTCTCTTCTTCCACCCTCATCAAGAGGCTCTTTAGTTCCCCTTCTCTTTCTGCCGTTAGAGTGGTATCATCTGCCTATATGAGGTTGTTGATACATATGGAGAGAGTGTTTGTGTTCATGGATTGGAAGATAAATTATTGTTAACACATCAATGTCTTCCCAGGCTGATTTATAGAACAACACAGTACTAATTATAATCCTGAAAACCTATTTCATATGTACTAGCCAACTGATTTTAAAGTTATATAGAAAGGCTAAAACACCTAGAATAGCTAACAGAATACATATAATGAAAAATTTTGGAGGAGTTACACTAGCCAATTTCAAGATGATACAAAGAAACAATAATCAATACAATATAGCACTGGCAAAAGAACAGAATATAGATCAGTAAAATATAGTGTAGAGCCCAGAAATGGACTCACACAAATATGGTCAAATGATCATGAATTTTGAGAAGACACAAATATTCCAACTATATTAATATGCGAAAAATGAACATAGAGATTTCACACCTTTTTTTTTTCAGAAGTAAACTCAAATGAATAATGAACCAAACTTTGAGACACAAAGCTACAAACTTTTGAGAGAAAACACATGAGAAAATAAATTCAAGTAATCTTGTGTTTAGTGATGAGCTTTTATATACAGCACCAAAATCATATTCCTTGAAAGAGAAATGTAATAATTGGGACTATTAAAATTAAAATGTCTGCTCTGAGAAGAATACTGTTAAAAGAATCAAGAGACAATATAAATACTGGAAGAAAATATGCACAAAACATATATGTAATAAAGGATTTGTATCCCAAGTATGCAAAGAACTCTTAAAACTCATTTAATAATAATAACACAAACAACCCAATTTTAAAATGAGCAATATTTTGAAGACATCTAGTCAAAGAGGAGATATAAATAGAAATTAAATAAATAAAAAGTGCTCAACATTATTTGTAACTAGGGTATTGAAAGTTAAAACAGCAATAAGATAAAAGTACATACCTATTAGAGTGACTAAAATCTCCCCAAATCTGTTGTACTAACATCTGGCAAGTGTACAAACAACTGGAACTCTAATTTACTGCTATTGAGAACACCCAACAGTACAGTCACTTTGGAAGACAGTTTGGGAGTTTCTTAAAAAGTTGAACATAGTCTCACCATAAGATCTATCAATCATGCTCTTAGGTATTTACCCAAATAATTTGAAAACTTATATCCACAAAAACTGTGTGGATGTTGAGAGCAGTTTTACTCATTCTTGCCAAAAGCAATCAAGATGTCATTCAATAGGTGACTTGATAAGCAAACTGGTTATATTGATACAACAGACATAAGCTATCAAATCATGTAAAGGCCTACCTAATTCTTAAATGTATTTTGCTCAGTGATAGAAAAAAAAAACTAGTCTGAACAGCTTATACACTGGATGATTTGAATTGTATGACATTTTAGAAAAGAAAAACTTTAGCAATGATAAAGGGTTCGTGACTCACAGGGAATTGAGGGATGAGTGGTTAATAGCTGAAGCGCAGGGGATATTTTAGGCCAGTAAAGCTATTCTGTATTATACTATTATTGTGGATACATAATTCTGTGCATTTGTCAAATCCCATAGAACTTTACTGTAGTACTAAGAATGAATCTTACTGCATGTGAAGTAAAAAATAGTAATTTAGGATTTTGGACTACACTTGGATGGAAGGCAAAATGTGACAAAACAATGTAACTGTATTATATATGTATTAAACAGCCTCACTTAAATGGGTGAGATAAAGGGCCAGCCTAGTGACTGACACTAAATGGTGTGTATAAGGCTAAAGGCCAAGAAAGAACACATAAGGACTCTATTCTTTCTGGTATAGTTTCACCTGGAAGTATGGGTTAATATTTGTGATACTGCTATATATGTGTATTAGAAATAAATAAGTAAATGGATGTCATATGGCAGAGACAGATTCTTATTGTTAGTAGGAATTTTACAGATAAGCAAGGAAAGTGGGCTTCCTTGAAGGCTCAGAGGTAAAAGAATTGGCCTGCAACGTAGGAGCCGCAGGAGACATGGCTCGATTCCTGGTCAGGAAGATCCCCTGGAGCAGGACATGGCAACCCACTCCAGTATTCTTGTCTGAAGAATCCCATGCACAGAGGAGCCTGGTGGACTACAGTCCATAGGATCACAAAGAGATGGACATGACTGAAGCAACTTAGCATGCACACAAGAGGAGAAAGTTTCAATAACCTATGCTGTTGTGGACTAGAATTGGAGATATCAGTGTAAACTGATGTTTTGCTTAATATAGATACATTTGGATATATAGATGAATATTTACAGATACGTAACATAACATAATACATACATATATTGTTTTTTGCCCTGTTACCTGAGAGGTATCCTGGTAGCAACAAGCATACCTAGCACACATATTTTGGTTTCTAATACCATTCTCCAAAAAAAAAGAAACCCAGGACTTTAGTAGAAATAGCTGATTCTACAACTGGGACAAGAAATAGATGAGTCTGTAGCATCTTATAGTTTTCAGAATGTGATGTTCTCAAAAAAGCTACAATCAGTGACCAAATGGAACTCTGCTCAATGTTATGTGACAACCTGGATGGGAGGGGAGTTTTGGAAAGAACAGATACATGTATATGTATATGTATGGCTGAGTCCCTCTGATGTTCACCTGCAACTATCAAAACATTGTTGATTGGCTATACTGCAACACAAAATAAAAAGTTAAAAAAAATACTACCGTAATGATTGAACACGGGAGTCAGATGAAAGGGTTCTCAATGGCCAAAACTAGAAAAATCCGTACAAAAAATAATGTGATATTGGATTATAGATAAAATTATTAAATATTCATGAGTCTGTATAAGGTGATTATCAAATAAATATATAAATCAATGAGAGAAAACAAATATGAGAGAGAATTCCAAATAACTGATGTAAATACTCTACACTCAAGGAGTCAGAGCCTTACTTTTTGTCCCTTAAATACAGGCTGTGCTGAGTAATTTCCTCCAAAGAGTGTGGTGTTGAATGGGGGAGGCAGGAAGAGTAACTTTAAAGTGGAGAAATATGACAAACGCTATGTCAGCCACGTAGTCAAGGTTAACATCAACCGTGATGAGTCATTTTGGCAGCGTGTGTCCTTTATAAGATGCAGTGAAGTGGCCCTTTACCTTTATGACCATCCTCCTCAAAATTTGTAACTCCAGGCTAATCATGAGGATTAATTTGGACAAATCTCAGTTGAATAACATTCTTAAAACTAGTCAGTACTCCTCAAAATACACAACCAATACTCTTCAGAACTGTCAGGATCATCCACAGTAAGGAAAGTCTGAGAAATTGTCACAGCCAAGAGAAACCCAAGGAGACACAATGCCTAAGTGTACTGTGGCATCCTGGATAGAATCCTGGAAGAGAAAAAGACATTGGTTAAAAACTACTGAATAAACTACAAACTTTAGATAATCATAGTGTACCATTGTTGTTATTGTTGGTGTTTAGTCACTAAGTCGTGTCCGACTCTTTGTGGCCCAGTGGACTGTATAGCCTGGCAGCTTCCTCTGTCCATGGGATTTCCTAGGCAAGAATACTGAAGTGATTGCCATTTCCCTCTCCAGAATATCTTCCCAAGCCAGGGATCAAACCTGTGTCTCCTGCTTGGCAGACTGATTCTTTACTGCTGATCCTTACCATTTGTTCATTCATCATAACAAATGGACCGTAAGAATATATAGTGTTCTCCTAGAGGAAGCTAGATGTAGGGTATATTGGAACTCTCTGTACTATATTTGTGATTTTTCTGTAAACCTGACAGTACTCTAAAAAGTAAAGCATTTTCTTTATTTTTCAAAATAGATTTGGTAAGGCCTAATCACTGAGATTCTGATTCAGTAGGGTTGGTGTAAGGCTCCACACATATCATATTTTAATAGAACCTGAGACACTAGGAAATACAGAATTAAGAGGCAAGGGTTAGGTTGCAAGTTCACTGAAGACAACAATCTTGCGAGTGAAGCTCACTGCTTTATCCATATAGCCTACTATAAAGTCTGTTATCAAGTACACAGAAAAGTTAACATTTCCTGAATGCATGAATTATAAAACACTGTAGTGAGAAATGGAAGTAGTTATTATTTAACAGAGCAAAAAAAAAAACAAAAACACACACACACTTTAAACTTCTTTCTTAAGATTTTGATGTAAGCACATTTGTTCAGAACCCAAATACATAATGAAAACATTTTTATCCACATAACATCTCTGTTGATATGTGCAAAATGTGTATTTGCCATATTGCACAAATAATTAAGCAATTATAATCCTTTCTATGTCACAATATTAGAATCTCTTTTGTGTTGATGAGAAAAAGATTAAATTTCAAAATGGCTTTAAGAATACAAACAGAAGTAGTATGCTAGCAATGATATTTTAATTTCAACATACTTGCGCAGTACAACTGATACTATTCTTTGAAAGCATTTAATGCATGTTTATACACATAAATATATAAACTCTGATATTTTTATGTGCCGATTTATAAACACCAATACCTAGCATAGTAGAAAGTGCAAAAATAAAAGCATTTGAAAAATAGACAGTACATAATTAAGTGCAGGCATTGAAGATCTGAAAGGTTATGTATGCTTGAGATGATGTTCCTGCTGAAATCTGATTCAGTACAGTTGCTAGCTCAGTTTAGTGTCTTCATTCACCTTCACTGGATGTGTATGTATATATGCGTGTATATGTATGGGGCTTCCCTGGTAGCTCAGTAGTAGAGAATCTGTCTGCAATGCAGGAGTCATAGGAGAGGCGGATTCAATCCTGGGTCAGGAGGATCCCCTGGAGGAAGGCATGGCAACCCACTCCAGTATCCTTGCCTGGAGAATCCCATGGACAGAGAGCCTGCTGAGCTGCAGTCCATAGCATCAAAAAGAGTCAGACATGACTGGAGTGACTTATCACACACGCACGTGTATATGTATACTATTAACATATATTTACTGTTGTTTACAAAGGAACCAGTGAACTATGGGAATATTTTTAAGTACTCTCCAATTACAGCAAACATAGTGCATTTAACTCTTAAAAACTTGCCAGTTTTTGAAAATAGATGGCCATGACATTTTCCTCCTTCAAATCCTGAATTGTTCATTTCCTTCCTATTGACATTTCAACCAAGAGGTTCATGAAGGAACAAAATCAAGATTTAGCTCAGGTTTTATACTAAAAGCTAATAAAGAAGAAAATTTGAGGCTACTGGCGGAGATGATTTTTATGTTTCTAAAAATCATGAAATGTTATTGGTTCATTTAAAGTGAAAGTAGTTTATATCCAATTTGTGGAAGCAACACTGTATAGTGAAATAATTAAAAATGATTAAAGGAAAAGCTCAGTTTGTATTTGGCTTTGATACTCACTGTTGGGTTTTTGTATTGGGCAAGTACCTTAGGCTTCTCTAAGTCTGTTTCCTTATTTCTAAAATGTCTCAATATCTCAGGCACACACTCAGTTGCTTAGTCATGCCCAATTCATTGCAACCCCATGGACCAGCCTTCTCTGTCCATGGAATTTTCCAGGAAAGAATGCAGGAGTGGGTTGCCATTTTCTCCTCTAGGGGATCTTCCCCAGGTCAGGGATCAAACCCACGTCTCCTGTATCTTCTGCACTGGCAGGCAGATTCTTTACTCTCTGCCACCTGGGAAGCTCAGTGTCTCAGGCATCCACGATAAATTTCATATTCTTTTCTTCACCATGTGGTGGGATGTTATTTTCTGTTGCAGGATAATCCATAAGGTCATCTGCGTTTTTAGTTTATGATTAAGTGAGATTTGAATGAGACATTTGGGGGGGTGGTAAGCATTTAATTCAGCCATAGCACATAGTAGAAAATAAATACAATCTGTTGTTGCCTCACTTGGCCTCTCACATTCTCTTCTTTCCTTTTGTCATCCTTTGTTATAGTGATAACATTTGTTCAAATGAACATGCCCTCCATTAAAATAGCTTCAGGGAGATTAATGATATATGAAATGAACATTATGGTCAGAGTATCAAGAAAATAAAGGAATCTAGCTGCACAGTGAAATCAAATGAAGTTTATAAGGTATAAGTCACAACAGCACTGCAGTAATCTTAGTTAGGTCAGTGCCTGAAACTCAAGAGGCAAACTATGTTGGGGTACAAGTCCATTTCAGGTGGGAACTGAGATTTAGTGGTGCAACAAGCTAAAATGTGGGGCCACACCTTGCATGTTGAGTTATCTATTGTTAATAGCTTCTGAGATAGTTTTTAAATGAAGTGTTATTGAACTTGCTAAGATTGTCATCTCCTCCCTTTCTGAGTTTGTTATAAATCAGTCACACCTCTCTATCCTGACAGTATAAACAAAGTACGCTTAAAACTATACCCAGCAAGATATTAGACATGTTCACTTACATTCACTTCCTTCATAGAACTATTGGTGCATTAGCTGCTACTAGAAAATAATCTCACATTATGTACAGTACCTCTAATTTCCCAAATATTTAGTAGGTTTCTTCATGGACACCCACCATAAAACCCAGAAGCTTTTCTGCACCATCCTAGGTGGTATTTCTAATATTCAACAGACTCATAATTTTAATTTATGGTGCACAGCCATTCAAATCAAATTCTTATAACTTTCATGATTACCCCTAATACTCTTTCACATGTTTTTTAATGGTCTTTTTCATAAAAAATTTACTGGAAGATATAATTTAAAACCTTTGGAAAAATATAGCAATTAATAGAGTGATCTTTAACTTTCTCTTCATGAATCATGATGCTTTCTTTTCTCATGTACCAACAAAGTGAAGTCAAGAGGGGAAAAGATATGGCTTCTGATGGCTCTGTAAAGTTTACATGATGTTCAGTGGACTCAATGCTTATACCTCCTTTCTTTCATGCATGTAAACTTCCTGTCTGATATCTGAAAGGATTCACCCATACTCAGTAATTAATGTAACTAATTGTTATTATAAAGATATTTAACGAGGTGCTAACCATCTAGGTGGTAACTCTCAATGACTGGAATCTATCTGATCTTCTGAGTGCAGTGTTGGCATTTAGATTCTCAGGGTTAGTGGTCATTGATGAGTTGATGCCGGAGTTTCCAGTGTCCCATGAACTATCCTTCCACTGCCCATAGTAAAGTATAATCTGTATAAAATGCACAAGCTGCTATGGAACATGGAGAGTGTCAGCCATTCCTCAATATTAAGAAATCAATGTATCACCTCTCTAGTGGCACAGTGTCATTTAGATAGACTCTCAACACACAGCTACAATCAGGCAGTGTATTGTGTTTAATGTTTGAGTTATGATTAGGAGGAAGACAGCTCCATGTATATTTAAGCTTATCTCAACAAAGGATATTTAGTTGCCCTTTTGCTCCAACTCAAAGTACAAAGCCAACTCCTTGCTGATCTGTCAGTCATCAGGCAGGCAGTTAAACAAAATCCTCCCATTTTACATTATATTATAGATATTCATGATGGATTTTCTCAAGACTAAAGAGGATAAGAATAAAAATATTCATAAATAGATTTTTAAAACATGATTCTTTCATTAACATTTTCAAAATTTCTTCTACCCCAGATCAAAATTTTGTAAGCAGTATTGTCTGCGGAAATAAAACATAATGAAAAGTACAAGATGTACTATGTAAATAACTGGATAGTAACCTGATGTTTAAGAACTAGAACAACTTAGAGCAACTTTATTATTCTTTGTAGTAAATAGTACTTGCTCTCTACAGTTTATTCAAGTGCCATTAACTTTTACAGAAGTCACAAGAATTGGAGTATCAACAAATGAGTAGGTATAATGATGTATTTAGACCAAAGTTACCTATAGTTAAAAAAGCTAATTTTTGGCTATTGAAATATTAGAGAATATAGTAGTATTAAGTTAGCCTATACTTTACAAACTGTTATATGCTCCTGAATAGCAAGGATATTAACTTAACTAATGATCCTTTAAATGGGTTTGTAAAACATAATTTAAGCTACTTGCAACACTCAAAAGAGAGGCATCATTTGTTACTGCCAAAAATTGCTGGCATGTGGAAATCAGAAAATCATTAGCCTTGATAGGAAAAGCTTAATACAACAGGGAAGAGAACACATTATTTAGAGCAGTTAAATGACAATTGATGCAACCACTGGTGAAATGCATAAGAAAAAAGTGGAGATGATTTAGTGCATGATAAATTCTACACTTAGTATTTCATACATGCAAAGGAACAGAAATCTTTGCTCATTAACCACTGCACTTAGTTTGTGAGCCAAAATGCTTCAGGCTGTAGCCCTAATTGTCATAAATGTTCATCTCTGTTCAAGTTTAACTTAGGATTAAGAAAAAATGCTATCCTAGATGATGAACGATTCTACATCTTTTTCATTTTCATTAGCCTATGTTGGTTTACTTAAATCCCTGTTCATACCCACCTTCTTCCAAGGTCTCCACAAAACGCCCAGCTAGAATTAATCTTTCCTGATCTCTCTCTTTTGTCCTCCATTATGCCCCATTCTTTTTGCATCTATTATAGCGGTGTGCTTAATGGCATATTTACAGGTATACATCATTAGAGCACCAATTATTCATAGCTGTTTAGTATGGTGTAATACTGTGCTTTTCTCAGTTTGAATGGCACTTGCCAATCTGCATTGTTTATGCTCTTGAATAGCTTTGCTAGTAACAAACTTTCTAAGCTAATGATAATTTCTATTTGATTCTCAACAAATATATTGAAAATTTCTCAAAGAGTAAACAAACAGGATGACATGCAGCAGCACATGTGTGAACTTTAGATGGATATGGGATCTTGCTCTACCTGTTTGCTCTACTATTTCAACATCTATAAAGAGTAAGGGAGAGTCAATTATCCCATACTTTTATGTTAATTTAGTTTTCAATCGCTTTATAGAGAATGCATTTCCAAAGGGGCTGTCAAGACTTTGATATATTTATTACTCACATTTATGGAACTCTCTTCCATTCCATTTTAAAAGAGAGTAAATGTGATATGCCTTTATTTGTGTGTGTACCTGTATACCCTTTATCACTGAGTTTCCCAAAGAAACAGGAATCATACCTCAGTGGTAAAATCTAAGGTGGGTATAAAGGCTGACGAAGCAGTATAAATGTGTGGAGAGGACAAAGTTAGCATTACAAACAAATAATCACGTTAAGTGTTAGCACCTGAAGAGTGCCTACCTGCCTAAAGAGGGCGATAGCTATTAAGCAATAGTTTCCACGAAATAATGTAAATGTTTTTCTGTGCCTTCCGGTTTTTCAAGATAAACCAAATATGATTTTTGTGATATTTTAAAAATGCTAACCAATAATTTAAAGTATAGTTATTTTGCATATTGTGCAAGATCAAGTACAACACATCTAGAGATGAGAGTCAGCTCAGGGGCTGCCTGTTTGATGTCTGCCATAACTATTTTTTTTCTCTCCACTTTTACCCGCTTTCTTGCTTCTCTTCTATTTCTTATTCCATTTATCCTTCTCTTTTTTATGTGCTTGCAGGTATATACATGTGTGTAGCCTACTTTAACTAATTACCTGCAATCAAGTTATAAAATCAGATACAAAAACTTTAAAATGATAATATGAAACAAGCAATAAATTAGGAGTACTGACCAATACCATGATCTGATCATAGAGTTAGCTTTAACATTTCTACTGACAAATCAAAATGACAAATACAACCAGCTACAATATTTACCATCAATGCCATACAACATATACACATACCCAAAGGACAAAAAGAAAAAAATTTTTAAAAATCCTGCAAATTTCAGAGGGGGAAGCAGGAATTATCCTAGTACTGAATTCTGGATAAAATAAAATATTCTGAGCAAAAGCATGCATAATGTCCTCAAGAATATCTCTGTATTAAATATGAGTTTTGTAGGATCACTTTTTGTGGTGTTCTTTTATGTAAGAAAAGTCATATTAAATACCTAAAAAATTTTGCTGTGTTTTCAGTGGAGTGACAAAATTGTGAAAGTCAGGCACAGACCTATTAACTGGATTTGGCAGAGATGGATAGAGTACACATAACTCTAAAGACATTTTATTCATGTTTGAGTCGTTAGAGCTCCTAACAAAGTTTTCTGTATGTAGAAGATGCCCTATGAAAGTATGAGGTGAAAACATGAGTTGAATTAATTACACATTTGATGGTGGATAAAAACAAATGTCTTAAATACAAAACATTAGGTTTAAGAAAAAAGCATTAACAGTCTACTGGTCACAATATGATTAAAAATTGAGTTTAAGAGTTGTTTTGATATCTCATAGGCTTTTCATTTATATGATTAGAAATAGAGGCCCACTACATATGCCAACAATTAACAATTATGACTTTAAAAATAACCATATTTAGGGACAAGAAGCATGAGATGAATTTTTTCAGATTTTTTAGAAAAAGATCTACTCTGCAGCATGTTTTTAGTTTACGTTTTGGGTGTAACAAATCACCCTGTACTGAGTTCTCTGGACTTGGCCCAGTCATAATACCTGTGGCAGCATAGGCATGGGTGATTATAGTTAGAACTATAGAGCCTCAACTGGTATGAGGAATTGAAGGCAATTACTTGTTCAAGAAGGAAATAGCCCATTCACTGACTTAGTCACTCAGTTGTGTTCAGCTTTGTGATCCCATGAACTTTAGCCAACCAGGCCCCTCCATCCATGGGATTTTCCAGGCAAGAATACTGGAATGGGTTGCCATTTCCTTCTCCATTCACTGAAAGAAAGTGAAAGTGAAAGTCAATCAGTTGTGTCCGACTCTTTGTGATCCTATGGACTATACAGTCCATGGACATCTCCAGGCCAGAATACTGAAGTGGATAGCCTATCCCTTCTCCAGTGGATCTTCCCAACCCAGGATTCGAACCCAGGTTTCCCACATTGCAGGCAGATTCTTTACCAACTGAACTATCAGGGAAGCCCATTCACTGACTACTTGTCTAATGATACAGTAGGTTTTCCCTCTTTGAAGTATATAAACTAATAATCAGAAGGACATTCAAGCTAGAAACTCTCATTTTCAAGCATGCAACGTTAATGTATAACCATGGAAAGCTAATTTTCAGATAGAAGTTAGAGAATGGAGCAAATGATATAAAATGGTATAAAGAGGAGTGAGGAACTCCAAAACTGGAAAAGTGGGGAGAAGTAATTCTTTACATTAGTAGTTCAAAGCCAACAGCTTTGACTAGAAAATTGTGTGGGAAGACATCTTCTTCTCTCCCTCCCCCCACCAACTCTTATACACAAACATATGCATCCCCTAACACAGTTGCTTAGGTAAGCTTGAGTGGATATGAATTTATTGTTATTAATTATTATGACTAGCATAGCATAAACTTGATGTGACTATTCATATTTGAAAGATGTAATATATAAAGTAGGAGAATAAAAAAGATATGTTTGTGAGCAGGTGTTTTTCAGACAAAATTATGATTAATCCCAAGTTATTAAAATGCATAGTTTTTTTATTAGTGCTCAAGGAAGTTGATTATGAGATCATAGTATTCTGCTTGAAATTAGAAGAGGGCTGTATTTATACTTATCTTGCTCAAGACCTGTTCTTTCAGAATAAGGGAGTTCTTATTCACAGAATTTAAGACTGGTTTCGAATATCTTCAGTTTTGTAGTCTTCTTCAGCTTTAGGAAGTTGAACAAGGCAACAACACTTTTGTTTAACCATCTTAAGGGCAATTTCTCTCTTCTTCATTTATTTTGATGTAATATCCTTGGATATAAATCCATACACTTTCTGTTCCTAAAAATGTGGAATAGCTCTAAATTGCATGCAGCAAATAGGCATCAATGAAATGCTATTAAAGAAATAATATATAGAGATGAGAGAATATCAAACAAGTCTTTCTGCTGGATAAAGTTCCTCTCATAGGACAGGTAGTAATTTTTCCTGTTCTTGTTAATGAATAATATCTTCCAAGCAGATTCCATAATTAAAGTGGCAAAATATAATCCTCATGTGGTTTTTTATGTTCATTGTCCCTATCAGCCTTTCTAGGGATTCTTTTGAACTCCACATATTAATTTTTATTCTCATGTATTGTATATTTTTAGATTTTAGCAGAATTGCAGTTTAATCTGTCATTTTATGACTCTAAGAGAGACATATGGTAAGGTGGCAGAATGTGGCTTGGTATGTATTAACATAATCAAAACTCATTTTTTCTTAATATAAAAAATAATATAAATGATATTATAGATAATATACTCCTGAAAAATAGCACTAAACATTGAGAGTTATAAACTTTTTAATAAGTTGTAAAATCTGTGGTAAAGGTAGCACTTACAAGTATATTTAGGCTAGCAGAATTTAAAGAAAAGTTAAATTACTCATTTGTCATCATTGGTGAGTTATATACATTTAAAACATTATGTCAGAATGACATATCCTTAAAAAGAGATTTATATATTGAATCCATTTCCTATATTCTTATCTAAATATTAGTTATAATAAATAAATTAATTTATTTTAAATAGTCATATTTTAAATTCATACTTGCAAATTTATATTTATTGTTCTAAGTAATCCTATATATTTAATATTTCTTGATTCTTGTATACTTCAGGCAATGCTGGAGTAAGGAGACTGTTTTCCTCAAAATCCATTTGTTTCATAGTCACTGGTTATTATACTTCCTAGGCCAATACGTACGTGTATGGAAGGTACAGAACAAGATTATGAAAATTGCATTTTACTAATTTCCAATTCAATCAAGTTCAAACAAACCTTCTCTTACCTTTGCATTGTATAGTTTAGGAAGCTACAAATGAAACTTCAATATTCACATGCAAAATCTCCTCTGTTAATTAGGGTTATTATTTGATTGGCATAGAAACAAGATTAAAATTGGGTCATTCTAAAGGTAAACATACCAAGACCTTTGGATCTGTTGTGAAAATCAAGGATAGCAATGTTGCTGTTCCCTGAAATGAGAGAATGAACACTTTTTCTTTGACTCTCAGCTTTGCTTATCTGCTGCTACTGCTAAGTCACTTCAGTCGTGTCCAACTCTGTGCAGGCTCTGCCGTCCCTGGGATTCTCCAGGCAAGAACACTGGAGTGGGTTGCCATTTCTTTCTCCAATGCATGAAAGTGAAAAGGGAAAGTGAAGGTACTTAGTCGTGTGTGTCCTACTCTTCGTGACCCCATGAACTGCAGCCCACCAGGCTCCTCCATCCATGGGATTTTCCAGGCAAGAGTACTGGAGTGGGGTGCCATTGCCTTCTCTTTGCTTATCTGGGTGAGCTTTATTTCTAATCTCTTGCTTCAGATTACATTACTTCCAGTATCATCTGAGATTTTTATTTTACAAGGTCAAGTATTTAGAAAGAGACTACTCCTCTGAGACTCAAGGCAAAAATGAGGGAAGATAATCTTTGGTCCACCTTAGATATAGTATTGGCATCTGAATCAATCAAATGCTCCCAGGGATAGAGTGCACTGTAAAATAGTAGTTTCCATGGCAGCCATGTTTGGTATCCAGAGAAGCAGTTCACAAAAGTTAGGGTAAATCTGAAAAAGGATTGGTACTTTGGGTAGAAAAGTAACTATGTATGTGACACTACATTATTCTGTATATTCAATATGCCTGAGGCGTCTACTATTAGCAAGAGGGAAAGCATGCAAAAATCAACTTACTTTGATTTGAAGAAGACTTAGGGTTTTCCCCATACAATTATATTTCCTGATAGCTGGAGAAAACTAGTGTTCTTAGGAGACCCAAAAATTTAAAATATCTTAAGACCTTATAGTTGCATACCCAAAATTTTATATGAGAAAGTTGAGAACCAAAACAATTGAATATTCAAGATCACATTATTTGTAAACTTCAGAAACCCCTAAGTTATCCAACATTAAACCCACATATATAATTCTTCATTTTTGGTCCTGGAGATTTTTATTCATTCAAGTATTCCCCATGGAAGGGTTTTCAAAGTTTGGTCTCCAGATTACCTGCATTAGAATAATTGAAAATACAGATACTTGGGTCCCCTCCCTTATCCCCCAACACTGAATCACAAACTCTATTAATTTTAATCTATTAAACTGCATTCTTAACCAAGTTTTGGGGTGTTTTTTATGCATGCTGAAGTTTGAAAACTGCTGAAATTTAGTACCCCCAAGTCCTTGACCAAAAGGATTAGTGACAAATAACTGAAAGTAATAGAAGCCTAGAGGGAATTAGATGGACAACATGCTTGCATGCTCAGTCACTCAGTAGGATCTGACTCTTTGTGACACCATGAGCTGTAGCCCACCAGTCTCTTCTTTCCATGGAATTTTCCAAGCAGGAGTCCTGGAGTGGGTTGTCATTTCGTTCTCCAAAGGATCTTCCTGACCAGGGATCAAGCCTACATCTCTTGCATCTCCTGTGTTAGCAGGCAGATTCTTTACCACTGAGCCACCTGGAAAGTCCCAAAAGACAACAGACAACACTGAAAAAGTTACTGATAAAGTAGAAAGGACCTTCATGTCTTACTTCAGATTTTCCTTGTGAACTGCCCTCATAATTGTTGTTATTTCCCTATTGAAATCTATTTCCCTAATGAAAACTACTTTTTCTACATTCTGAAGAAGGTGGTATTAATTTTGAAAGACACTGTTTATTGAATATTCAAATAATATTCAGTGTATCAAATCCTCACATCACCATTTAGATAGGTTTATTTACAAAATGCTTTTCCACAGCTATATTTTTCTTAACTACTATTGCATGCATTTGGGTCATTCCACTGGATTATGTATATATGCATCTTAATGTTTTATGAATATACTCTACCGTTACTGAAAATAAAAATACTTAAACCCATATAAACCTTGTAGATGATTTTCTTTCCAAGTTTTAAATGATTGGTCTTTGCTGTCTAATTACAGAGGTATAAAAATTTAATAGCAATTCATATGAACATTCTGTGGTATTCCATATCTCATTCTTTCTGGAGAAGTTTAAAGATTAACTTGATAGTTTAAATTTTATTGATAGATTTCCTTTATCTATAAAGGCAATGCTTTGGTGTTTATGCTTTGGTGCAATCTAGAATGAAATGAAGTAGTTTTCACTCCCAAAATAAAAGAAAACAAAAACATGAATTACTGAATCTTCAAGGTTGTTTTACATCTAAAAATTACATTGTAATTTGTTTTTTACTGGTATTATGCAGCTTTCTATATTTAGACATCTTTAAGGTTTACAAATATAATAAGGTAAATCAAAGTCCATATTTCAAATTTGATGCATAATAAAATATTTTAAAACATTAGTAATTCAGTACCCTGAAATGCCTTGATCTTTATGCTTTATATAGTAATTCAATTTTTAAAGAGCTTAATAATACTGATTTGTGGCATTAAATACAGCTTTTTAATGCTTTAAAAAACACTTTATTGACACACACACACATGAATCCAACTTTGTGAATGAATGATAATCTTTGAAATCCACATCATTGCAATGGAAAAAATAGATTGACTAACTCACATCTCTGTTCACCTTTAATATTCCATTAATTTGGGAATGATCATAAAGTATTTGGTCTCCAGAATATCTCAAGGTCAAATAAGCAGTTGTTAACTGTATCATCAAATGGCTATTACCTATTTTGTTTAATTATACCAATGAGAACTCAGAAATAAAATTTATGTAGTAAAAACTTGCCTAGGCAGTTTAAGTTCTTAAGATACAGGATATAATCAAAGTGATTTTTATTAAGACCAAAATGCTGTGGCATGTGAAAGACTAAATGTAAATTATATCCTTTGCTTAAGTTTGAAATTGTATTTCTGCAGTTGTATTTCTAAGTAAGCCTACTATGATAGATGAGTTAAGATTTGGCATATGACCCTTTTAGAAGAGGATAGATTAATTATTGGAAAATGTGACAGAGAAGCTGGAGCTGATTGATTGAGAATGTACCAAATATGTAATACTTTGTTTAATCCTCCTTTGATAACTTCATATGTAAATTTTTTTTTTGCTCCTTTTATGGCTTTTCAATATAGTCTAAAAGGCACACTTGTATCACATTTGTATTTTTAGAATATCTTTATTGAATTCCAGAAAAAAATGCATGTATGATTATTATCATCAGTTATAGATAGTATGTTAATTTTTAATGTTCAGGTTAATGCTCATTTGCATTTCAGAAATAACATAATTATTATGACCTTTGCAAATTCATATAGTTAAATGGCATTGAAGATCATTTGCTAATCTGTTTCAAATCATTTACTGTTAAAAAACATTTTTCTCAAGACTTTGAACCTCTTTTACCTACTCCGTTATATCATAGTAATTTTAAGGCTCTATTCAGATACATGTTGGAGATCTCTTGGAGAAAGCCATATCAGAATAAAAAAAGAAGTAACCACCTCTCACAGAGTACCTTTTATATCATAAAACATCTTTTCATTGTAATTATATTCCCCATCAGTTGTATCCTATTAGGTGAATATGCCAAACACAGGAAAGTTCCCAAACATACCCTATCTTTAAGCTGATTCACCCTCTTCCTGCCACCCATTGGCTAGTCCACACAGGAGTGCTTTTCGCTATAGCAATGCAATCAGCAGTCCAGTAGACATTTCTGAATGTGTGTTCTATCCTAGACAGCTCCATAGAGAAAGCAGTTTTGTAAAGAGCTATTCATAGCCAGAAACTCAATTCCCAAGACAGATTATACATACATACATATATATATATATATACACACACACACACACACACACACACACACACATAGACAGTGTCATTGATGCCATTTATCACTGAAACCTCCTAGACTGATTTTCTTTGATAATCGCATTCTGCTGTGAAGTAAAAAGCAGAGACATGACTTTGCTAACAAAGGTCCGTCTAGTCAAGGCTATGGTTTTTCCAGTAGTCATGTATGGATGTGAGAGTTGGCCTGTGAAGAAAACTGAGCGCCAAAGAATTGGTGCTTTTGAACTGTGGTGTTAGAGAAGACTCTTGAGAGACCCTTGGACTGCAGGGAGATCCAACCAGTCCATCCTAACAGAGGTCAGTCCTGGGTGTTCATTGGAAGGACTGATGCTGAAGCTGAAACTGTAGTACTTTGGCCACCTCATGAAAAGAATTAACTCATTGGAAAAGACCCTGATGCTGGGAAGGATTGGGGGCAGGAGAAGAAGGGGACGACAGAGGATGAGATGATTGGATGGCACCACTGACTCAATGGACATGAGTTTGGGTAAACTCCAGGAGTTGATGATGGACAGGAAGACCTGGCATGCTGCGATTCATGGGGTCACAAAGAGTCGGACACAAATGAACTGAACTGAACTGTGAAGTAATGAGGATAAGTTGAAAACATAAATATATCATGCAGCATGGGAATTCATTTTTGTTGTTGTTTGTTTAGTCGCTAAATCATTCCCAAGTCTTTTGCAACCCCATGACTATAGCCTGCCAGGCTCCTCTGTCCATGGGATTTTCCAGGTAAGAATACTGGTTGCCGTTTCCTCCTTCAAGAGATCTTCCCAGTCCAAGGAACAAACCCACATTTCCTCCATTGGCAAGCAGATTCATTACCACTGAGCCATCAGAGAAGCCCACAGGGATTCATATCTGTGTTTTAACTAGTTTGGCTGTTGCTGTTGCTAAAATCAGGTGATCTTAGTAAGTTTGAACCATGCCACCTGTTCCTCTTATCTTTCAAGGAACATAGCATAGAATTGAGACCCACTTAGAAATAATACTTAAAATTCATCCACCTAATTTCTAATTGTGGTAGGATGGTACATATTCAGAATAGACATCACAGTATCTGAGTAAAAAGCAGAGTGATAGAGTCAAGCTGAAGATGTTAATACTCCAGCAATGACCCTAACAAACTATGTGGTAATGATTGATTCAGCTAGGCTTTTTTCAGCTGAATAGTAATATGCACTAAGCAGTGTACTCTGAAAATGAAAGAAAATGCTGTATACAATGTGCTTATCATGGTTTTGGCTAGTGGTTTGTATATACCTATGAGTAAAGTTTCTTCCCCATCTTTCCCTCAAAATAATGTGTTGCAAGAAAGGAGATTTGCAATGGTATAAGAGTAAAATCCCAATTTCTCCCACATATATGTTAAAAGGCCACCACAGTCAAATTTGTAGTGAGGGTTGATGTTTAAAAAGTTACACAAGCTTTCTCCTTAATGATTCTAATATGGCTTCCTCTCCCTAATGAAGGAAGAAACTTCACATGCCCTGCCTTTAGAACTGAGCCCCATATCATACATCAGCATATAACATGGGAATTCTAAGGCAATATTTTATAAGTTTTTAAAGCATATGCTTGCTCTTATATTCTTTGAAAAGAGGTTATGCAGTGTTTTAAAACTTATTTTAGTAGCATAAATGTGAAGATTAAAATATCAAAGCAATCACAGTTTTATGTAACGATATACCAAACATAGTCCCTTTTTATTGAAACCTCTTTCTTCCCTTCTTAAATCACTAGTGTAGAGCTTACATGTTAAATATGTCACCTTCAACAAGTTTATGAATTTATCATTGCTTTTCTAAACATGATATTCTTAGAAAAATCTTTTAAGAGAAAATTTCTATGGTAATTAAAGTTTACATATAATATTTAAACCTAACTATATTTGTTGAATGGTGTGATGTTCAGATGCAGACTTGTTTTAGAAAGGACATTTTCTTTTACTTTGATTTTGAGAAACTCTGATTGACTCATCTTATTTCCCCCCAAGAATTCTTCTTTCATGTGTGTAACAATACCACATTTAATGTAATTCCTTCTTTCAATATACACAGGGCTCATATGCATAATGTAGCAGTATATATGTTGTTCTATCAGAATTTATTCTTTAAGCAATTTTGGTATTGGAATTCTTAGGCTCGTCTGGAAGATTACTGACTATCATTTTCTTTCTATATTTCTATTCATATTAAACATTAAGATAAGTCTTTGTGCATTTTAATTTCCGGTAATATTTTACAACTGTTGAGCATATAGTATAGATATTAATCTGGCTTATTAACTATACTTTAAAAGATTATTTTTTGTGATAGAATTATCAATGAGAACAAACTTAATAATATTCCAACCCTGAAGTAATATCTATTAAGTTATGACTAGATAATTTGTAACCCCTGTAGTATTAGGAAAATAACTTTCAGAAATTTTACCATTAAAATGGTATTCATTGGCCACAAACTAATCTTTTCATTAGTGATAACAATTCAGGTTTGAAAAGAGAATGTAGAAATCTTCAATAATATCCAGGCAGCAAAATGTGATTGAAAGTCACATCAACACACTCTGCAATTGTAATCTCCATGATAAAAATGCAACTAAAATGAGGAAGAAATCATCTTGATGACAACTTATTTCCTACTGATAATTCCTGTTTTCTGTGAACAATGGTCAATTAGACCAAGTGAAGAGAAAACAGTGGTTTTCTACTTCTGTTGCTCATCAGACTGCCTATCATTAGAAATTTATGTATATTTATACGTATCTGGACTTCTACTTTTCATGAGAAAGAACTAGGAATATTTATTTTAAAATAAATAAAAATCTTTCTTTATAAAGGTATTAATGTTCAACAGGAACTTAAAATAACTGATTATTAGTTAATGTGAATGCAAGGTGTATCTGGGCAGTACGTGACTTCATGGAAACATGAGAAGCCTGTCCTCTGCATGTAAGTAAAAAAGTAATGTGGAGATAGAATTTGAGTTAAACTTTGAACTTCTCCATTTACTCTCATGTGCCCAGATGTTTGATTCAGTGCACTATTTTGTACTGGCCCTGGTCTACCACTTTGCTTCATTTTCCTACTGCTGTCTCTGTGACTTAAGTACTCCCACCACAACATCCCTGTTATTCCTCCAGCTAGGTTAACATATTCCAGGCTTTTCAAGGTTCTGCACTGCTTTATTGTGGCCTGGTGTGTCCTTTCCCCCAGTTTAAGCTGATTTATTTCTGCATTGTTCAGTGCTCTGATCAAACATTACCACTCAGGGAAGCCACCCTGGCCACCATTCCATGATACTAAGATTTTTCTTTATCTCTATTGTTGTTGTTCAGTAGCTCAGTCGTGTCTGACTCTGTGACTCCATGGATTGCAACATGACAGGCTTTCCTGTCCTTCAACATCTCCTGGAGCTTGCTCAAATGCATGTCCATTGAGTTGGTGATGCTATCCAACCATCTCATCCTCTGTCGTCCCCTTCTCCTCCTGACTTCAATCTTTCCCAGCATCAGTGTCTTTTCTAATGAGTCAGCTTTTCATATCAGGTGGCCAAAGTATTGGAGAATCAGCTTCAGCACCAGTCCTTCCAATGAATATTCAGGGCTGATTTCCTTTAGGATTTACTGGTTGGATCACCTTACAGTCCTTACTCTTATTCTGAAGAGTCTTCTCCAATATCACAGTTCAAAAGTGTTAATTCTTTGGCACTCAGCTTTCTTTATGGTCCAACTCTCCCATCTATACATGACTATTGGAAAAACCATAGCTTTGACTGTATGGACCTTTGCTGGCAAAGTAATGTCTCTGCTTTTTAAAGACCTTATTTATAGCAGAAATTATTTTGTTTATTAACATATGATTATCTGTTCATTGTATATTTCATCTCTCCAGCATAAGCTTGATTGATGACAGAGATTTTATTTGCATCATTACACTCAGGTGTGTAATGAGTTTTAAAATAATATTGTTGGAAGAAATGGATTGAATTTAGGAAGAAAGTCCAATTTTCCTCCCATGTTCTAGGTTCAGCTTAATCTGACCTTTTCCTGGAACTCTCTTTCCAGGAATTTCCATAGTGTTTTCTTTTTTGGGTTTCAGGCTCAAGTTTTCCTTAGTCACCTTTCCTAAAGACCTTACTTAGGTAACTATCCCTTACTATTTTGCATATAAATAGTGATCTGTTTATTTCCTTCTCAGCCCAAATTGCTATCAGTATTGTTTTATTTGTTTGTTTTTACCCATTTATGTTTTTATTCATTTTTTTCATGTTTTTATTATTATTTCTTTCCTCTCATATTTTAAGTGTAGGTGAGGCTTTGTCTCTTTTGTTCATTATCATGTCTTCGATTTTTAAGGAATAAAAGAGACAAAAAATATCTCTTCTAGAGAAGGTAAGTCAGTAAAAAATAATTAAGAGTTTGAAGAAAGTAGCACATAGGAAACATACCCAGGTAAAGGGACAATATGAAAGATGAATATGTAACTCCCCAGGGGGAGAGAAGAGGAATGTCTGAGATGGGGATGTCTGAGAGGGGGAGCTGAAAGTACTTCCCCAGCTTCCATTCCCAGGTGCTGCATGCGTGTTCTTTGCTACTGCACGGACCATCGCCGGCCAGGCTCTTCTGTCCAAGGGATTCTCCAGGCAAGATACTAACTGGGTAGATGGTTGTACATTTCAAAACCTCAAATTCAGTTATATAAATGGAAGCATTTTTCTCTACTTTACTGAAGGGTGGTGATGAGAAAGAAGTCCAAGGATACTAGTGAATGTTTGAAATAAGCATTGGAAGAAATGAGAGAAGATACTGGTTGTGTGTTCCTATTTTAATAGAGAATTCTTCCTCAGTAGAGAGACAACAGTGAAAACTATTTTGTTCTCTAGTTATAACTACCAAATGTAAACCCAAATAACTATATATTTGTTTTTTCAATTCACATTACAACATTATGTACCTTTTTGTACCACTGTTGTACAGTTGGAGACATAGGCTCCTATACACACACACACACACCACTTTTATCACTCCTTATAAAGTTAAAATGGGGTTATTTGGCAAAATTCTGTAAGCAGAGAAGCAGCAGAAAATACACCATTCCCCAGACTCACATTATCCCGTAAGAGAGATATTCACAGAGTGGGCATAGGTAGACTGAATGAACCATGGCAAACTGTCCAATAGAAAGTGACTTGACCCCTTCATCCTGTATGTATTTCCAGGAAAAGAGGGACAAAGAACCTCTCTGTGACTATACATCAGTGTAGGCTTTCTGGTATAACTGACCTTATTAGTAGGGAAGAGCCTCCAGAATAACTCAGACCTGCAGAACCAGTGTCTTGCTCAGTTATTAAAGGTGGACAAGTAATGAACATCCAAAACAATTAGATTTGTCCCTTTTCAACAAAGTGAGCAAATTTCCTTTGTGAATGCATATACCTTTCTTGTGTGCATATACTCTAGTGTTCAGACATTGATTTAAATCTTACAATAATAATTTTAGAAAGTGAGTCTAAATATACGATGGCAATTTCATAAAAGCTTAACTAAAATTAATTTACACATCAAAAGATAGTGTTTTAGCAGTTTTGAAAATGTTGCCTAAGATAGCACACACACAACACACATACATGATTGAAAAGCTTTTTATGTGCATTAAGAAGTGTTTCAAATGTAACTTTCTGTTTACTAAGTTATTCAAATCACTGATGTGGAATGAGTTAAAATATGTAGACTGACATGTTTGCAGTTACTCCTAATTTTATGATTCTGAGTGTTAAAGGTTATTCACCCCCAGATGTCACTACAAGATTATGAAAGTTCATGTGATTATTGTTTAGTTTCCTAGATATACTAATGGGTATATTTCATTTTGTGAACATTATCTGTCCTTAAAATGCACTATTTTATAATACAATTATGTTGAAAACATACACAACCAGGTCAATGAAGCAGAAATTCATGGTTCAGAAATTTATTTATGAAGTATTCACAACTTTTTCTTATTTTAACTCAAATAGGAAAAAGTAATGGATTAGGAAATTATAAGCTTATGTTCAACTTCTATCACTATGTGGTGGCAGATGTCATACTGCATCTTTCCATCTTCAAGATCAGTAATATAATACAGCAAATTTCCATTTTAATCAAATTAAATTTAAATAAGATATCAATTTTTATGTTATGAAAGTGCTTGTGGTGATTTGTAATATCAAATTTGCCTAATGCTATGCAATTTTCTGTACCTTAGCAAATATTTGCATGTGACAATATGCTTGAAACCCCATTGTGCTTTCATTGAGCAGTATTTGAATTTGGTATGTAAGAATCCCTTTAATATCAAATAGACCAAATTGCAATTTTTCTCCCCATACTGACTTTCTTATGTTTCAGAATCTCCTTTTTCTCATCAGCAAAATACTATTATCAGTGATAATAGTATTGCCTCGTGCGTTATATTAAGAATGAAACAGTTATATACCATAATATTAGTACAGATTCCATATATAGTGAATTTTAAATAAATGTTAGCTCCCTGCACTGACCCCAGCCAGAAAAGAAATTAAGCTAAGAAACTTGCACTGATTTTATTCACCTGGAGTGTGTGTGTGTGTTTATGTGTGTATGTTAGTTGCTCAGTTTTGTCTGACTCTGAGAACTTATGGACTGTAGTTAGCAAGGATCCTCGTCCATGGGGTGCTCCAGGCAAGAACACTGGAGTGGGATGCCATTCCCTTCTCCAGGGGATCTTCCCAATCTAGGGATCAAAACTAGGTCTCCGGACCTGCAGGTAGATTCTTTACCATCTGAACTACAAGGGAAGTCCTCATCTGGAGTAAAAGTACCCATTCAATTTCTACTTTTTCACATACTCTAGAATGCATGGCTTTTTGTAATAAAGACCATCAGTTCAGTTCAGTTCAGTCGCTCAGTCGTGTCCAACTCTTTGCGACCCCATGAACCGCAGCATGCCAGGCCTCCCTGTCCATCACCAACTCCTGGAATTTACCCAAACTCATGTGCATTCAGTTGGTGATGTCATCCCACTATCTCATTGTCTGTTGTCCCCTTCTCCTCCCGCCCTCAATCTTTCCCAGCATCAGGGTCTTTTCCAATGAGGCAGCTCTTCACATCAGGTGGCCAAAGTATAGAAGTTTCAGCTTCAATATCAGTCCTTCCAATGAACTACCAGGAGTGATCTCCTTTAGGACGGACTTGTTGGATCTCCTTGCAGTCCAAGGAACTTTCAAGAGTCTTCTCCAATACCACAGTTCAAAAGCATCAATTCTTCACTGCTCAGCTTTCTTTATAGGCCAACTCTCACATCCACACATGACTACTGGAAAAACCATAGCCTTGATCATACGGACCTTTGTAGGCAAAGTGATGGCCTCTGTGTTTTAATATGCTAGGTTGGTCATAACTTGCTTTCCAAGGAATAAGCGTCTTTTAATTTCATGGCTGCAGTCACCATCTGCAATGATTTTGGAGCCCAGAAAAATAAAGTCAGCCGCTGTTTTCCCATCTATTTGCCATGAAGTGATGGGACCAGATACCATGATTTTAGTTTTCTGAATGCTGAACTTTAAGCCAACTTTTTCACTCTCTTCTTTCACTTTCATCAGGAGGCTCTTTAGTTCTTATTCACTTTCTGCCATAAGGATGGTGTCATCTGCATATCTGAGGTTACTGATATTTCTCTGGCAATCATGATTCAGCTTGTGCTTCATCCAGCCCAGCATTTCTCATGATGTACTCTGCATATAAGTTAAATAAGCAGGGTGACAGTATACAGCCTTGACGTATTCCTTTTCCTATTTGGAACCAGTCTGTTGTTCAATGTACAGTTCTAACTGTTGCTTCCTGACTTGCATACAGATTTTTCAAGAGGCAGGTCAGGTGGTCTGGTATTCCCATCTCTTTCAGAAGTTTCCACAGTTTATTGTGATCTACACAGTCATTGCTTAAAAAATAAAAAATTAAAATTTATTTTTTGAATAGTTAAATAAAGATTTTTAAGCCCATTTCAAAGAGAGGAGTAAAGTATAGTATTTCAATAATATTGTTTCATTGATATTAAAAGTTAGCGCTTAATGTCTATGTCCTTTACATTTTATTTAAAGTAGAGAAACACCAGGATTTTAACAATTAGTAAATTTAGTATATCATGCTGGAAAGTAGGAACAATTAGACAGATATACATGCATAAATAGAAACGTTAGTTTCTTTATCATTTTTCTGAATTACAAAGAGATGCTATTTATTCTTTATTAAAATTTAAACTTTTAGTGCAAAGGAAAAGCAATATCATCGTAAGTGTGGTCTTTTTGATACAGGAATATTCTAATTTGCAATTCATACAATCAACATATTTTTTACTTGTCTTTTTATAACCTTATTTAAATGTAAGTTTATATGCCTGGCATGGTCCTAACTGTAATTGATATTAGACCAATAAATCAACTAAAGATGATAATGAACCAACTTTAGATATCAGAGTGTTATCCATTAATTGGGTCTTCAATTTTGACTTCTGATGTAGAGTTACAAAACTGAATTCTTAAATCTCAGCTCTTTCCCCATGGGGTTGAATACAGAGGTAATACTTCACTGCTCATGTTTATACTAATACTTCGGGAAGTATTCTGATTCCAAATCTTTAGCCCCTTTTATTATATCATGCTACAGTATCTCAATAATTTTGGTAAGTTTATCCTTTCTAGAACTTTTCATGACCTCCAGGATGAAAAACTTGTGGAAGTATATACAAGTGTAATGCATGAGATAAATTGTATTTCTGTAGACTTGAGAAATGCTATTATTCACCTTGATGTAAACAAAAACAAAACAAAATCTTTCACTCCATGTTTTTTCTAAACCTCAGAAGTCTTATTTTTCAGGTAGTATTATTACATCTTATTATATATTACTAATAATTATCTACAGAGACCTTGCCTCTTCATGACTAAACAAATTATTATTCAACTTTAAGGAAAATTTTACCAGATTTCTAGTTTCCCAGGCTCATTTATCACAGTATTTTTTATCTTACCATACTGAGACAGAATTACGGCTCACATGCAATATTCCTTTTTCCTCAGCATTTCCCAGAAGTCATTCTATAACTCTAGTTTCATAAGAAGATCAGATATAGTTTCTGTGGTCAAATAATTTATAAATATAGTGTCTGCCATTTTCTACTTAATGCAATATTTTGAGGAGTTTGAAAGATAAAGTATCAGGGAAACTAATTATTGTTCAGTAATATTATTCACTTTATTAAAATTAGGAATGGTTGTCCTACAAGTATTATTGAACCCTCTATTGGGAAATGTTTCTCTACCTGTTTTGTTTTTCTTTGGAATGTATTTATTCCTTTTTTAGATATAGATTATTTTTGCTATGTTTCAGTCTGATGGGTTTTCCAATTTTTCATCTATTCATTAGTTTTATCTCTCAAATTACTTATTTGTTTTAAACAATTATTGATTTAGTAAGTATTTATTGATGACTGTGTCAGGCACCCTTCTAGGTGCTAAGGATATATCAGTAAAAATCCCTTTCCTGTATACTTACCTTTCTACAAGAATTGAGAAAAGAATAAGCAAGCAAGAATTACTAATTAAATGTGCAATGTGTTACATGATGATTATTGTGAAGGAAAAAGTTTAAAGAGGGCTAAGAAGTGTGATGGTGATTTCAATTTTAAATAATGTGATGACCACATTATTTAAGGTGAGAGAGTTAGACTGAGTCATGTTAGTGTCTGAGAGATAAGTTTCTCAAACAGAGAGAACAGAGATGCCTGAATCACTGAAGAATTGATGCATTGAACTGTGGTATTGGAGAAGACTCTTGAGAGTCCCTTGGACAGCAAGGAGATCCAACCAATCCATCCTAAAGGAAATCAACCCCTGAATATTCATTGGAAAGACTGTTGCTAAAGCTGAAGCTCCAATACTTTGGCCACCTGATGCAAAGAGCTGACTCATTAGAAAAGACACTGATGCTGGGAAAGACTGAAGGCAGGAGGAGAAGGGGACGACAGAGGATGAGGTGGTTGGATGGCATCACTGATTCACTGGACATGCGTTAGAGCAATCTCTGGGAGAGTGAAGGACAGGAAAGCCTGGCATGCTGAATTCCATGGGGTCACAAAAAATTGGACATGACTGAGCAACTGAACAACAAAAACTAGGACTAGAATGATGGGGGCAGAGGTATAGGAGCAGAGTTGAAAGTAACTTCTGGTTTTTCTACACAAATGAAGATGAGAGAGAGTGATGATTTGAATAGTATTACATCAGTGAAGGTATTGGGACAGGGTCAGATTCTGCATATTTTCTGAGTATGTGTTTAACAAGATGTCCTAAAAGAATCAGGAGTTACTTGAAGGTTTGAGGCCTTAAACAATTGGAATGGGAGAGCTGCAATTTTCTAGATTGTGCAGCACATTTTAGTGGGGAAAATGAGGAGCTTGGTTTCTAATATGTGAAGTTTGACAGGATAACATTAACAGTAGGCAGCTGAATTTAAATTTTGGTGTGTAACTGGTATACAGACTAATAGTCTTCAGCATAGCAAAATATTGAAAGCAAGGGGATCGCATGAGGTCTCTAGGAGTTTCAGATAAAGAAAAAATGCAAAAACAAACTCTTAATCTTGGGGTATTCCAATATTGGAAGGTGCAAATATAAGGAGGAATCCACAAAAGGCAAACAGAAATCCATGAGATTAGTGAATATTCAAAAGCCATAAGAAGAAAGTATTTCACCAAGGGAGAAGTAATGAAACTTCAAATTATTTTAATTATACTTTGGACTATATCCTTTTAATTTTCAGCAAATTTTGCTATCCTTCATATTTTTATTCACAATATTTTACAACAACAGTTTATGTAATTAATAATTAAATTATATACATATATATACATACATACATATATACATATAATTGAGGATCTGCTATTTATGACATGTTAACCTCTACCCATTATAGGAATTATGCTAAGAATGAAACTTCTGGAGGTCTCATTATTTCTCCAAACAGGTGAATGATTTACCTTTAGAATCCATTATTATAGGTGCTGTAAGTGATGTCAGAACCTGAATTCTGCAGAGAAAAAGAAGGTGAAAAAAAAGTATGAGAAAAATGTACCAAAAATGAAATAATGTTTCTGAGGCTTAAAATATTATGAGGTTTTCAAGAAAACAAAAAAGACTGGCTGGGGGGCTGGTCAGTTTAATTCCTTTAGCTGGGTTTTAGTTGTACTTCCATGTAATTAGTAATAATCTAACAAGCTCTATATAGATGATGTGCACTATGTCTTCTATGTATTTCATAATTCAATAAAAGGAAGCTCATTTAAAAGAGGCAAGATCCCAAGTAGAGGAAAGATCATTATACAGTGAATATTGGAGGCATGAGAAGACATATCACATTTTGGGAAGGGCAGGTAGCTTGACATAGCCAGGGATCAGGGACGTTACAATGTAGGTATAGCAATTGAATTAAGGGGGTAAGTGTGTACCATGAAAATGGAACTCTCATGCATGCTAAAGTGTTTGTGAAAGTCCTTGAAAGTGTTGAAGATCATTAAATAATTTCAAGTAATTTTTTTAAGTTGGTGTTTTAGAAATAATTGTATTGGTAGCATTTGGGGGTTAAACTAATAGTAGGTAAAATTAGTTAATTGGTTATTGTAGTAGCTCAGATGAGAATTTTGGGGGGATTAAATGCAAGCAGGGGAAGTAAACATCTGAAGACAGTGATGAGTATAAACTACATACAATAGGAAGCAGAATGAGCATGATTTAGTGACTTAATGGAAAGATGTAAAGTAGATATAGCTAGAAAATTATCAGGTCTTTATTATTAGTGAAAAGAAAACAAAGGAGGAAAATTTGGTGTGTACATGTGAATTTGTTTTGTAAATACAGCTCTAGAAAAAAAGATGAGCTCAATATTACAAAAATCCTAGCTTGAGACCATGGAGCATACAGAAAATAACACAAGATAGAAGTCTAGAATTTAAATGAAAAATTCTCATTGGGGATACATAATTAATATGATCAGTATATAGGTGATATATGAAATATGGAAACAGAGTAGAATAGTCAGAAGAGCATTTGAAGTGATACAAGAAAAAAGTCAATGGTAAAATTTGAGGCAAAACACTGTTTAAGGAGTGGAGGAAGAATGGAAAGCAGCATATTCACCTGAGAAAGAATAGAATAGGAGGAAGGAGAGAAGCAGGGAGAGAGTTGAAGGACAAGACCATGGTATATTTATATTTCCATAATTAAGGAATAATAATTAGCATCAAAATATACCAAGAAACCGGGGCCAGAGAGATGAGAATGGAAAAAAAAATGGCCAAGAGTGTTGAAATTAGATCACTTGAAAAATGATGATATAATTGCTCCTCATTATTGATACTGTTTGTTAACAAATATTAAATAAACATATTCTTATACAACTGCTGAGAACTGAATGGTACTTATATGTGACTTAAGAGACTATTTCATGCCTAAAACAAATTTAAAAGTCTTAGCTACCACAGTTGCAAGAATTTAGACTACCAAACCTCTGGAAAGTTTTGTTGCATTGGAATATTGCTCAAAAGCATATTTTTTGGAAACTAAGTTGTTGTGTCAAGTGAATTCTACAGGGTACATTGTTGTTGAATTGGTACCTTGAATAATTCTTTCATTATTAACTAACTCTATTAGTTAATAATAAAATTTTAATTTATTAAATTAAAATTTCAGTTCAGTTCAGTTCAGTTTCTTAGTTGTGTCTGATTCTTTGCGACCCCAAGAACCACAGCACACCAGGCCTCCCTGTCCATCACCAACTCCTGGATATATTTATTTAATAAATTAAATTAATTTTAATATATTTATTTAAATAATATAATTATAAAATGATAATTTTATAATTCAATCTATTATGAAATTAAAGTGTTAATAATTGTTATTGCATTTAAAAAAATTTAAAATAATATATGCCCAAATGTAAAATAAGCATATCTAAAACAACCTGAAACAATACAAGTGTTAAGTGTTAGTCATTCAGTCATATCCAACTCTTTGCGACCCCATGGACTGTAGTCCACCAGGCTCCTCTGTCTATGAGATTCTCCAGACAAGAATACTGGAGTGGATGACCATTCTGTTTTCCAGGGGATCTTTCTGGCCCAGGGATCAATCTTGTATCTCCTGAATTGCAAGCCACCAGGTAAGCCCATATATGAAACAATATGAAGTTATGTAAAGACCAATCAATCATCTTCATAAACTGTCTATTCTTCATCCCCTTCCTTCCACCCCACTCACTGGATAACACTGTGAACAAATGGAAATTTGTCCCTACAAATCTTTCTTTAAGTATATATCTATTATTGCTCTCCAATAGAATTTTCTGAGATAATGGAATATTCTAATCTGTGTTATCTAATATAGGAGGAATTAGCCATATGTTGCTAATGAACAGTTGTAATGTGAGTCATGTGATATTTCAAATTTTGTTTTTTCAATTCATTTGAACTTGGATGGCTACATGTACCTAGTGTCTAGCAATGATTAATTTATTTACTTAAGAAATTTAGGCGTATTCACTCATGTAATGCTGAAAACAATGTATCAGATATATACTGTTATCACTGCCATTTCAGAAATGAAGAAACAAGTATAAGAGGTTAAATAAATGGTCTGATAACAACACTGGTTACAAAAAAAGAAATCTATATTGTATACTTGGTACTTACACAAGCCAGTCACTGGGTTGAGTTACTGGTATTAGTCACTACTCTACTGCTATACTAGTGACTTGTATTGGTTCTAGTCAATAGTCACGAGCCTCCAGTAGGGTATATTATGTTACTATTCTCAGTTATCACGTTAAAAAATCAGTCTTGAAAGAGGTTAAGTAATTTACCTAAGGTCACAATCATTGAGTATCAGGGCCCACTCAAACCAACCTGTGTGACCTCCAAACTTGCTTTCTTCGCTTGACAAATATTAATGCTTTCTTGACAAGGAGCAAATAGAGAGTCAGTATTCAGGCTGGTCAAAATAATTATGACATATTTTCGTGGCCTGCCTTTCATCATGTTCCCACACCCAACAACAAGGAAGAACCTTTTGACTTCTCTTCCTCTGCTGGCTTTCTCCTTCTTGCCAATAAAGAGAAAGAGGCGGGGAGTGGGGGGAACTCAATAATAAGTTCCATAAATAACCTTAAGATTTTAAAGAGTGTCTCTTTTTACACTGGAACAGAATAGTAGCAGAGTGAAAGGAAAGCCATTTTGAATTTCAGTGACTCCGGTCCTTATATCTATTAGTGCGGCTTTGCCTCATCCTCTTCTCCTTTGTTCAACATGACACCTGCCTTCAAACGACAGAGGAGATTAAATCTTTTAGAAGAAATGCTTCCACTCTGCGCTGAGGAGGGAACTGTTTCATAATCTTTGTGTAAGGAAATTTGGCCATATTACACCATTGACATTCTCAGTCTTCCTGACTAAATATCGCTCTCATCTTAACTTTTGGAAGAGCTGGGAGTTATAGACTCAATATTTTAATGTGACGTTTTCTTCAATAACTTAATAGATGACATTTACAAACCAAGAAAAAAATTTTCTTCATACACTACTCTTAAACTACTGAAACTCTATAATTAGACCAATTAAAATCGAAATGTATTGCCTTAAAATATAATATACTGTGATTAGTTGTCGTAATTGTAAAATTCCCTGAATTCAACTCATGATTAATTACAGCTGAACTCATTTCTTATCTGAGTTATCTTTTTTTTTTTGTTTTTGACTGATTTGCCATATTGTTATTTAGGCTCTGACAGAGCATGGAGGAATATTGTGCATGAGACATTAATCAGGAAATTATGCATTGCTTTCACAACTGGACTTTACTTTGTAATATTGTATTAGCTCTTAACATGCAAATTATTTTAGGTAATTACTTCATTTTTCAGTGGCCATTTGATGGATAGAAGTTTCATGCAGATTCTTCTGTGTAATTTAAAATCTTGTGGTCATTTGTTCCCTTTCTTGTTCGTAAAAAAATCCCAGTTTGAATTGTCATACATCAGACTTATGAGGCCAGTTGTAGAAGGCTCTGGATGTATAAGCTCATTCTCTCAATTTACTTAAACTCTAATTCAAGCTGGCAATTTGAGCAAGTGGTACAAAAAATTACAATGTTATCTCTTTCCACATCTAAAACTCTGCCCATGATTGGTATTTTTGTATCATTGAAGGAAAAGCTGAGTTACCTTCTGGCCCATGGCTAGATCATGATTCATAAATAAAATATTGTTTATTGTCTCCCTAGATAGTTCAACTAGAAAATTTGTTATTGTTTTCTTTTTCTTTTTCTTTTTTTCTTTTTATTTTTTTATTGTTTTCTTTTTAAAAAATAAAGCTTTAAACACTAAGTTTACAATTACCTGTCTCTATTCCTTGATTTATTATTAAATATTTAGCTAATATTCAAAACAGTACAGCTTCAATTAATATTCTGGTAAATGAATATAGGTAGACTCTTTTTAAACATGTCATAATTATAGTTTTCAAACACATATAATGTATTAGTTGACCTGTGATCCACAGTTTTATTAGATATATTCATGTATATGAACTGCCCAGATTATTTAGATCATTCTTTCCCCATATTTTTCAATCTGACATGTCATGTAATCATGAATATTTGTTGTGATCTTGTCTATTCAGAAACTACTGCTGTAAAATAGCTTCCCCATAAATGTCAAGTAATGTAAAATTGAATGCCTATATTTAAATAGATTTTAACAGATAATAAAACTCTTGAGATTAAAATGGTTCATTCAGGGAGGCAGACAATTCTTTCCACAGTGTGCAATTAATGTGTCATGTTATGTAAAATATAATTTTAAAAATACTTTTTAAAAAGCACAACTGGAAAGTATCTCTTGAATAATAAAAAAAAAGGAAGCTACTATTCTCATTGCAGATCTAGTTGAAAATGTGAAATATAATGACAAGGTACAAACTTCTATTTTCTAAACATTGCTTTGACTAGCTTTGCTTCCTGTTAATTCCTGTGGGGGTTATTCCAGAGATTCAAGCTATCAAAACAGAATTTTTATTCACAATCTAACCTTTCTTTATTTAAGACAAAACAAAAGAATTAGAGAATTTTGACACACTATTATATGAAGCATAAGAGAAAATTGCTTTTCCATTTTCAGGTATGCATTTGTCACTATCTCGGAGCACGTAGATGTATCACAGCTTACAATAGGTTCACCAGCACAAAGGATGCATCTTGTCTCTAGAGAGAATAGCTCTGACAGTCTTTCACTCACTAAGTATTAAAATGGATGTGTAAAATTGGATATCTAATAAATAGTATATTTTAGGAAGAGAATTTTTTAGACTAATACATATTCAGCAATCTCTAATATGGATGGGAGGTAAGAAAGGGAGGAGAAGAAGTCTAACTTAGGTTGCCAGGATAGTTTGTGCAAGAAGGGAAACAGATCTTACATCTAGAGGATGATGGATTTCAAAAAGAGGGTTGCATGAGATATGCTAGTGCTCCAGAGTCAAAGATGACCAAGGGCACATCTGCGTCCGGGTTGCGTTTTACTGACTTGTTGCAAAGAGTCACTGCACACACTGGACTGTGAATTGTCTATTAATAGGATGTTAGGAGGCTTTTATGATAAGATTTGATCTTGTCCTAGGTGATTTGGGGAAGGGTTCAAGGAGATAGAATGCTATGATTGGTTATCCTAGTAATTTTTATTTAGAAAGCAAGAGATATGAACCAATCCTAAAGCAGTAATTGGTATAGAATCAGCAATCACTAATGTTAGAAAGAAGAGGGGGTTATTAGAGTCATTTTCATTATTTGAACAATATTCTAGTTTTGTACAAGTTCAGACATAACTCCATGGACAGGAGAGCCTCAGGGACCATAGTCCGTGGCCTTGCAAAAAGTTGGATACGTCTGAGGATGCACATGTGCAGGAGACGTAATCTTGGGGCTTTGGTTTTGTTTTGCATTTGTTTGGTCTTTCAGATTCATCATGGTCATTGAGTGCCTTGTCTGATGTCAAGTATAACAGCCTAGTTGACAGTGCCATATTAGCTCCCATATTAGCTGACAAAAGAGCTTCCATAGGGTTCTTTTCTCCTCCTCAAACACATTACAAACATGTTCAAAGAGTTCTGATCATGTATCCAGCTTGCATTCAGAGAAAATAGGAATCAACATTTTAAAGATATGTCCTATGGGCTAAATGTTTATGTTTGTCATTTCATGTATTCCTAATATCGGTAGATTGTAGTCTCCATGGTCATTTAGCAAATACAACAACTAGTGCTGGGAGTCAGTAAAATAATTTGTTGTGACCTCACAGATAAAAGGAAAGGCTAGGATTTAAAATCATAATTTTTCATATTCCAAAGTACCTACTCTTTCTGCTTCACAACATAAGGAGCATGTATTTCAAGTTAGAAGTCAAAACAAGGTTTGATGTCCTGGACAGAATTTGGGAGTCCAAAACGGAAAACAATTTGGAGAAAAAAGATTCTGAGTTTGTTTTTATTTATTTATTTTTTTTATGCTTACTAGCCATTTATTTGTTCTTCTAGGAATTTTCTGTTTTCTGCTTATTTTTTTTTATTTTTTAATTGTTTTTGCCATACATTGTCATGATATCACCATGGGTTTACATATGCTTCC
>ML660765.1:31024902-31078400 GCA_007570785.1 Antilocapra americana | reverse complement strand
CCCGGGAAATCTCGCTGCACCAGCCCCGAGCATCAATCCTGGGCTGGCGATTGATTAGACATACGAAAATTAACATGCCTCAGTGCCCTTCTCCCATATCATCCCACCCTTACCCTCACCCACAAAAGCCACGAGTCTGTTCTATACATCTGCGTTCCTTTTGCTGTCTCGTATGTTGGGTTCTCGTTACCGTCTTTCTAAATTCCATATATATATGCGTTAATATACTGTATTGTTGTTTTTGCTTCTGGCTTACTTCACTCTGGATAATGGGCTCCAGTTTCATCCATATGAGTAGAATTGCTTCAAATGAATTTTTTTTTAATGCTGAGTAATATTCCATTGTGTATATGTACCACAGCTTTCTTATCCATTCGTCAGTTGATGGGCATCTAGGTTGCTTCCATGTCCTGGCTATTGTAAACAATGCAGCGATGAACATTGGGGTACACGTGGCTCTTTCAATTCTGGTTTCCTCGGTGTATATGCCCAGCAGTGGGATTGCTGGGACATATGGCAGGTCTATTTGCAGCTTTTTAAGGAACCTCCACACTGTTTTCCATAGTGGCTGTACTAGTTTGCATTCCCACCAACAGTGTAAGAGGGTTCCCTTTTCTCCACATCCTCTCCAGCATTTATTGCTTGTAGACTTTTGGATGGCAGCCATTCTGACTGGTGTCAAGTGGTACCTCATTGTAGTTTTGATTTGCATTTCTCTGATAATGAGTGATGTTGAGCATCGACCAGTTAGATTTAAAGACACGAGCATTGCCAACATCAAAAAAATTTCCCTTTATAGCCTCTCTTGACTGTTGCTTGCTCTCTCTCAACCAACCTTAGCTGACATTTTTGATGCTATGGTAATAATTTATTTGCTTTTCTTTATATTTAACCACCTAAACTAGCATCCACATAGAGTTTCTCCTTTTTTGATATTTTATATAAATGAAAGCATAGAGATTACAGTCTTCTTATACTTTATTTTGCTCAAAATTATGATAGTGAGATTCAGCCAAGTTTTATTTGTATAGTTGTGATTTGTTGAATTTCATTGCTATGTGGTGTTACTATAAATAATTTAAAAATTAAAACATTTTTAAATAATTAAAAATTTTATTTTAACATTATTTTACTGATAGACATTTGAGTTATTTCCAGATTTGGGCTCTTACACAAATTTGTATATATTTCTTGATATACACATGCCAAGCATATCTGCTCAACGGGGGGTGAAATTTCTAGATCTGGTTATATGTCAGTCATTAAATTACATAATTGATACCAACCTGTTTCCAAAGTGATTGTGCCACTTTACACTTATTCATAAGCGTAAGAAGGATGTTTTTTCCTTCAGATACTGATATCATTGTCTGTTATATTTCAGTCTTTCTAGAGAGTTAGAGTATTAAGTTTACATGTGTTTTAGTAATAGTGTTTTCACTTTGCATGGCTCTGAGTGTTAACAAACTTATAATACCTTTTGCATGGTTATTGGCCATGTGAATGTTGTCTTTTGTTAATTATCTTAACAAATGAAGATATTCTTCTATATTATCATCTAGAAAACTTTATTACCTTATCATTTATATTTCAGTGTTTAATTGATCTAGAATTGATCATCATACCCAGTAGAGAATAAGTGTTATTTTTCCTTTCTCTTCATGATATCCAACTGCCCCTTATACATCACTGATGGAAATACACAATGGTATGGTCACTTTGGAAGATGATTTGGTGATTTCTTTCAAAACTAAATGTACTCTAACCATATGGCCCAGGAGTCATACATCTTGGTGACTACTCAAATGAATTAAAAATAAACCCACACAAAAACCAGCACACAATGTTAATATCAGCTGTATTCATGATTATCAAAATGTAGAAGCAACCAAGATTTCCTTCAGTAGGTGAATGAGTAAATAAATTGTGGTACATCCAGACAGTGGAATATTATTCAGCATTAAAAAGACATGAACCGTCAAGTTATGGAAGGACGTGGAGGAAACCTCAGTGAATATTGCTCAGTGAAAAGGCTATTTGAGAAGGATACATACTGTATGACTTCAACTGTATGACATTCTAGAAAGTCAAATCTATGGAGGCAATAAAAAATAAGTGGTTTTTAAGATTGGAAGAAAGGGTAATTTTTTAGAACTTAGAAGATTTTAGGGTAATGAAAACGCTGTATGATATTTTATCAATGGATATATTGATATTTCATTATACATTTGTCCAAATCTATGGAATGTGCAATCCAAGACTGAATCCTAGAGTAAACTATAGATTGTGGGTGATTATACTGTATTGATGCAATTCAGCTTTGGTTAAAAAATAAATAAAGGAAAGAAAAGTACCACTCTGGTGAGTGATCTTGATAATGGGGGTAGTTACCATATGTGGGGGCTTCCCTGGTGGCTCAGCAGTAAAGAGTTCATCTGCAATGCAGGAAACATGAGTTCGATCCCTGGGTCAAGAAGATTTCCTGGAGGAGGGAATGGCAACCCACTCTAGCAGTCCAGTATTCTTGCCTGGAGAATGCTGTGGACAGAGGACCTTGGCAGGCTACAGTCCATAAGGTCGCAAAGGTTCAGACACGACTGAAATGATTTAGCATGCACACATATCCATATGTGGAGGCAGGGTACAGGGAAATACTTTACCTTTCTGTCAATTTTATTGTAAACATAAAACTGCTCTAAAACAATAAAGTGTTAAAAAAATTGCTTTTAGTTTCATTGACTTCCCTGTATGGCTTTTCTAGTTTTATTAATTTCTTCACATTATGGCTTCCTCTTGGCTATTTGATTTGGTATTAGTTTTCTGTTATTTTTTCTAATTTTATAAAATGAAAGTATAGATAATTGATTTGAAACTTGTTATTTTGTATTATTAGCATTAAATGCTATGAATATATTTTTAAGGTATGCTTTGGCTCATTCCATACATTTTGACATATCATGATTTTTTTCTTTTAATTAAAAATATCTTCTAATATTTTTGTATTTACTTTTTTGAATCATTAATTTTATAAATAGGTAATATTCTGAATTGTGCAATAGGGATGCATTTATTTAGCATAGTGTAAAAAATTAAACATCTTGAATTACATAGGACAGTAAATATTGTTAATCTACAATACTAACCACAGAACCAACACTTAAAGCCATTTGTGGTAAGTCACCTAAATATTGGCATCATAGTTTCGAAAGATTGAAAAAATGATGTTGGAACTTAACATTTCCAATGCATAGTACTATTCTCTACTTTTCTTTTTTGCCAACTCTTCTTCATTCCTCTTTTTTTTCCAGTATCAATACTCTTCCACACCTTTATGCAAGGAGAGAAGTTTCTAATATTTCCTAAAAAATAATATATTCTTAAATAAATGCTTAAAAAATAAAATTGTGGTCATTTTGTGATGACCTGTTCACTTTATTTAAACCAGGCAAGTAAAATTTAAGGAGAAATAACTATTAGCACTAGGAAATATCATTATATGTTTTTTTTTTGGACAGTGGTGTAACTCTAAATAAAACAAATGGATTACTCAGTGTGCTGGTATTTCACAAAATCAGTTATATATTGATGAACTGCAGAACTAGAGTGAGAATATTGTTTTCCCTTTTCTTAATTGTTAAATGAAATTACTTGTGAACATCTTTGATCTTTTATACATGATCAAGATATTTACAAACTTACTCATTGCTGTACATTTTTAACTTCCATATGTGTGTGTGTTAGTCACTCTCTCATGTCTGACTCTGTGACCCCATGGACTGTTTAAATCCCCATAAATATCCTTGAGTTTTATTCAAGATGTGGTTAAATTGGTGCAAACAACTTGATCTTTTAAGATATTGTTTATCAGCTTCATTAGACGAGATAAGTTACATTTCTTCTAGGATTCCTTTTCTTTCCTACTGAGGCAATACCATTTTTAATATTTTAATCAGTATTCCTTGAATTGCGAGGTTTTCCAACCCGACAGCAAGTCACTGTTCTCATTTTTACATGAAAATCAGGTATTCCTCCCTATTAATTTTCATATGTTTTTTTTCTTGGCTATGAGTAATATCTTCACAGCATGACTAATCAATCATTGCTCAACTGAGTACTCATGAGATTCTCTGAACATCTCCAAAACTTTGTCTCTCTGCAGTTTTCTCTTCTACTCTGCCCAGAAAACCCTAGCCACTTTGACTTGGCCAAATTTCCAACTCTGTCTCCAGAACTCAGGGAGACCACTAGGATCTGACAGGGTTCCTTTCTCTGTACTCCAGCCTGGAAACTTTCTTCAACTAGGCAATCCTAGGCTTACCACACTTATTTCCTCTTGGGGATTACTATCCATTTTTGCCAGTGATTTTTCCTAAGTACCTGAATCTTTCACTGTTTTTTGTTTGTTTTTAATGAAAATCAAATCATAAAATGCAAAGTATAAGGTTCTATGTAATCATATTTTACTGCTGTATGTGAATCAGTTGACACTTAGAGACTCAGTGCTCCAGAATATCATGAAATTTCCACTATCATAATAATTTCCACTTTTTATTATTTTATTTATTTTAGTCTTAGCCAAATGGAATGGCTCTATGATATCTTTTGTTTTTTCCACTAAAAGTAGATCTCTGCTGAGAAAAGGGTACAATGTCTTAGTTTTGGCTTGCTTGAAGACTACTGCTTTTTAATGCTTTTTACATACTGCAAGTAACTATTAGATATGTTTCTGTTTATGTTGCAGATATATGAAGTCTGGGCATAAGACCTACAGAAATTTCCCGTAAGGTAGGGACTTTTGGTTTTTGTGTTTTCCTTTGTTCAAAGCTATCTGTAAAAAGCATAATGAACGACTCCTCCTGAGAAAGTTGACCTTATCGAAATGTAAATTATAAAGAAAAAAACTCATTCACCTTGTGACAAGCTTTTCAAAGACAATTAGATATATCCCCTTTCCAAAGCTTTCTTTGGTATCATCTTAAATTATAAATTACTACAATTTTGAATAAGTGAAAAATTATTTTTTCTTTCATCTGCTTCATCTTCAGACACTTACTGAGTACATGCAAATACAAAATAAAAATAAAAGTTGAATTTTTAATTGAAAAATAGTATGAATTACATGACATACTTACTTAATATCATGATACTATACCTAACAAAGCCCATCCAGTCAATAATAGAAAGACTAGCATGCACAGAAGGGCTTGAACACCCTTATATTGCCTATTTTGGGGCACTTAGTAAGTGAGAAATCTGAGTAAAAAATAGAGTAAGTATATGTTACCATAATTCTAAGATAGATGAATTGAAACTAAGGAGGAAGATGGTCGCAGACAGATATGTTTTCTATGTTTTATGCCATACATGCCCCACTCTCCTTCCATTTTGAATAGGTAAGGGCTGATGGAAGCATAATAGCTAATGCTGAGACAAGCTAACTACAAGGAACTGAAAGTTGATGTTGAATGAAGATTCCTTTAGCTCATCCAAATCACATGACTTGCTTCTATTCAAGATCAGAACAAATGGTTATTTTGTTTACTCAAGAAATTAATCTGTATAGGGGGTGGGACTCTGTTAGATTTTTTTGCTAGGTTGACTGGATTTTTTTAAAGTTGAGTAATGATATTAAACATTAAGCTTTAGTATTTTTGTAATGGCAATTTTTTTAAATATATTTGTATTTAAAGAAAAATATTTTTTTTTACTAATTTACTTGACTATTTCGGGTCTTAGTTGTGGCACAAGGCTTGTCTGGATTGCTTGGGCTCTAGAGCCTGCAGGCTCAGTAGTTGTGGTGAATGGGCTTAGCTGTCCCAAGGTATGTGGGATCTTAGCTCCTCAATCAGGAATCAAATCCATGTCCCCTGCATTAGAAGACAGATTCTTAAACACTGGACCACCATATTTTTATTTTTATGTGTAGCATATTAAATTCCAAGTCAATCATGTCAAATAATCTCCCTTTAGAATGTTGAAAACAAAATCTGAAGAAGTGTCAAAGCATTCAGCTAAATGTCCAAGGGCTATAATGAGAGGTTCCATGAAAAGGAATATTTAAATAAGTACAGATTGTCTTATCAGTGTCACATGTCTTGTTATAAATCATACAGCTCAAAACAGCAAGTACTGCACATCTGTGCAATAAGAGGCAAATTGGTAGGACTGGATAGCTAAAATTGTGGCACCTCTTTATTTAAATTGGATTTCTTTTTTTATTTCTTTATAATTTTCTTCAGTAAGATTTCTTTTTTTCTCTTAAGATAGATGGGTTAAAAACATGTGACTAGGAGACGAAGATTTCAATCTAAATTATAATCATTTCCTACATCTGTTCTGATACATTTGGAATAGTTTGTGCTTGTAAATTAGACGTTAATGAAAAAAAAATGTAACCACGTAGAACATCAGAATTGCAATTGACTGAAGAGGATTCTGTAAATTCTCCGAGGATCCTCTATTACAATGAAAGTTCTTTTGAGCTACCAACTATACACAACATTATGTCTTTATATACTTTATATACTTAACTTTAAAGTAAAAACTAAAAAAAATTACCAAAGAGAAGCGTTACGGAGAACTGCCTTTTAAAGATAGATATTCTGCCTTTTTTACTTTGTGTTTACTTTGTTTCTGAACCAGTCAGCTGCACGTTGTATAAAGGTATTGTGTTTCAGATCCTTCAAATTCACTCCATAGAGACACAGGCTGAGAAATGCTCAGGTGGTCTTCAGAGGGTGAACTGGTAGCAGTGATTATCCACCTGGCTTTCCTATCGTTTTTCTTCATGTCCTACGTGTACTCTCCAGCTCTTGCCAGACAATAAATTCTACTGCTAACTAGAGGATATTGCAGTTATATTGTGTTCAGCCAGGTACCCTATTCAGTAGAACTTATATCTATATGAGATTATTTCCATCAAAAAAATAAGATGAATAATCCCAAAATGGCATCATTGCAAAGAGAATCTTCTAACACAGTTTGGTATTAGTGTTATTAAATTAATGTGTGATATTGGAATGCAGATTTTTAAGGAACAATGTAGTTATATTACTTCAAAAATTTCAAGTAACTATTATAAAATTATTTTCTATATCTCTAATATTTATGTCAATTTTACTTTTATTATAACACAAGCATTTAATGTGGAAATATTTTAATACTCTAATCATCTTTATTGAAGATTAATGATTAAAATGAAAAGAATAGGGAGGGGGGGTTCTGGAGGGGGAGCGTATGTACACCCATGGCGATATCATGTCATTGTATGGAAAAACCAATAAAAAAAAAAGAAAAAAAAATGAAAAGAATAAATTTTAAAAACTTAGAGTTTCCATTTATAGGATAATTTGTTACCAAAGACAATTTATTTAAAAATTGTGGTTATAACATGCTGAAATTTATTTAGATGCAATGCTAATATATTTTAGTAAAACGGAAAATTTGGATACTCTTTCTTGAACTTTATTCCACATTGTGAATGCATTCAGCTTTTCAAATAAAAATGTTAAATTTAAGTAGGTTAAATGAAAATCAAGTATTTCCAGTGATATATCAGCTAAAAGAGAGGTTGCTACTAATTCCCCTAGTGATTAGTGACTTTTCTCCAGTGCAGTGGAGTAAAAAATTCCAGGTACATCTCATTTTCCTGCTATGCTTGTTCACTGTTCTCTATGTTCATATTTGTTTTTCCCATGTGCTTTGAATAATTATTCGTTTCTGTTTTTAAGAGGACAAACATGTTAATATTGTCAAAAGCAGTCTCCAAATAGCTCTCCTGACGTATTTTTCAAATGTTGCATTCTTTCAATTTATTTCTACACTGCTATTGAAAAATGATGAAGTAAAATGGAAGAATTCCCAGGGTCGACTGAAAAAATTAATCACAACCTGAAAGTAGAGAGTTAATTTATTTGGTGGGAATGTTAGGACTCTGAGCCAGGAGACATCATTTCAGGTAGGCCTGAGAAACTGCTCTGAGGATGTGGAACAGGAAATCAGGCTATGTACAAGTTTGCAACAAAAGGGACAGGCAAAGATTATTGATAGTTAATTATTGATTATTATTTGATACTGCGTATCAAAGATTATTGTTAAGTAAAGAAAACCAGACATCAAATTAAAGAATTTAGCACTCTTTTAGGTTTTGGGAAGATGTAAAAGTCTGGTATTATTAGTCATTTCTTTTATATGCATCTCAGCTATCTGAAGCCAGCATCCTGCGTTTTTGACTTCGCACATCACCCCTAACTCCTTAGCAATCACCTGGATGACAGGCATTGTGTTCCCTTTTGGGAGACCTTATTCACATTTGAAGGCCTGAAATCACTGATTGCTGTTACATTCTTGCTTATTGATATGGCAGGAGGTACCCCATTTTAAAACAGAGGGTAGTTATTGACTAATAAATTGAGTCTTGATGTGTGGACAAAAGAAAAAGGCAATACTTATGGCACTGTTTGCTTACTTGATTATTTTTTTCTTCTGATATATAGAAACTAACTTTGGTGATCTTTGTCAAGAACTTAAAACTAAATGGTCGGATTTAAAATTATATTTTAAAAACCTTCGAAGTATTTTTAGAAATATTAATTTACCTGGGTATTGGTTTTTTTTTCAGCTTATGTAAGACAAAGACATATTTTGCCAATGAGGTACACATAAAAATTAATAATAAGTAGAACAAAGGATATTTAATTCTTATGTTTCATCTTTTAAAAGTTGCGAACAAAAATTTGTGTTATACAATAAAAATCGGCACAAGTACTTATTCTTTGGTAACTTTGGTTCCTGCTAAACTGCAAAAATGGATGTATTGAGTTATTGGCGGTCTCTGAATATGTAGTCCAATGTTCAAATTCTATTTTACTGTAAGGATAAATACTTATGTTTCCTTTTTTTTTTTTTTTAAGAATTTGAACCTAAAATTGAAGAGTTATATATAAGTGGTGCTAGTGGTAAAGAACCCACCTGCCGATCCATTAGACTTAAGAGATGTGAATTCAATTCCTGGGTCTGGAAGATCAGTAGAGAAGGGCATTGCAACCCACTCCAGTATGCTTACTGGAGAATCCCATGGACAGAGGAGCCTAGCGGGTCACAGAGAGTCATGACTGAAGCAACTTAGCACTCATAGTAAAAACAGTTTATTATTTATGAGAAATACTCACCCTAAATCTTAGAAATCTCACTTCATAATTGATTTGTCAAGCCACTGGAAACAAATTTAATCCACCCCAAAGTACTTATCCTCATTATATTTTCTTAAATATATCAGAGTATGAGAGGTAACAGAAGCAACAAGTTTTAAAGTATGTAGGTCAGTTAATTCTCATTGACTTTCTTTCTCAATGTCAGAATTTGTTACTTGACATGGATTTCTTTTACTTCTCTGTTTTTCCAAATATTACCCTATGGCTAATAAATAGATTGGAGAAATTTTTACATGTAAATAAAAGCAGTCATATTATTTTAGCCAAAATGGCTAAAATGCTTTTGCTTTTAAATGGTTTGCTAAAATTATATTTGAACTTAGAATCAATTAATTTGTTCTCTAAATTGAAAATTATCCTAAATGAAGATAACTTGAACAGTCTGGACAGTATTATCATATTATTCACATATATGCTTCTTCAAAAATTAATTTGACTACCAAAAAAAAGTAAAATAATTTGTAAAAAGATTCACTCTTTAAATTTATGCATTCTTAACCATAATTGACTTTACCACCACTCTTTCATTCTTCCTTCAGATTCAAAATTCATATTCTGTAAGAACTTTACTGCCTTTTAAAAGCTAGTGTGAACAAAATGCAAATTTTAAAACTCTTCAATATGTAGCATTTCTAGAGAATCATCTAAGATTTACCTATTCAGCAAAGATTAACAATAGTAATGTAAAGGAAAAAATTGCCATATCAAAAGCAAAAAGTGAACAGAAAATACTAAAACCACTATAGAACTGGTTCCCAATCGAGCAAGGAGTACATCAAGGCTGTATATTGTAAGGTGTATAATATAAAGTGTATATTGTACACCTGTATTTTTCTTTTTTCCTCTCTAACTTAGTGAAGTACACTAGCCAACTCCAAAGTATTCACAACACTTAATAATTCTTAGATTAGCTCTCAACCCATGTGAGAGATACATTTCAAAGTAGTAGTAATTTCATTCCTGTAATAACAAATGTTTATTGTACAAAAGAAGACATGAAATCATGCCAAATAATTTTGTCATATACTTGTATAATCCACATTCAGTCTTCTCTATTTCTGATTAGATTTGTATTGTTATAAATTTTAAGTAAAAACAGTTTTCTTCAAACCAAAGTCAAAATAGTATCTCATTTGTCAAAAAACCTCTCTGGGCAATTAGTATTCAGGGTTTTTGGTTGTCCATTCACAGTAACACCTAGGTTATTTTTTCCCCTTATAACATCACTAATATTTCTAAAATAGTTTAGTTGATAATTTGGGGAAATGAAAATTTCAGAACTTGCTACAATCTTTTTCTACTTGTTACATAGTTGCTGTGCACACTCTAGTTCTTCCTTTTCTCTTCTAGGCCTTAGTTTATCCTCCTGCTCTTTGAAAATGTTCACAGTCCTTCATGGACAAATTAATACTTTGGTTTGCCACTGCCCCCTCTTCACATACAATATTAGTTTTTCCTTTTTTTTTTTTTTTGTTCTTGTGTACTTATTGTGTTTTTTTGAGGTATATAATTTCTTTTAAAGAAGTGATTAAAAATGAAACCAAAAATAATGTATAATATAAATAAATCTAAAGAAAATATTAATAGAAATGTATATTTAATATTTAGATAATATAGGGAAAATAAAGTATATTTAGTATGCTTTTCATTTATACAGTGTTTCCAGATAATTTATTCTTGTTAAATATATATAATATTATATATACATTATACATAAAATAAAATATGTATATATATTTTTATTTCATAAAATCAAGAACTTCAGATATGTGTGTTATGAAATAATATCTAGTAGAGGTGGTAGAATGGGAATTGTGTGTCCAAAGGAGAGGAAGGTAGGGTAACATGCAAGTGAATCCTTTATAAGTTGGAAACCACCTGTTCCATGTATTTTGGCCATCATTAAAAATATTTCAATGTCAGTTTAGAGTCATCTTTTTTTAAATACTTCCCAAATTTTTAGCATATTACCCTATTGAGCGTCTCTGAAAGAAACACCTATTTTGTCAAGGAATCTTGTTCAGCATGGCTCTTATTCAAAAAGTAAATTAGACTCTGTGCTAGGTCACTTCAGTAGTGTCCAACTCCTTGTGACCCTATAGACTAGAGTCTGCAAGGCTACCCTGTCCATGCGATTTTCCCAGCAAGAATACTCGAGTAGGTTTCTATGCTCTCCTCCATGGGAACTTCCCAGTATAGGGACTGAACCCAGACCTTTGATGTCTCCTGCATTTGCAGGCAGGCTCTTCACCACTAGCACTACCTAGGACTCTAGAGTACTACAAAATTGTTTTCTCTTATATCACATGTCATTTCAATGAAAATATGAAAGAATACTCCCATCTGCAGGGGTTTTATTTTTATTGGTGCTCTATTATGTGATTGTAAACACAATAGTAGAAGTAGTAATTATTATCATGACATCAAAGTGTAAGAAAAAAAAAATGGATGTAAAAGGATGGTCTTGTTCCAGGTCTCAACTGAGTCCCTGGGTTCAGGGTCCTTGGTTTAGTTCAGGAAAGAAATCAAGAGAAAGCCAAAGTAAACTGAAAGCAGAGTTGTTAAAAGATATATGCATGCCACAGACAGTGTGGGCCATCTCAGAAGGTGAGAGAGGCCTGAGGTGTGGGGGTGGTTAATAGTTATGGGCTGCATAATTTCATAGGCTGAGTGGGAGGAATATGCTAACTCTCTTATAGTAGGGGGTGGGGATTTATAAGAATTGGGATATCACCCATGTTTTGGCCTTTTATGGTTAGCCAAGGAACAGTTATTAATGAAAATGCTGGCTTAAAACTCAGCATTCAAAAAACTAAGATCATGCTGTCTGGTTCTATCACTCATGACAAATAGATGGGGAAAAAGTGGAAACAGTGATAGACTTCATTTTCTTGGGCTCCAAAGTCACTGAAGACAGTGATTGCAGCCACAAAATTAATAAACACTTACTTCTTGGAGGAAAAGCTATGACAAACCTAGACAGTATATTAAAAAAAAACAAATAAATCACTTTGCCAACAAAGATCCATATAGTAAAACCTATGAATTTTCCAATAGTCATGTACCGATGTGAGAGTTGGACCATAAAGAAGTCTGAGTACTGAGGGATTGATGCTTTTGAGCTGTGGTATGGAGAAGACTCTTAAGAGTCTCTTAGACAGCAGAGAGATCAAACTAGTCAATCCTAAAGGAGCTCAACCCTGAATATCATTGGAAGGACTGATGCTGAAGCTGAAGCTCCGATTACTTTGGCCACCTGATGCAGATTGCTGAATCCATTGGAAAATAACCTGATGCTGGGAAGAGTAGGAGAAGGGAGTAGGAGGAGAGGGAGCAACAGGGGACGAGATGGTTGGATAGCATCACTGACTCAATAAACGTAAGTTTGAGCAAACTCTGGGAGATGGTGAAGGACAGGGAAGCCTGGCTTGCTGCAGTCCACGGGGCTGCAAAGAGTAGGGTAGGACTTAGTGACTGAACAACAGCAACCAGCACTGTTATATCACCTGTGATTCAAATAGGAGGGAAAGGGGTAGGGTACAACCTTTGAAGGAATGACATAGCCCGAGGGCACAATGTAAACTGATTAGAACCAACTGTGTCCATGATAGCTTGGAGATCTAGACCTCAATCCTCAGTAAACACTCATTGCAAATTTGGCCTTGGGATACTAAATGAAGCAAGACTAAGACTAACAGAGTTTTTGTCAAGAGAATGCACTGGTCACAGCAAACACCCTCTTCCAACAACACAAAAGATGACTCTACACATGGCCATCACCATATGGTCAATACTTAAATCAGATTGATTATATTCTTTGCATCCAAAGATGCAGAAGTTCTATACTATCAGCAAAAACAAGACCAGGTGCTGACTGTGGCTCAGATCATGAACTCCTTATTGCAAAATTCAGACTTCAATTGAAGGAAGTTTTGGCCATTCAGCCATGACATAAATCAAATCCCTTACTATTATACAGTGGAAATGACAGATAGATTCAAGGGAATAGATCTGGTTGACAGAGTGACTGAAGAAATATTGATGGGGATTTGTAATGTTGTACAGGAGGCAGTGATCAAAAGCATCCCCAAGAAAAAGAAATGGAAAAAATCAGAATGGTTGTCTGGAGGGCATAGAGATAGCTGAGAAAGGAGAGAAGCAAAAGGCAAAGGAGAAAAGGAAAGATATACCTTTGTGAATGCAGATTTCCAAAGAATAGCAAAGGGAGATAAGAAAGCCTTCCTCAGTGATCAATGCAAAGAAATAGAGGAAAACAATAGAATGTGAAAGATTAGAGATCTCTTCAAGATAGAGATACCAATTCAATTAGAGATACCAAGGGAATATTTTATTCAAAGATGGGTATGAACATAACAGAAGCAGAAGATATTAAGATGAGGTGGCAAGAATACACAGAAGAACTATACAAAAAATAAATAAATAAAAAACTGAATGACCTGGATAACTATGGTGGTGTGATCCTTCACCTAGAGCCAGACATCCTGGAATGTGAAGTCAAGTGGACCTTAGGAAGCATTACTACCAATAGCTGAACTATTTCAAATCCTAAAAGGTGATGCTGTGAAAGTGTTGCACTCAATATGGCATCGAATTTGAAAAACTCAGCAGTGGCCACAGGACAAGAAAAGGACAGTTTTCATTTCAATCCTGAAGAAGGGCAATGCCGAAGAATGCTCAAACTACCACCCAATTGCACTCACTCCATATGCTAGCAAGACAATGCTCAAAACCCTTCAAGCTAGGCTCAACAGTGTGTGAAGTGAGAACATCCAGATGTACAAGCTTGATTTAGGAAAGGCAGAGGAATCAGAGATCAAATTGCCAGCATCCTTTGGATCATAGAAAAAACAAGAGAATTCCAGAAAAATATCTACTTTTGTTTCATTGACTACACTTAAGTTTTTGACTATGGATCACAACAAACTATGAAAAATTCTTAAAGAAATGGGAATACCAGACCACTTTACCTGCCTCCTGCAAAACCCTATGCAGGCCAAAAAGCAACAGTTAGAACCAGATGTGGAACAATGGACTGGTTCCAAATTGGGAAAGAAATACATCAAGGCTGTATTCTGTCACTGTGCTTATTTAACTTACATGCAGAGTACATCATGTGAAACGCTGGGCTGGATGAAGCACAGACTGGAAGCAAGATTGCTGGGAGAAATACCAATAACCTCAGATATACAAATGACACCACCCTAATGTCAGAAAGCAAAGAGGAGTTAAAGAGCCTTTTGATGAAGGTGAAAGAGGAGAGTGAGAAAGCTGGCTAAAAACTCAACATTCAAAAAATGAAGATCATGTCATTCAGTCCCATCACTTCATAGCAAATAGATGGGAAAATACGGAAACAGTAAGAGACTTTCTTTTCTTTGGCTCCAAAATCACTACAGATGGTGACTGCAGCCATGAAATTAAAAGGTGCTAGGTCCTTGGAAGAGAAGCTATGGCAAACTTATACAGTTTATTAAAAAGCAGACAAAGGTCTGTATAGTTAAAGCTATGCTTTTTCCTGTAATCATGTATGGATATGAGAGCTGGACTATAAAGAAAGCTGAGCACTCAAGAACTGATGCTTTTGAACTGTGTTGCTGAAGACTTTTGATCAAAAGATCAACCTAGTCAATCCTAAAGTAAATCAACCCTGAATATTCATTGGAAGGATGATGCTAAAGCTGAAGCTCCAATATCCTGGCCACCTGATGCAAAGAGCCAACTCATTTCACAGACACTGATGCTGGGAGTGATTGAAGGCAGGAGGAGAAGGGGCTGATAGAGGTTGCAATGGTTGGATGGTGTCATTGACTCAATAGGCAGGAGTCTGAGCAAACTCTGGGAGATGGTGAAGTACAGGGAAGCCTGGCAAGCTGTAGTCCATGTAGTCGCAATGAGCTGGACAGGAGTGTTGACTGAACAGCAACAGCAACAACACACCAGGAAGCTAAATGACACACCCAGAGGTGCCATTACAGTTCCAAGGTTGACCATTAAAGATCAAAAAGTGGGTGGTGGCCAAATGTCTGAATATCTCCACACCCTTCCTCAAAATAGTTGGAAAAAGAATTCTCTCCCTCACCAGCCTATGAAATTAACCAGCCCTTCAGAGCCTGCCTGCCAATGCAGCAGACATAAGAAACCTGGGTTTGATCCCTGGGTTTGAAAGATCTCCAGGAGAAGGAAATGGCAACCCACTTCAGTATTCTTACCTGCAGAATCCCATGGGCAGAGGAGCCTGCGGGCTACAGTTCATTGGGTTACAAAGAGTCATCCAACACGTGAAGCAACTATGCATGTACACAAGCAAAAAAGTTAACCAAACCACATTTTGAGGCTATATTCACCATCTGTTATGGCCCACACTCTGTCTCTGGAGTGTATTTCTCTCTGAATAAATCTACTTCTTACCTATCCCTTTGTCTCTCACTGAATTCTTTCTGTGATGAGCCATCAAGAACCTGAACTACATCAGGTTCTGAGACCAAGTCTGTGATCTCAGTTGGAAGATCATGAGTTGGATTTGAGTTCCAGTTATGTGGGTTCAAGTCCTAATCAGGGTTTGATCAAGTTTGAGTCCTAGCCTCTTGGGTTTGAGTTCTAAACTCGGTTTTGTCTGGGTTCAAGTCCTGGCATATAGTTTCAAGTCGCAATCTGAGGTAAACAGCTTCATGATGACTCATTTAGCTAATGTATTACAATGAGCATACAGTGAGGCTGAAGGTCTACTGAAAGTCAAATCTTCCACTATCTTGGGCCTAGTAGGTTCTAACTGGTTTTGTAGTATCCTGTTCTTCTTAATGATCGTGTCATATTTTTAATGGTTGCTCCCTACCCTCTTCCTTTCTGTCTCAAAAGGTACAATCTTACCTCAGATTCAGTGACTTGATTTTGTATCTATATCTAAGCCTTAAGTAAAATGACCTAAAGCTGAAAATGACGGCAAGCTATTATTTTCCTAAATCTTGGAGACAAAATAATGTCCATTGAGAGAAATATGGAAACACTCTCAAAAAGTTCTCAGTTCTATGTCCTCACTGACTTTTTAAAAAATGCCTTGTATTTTCAAGAGAGTAAATTTTATTTAAGAATTCAGAGCTTAAAATTTGCTTATTCACAAGGTGCTTTTAAGTTTTAAAATATAGTAGAGCAAACATTCATTTTTCCCCCACATTTGTTTATCCCTTTTCTTTTCCTTCCTCCTTCCTCTTTTTTTTTTCACCTGCCAGATTTGTTTTGTGTTTCCCCTCTATTTAGTCAGAGATAGAAAAGAGATTATACACGTCACTTTGTAATTCTTTAGCCAAGATATCTTCAGCCATATTACAATGGACAAGGTAATTTCTTACATTTCACCAAAATAATAGCCTGATCACAGTTAGTATTTGGAAAATAGAAAGAATATTCAAATTACTGCCATAAATTCAAACCATGACTCTTCTTTTATATCAGCTTTGAGGATACTTTGTTGGAGAGGAAAAATTTCTTTCCCTTCTTTTCTGTATTCTTCTGATTGCCAAAGGATTAAATTCACAAATAACAGTTTAACATGAGAAAAACAAACCACAGTTAAAGGGCATGTACACGTGGGAGAAACTTAGGAAAACTAACACTCTAAACTGGCTGGAGCCTGTACCTTAAATATCTTTTCCAGCTAAAGACACAAAGATGTTGAAGACTGGAAAATTTGCTATGAGAGGTTACCCAGAAAAGCACAGTAAAAAGTTGTTAGGCAGATTTTAAGTCCATGCCTTCTCCATTGATGCTGGGAAAGATTGAGGGCAGAAGGAGAAGTAGGTATCAGAGGATGAGATGGTTGGATGGCATTGTCAACTCAGTGGATATGAGTTTGAGCAAGCTCTGGGAGATAGTGTAAGACAGGAAAGCCTGGCAGGCTGCAGTTCACGGAGTCACAAAGAGTGACATGACTGAGGGACTAAGCAACTTCTCCACTGATAAGAGTCATCTCAGTCTTCCTAGTACAACTGGGGAGACACACTTGCAAAAGATTTCCCTTAAAATGTAAATATTTTACAAAGGGTATATTTTACTTGGTGTTCAGAGCTTCTCTTATGGCTGCTGGTGGTGGTTTAGTCACTAAGTCGTGTCCGATTCTTGCTATCCCACGGACTGTAGCCTGCCAAGTTCCTCTGTCCATGGGATTCTCTAGGCAAGAATACTGGAGTGGGTTGCTGTTTTCTTCTCCAGGGTCTCCTATGGCTACAGTTTCTTAAAAATAATCAGCCTAAAGTAAACCTTATATCAAAGAGGATTATTTTAACGTAGCAAATTCTTCTCTTCTACAATTCCTGAAACACATTAGAAGTGAGCTGTTGAAATTAAGATTCATTGTCATTTAGTATTATTTTGATTCATATGAACCAAAAATAGGAAAATTCCATCTTTTATTCTATTTCATGTTTACAATTTGTTTACTGTGGTAATGGATTTCCTTAGCAGTTTGGTTTTATTCATCATCACATTGAGTCCTAAAACACAAGCCTTCTTTGCATTGTCTAACAATGTATTCAATCGCTTTAAAAAATCAGACTTATTAAAATTAATATCATTATCTTTAAAGTACTGTGATGGACTTGAAACTATATTCCTCTGATTGGGACTTGAACCCGGTCTTTTAATTAGAATTACTCAGGACACAACCAAGCCAAAGATGGGAGAAAAAAAGATTTATTGCTACTTGCAAGAAGTAAAGAGAACCCTGGGAATCTTTCTCAAAGCAATATCTCCTTGAACAACATAACTGAGGAAATTTTAAGCTAAGGGTATATGCATATTTATGAATGGGATTGAGCAGCGGATAATTGACCAGAGACTCGGGGCAAAGATTGACCGAGTCCAAGATTTAGTTGCCTGAAGTCATGAGGGTCAGCAGCAGTATCCCGTCTTCTACCTGAGTAGGGCCCTCAGTCCTGCAGAGCTCAAAGACTGTAATAGATTGTTAGATATATTCCTTGGGGAGGAAAAAAGACTCTTTTATTGCTGAACTATTGTTTCTTGACTGTTTTTTGTTTGTTACTGCATCCCTTTACTTTTCTTATAATCACTGATTACTGAGTCCTGTTCAAGGTTAAGCATTATGGCCAGACACAGAACACAGAATTACAACTTTGGCCAAAATGGTTTCTCTTATGTCAAGAAAGCCATTCTTGGTTCTCTTTTTCTGGGGATCCCTAATTTACCTACTTATAGATCAGATATTAGGATTAATTAAGTTTATCCTAAAGTTAGTTTCTTATTTGTATTTTGAATTCACCTTATTCAGGTCCCTAACTCAGTTCTTTTTCTTCTTTCAGAACTTTGTTGCCCAAAACAAAAAGAAACAAAACAAAAAAATGTAAGAGAGGGAAAAAACTTCCTTCTGTCTTTCTGGACTATTCTAACTGGTTTAAGAATTTAATTGATAAGAGAAGAAGTAACAGGAGAAAATCAAACAAAAGTTTAACAAGTTTATACATGGAAGAGACCCAGGAAAACTTAGTAACTTTTCAAAATTGCTGGAACTCTCACCTTAAATTCTGTCTTCAGCTAAAGACAAAAGAGGATGTCGAGGTGGGGGTGAAGGGTTGGGATTTCAAAGGGGAGGAAGGCAGTTGCTGTGGAGGTGGAAAAGCAAATGTTTGGTAAACAAATGTTTGCTGGGCCTAACAGAGGCAGTGTGATAACAGACTGAGACTCTATTCTCTAGGCTCTGGCCCACATACCTAGCCCACAGTCTTTGTGGTTATCTCTGGTGATAATGCTCTTTCTGGACCAGGCCCTTTGTCTAAATTCCTTAGGCCGATAAGAGAGAGGAAACAAGAAAAACTCCCGAGTCTTCTGTTTGTTTAAAATACTCCTTGTGCCAAAAAGCACATTTGGGGATGGCAAAGCTTGCTTCCCTACAAAAGTATAAGGTGATAACGCTCTGATATGGAGTCTCATCTTCTTTACTTTTGATTTGTCCCAAAAATTAGCATCTGGCACAGGTAATTTGGAAATCCATGAGCTTGAACAGAGACTGGCAAACTGTGGACCATAGTTCAAATTTACCCCATTGTCTATTTGTGTATAGCCCTTGAGCTAAGAATACCTTTTACCCTCTTTAAGTGGTTGGAAAAAAGATCAAAAAAAAGATATTTCTTTACATATGAAAAGTGTATTAAAACTTCAGTGTCTGTAAAGGAAGATATATATCTTGAAATGCAGTCAGGCTTATTTTGTTTATGTGGCTTACTTACACCATTGAAACTGAACAGTCACAATAACTGCCCTGTTATTCACAAAGCCTGAAACATTTACTCCCTATCACTTTATGGATAAACGTTGCCAATTACTAATGTGGAGTATGGGCCTCCACAGTTTTTCACTACTGGAAATAATTTGCACTTTGAAAAATGCAGTATATACCAGTGTCTTCAGTTTCAAGTAACTAAAAAAAAAAAAAAAAAAAAAAGAAAGAAATTATATACTGTAGTACATGTAAATGTTCAGTATCTGTAGGGGGAATGCTTAAAGTAAAGAAAAAAATTAAATCAAAGGAGAAAGTATGTTTATTTAATTTTATCAGCAGAATACTTTAGTCATTTCACTGAACATCTGTATTTTGAAGATGTATAATTTTGGAAATTTTGAACCTGAGGCTCTTGATATTGATCTTCAACAAATTTCCTCACTTTGCTCCAGTAATGAACAAGAAAAGATCCCAGTTCATTTCACCTGACAACTCCATCGCACCTAAGCCTGACAGAGCAATTACACTGTTTAATCCACATCCTCTTTGAATCAGTGTATGGTTAGTTTATGAGAGAAATATGACTAAAATGAAATGAAGGCTAGAAATTAATTTATCCATCAAATCTAAAAAAGCTCCATTGAGATAACATTTTAGATGATCCTTGAAGAATGGAAAGTGTTTTGTTAGGTGAAATTAGAAATCAGAGTAATATTTTAGATGGAAGGTATATCCTGATGGGAGGGTATGGTATATATTTTAAAAAAATTAGTATTTCTAAGTGATTAGAACAAATGGTGCATGTATAATAATTAGAAAATATAGAATGGAATTATAATGTGAACTATCTTGAGTGTAAAAATAATTTGGCTAAGCAGTAGACAGCCACTCAACTTTTTAGGAAGTATAGGTATATGATCAGACCTGTATTATTGAATTACAATCTCTAAAGTGTTATATGTATAACCAGGACTTGGAAATCACAACTCACTGGGGTATTAAAAATATATACTAGCACTTCTTCTGTTTGTTTTTAATCTGCAGTATTAAAATAGTGAGCTTGGTTATATAAGGTTTGATATGTTACTTACTATATGGGTTGATCAGGCACTGGAATTTAGTCTGTGTGTCATGTGGTCCTATGTCATATTTGGTTAGTAAAGCATTCTCTGGGAAGTATGATTTCAAAGCAGCAGTGATAGCAGTGTACCCCTCATTCCTTCTAGCTTTCAGTTCACTGTTACTTATTGATATTTATGTCTACCTGGTTAGTGGATTCATGGATTATGTTACCCAGTTTCAACTAAGCTTAATTTTGAAAAGTGGATAAATATTTTAAAATATAGTTGAAGATCATTTTAATGTTGTAGACACAGCAATCACAAAAAATGGCAGTTATGCCACAAATTTAATTATAAAGTACTTGTCACCAACATAATGAGGTCAAATAATTATGACCTTAACTTTGTAAAAGTTGGCCAAAATAAAATTATTAGGAGGAAAATTTGTTGTATACAAAAACACCCACTATTATTAGCGGTATAATTAGTAATTATACTGCTGCTGCTGCTAAGTTGCTTTAGTCATGTCCGACTCTGTGTGATCCCATAGACGGCAGCCCACCAGGCTCTGCCATCCCTGGGATTCTCCAGGCAAAAACACTGGAGTGGGTTGCCATTTCCTTCTCCAATGCATGAAATTGAAAGTGAATCCTGGAGATATTATGTGATCACATAGGTAAGATGGAGATTGGATAGCTTGAAGGATGAGATTCTGATGCTTTGATATGATTACAGTGATACCAAATAGGGAAGAGAAACTGAACGGAACACAGTGAAGTTCCTTTTTGTCATTATTTTTTAACAGAGAATTATTCAAAAGTTAGTTTCCTTGTTTTCACTAATGAATATCTTTAGTAGAATCCAGCATTCTAAGTGATCCCTGTGAAGGGAAAGCTAAGAAAGAAATTAATTGACCTATATTTTCAGTAATGATCTCCACATGAAGTATAGACAAAACAGATGTTTTCTGTTTTAAGTTGCCTGTGTCTTTTATTTCTCAGTTGTCATGCTGTAATAAGCATTGGTTTAGCAAATGTTTAATTTTGAGAAACATAATACACACTTTTGGAGGTTGTCACTTCATGTTACTTCAAATTATAAGACTTCCACTCTGAACAGAATTTTGAAAACCTGCAAGTTGTGAAATTTAGAATAGCTCTAAAAGTAGGTTATCCTTGTACTCATATGTTTTTAATTAATATGTATCTTAATCCATTGTTGAACCATATTTTACATAACTGAAGTAGTTTAAAGCTTAAACAAAAGGCTTAACTATAAACTTTAATTTCTTTATTTCTGTTAGTTTTGTGTACTGTGCATGTTTGGGTTGCTGCTTCATATGTATGCACATCATATCACTTTCATGTAAGACTGTATGAGCTCTGATGAAGTATTATAGTGTAAAAGTTCTATTTCTAAGATATCTGAACAAGATGAAGTGCCTTTATCAGCAAGAAAAAAAGTGATAATCATGTGACAATGATATAGACCATCAGTTTAATTTTTATATGCTACTGATTGAAATCACAGGACACTCACTGACCTTTCAGTTCTTTTCCATAGCTAAGTCCTTTAGAGCCTGTGAAAACAGTATTTATGTTGATATCATATTTGATCTACTTTCAAAGAATCTTAGAATCAAATATGTGACCCCATTTTATTATCTGAAAAGTATTGATGACATGTGTACTTCTGTACTCAGCCCTATGTTTTCCTGAATATGTTTTATCTTTGTTTTTTTAACTTGAATATATTTGCCATATTTATTATGGTAATCTGTTTCAAGTCAATTCTTCAAGGATTGTATATAAATGTATTAATACATTCAAATATGGGCTTCCTTGGTGGCTAAGATTGTCAAGAATCTGCCTGCAGTGCAGGAGACCTGGGCTTGATCCCTTGGAGAAGGGAATGGCTACCCACTCCCATATTCTTGCCGAGAGAATTCCATGGACAGAGAAACCTGGCAGGCTACAGCCCATGGAGTGGCAAAGAGTTGGACATGACAGGATTATCTCACTCACTTATTCAAATATACCAAGATATATAAGTGATTCTTAGACTATATCTTACATATTGTATCATTTTGTCAATTGTATTGTGTAAATACTGATATTTTTATATAAAATACACAGACACTGGATTTAATCTACATTTTAAAGTAAAAAAAAACAGTATTATAAGTGTATAAATTCAAGATGGCAAGATGGTAAAAAATGTGGGACTCATCTCCTTCCACAAATCCATCAGAAATATGCCTACAAATGGAACAAGTCCTACAGAACACCTTCTGACACTAGCAGAATATTGCAGACATCGGAAAGCACAAGAAAGATCTCCATGTAACCAGTAGGATAAATTAAAAAAAAAAAAAAAAGAAGAAGAAAAAGAAAAAGATGTGGGATGGGATCTGCACCCCTGGGAGGGAGCTAAAAAACAGGAGTTTCTCACACCCTGGGAAGATCCTGTCACTGGTGAGAGAGGTCAGGCAAGTCAGAAAAGAGCTTCTCATAGGAAAGCACAACCACCTTTTTGACAGGAGAAACAGAGAGACCCCAGCCTAAGGCATGCTTCCTCTGCTATGAACAAGCTGGGTGCTAAAACATAGGGCTTAGAAAACAGATCCAGGGAGAGGTCTGCTATCGGCTGTGCTGAGACAACTTGAAGGATGTGGAGTGTGGAGGCCCCTCTCATTATCCAACGCAGGCTTTGGTCACCACAACACCAGTCATACCTCTTATCAAGGGAATGAGCAGCCAGTGTATACTCCTGGAAGAAACCTCTCACATCCACACTAAAGGCAGCTCTCACACCAAAAATATAAACCCAGACAGGCTACACAAGGACAGTCTCTCATAAAGATAGCCCTCTGAGACCATGGTCATAATTATTTCTCTTAAACTCATAGAGCAAAATAAATAAATAAATAAATGTAAAACGAGAAAGCAGAAGAAACACTCCCAATTAAAAGATCAGGAGAATTTTCCTAAAAGAACAATGAAAAAAAGATATCTTTGGTCTAACAGACATTGAGTTCAAAAAGGAGATAGTGAGAATACTGAAGGAATTAAAAAAAAAACTATATGTCTACAGAAATGTAGATTACTGTAACAAAGAATAAAAAGTATAAGGAGGAAAAAATAAAAATGAGAAAATACATTTATTGAGATGAAAGTTAGAAGCATGAACACACAAAAAAACGATTTAAAAATAAAAAGACTCAGTAACCTGTAAGACAATATCAAGTAGTGTAAGATATGTATGTTTGGCATATCACAGAGATAGAGCTAAGAATATAGGCAGAAAAGTGTCTCAAAAATAATTTAACAAAAAAAATAAAATGGAAGTTAAAAGTAAAGGAAAAAATCTTAAAAACACTGTAGAGGGAAAAATAATACATGGATCAGGAGATATTCTATGCTATGGATTGGAAGATTAAATGGTAACTTCTAAAATTTCTATGGACTCAATGTAAATTTTGGTCAAAATCTCATTTGAAATATTGATGTGTAGATGCTAAAATTAATATGTAAATGCAAAGAGCCTAGAATAGTTAAAATAATGCTGATAAATAGGAGCACATGTTTGGATTACATGAGAACTCTCTCTTTGACCCCCTCAATTTTGCTGTGAACCAAAAAGTAAAGTCCTTTTAAAAAAACAAACAAAACAACAGAAACAAAGAAATACAAAAACAAAAGAAAAAGACTTATGTGCTGAGAACTACAAAACATTAATAAAAAGAATTGAAGGTGATTCAAATAAAAGAAAAGATATCCCATGCTATTGGATTAGAATTAATTGTTAAAATGGATATACCATCTGAAACAATCTACAGATTTAATAAGGTCTCTATCAGATTACCCATGACATTTTTCACTGTACTAGAATAAATTTATATAACCAATGAAAAGCCAGAATTACCACAAAAGTAATTCTACAGAAAAAGAACAAAGCAGGAGTCATAACCTTCTTAGATTTCAGACAATATTACAAAGCTACAGTAATCAAACCAGCATGGTATTGACACAGAAACAGACATATGGATCAATGGAGCAGGATAGAGAACCCAGAAGTAAACCCACAAAGCTATGGACAATTACTTTTTCACAAAGGAGGTAAAGCATGCAGTGAGGAAAAGACAGTCTCTTTAGAAAGTTGTATTAGGAAAAGTTGGACAGTCTCATTAAATCTGTGACATTAGAACACTTCCTCACAGCATACAAAAGAATAAACTCAAAATGGCTTAAAGACTTAAATATAAGACATGACATCATAAAAGTCATAGAAGAGATCATAGGCAACACTTACTTTTACATAAATCATATTAATATTTCTTAGGTCAGGCTTCTGAGTCAATAGAAGTAAGATAAAAAATAAACAAATAAGACCTAATCAAACTTATGAGCTTCTGCACAGCAAAAGAAACCATAAAGAAAGTGAAAAGACAGCCTACAGCCTGGGAGAAAATATTTGCAAATGATACAACTGACAAGGGTTTAATTTCCAAAATATGCAAACAGCTCATACAACTCAATAATTTAAATTAAAAAAAAAAATGGGCAGAAGGCCTATTTAGACATTTCTCCAAAGAAGACACACATATGGCTGATAGGCATATGAAAAGATGCTCATCATTGCTAATTATAAGAGAAATGCAAATCAAAGCTACAATGAGGTATACCTCACACCAATAGAATAACTGTCATTAATAAGTACACAAATAATAAATGTTGAAGAGGATATGGAGAAAAGGGGATCCTCTTACACTGTTAGTGGAAGTATAAAGTGGTGTAGCTTTTATGGAAAACAGTATGGATGTTCCTCAAAAAACTAAAAAGAGTTATTGTATAACCTATAAATCCCACTCCTGGGCATATACTCAGGCAAAACTAAATATGAAAAAATACATGCATCGCTATGTTCATAGCAGCGATGTTTATGATAACCTAGACATGGAAACCACATAAATGTTCATTGACAGATGAAAATTTAAAGATGTAGTATACAAACACACACACACACACACACACACACAATGGAATATTCAGCCATCAAAAAATAAAATTATGCTATTTGCAGCAACATGGATGGACCTAGAGGTGACCATACTATGCAAAGTAAGTCAGAAAGACAAAAGCCATATAATTTTACTTATATGTGAAATCTAAAATATGCCACAAATGAATATATCCATGAAACGGAAACAGATTCATACAGAGAACATCCTTGTGATTACCATTGTGAAGGGAAAGTGAGGAAAAGGACTTGAAGCTTTGGATTAGCATGCAAACTAATAAGTATAGGATGAATAAACAAAAGGTTCTATTCTAGAGTACAGGGAACTATATTCAAAATCCTGTGATAAACTAGAATGGAAAGAATATGTAGAAGAATATATATATATATAAACATATATATATTTATAGATGTATGTATAAATGAGTCACTTCGCTGTACATCAGAAATTAACACTACACTGTAAATCAACTATTCTTTAAGATTGTTTTTTAAATTAAAAATATAAAGTATTATTCTTTATATTAGAGAATAGGTAGCTAATCTACTCAGTGGTATGTTAATGTATTCCTTTGTGTTCATTTGTATGCATACTCTTGTATATCTAAATATGAGAACTTAAAGATCCTTCAGTTCTGAGGGCACCATTCTTCCAGATGTTTACAATATTCTTACTGAACTTTCACAGTTTTCTCATCCACACATAATTCTTTAGCACTTTTTAAAATCAACTTACATTTATCTTTTCCAAAGTGTCAACTTTGTTTTCATAATAAAACAGTTTAATTTTCACATTCATGTTTTGTTGTTTTAAATAATCATTAATTGAAATTTGTAATTATAATAACAAGTAAAGTTGCATAGATAACTTTCAAGAAATACAGAACTGAATCTTGGTAAGAAATCGACTCAAATGGTGAAAGCAGATGTGAGAGGGATTATTAGAGAAAAGCCTGAAGGCTGTGATGATTGAGCTACTGCAGGGTATCAGGAAGTGAATTTTCAGTGTGTTTTTGATTGAATTTAGTTGGAGACCGCAATTTTAAAATAAAATGCCAAGATCCACTGTGTATCAAGATTCACCTTAATTGAGATATTTGCCCTAATTTACTTCATTTACCTTACAAATTGAAATTGGAAAATGTCGTCCATTAGGTGTAAAGTGTAAAAAATAGGAGAACAAAGCAGGTTCCAGAGTAAAATTACATTTAGGAGAAAGAAGTCTACCCTCGTCTATTAACCTCAGTATTTGAAAATATTTATCTAGTTAAGTCTTTTAATAAGAAATTATGGAAACCACTTGTTTTAATTATGGAAAATTTAAAATAAAATGACTAATTTTCTTTAAGAATTTGAAAGTCAAATGACAATCAGTACCTTAATCTGAAATAAAATATGTATTTTATTCTTTACTACTACACACAGTTTTGAAATCCTACCTCATACATTTTTAAATCTCTTAGTTTATTTATATTAGCTCATTTGTCTTTTAGTTGAGCGTTGTTCTTTAGCTATTTGAGACATTTATATATTGAATTTCTTTTTCTTTGCCCTGTGCAGTTTATAATCTAAACATTGTATCAGTGGGTTAACTCTATTAAGAGAAGTCAGTAGAAACCCATTATTAACCTGTAAATCCATTTATGAACTTAAGCAACATAATTTAAATTGAACAATAATTTGACAATGGTAGAGATAGCAAAGCCATTAACTAATCACTTGGATGAGCATGCTGTCATGTGAAGGAGTCACAGACACACACTGCAAAAGTCAGGCAAGATTTATTGGGAGAAATCTACAAAGAGAGAGAAATAAGAGTACACATATCATGGTAACACTCTTTAGTTTAATCTTGGCATAGTTGGCCCCTCTGCCAGTAGAGAGGGGGCCTTGCCCATGTTATGCTTTACCTATTTGTAGATTGGGGACAATTGAAATCTCTTGGTTAGAAAACAGACAACTTCTGGAACCCAGTAGCTGGCATCAGCCTGTTCTGTGGAGGTAATTCAGACCTTCCTAGCTAGTTCTTTCCTAGCTAGTTCCACCAGGAGTGGAAAGGAAATTAACCTGTGCTCTAATCTAATCAGGCCACATGGAGATTCCTCATGGTATTCAGGTACCATCTTTTCCTCTTCAAGTCTGGAAACAATCTACTCATGTTCTAGGCTGTCAAATAGTCATTCCTGGGTAATTTCATATCTCTCACTGAGAGGAAAATGTGGTATTATTACTCCCAATGCTTAACTATTTAACTTGGAACATTCTTTAAATTAACAGTGCCACATCCCAACTTTTTTTTTTTTTTTTTGTAGAAGGAAATAGCAATCCACTCCAATATTCTGGCCTGGAGAATCCCATGGACAAAGGAGCCTGTTGGACTACAGTCTATAGGGTCACAAAGAGTCAGACACAACTGAGCGACTAACACACACACACACACACACACACACACACACATGCACACATATTCCAACTACCTATGATATACTATCCTCCAGAATTTTTAAATGGGCTGACATCTTTAGTCCTAAGTGAAAGTCGCTCAGTTGTGTCCAACTCTCTGTAATCCCATTGACTGTAGCCTGCTAGGCTCCTCTGTCCATGAAATCCTCCAGGTCAGAATACTGGAGTGGGTCTTCCCAGCCCAGGGATTGAATCCAGGTCTCCTGCATTGAGGAGCATTCTTTACCATCTGAGTCACCAGGGAAGCCCAAGAATACTGGAGAGGATAGCCTATCCCTTCTCTAGGGGATCTTCCTGACCCAGGAATAGACCCAGGGTCTCTTTCATTGCAGGTAGATTCTTTACCAGCTGAGCTACCAGGGAACATCAAATGTAAAAATGAAGAGCTGTACTAGTCTGTATCTGTGACATCCCTACTTGGCAACTCACATGTAACTACATTCCACTTGCATTTTCTCCTTGTTTCATTGCCTTGGCAAATAGTGATTAACATAATTTAAAATAAAAGTTTAAGCAAAATCACAATATTATAAAAGCACTTGAAGTAATTAAATTGTTTTCTTTATTGCAAATTTTATTTTAAACCTTCCCAATTATCGTCTTCATTGACAATATAAACAGGACTTAATGCTGAGCTGTTATTAAATTTTAATGCTTCTTATGTTGTTTAATACAGTGTATAATTTGGCACTGAATGTTTTAGTAGAACTAAGCTTTGACATCTTCTGCCATCATTCATATAAAGTGAATGGTTTTAATCAACGCCCCTTTACCTCCCATCCCTGACCTGTATTTCATCTTAGAAGTTATGAAGCAGTGTGGATTGTTTAATATTTTAGCATGCTTATATATGAGATTTCACTTTTAGAAATTATAGTAAAAAATTTCCCCAGTATTAAAAAAAGTACATAGTTATAAAATATTATAGCTGGAAGTAACGACTTCTCAACAAATTTTCAAGGAGAAACAGTCATATTTCTAATTTGGGGTATATAAGCTACAATTGTTTTAGATTGAGAAATTCTATATTCCAAAGTTAATTCACAAATTATTTCTGAAATTTTTTAGCATTTCTTTCTGATAAAATTTGGATTAATAAAATTTAACTGTGCTTAACTATTGTAATACATCTTTCCTCTAATAAAAATAGGAATTCAGCAGCCCAGGCACCAAATTTCATTTTCTACTGTTTATATTTTAGGTAAAATGTAAAACTATAGTATTCCTCTACAGAAGTAATTGTATAAAGTTAAGTATATTTAAATTCACAGAAATATGACTTTTATAGAATAAAAGAAGTAGAGGCAGCCAGAATATGAGTAGAGTGAAAGAGCATTAATAACATTCATTTGACTCCCCACCCTTTGCAGTTTAGCAAAATATTCTTTATAAAACAGGAGGTCTGGATAGGTTGTTTACTTGTTTGATATTTCATACTCTAAGGAGAAATATTTGCAACTAATTACTATGCTCAGAAAAGAAAATCATTCACATGGAAAATGAACTTTGAAAAACAGCGTGCATATATTTTAGCTCTAATTCTTTAAGAACTTGCACATCATTTTTCTTAAGGTGTGAGATACAGGTTTTTGAGAGTTTTTATTCTCCATAAGTTATACTGTCTATTGTGTATGTGGATGTATTTAAATGTTCAAAAAATGCTATATTTTATTTGCATGTTTAAATTATAGGGCAAATTTTCTTCATTTCTATTTTGTATGCATTTGCCTCTCATTTTATGATACTCAGATAAGGCACAGATAAGAGATCTAAGTAAAAGAAGTCTGTACCAATTAAAAAATTAAGCAAAGATAGAAATCAACCTGTAACTAAGGGTGTGGATTCCAAGGGTAAATAAAGATTATGATAACCATATCATGTTGGAAAATACTAATAATAATAACCATAATGCATATATTGCAGGTTTTACTCAATTTTCTTTCCCTTGAGATACCACAACTCTTTCTGAGACTCTTGCTCTGTTATTGTAAATTGACTAGGCCGGATCACAGGTCCTGCCCCAGAAGAAGAAACGTAACTCAGACCTTATTGAATATTATCATTCTAAATCCCTGGTTATAGATATCAGTTCAGGTCACATCTCCCAACAGGCCAGAATTCCCCTGTTCTTTCAGAAAAGTGAAAGTGAAAGTTGCTCTTTGCGACCCCATGGACTATAGAGTCCATTGAATTCTCCAGGCCAGAATACTGGAGTGGGTAGCCGTTGCCTTCTCTAGGGAATCTTCCCAACCCAGGGATCGAACCCAAGTCTCCTCCTTTGTGGGCAAAATCTCTACCAGCTGAGCCACCGGGGAAGCCCTGGTTCTTTTGGGGAAGCGTCAAAAAAATATTACTTACCATCTGGAAATTTCTAGCAATAAAAGCAAAATAATGACATGCTGCTGGTGATCAGTGCTCCCCACAGGAAGAAAGCTTCTTTAACAAAGCCCAACACTGAGGCAGTTAGAACTTGGAGACAGAAAAAGACAGCTAGAGATATCTTAATGATAGTTTTACATCTAGATTCAGACCTGACTCTCATGAGCCTGACTGCCTAACTGTATTCTCTGGATTTTTAACCTGTCTGAATAGATCAATTCTTTTCGCTTAATTATCTTTGAATGAGTTTCTTACAATTGCAGCAGAAATGGTTGTCCTGATGAAGGGGCAGTTAATTTGGGTCTAGAATTTTGTTCAGTCCTTACAGAAATTGTCACATTGAATTTCTTAAGTCTCAAGATTTTAAAGTTGGGAAAATGTAAGCAAACAAAGTGATTTACTCAGAAATCTTTAACTGGTAAAAGGAGGAATGGAGTCAGACATGTGAAAATATACTATTAACAGTTAGATAGAATGAATAAATTATCAGGGAATGACAGCTTCTGTGACCTTTTATCTCTCCATTTCTATAATACTATGTGAAACAACCGTATTAAATTTATTGCATCCTGAAGCTGTCCTTTCATTCATCTTGCCTTTACCACTTTAATTAATGGGAATTGTCATTATCTTTAATTTAAAATTCCTGAAAAAGTTATTATTTTATTTTTACTATTCTTGTGTCTGTTCTACTTTTTTTTGTCAATTAATTAGTGGTGAAGAGGTTCTAAAAAAGTAAAATGTTTAAAAATACATTAGATTTGACCAAAATACCTCATACTGCTATGCATCTTGTTTTCTGCAAAATAAAGTTTCCATCCGAGTGATCATTTCATATAAATGTAAAAACTATGTCCTTTGTTCTTTGTACTGTTCTTTAAGTGATTGTATTTAGTAGACAAGTATTCATAAGTAATGATTAACACAATAACTTTTTTTAAAATTTTAATGTTCTGTTTGTGTTTTTTACTTTCCTTTTGAAATAATCTTAAAGGAAAGTTCGTCTGTAGTACACACATCACTCAACTTCTCTTAATATTAGTGTCTTACATTACTGTGGAGTACTTGTCAGAAGTAAAAAGTTAACACTGGTACTCAGTATGGACTAATCTACAGGCATTATTCAGATTTTTACACTTTTCCCCACTGATGTTTTTTTTTTCTATTTTATAATTCCATATTATATTTAGTTGTGTCACATATCCTTAGTTTCCTCTAATATTCAGCATTTTCTCAGTATTTCTTTGTCTTTCATGATTTGAAAGAATCTCTTTTGAAGAATATTGGTTTTCTGTTTTGCATAATGTCTCACACTTTGGGTTGGTTTCATGTCTTCAAACGAATAATTGAAGTTATGTATTGTGGATTCGCTGGTAGTTCAGCTGGTATAGAATCTGCCTGCAATGTGGGAGACCTTTGGGAAGATCCCGTGGAGAAGGGAACAGTTACCCACTCCAGTATTCTGACCAGGAGAATTCCATGGACTGTATAGTCTATGGGGTCCCAAAAGGTCAGACATGACTGAGTGACTGTCACATGTGTTTTGGGCAAGAGAAACATATAAGTGATATGCCTTTCTCAGGACCTCAGGTCAGGTTTACACATTATTGATTATCATGTCTCGGTGAAATTAACCTGATAACTTGGTTATAGTGAAGTCTGTTTGGCCTTCTCACATATTATTATATCAATTGATGAAAAAAGTACTTTAAAAATTAGTCTCTTTGTCACTGTTAAATATCTTGGGAGAGATAATTTGAGAAAGTAGTAATCTTCTATTTCCCTTCAAATTCAGTTCTACTTTCTCAAATTTCTTTTGACATTTCTTGTTTACTTACTTTTTCATTAAAATGTTAGAATCAGCTTGTTCATATCTATGAAAATGCCTGCTGGAATTCTGAGATTGAATTGAATCTAGACCTATTTGTGGAGAATGATGTCTTAACAATATTAAGTTATCTAACACATGAACATAGTATTTATTTAGCATGTTTTCAATTTGTTTAATCAGTGCATTTTAGATCTTAGCACACAAATCCTGTACATATTTTTAGACTATGCCTAAATTTGTTTCTGTGATGCCATTATAAATGGTACTTTTTACTTTTCTACATTGACTTTGTCCTGTACCTTTGCTAAAATTCAATTATTAGTTCTAAAAGATTTTTTTTTGTAAATTTCTTGCTTTTTTCTTGGCAGACAATCATAGTCTGTGAATAGATGCAATTTAAATTTTGCTTTCTACTCTTTTATTTTCTTGCTCTAGTGCATTGCCTTGGATTTCTAGGTACCTATAGAATAGGAGTTGGAGAAATCTCTTTGCCCTGTTCTTGAACTTCAGGGAAACCATTCTGTAATTCATTGTTAAATATCAGCTTATCTCTGGAGTTATTTGTTTATTTATTTATTATTTTTATATGTCCATTGAAGGGTTAGGTAAATTCCTCTTTATTTGAAATTTGCTGACATTTATATCATGAATGGATGTCAAAATTTTACAGTTACTTTTCTGCATCAATTGAGAGAATCATATGTGTTTTATTCATTGCTAAAAATATGCCAAATTAACATCACTCATTTTAATATGTTGATCCAGCCTTGTATTCATGGGTTAAATCCCACTTAGTATGGATAATATTATCCTTTTTATATATTTCTAAGTTTTATTTGCCAGCATTTTGATGAGGAATTTTATATCTAATTTCGTTCCTTCTCTCAACTCCACGTTGCTTTAGGTTGAAATTCCTGCCTCCCCCAAACTATCTTGACTGCTCTAGTGTGTAAACATCTTTATTAATCAGAGTTTATCTTTAAATAACATTATTTACTTTCATATAGTATAATAAAACAAAAATATATTTCTATTTTCCCTCTCTCATTCTTTTTGCTGTGGATGTAACATATTTTAATTTTATATATGCCATAAAGATGTTATTAATTCATTACTACTCTTTTCATTCTATTTAGTTAATTGTGTTTTAGGGAAACAAAAAATAAAAATAAATAAACCTTATTTTATCTTTATTCCATTTTCAGCATTGCTCATTTATTTATGTAGATTTAAGCTTTAATCTGGCATATTCCTTCTTTTTGGAAAGTTCCTTCAGCATTTTTTGTAATTTTGGTTTTTGGACAATGGGTTCCCTATTTTTGTTTGAGAAAGCCTTTATTTCTTCCTATTTTTTTAATCTTGGTACATAACTTTGCTTTAATAAACATAAATTTTAGAATAGTTTAAATTTGCAAATTAATTGCAGAGATAATAGAGAATCCTCACATATTCCCATAGTCATCTATTCCAGTTATTAAAGTATTATATCAAAATCATACATTTTTTCCTATTATTGGTACATTTTTAACTAAAGTCCATAAATTATTCAGATTGCTTTAGTTTTTACCCATTTTTTTTCTGTTTTATGATCACTCCATTACATTTAATTGTCATGTTTCCTTAGCTATCTCTTAGCTGTGACAGTGTCTCAGACTTTTCTTGTTTTTCATGAATTTGACAGTTTTGAAGAATACTAGCCATACATCTTATAGAATGTCATTGGTTGGGATCTCTCTTATGTTTTTCTCATTATCAGACTGAGATTATTGGTTTCTGAGGGTAAGGCCACAAAGGTAAATTGCCATTCTCATCGCATTATATCAAAAGTACGTACTATCAACATAGATTCTTAATGTTGATGTTAACCTTGGTCAACAGACTGAGAAAGCATTTGTCAAGTTTCTCACTATAAAGTTTATCCTTTTTGTTTCTTTTCTGTATTTTTCAGAGGCTAGTGTCTTTGTGCAGCCATTACTTCGGTATTGACTGTTATGCCAGACTTCCTTGAGGGGAAATAACATACATATGTACTTGCAATTCTGCATAAGTTATTTGTCTATTCTCCCACATTTTACATTAATTCCAAAAGTATTTATAGCAATATGGACTCAAGAATATTTAATTTATTCTTAAGATAAAACCTGATATTACTTTGTGTGTGTGTGTGTGTGCGCTCAGTCATGTCTAACTCTGCAACCCCTTGAACTGTAGCCTGCCAGCGTCCACTGTTCATGGTATTTCCCAGACAAGAATAATGGAGTGGGTTGCCATTCTTTTTCCAGGGGATCTTCTAGACCCAGGGGTCAAACTCATGTCTCCTGCATTGCAAGCAGATTCTTTACCACTGAGCCAATAGGGAAGCTGGTCCCATCACTTCATGTCAAATAGATGGGGAAAGAGTGGAAACAGTGACAGAGTTTATTTTGGGGGGCTCCAAAATCACTGTAGATGGTAACTGCCATCATGAAATTAAAAGACGCTTGCTCCTTGGAAGAAAAGCTATGACCAACCTAGATAGCATATTATAAAGCAGAGACATTACTTTTTCAACAAAGGTCCATCTAGTCAAGGCTATGGTTTTTCCAGCAGTCATGTATGGATGTGAGATTTGGACGGTGGAGAAAGCTGAGCACCTAAGAATTGATGCTTTTGAACTCTGGTGTTGGAGGAGACTCTTGAGAGTCCCTTGGACTGCAAGGAGATCCAACCAGTCCATCCTAAATCAGATCAGTCCTGGGTGTTCATTGGAAGGACTGATGCTGAAGCTGAAACTCCAATATTTTGGCCACCTGATGTGAAGAACCAATTCATTAGAAAATACCCTGATGCTGGGAAAGATTGAGGGCAGGAGGAGTAGGGGATGACAGAGGATGAGATGGTTGGATGGCATCACTGATGCTATGGACATGAGTGAGTAGGCTCTGGGAGCTGGTGATTGACAGGGAGGCCTTGTGTGCTGCGGTTTATGAGGTTGCAAAGAGTCGGATACAACTGAGTGACTGAACGGAACTGAATCTTCATTCCTTGGACATGGATTAGCTCTCCATTATTTATCACCTAGATTGTTTTCATTAGTGTTTTGTATGCATATATATGCTTTGTAAACAAATCCTACACATATTTTGATAGATTTATACATAAGTATTTCCTTTTAAGGGTACTATTTTAATTATAATTTTTTTATTAGTTTTGCCATACAATGACATGATATCTCCATGGGTTTACATATGCTCCCCCTCCAGAGCCCCCCTCCCTCCTCCCTCCCCCTGGGAAATCTCGATGCACCAGCCCCGAGCATCAATCCTGGGCTGGCGATTGATTACACATAAGATAATTAACATGCTTCAATGCCATTCTCCCATATCATCCCACCCTTGCCCTCATCTACAGAGTCCACTAGTCTGTTCTATACATCTGTGTTCCTTTTGCTGTCTCGCATGCTGGGTTCTCATTACCGTCTTTCTAAATTCCATATATATACGTTAGTATACTGTATTGTTGTTTTTTCTTCTGGCTTACTTCACTCTGGATAATGGGCTCCAGTTCCATCCACCTGAGTAGAACTGATTCAAATGAATTTTTTTTTTAATGCTGAGTAATATTCCATTGTGTATATGCACCACAGCTTTCTTATCCATTCATCAGTTGATGGGCATCTAGGTTGCTTCCATGTCCTGGCTATTGTAAACAATGTGGCGATGAACATTGGGGTACACGTGTCTCTTTCAATTCTGGTTTCCTCGGTGTATATGTCCAGCAGTGGGATTGCTGGGTCATATGGCAGGTCCACTGCTGGGCATATACACCAAGGAAACCAGAGTTGAAAGAGCCACGTGTACCCCAGTGTTCATCGCTATTTTGATTAGAATTTTTATAAGCCTAAGTTCTAGTTGTTCATTACTGGTATACAGGGAAAGTTTATTTTTATATATTAAACTTGTTTCCTGTGACTTTACTATACTCCTTTATTCCAGATGTTTTTATAGATTTTTTTTAAAATGGTCTATATAATCATGCAACTATATCCTCTCTGAACAAAGACAGTTTGTTTCTTTCCTATGTACACCCTTTGTTTCTTTTGCTCATCTTATTGAAATAGCTAGGACTTCCAGTACAACCTGGAATAAGAGTGGAGTGAAAGAATATTCTGCTCATGTTCAGACTCTCAGGAGTGAAAGCATCCAGTATCACACCACTCGATACAATGCTAGCTCTAGGCTTTGTGGCTGTTTCCTATTTAATTGAGGAAGTTTCCTTCTACTCATAATTTTCTGAGAGATTTTTATCATGAATAAGTATTAAATTTTTGTGTCAATCTGTTCATATGATTTTTCTTCTTTAGTCTGTTGATATAATGCATAACTTTGATTTGAAGATGTTGAACTAATCTTGTATATCTTGGGAGTTTGCCACCCATCCTACCAAGAAGAGTGGCTCACTGTGCCTAAATCGTTTATACAGTCTGGTTTGTACTAAACCCCTAATTTACTTCTGGATGTGTGAAATGTCGTTATATGCTTGTCACAGATGCCTACATGATCTAAGCCCTGAGTCTCTAATGGGCTGCCTTGGTTGATAATCTTTTATACAAGTTATCCCAACTCATCACTACCTTAAATGGAGAATGTTTGGTGTGACTCTACCAGAGGAGGACCTTTGAAAGATTGTACCTGGTTTCCACTGGGCTTCACATCATGAACCTTTTCTCTTTGATAATTGTGCTTAATATCATTTCAGTGTAATAAATCATAGCCGTGAGTACATATATATGCTGAGACATGATTTTCTCCCAGGGAATCATCAGATCTGATAGTAGGACTAGGGATTTACTTCAAACTGTGTTTCTCTCTTTCTATTTTTCTGGAAGAAATTTTAGAAAACTGATGGTGGTATTGGTGGTGGTGGTTTAGTTGCTAAGTGGTATCTGACTCTTGTGAGCCCATGGACTGTGGCCCGCCAGGCTCCTCTGTCCATTGGATTCTCCAGGCAAGAGTACTGGGTATTACTACTCAAATGTTTATTGAAATTCACCAAAAATACCCATCTAGGTCTAGTGTGCTACCCCCACAGAGTGTTGTTAATTACTCATTAAATTTTATAGTGGATAAAGCAATATTCATATTATCATCTTCTTTTTATGTTAGTTTTTGTAGTTTGTATCTTTCAAATAATTGATCTATTTTCTTCCACATTTTTGAATATTTTGGGGGATATGTAATTCTAGTTTGGTAGGGTTTTTTTTGTTTGTTTCCCCTTTAAATATTTTAAAGATAACTCTCCATGTCCCTCTTTCTTCCCTAGTTTCTGATATGAACTCTCTGCTATAATTCTCTTTATATGTATAGATCTATTCCCCCATTCGACTACTAACTTTTCTTTTTATTTTTCCGCATTTACAATATGATATTCATAGGCTAACAAAACAAACAAAAAACCCCAATGATCTCTTTGGTACTTTTTGAGCTCTTCTATAGTTTAATTTTTGTCATTGATTTGGAGAGCTATTGGGCATTATTTATTCAATTATTTGTTCTGCCTCATTCTCTCTCTTTTCTTCTGAGATTCCTGTTAAGCGTATGTTAGACTGTTTACTATTTTTTTCACACCCCTTAGATGTTCTATAGATTCTTCTTCTTTTAATATTTTACTCCTGTGTTTCAGTTTTCATTGGATAATTTTCACTGACATATCATCAAGTTCATTGATTTTTTTTTCCCTTGACTGTTTTGAGTCTACTAATGAGTTATATGGTATTCTTTATTTTTGTTACTATGATTTTTGTTGTTAGCTTTACCACTTGATTCCTAACTTCTAAATTTACTGAAATTACTTTCCTGAAGTCATTCATTTAATTTTGTGTCTTGTCCATATTTTCTATTGAAAGAAAAGAAAGAAAGTGAAAGTGAAAGTCGCTTAGTCATATCAGACTCTTTGCAGCCCTGCAGACTGGAGCTCACCAGGCTTCTCTGTCCATGGGGCTCTCCAGGCAAGAATACTCAAGTGGGTAGATGTTCCCTTCCCCAGGGAATCTTTCCAACCCAGGGATTAAACCCAGGTCTCCCACATTGCAGGTGAATTCTTTACCATCTGAGCCACCAGGGAAGCCCTTAATTTGTTAATCTTAGTTATTTATGTGTCCTGTGAGATAGTTCCAATATTTGTAACATCTCTGACTGAGGTTTTGCTAATTACTCTATGTCTAGACAATGGGTTGTTTTCTTACTAAGATTATTTACATTATATCACAGGTTTCAAATTCCTTTCGTGGTATCTTATGCTGTAGTGGAGGCTAGTTTATCAGAAAGCTTTTCTCAATGTCTGTCTCACTCTGTTTTAGGTCTTATATTTGTACTTGCCATGTTCTTGCAACTCTCCCTGCATCATTTCACTATTAACTTTTTATTCGTTTTTTATTAGCCTGGTTGTAGGGTTAGGGTGGGTCTCTGTGGTTGCGATTTAGCCTTTATCTGATTTAGGCAGACACTGTGCCCTTGGTCTCAGAAATGTGTCTACTCTGTCAATGGGATTTTCTAGGCAAGAATACTGGAGTGAGTTGCCATAGGCCATAGGAAGATAGATTCAAATTGAAAAAGAAATTTGCCCACGGTTACACATCTAGAAAAAACTATGGAGGAAATTTGAACCAAAGCAACTTAACTTCAGAATATATCCACTTAAACGCTGATCTCCTCTTACTTTTCTGAGAAAAGGAAGTAACCTTCAAATGGTCATACACTGGTAAAAAACAAAAACTGTCTTCTGCCTTTTTGAGTCACTTGGTGCAATTATGGAAGGTGAACAGGGGGATAGTTTTGTCAGTTTTTCAAACTAAGTAAAAGCTCATTCTGTTCATCTTTTTGCTGGCCCATCTAAAACAACTATTACTGTTTGGTGTGCTTAAATAGAATGTATGTCAATCTAAAGTATGCAATTAGATCTGAACTAATTCTTAGATCTGGATTAGCTATTTAGGCTTTTTTAAAATTGTATGTTGAATGTCTTTTCATAATTAATTACAAATGTGATCCTCAGTTGTGTAGAAAAATACCCCTGATAAAACTTCAAAATTTTAATGAATAGAAGTGACCAGTGTTTGACCTCCTTTCATAGAATCTTAATTGAACAATAAGTAGTTATCCTAAAATAATCATGGACTCCAATGGGAGTGTGGTCAAGATGATAATTGCTGTATTAGGCTGATTGACTAAGGTCATGAAAAGTTATTACTGTGAGGGTAAAGGGTTACAAATTTACCATGTCCTTAGTTTAATTTGAATTCTGTCAATAAAAGGGGAAATCATTGCTATACTCATATTTTATGAAAAATCATTTTCCATTCCAATTAATATATTTTCAGTCTATAAGCAATTAATCCAAAAATAAATGATTGCCCACAACCATCATAGAGAGCATTACTGTATAGCATTTTTTAGGGTTTTTTTTTTCTCCCTGATAAGTTAGTCTAGGAACATAAACTACCAACTAAATGCAAAGACATCTAAAGCTCAGGATTATTTCCATATAATTACTTATTCAAACTTAATTAAAAGTTGGTAAGAAGTAATTGACACTAATTTATCACTTATTATACATTGTTGAATATTGTAGACATTTAACATATATTTTATTTCCCTATAATACAGTTTGATAAGACAAATTCTATTATCCCCAATTTATAGGTAACAAAACTAAATTTCAAGAGAGACTGTGAAACTTGAGTAAGTTCACATGGATTTTTAAATGGCAGTGAACAGGGTCTCATCTGCTCTACTTCATAATGATCCTCTAGGAAAATCACAGTCTAGCTGAAATATGTTCCAAAGTTACATTTCAAAATTATTGGTCTAATATATACTAAAAGAAAAAACAAACAACAACAACAACCAAAAAAAGAAAAAGGTTCCTTTCTTCAAGGTTCAAATAATTTTCATACATATGAACTAAGTATGGTAAAACATTGTTCAGAAAATAAAAGGTTAATAATTTTTCAGATGCCTCGAGTAACAAGGTGGTTACTCTGTTATCCCTTACTTTCTTGGCAAAATTATTAGCTGTATAAACATGTGACATTCATGACTGGAGGTGTTAATAAGGCCTCTTTGGAGACTTCCACCATAATTAGCAGTAATTACCCAGCAAAATAAAACCAAACAAAAATTAAAAGAAAAAAAAAAAGAAAACAGAGAGAATAAAGAAAAATAACAAAATACAGATGGAGATAGAAATAATGGAGTACTTTAGAACCATGGGTATCTATGTTCAATTTCTGGCTCCAGCACTAACCAGCCATATGACCTTCAGCAACTAACTTAACCTCTGAGCTCACTTTTTTAAGTTGTCACAGAGATAATAATGTCTGCTTTATAAGGTTATGGGAACACCGAATTACACAAATATTCCTAGCAAAACTCCAGTGTCAAATAGATTCAGTAGCTATTAATTTCTTATTTTCCTTATTTTTTTCCCCTCTTTTTGTGTGCTTGACTAATAATGGGCATCATTTCTAAATTATCCTTGGAATGTGGCCTCGGGCATGGGGCAGTGTTTTAAACTATATAGCCAAAAATAACGTGAACCCAGGGGAAAAACTATTTGATGTGGTAATACATGAAGCTGCTCTTGGTGTCTTAATTTATGCTGAAATAAAAATACAGAAATTCCTTAGGACGATGACTCTTCAAAGCTTTCAGGAAGAATTATTCTCCATAGGAAGAGAGAATTGCTTTACATTCTTCCCTTTTAATGTGTATCATTACACCTTTCAAACATATACATTTCATTACACACTTCCATTAAAGTGTCTCATTATAACTTTCAAATATGTACATCTCATTACATCTCCTTTAAGCATCTTTACATATTCTCCATTTGTGGATTTCATTAAAGCCTTTCCCTTGTATATCTCATTACTAAATTACTTTCATGTATGTTATTATAACCTATATTTCTCATTACATTACTTAAACATGCACATCTCATTACACCTTACTATTTATCCATCTCATTACACTCCTTAAAAATGTGTATCATATTACAACTTTCTCCTTTGCATATCATTGCATTTGTCCAATTATGCACCTCATTATGCCATTTCATTTATGCATTTTATTATACCCTTCCTTTTATCCATGTCATTATACTCCTTAAACCCAAGCATCTAAGTAAACCTCTACTGTATGCCTTTTGATATACATTATAGATCTTATCTTCATTTTTCCATATGTGGTTTCTCTGGCAACCCTTAAAAACATGAATATCAATCTGAGGACTGATGGTGTTACTCTTCTTAAATATGCATATCATTTCATATTTAACATATTTTAGATGTCTCTTTTATACTTTAAATTATTATTTTTCCTTTCTGTTTAAACCTTTTAAGAAAAAGTGACTCATGTTGTCCTTGATCTCATGACACCCTTCAAAGAGCAGCATCTCTATTATTATGACTTCCTTGCATCCCTTGTTCTAAATCTACTAGTGTTCCTTTCAAATATGTGTATCACATTGCTGTCCCTTGGATGTGCACTGCTATTTATTCTCCACCAATTATATTTCTTTTCTTTCCTTAAATTATCTCTATTTTAGTTGGTTGAGATATCATCTGATTATTATCCTCAGCCATAAATGGAATTTCCCCTGTTGTTTGCTCTTCTCTAGGTTATTATTTTTCACTATAAAAATACACTCTCTCCCTGAGGCAATAGATGCCTTTGAATACATTAAGAAGTCAGATATAACCAAATGGTCCATGTGTTACTTTACATAAATTTTCTTTTATTATCTGAGCATTTTTGTTGTGGTGCTATTTAAAAGGATACAATTGTAGAAATTTCAACATTCACTATGCTTTAATTGTGCAATTTTGTTAGCAATAATGAAATAAGTTACACTGGGGCATTTATTATATGGACATTGTAATCAAGATTCTACCAATAAGAAATTCATTGCAATATAAATAATATACCAAGGATCCATAAATTTGAGTATAAATTAGGACACTTACTAAATTTAGTTACTTGAGAACATTCATAGATATTGACTGATGCAGTCTCGACATGCCCCTGTCACCAGAAAGAATATTGAATTGGATCCAGTATATTAGGTTTTATGTCACAGCTTTTACTGTGTGGGAAGTTTTACTGTGTGGTAAAATTACTTAATTTTTTTTAGTTGATTAATCAAGGCATCAAGCTAACTTACATGTATAACCATAATGTGTATTATATAGGCATATACATATGCATGTATGTATGGGGCCATGAAATTAAAAGATGCTTACTCAGCAGAGACATTACTTTGCTAACAAAGGTCTGTCTAGTAGAGGCTATGGTTTTTCCAGTAGTCATGTATGGATGTGAGAGTTGAACAGTGAAGAAAGCTGAGCACCGAAGAATTGATGCTTTTGAACTGTGGTGTTGGAGAAGACTCTTGAAGAGTCCCTTGGACTGCAAGGAGACCCAACAAGTCCATCCTAAAGAAGATCAGTCCTGGGTGTTCACTGGAAGGACTGATGTTGAAGCTGACACTCCAATACTTTGGCCACCTCATGTGAAGAGTTGACTCACTGGAAAAGACTCGAATGCTGGGAAGGATTGGGGGCAGGAGGAGAAGGGGATGACAGAGGATGAGATGGCTGGATGACATCACCAACTCAATGGACATGGGTTTGGGTAGAGTCTGCGAGTTGGTGATGGACAGGGAGGCCTGGCGAGCTGCGATTCATGGAGTCACAAAGAATTGGACACGACTGAGCAGCTGAGCTGAACTGAACTGACATATACACATAGATGCATATATATATAGTATCTAATAAAGTGGAGATAAATTTTTGATCAATTTACTTTTGAAGATGGTTTGTGATGTTTTGGATTTCTTTTCCATCAGTCATCTTTTTTTCATTCAAGAAGTATTCTGACCTCCTTTTCTGAGCCAGGTACTGTGCCATTACTGGAAACAGAGCAATGAACAGACAAGATTCAGGTCTAATAGAAAATATTCTTATTAGGAAAACAGATAGTAAATGAACACATAAAATATGAACAAAATTCCAGATAGTGAGCAATACAGAAGAGAAAGATGAGGTGGAAATGGCATATTTAGGAATCTAGTGACAAACAACAAAGGGTAGTTTTTATCACCCCAGGATGAAGGGATAAAGGAAGGAGATAAAGTATCATAGGTGCCAGTGAGGGCTGAAATATGGAAGACAGATAGGAGCCGTGGTTGTAGACTGATGAAATTGTTGCCAGACTGTAAAGCTGAAGAAAGAAGAAAATAAAGAGAATATACCCTGAGTTCTTACTGTACATCCTCTGATGTCATGCTGGTGTCTCCCATTGTCTGAATCCAACAGGAAGAGAGAACCCTGGTGATACTTGCTGTAACTACAATTTTGGCTGTAAGGTCTTTATTAGTCTCCTAGGGCTACTGTTACAAGTTGCCATGAACTTGGTGACTGAAAACAGCAGAATTTCTTATAGTTCTGGAAGATAGATTTATGAAATGAAGTTGTCAGTAGGGCGATGCATCCTTTGAAGGAACTACAAGAAAATTATTCCCTTGCCTCTTCCTAGTTCCTTGTAGCTACCTTGCCATTCCTTGGCTAGTAGCTGCATCACTGCAGTCTCTGACATCATCGTTGCATGGCAATCTTCCTTGTGTATGACCCTGTGTATCCTCTGTTCTTAGATGGACACCAGGCATTGGATTTAGGGTCCACTCTAAGTCAGTATGACACCATCTTAACTAACTGTTTCTATAAAGACTCTATTTTCAAACAAGGTTACATTCAGAAGTTTTAGTGGGACAAGACTTTTTTGGGGAGGAAGTACTAGTCAACAAAGTTCAGAGTCCATGGAGTAAATATTCCAGTACACTTACCTAACTGAAAGATATGTTATAGAAGATGGTAGTTAAATTCCAATTGGAGAAATTATTTACTAGGACAAAGAATTGCCTAAACCTCTGTGCTTAAGTTAAGTCTGTGCTGACCTATTCTTTTCAGAGCCACTACTACTCAGGCAAGAAACATTATACCATTGGTGCAGTAAGAGATGCTATTGCTGGTGGAGCCAAGAGAACTACATGGCCTTTTTATTATCTATCCCTTACTTATTCTCCAGTAGCTCCTCATACCTTTCCACTTCCACATTATGCCTTAGCCATACTTTTCTCCTTTTCAAAAAATAAACCCACACTCAAAAGTGAAATAAAAAAATTTTAACAGTTAAAAAAATAAGAAAAATAAACCCAGGATGTCCCCTGCTGCTGAATATTTGTATGCTACTAGTACTTTCCACATGTTTTACCATATCTGACTCTTTCAGTGTTCCTATTCATTTCAGTTGCCATCATATTAAAGTGATATTCCATGAATAGCTATATATGTAGTAATACTTCCTGCCCTATAATTTTGGCACCTTCTATCATAATCTGCCATGACAATTTTTTTTCTTTAATACTCACTACTATTTAATTTGGTTGATACTATTATATTACCTGCCTCTCTCACTGCACTATAAACTCTGCAAGGGCAACAATCCCCTTGTTTATCAGTGATTCCCCAGCACCATGAATACTTTATGGTACTTAGTAGGTAAGTATGAACTGAATGATTGAATGAAATGGGGGAATGATTTTCCTAAATTTATTATTCTTTCAATCTGCTTAAAAAAATGCTGTGATCAAAATCTACATAATGAAGAAGATAATTCTCTTTTTAAATTCTAAGATGTATGCAGAACAAGTGCCAAAATATGTCTGCAGAACAAGTGCCTTATTTCACATGGCTTGCTCTTACCAGGAAGTATTTAGCCCCACAAATACTCACTGGGATGGATACATTATAGGTACAACTTGGTGCAGTTTAATCTTCCTGTATACATATAAGATAAATTTAGATGGGGATATTTTTATTATTATTTTATGCTATAAACTATGTCCTCAAAGTCTGTAGACTTTTAAGCATGTTATAATACTTGTATTTTAGGGAAGATGGCTTTATATAAATTATAAATTTACTCAGTGGAAAAATCAGTGCATAAAATTGTTGACTCAATGTCTTTGTCTTGGGCTAGACACAATCACATATTTAAATGTAATTTAAGGACTTTCCTTTAGTGGCTAATATTTTATTAATTGCTAGTTATTAAAACAGAGTAAATTGAAAGTAAAAAATATTTAAAAATAAGAAAACTTGGAACTATCATTTTACCCTTCTATTTGTAGCATACAAATTATATAATATCGAAAAACGTCAAAACATAGCCTGGAAATAATAATGAACTCTTTCAAAAGAATTTCCTCTAGATCAAATATGAAATAATTTGTAAATAGAAATTGAATGGGTTAAAAAAATGCTCTCTAAATTTCATAAAACTTTGTTAGGAAGATGGACAGTGTCCCACAATTGTCAAATAAATGATAGATCTGAATGAGCTTATGCAAGAATTACATGAATGAGTTCACATGCTAAGAACTGTGTGTGAACTGCAAGGTGTAGGAATATATAGTGACTTTTGGAAGACAGACAAGTTGAACAGATCTGCATGAGGTTTTATACATAGAACGTAGTCTGACACACAGGAGATGCTCACCAGAAATTTAAAAGAAACTTGTATATTCAAAACAGAGATATATAACAACTTTACTTCTTCAAAAGGCTTCCTAAAGAAACTACTTGGGGTATTATTGCTGTTGTTCAGTCTCTAAGTTGTGTCTGACTCTTTGTGACCCCATGGAATGAAGCTCTCCAGTCTTTCCTGTCCTTCACCAACACACAGAGCTTGCTCAAACTCATGTCGATTGAGTCAGTGATGCCATCCAACCATCTCACCCTCTGTCACCCCTTTCTCCCCCTGCCTTCAATCTTTCCCAGCATCAGGGTCTTTTCTGAGTTGGCTCTTCACATCAGGTGGCCAAAGTATTGGAGCTTCAGTTTAAATATCAGCCCTTCCAATGGATATTCAGGACTGATTTCCTTTAGGATTGACTGGTTTGATCTCCTTGAAGTCCAAGGACTCTCAAGAGCCTTCTCCAACACCACAGTTCAAAAGCATCAAGTGTTCGGCACTCAGCCTTCATATGGTCAACTCTCACATCCATGCATCATATATATTCCACATCCTTTCAGACAGAAGAAGAATTTTGATTCAGGTCCTTAAGATATAGAACTGCATTTACAAATGCTATCTTCAAACAAAATCAGCCCTTCCTGTACACCAAAAATAGGATGTGCACTTGTTTCCAGAGGTCTGCTTTACACATGCATACCTTTGGGTTCTCTTCCAGTCCTGAAATAAAAGAACACATGCACAAGTAGGAATGAACACACACACATATATATAAAATACGCTGTCACAATTCAAAGACATTCAGAAGATTTTAACAAGTTACCAGAGGGTAAGGATATTGGCAGAGTGGGTGAAATGGGTGAAAGAGGTAAACTGCATGGTGATGGATGGTAACTAGACTTGTGGTGATCACATTGTAGTATATATAGACATTGAAAGCTGTACATCTAAAACATAATTTAAAACATAAAATTTAAATATTATAATATATATTATATTATATATTATATATATTATATATTAACATAATATTAGCCTAAATAATAAAATAAAATCAGCATATTTATATAATATAATGAACTGTGGCATTTACTGAACAAATTACTATGTGTTTGATACTGTGCAATGTACTATAAGGCAGAAAGTGTTATACAGTTGTTTGCTACATCTCACAGATAAGAAAACAAAAGCTTAAGTAATTTGGCCCATCTGAATTCATAAGCTGCTAAATAAAGGAAATAGACCTTAAAAAAATGTAGTCTCGACTCTAGAACATAGTTTCCTAACCCATACCATATCCTAAGTATATTATTAGCTAATAATATACTTATTAAGTATTAATCCTTAGCATTATTCTCAGTATTATTATTATCCTAAGTATTGTTAGCATATTTGGCATACTATTCATTTTAGAAATCTCTAAAATAGCTTACTAACCTACAGATCTTTAATAGAAATACATTTCTTTGGATTGAGACATTTTTCTTACAACCATGTCTTTTAAAATTCAAACTGTCCTTAAAAATGTAACATTAAACTTCTGTTTGTTTGTAAGCACACCTACTCATGATGGCATATTCATTCTTTAATCTCCAGTGGCTAACCTTGGATAGCCTAAGTATAAGATACAGTGAATGGATGAGGTATGTAGAGATCTTAAATAGCTGTATGAGGATGCTAGGCAAATGTGAGTGTGATCTTATATGGAAAACAAAGAGAATGAATTATGATACAGAGTGTATAAATGATGAAAGACAATATAATATTCTGCTCATAAGAGCAAAAAAAAATGCACCTACATTGATAATTTTTAATCCAAAAGAAAAAAAGGAATATAAATAGAAAATAATCCCTGCAGGACTTCCCTGTAGCTCAAATGGTAAAGCATTTGCCTTCAGTGCAGGAGACCAAGATTTGATCCTTGGGTAGGGAAGATCCTCTGGAGAAGAGTATGGCAATCCACTACAGTATTCTTGCCTGGAGAATCACATGGAGAGAGGAGCCTGGCAGGCCATAGTCCAAAGGGTCACAAAGAGTCAGACACGACTGAGTGACTAACACACAATCCCTGCTGTAAAATACTTTATTCCTATAAATTCAGAGTTTAGTGTATGCATTTATTATCTATAACAAACTAGTAATAATAATAAGTAAATTATATATGATAAATTATATGTAATATATTGGAAGTTGATTTGTACAATGGATAAAAGAAAACAGAACAAGATAGGAAGTTTGGAAGCATAGGAGGGAGGATCACAATTTAATTAGGCTGAACATTGTAGACTTTGTGAAGAAAGTAAGATTTGAACAGTCTTTAAGTAGTTGAGAGAGGTAATAGCTCTTGCTCTACCCAGAGCAAACTCTATATCAAAGATCTTACTGAAGAAGGGTGTCTAGTCTATTAAGTAAATAGTAATAAAGTGAGCAACTTTCCCAGTTTTCCTGGCATTATCTTGATTAGTATTGAATGTCCTGTATGTTCAGCTCCAGGCAAACAGAACAGTTGGTTACACTAAATCCAGTACAGAGGACGGTGTGACTGGAACAAAGGCGTGAGAAACAACAATACTGTAAGGTCAAAATGGTAGTGGGAAAACATAATATTTTAGCCTTTAGGGCATTGTAATAATGCTTGCTTCAGGGTTTTGAATAGGAGAAAATACTATATATATTTCAAAAGATCATTCTGTAGTGGTTCCAGAATGGAAGCAGAGATGTTTTAGGAGGTTAGGGAGATTATCCAAATGAGAGGTTATAGTAGATATTATATTAGTTTTCTGGAGCTGCCATAATAAAGTATTACAAGCTGGGAGCCTTATAACAACAGAAATACATTGTCTCACAATTCTGGAGGCCCAAAGTGTGAGATCAAAGTGTTGGTAGGGCAGTGGTCCCTATGAAACCTGTACAGAAAGATTCCTTTGCCTTTTCCTGATTTGGGTGGATTGCCCTCAACTCTTGGTGTCCCTTGGCTTGTAGGTGTATCACTCCAATCTTCCATCTTCACATGATTATCTTCTCTGTATGTGTCTGTCTCTGCCTCCTAGTTTATTTTTGTAAAGGCATTGACCATATTGTTTAGGGTCCATTCTAATGACCTCACTTTTAACTTATTACCTTTTTAAAGACTGTGTTTCCAAACAAAGACATATTCTGAGGCACTGGGAGTTAAGACTTCAACATATCTTTTTGGTGGGACACAATTCAAGACACAATTATAGGGGTCAAATTCTAAATATATTTTGAAAGTAAAATAAGCAACATTTCCTGAGAGATTAAATTGGGATTGAATAAGAATAAAATGAATTATATCTCAAATATTTTAGCTTGAGAAAATGAGAGTTGTTGTGATCAAGTGAGATTGGAAAGGCTGTGGGTAGAATAAATTTGGAGGAAAGTTCAGTTCAATTTTGAACGTGTTGAGTTTGGAATATCTGTTACCATCCAATTGAAGGTGTAAAGTAGACAGATATATAAGTCATCAAGTGAGACAATGTGAGAATGGAGGAGGAGATGCTAGAATTTGAAGATAATAAATGATATCTCTTTTGAACCTGAGAATAACTTTGAGCTTGTTAGAGTAGCTATTGTTATTATCTTCACTTTATAACACAAGAAAGTGGATCTGAGAAGAGTTTAACCACTCATGCATGTCAATATAATTTCAATGAAAGTGATTTTTTAAAATTTATGTTTGTTGTTATTGTTGGTTTTGTTTTCTTCAATCAAACCCTGGTCATTTTCTAAGCATAAACAGTGGGACTGGAAAGGAGTGACAAGAACAGCAAGGTCAGATATAGGCCATGCTCCATCTGCTTGTGTGATGAAAGCTGACTCAGTATCCTTGGTCAGACTCTTTTGAGGACAATCTGAGTGGAGGTGAGTTGTCCATGAGAATAGAGGTGGGGTAAATTACCTCTAAGATCCTCTGGACCAGGGGAAAATGGCCAGAAGTTTCACAATATTATTGGCCAAGAGCACCCTAGCTAGTTCTACCTGTGCCTGGAACAAAGCCATATTATGGAGGGGAACCATAGTGTCCTCTTGTTGCCAGGAAGGCTCAAGATAGTCAAGAGCAGCCTTATTTTTTCTGAAGCAAATGGGATCATCTTTCCTCTATATCACATAACTCTTAACAAGAAAAATGCTAAAGATAAAGAGTAATGATACTATTCATTATGTGGATAATACTTAATACTCTACAGAATTTAAATGAAAATTATTTTTAAAACAGTTGTTACATTCTCAGATATGACAATATGTTAATACAGTGATTCAAAAGCATGATATTTCATGACAGAGTGTTGGCTCTAATTTATTTCAACTGTGAAGTTCCCAAGAACAAATTCTTATTTTTTGGAATATTACACAATCTTGATACTGCCAGACACTATTAGAATGAAAGATAGTCTCCAGATATTTTGGAAAACACTAATTTTGATCTAAAAAAACTATTTTAGCTAGAAGATTAAAAAAAAAAACAATGTTGGGATAAAGTTCAAAATTGCCTTCATAATTTGAGAGCATAACTATTGAAAGTCACTGTTTCAAAGACTGTCATAGGAGCCAACACTGTCAGCGTTTCTAACTGATGGCTCCTTAGTGTTCTGGCATGTTATCTTAGGTGTAGACTGGCATCATAGTGGATTAACTTTTCAGTTTCTTTCCAGCTCCTTTTCCCTTCTACACACACAATCTGTCTGTGTCTACTTTATTTCTATCAAGCTAGAGAAAATGAGCTGAGGTAGAAGAAAAGGGAAAATTGACAGGGATACATTCCTGACCAGCATTTGCTATATACTCTCTAACAGATAGGGAAACATGTCAAAGGATGACTGGAATTTGTAATCTCTCAAGACACAAATCCCATCTTGATTTGGATGAAGTTAAAAGCGATTTAACCTTCAGAAAGTTGTACTTGGATCCAAGTTTTGAATGTCTGCTAGTTCTACTTGATTATCTTTCCAGCCTAGTTCTAGAACTTTCCATGTTTGCTCTAATTATTTTCTGCAAATTGCAGATAGACAAAATATAATATACACAATTAATTTATTCTTAATAAAAGGAATTTCCTAACTGAGGCTTTCTCAGCTTTATAAGGATTAACACTTGGGACACATGATTCTTCATTGTAAGAGGCTATCCTGTAGCACCTTCAATTTGTCGCAACAAAGTGTCTTCAGACATCTTAAAAGGTCCCCTGTAAGGCAAAATAACTCCCAATTTAAAAGCATTCATCAAATAGAAAGGAAAACAGGCTGTATTTCTTTTGTTTGCTTGTCTTTCTGGCTTCCTATTAACCGTAATTCCCTATTGTTTAGTCACCAAGTAATGTTCAACCCTTTTGTAGCCCCATGGACTGAAGCTCACCAGGCTTCTCAGTCCACACGATTCTCCAGGCAAGAATACTGGAGTGGGTTACCATTTCCTTCTCCAATAGTTCCCTGTTAGCTGGCTCCTTTATACTTATCAGTGCAATGATAATTGATGTCTATAATAAACCCAAAGCCCTGTGAAATTCTCAAGTGTTTTTTCTATAGCCGAAATAAAACTAAGTTTAATTAAGTATGATTTTAAGGTTAAGTATATTTTGTTCTTTCAATTTCTTTAAACATTGGGATTGTGTATGAATGATAACTTTCCCCATTCTTTGACCAGGGCTTAATGCAGAGGTTCTATTAAATCCCATTCAGTATGACCAAATTATTTGATGACATTAAGATACAAGCTTAAGTTAGACTGTAATTGGTATTTTTTGTTTATTTCTAATTTCACATACCGGACTGTAAAAGATATTTTTAAAGCCTAGACTACACACACTTGTGTGTTATCTTCTTTTAGAGTTAGTACAACTAATGAAACACGAAATCTTTGGTTCTGAAAAGATTTTAAGGTAGAATTGTAGCTAGCAGCACAAAGCTACAGTGCATACCTCTAAATGGGGCTCAGGACATTATGTAATCTACTGGAGTTTGTAGGCCATTTCACTTTTTTTTTTTTTTTTCTGTTTTTTTTTTTTTTTATTGTTTTTGCCATACATTGTCATGATATCACCATGGGTTTACATATGCTTCCCCTCCGGGTCCCCCCTCCCTCCTCCCTCCCCCCCGGGAAATCTCGCTGCACCAGTCCTGCGCATCAATCCTGGGCTGGCGATTGATTAGACACATGACAATTAACATGCTTCAATGCCCTTCTCCCATATCATCCCACCCTTACCCTCATCCACAAAGTCCACAAGTCTATTCTATACATCTGCGTTCCTTTTGTTGTCTCCCATGTTGGGTTCTCATTACTGTCTTTCTAAATTCCATATATATGTGTTAATATACTGTATTGTTGTTTTTGCTTCTGGCTTACTTCACTCTGGATAATGGGCTCCAGTTTCGTCCATCTGAGTAGAATTGCTTCAAATGAATTTTTTTTTAATGCTGAGTAATATTCCATTGTGTATATGTACCACAGCTTTCTTATCCATTCGTCAGTTGATGGGCATCTAGGTTGCTTCCATGTCCTGGCTATTGTAAACAATGCAGCGATGAACATTGGGGTGCACGTGGCTCTTTCAATTCTGGTTTCCTCGGTGTATATGCCCAGCAGTGGGATTGCCGGGTCATATGGCAGGTCTATTTGCAGCTTTTTAAGGAACCTCCACACTGTTTTCCATAGTGGCTGTACTAGTTTGCATTCCCACCAACAGTGTAAGAGGGTTCCCTTTTCTCCACATCCTCTCCAGCATTTATTGCTTGTAGACTTTTGGATGGCAGCCATTCTGACTGGTGTAAAGTGGTACCTCATTGTAGTTTTGATTTGCATTTCTCTGATAATGAGTGATGTTGAGCATCTTTTCATGTGTTTGTTAGCCATTTTTATATCTTCTTTGGAGAAATGTCTGTTAAGTTCTTTGGCCCACTTTTTAATTGGGTTGTTTATTTTTCTAGAATGGAGCTGCAGGAGTTGTTTGTAAATTTTTGAGATTAATTGTTTGTCTGTTGCTTCATTGGCTATTATTTTCTCCCATTCTGAAGGCTGTCTTTTCACCTTGCTTATAGTTTCCTTTGTTGTGCAAAAGCTTTTAATTTTAATTAGGTCCCATTTGTTTATTCGTGTTTTTATTTCCAATATTCTGGGAGGTGGGTCATGGAGTATCCCGCTTTGGATTATAGCAGAGAGTGTTTTGCCTATGTTATCCTCTAGGAGTTTTATAGTTTCTGGTCTTATGCTTAGATCTTTGATCCATTTTGAGTTTATCTTTGTGTATGGTGTTAGAAAGTGATCTAGTTTCATTCTTTTACAAGTGGCTGTCCAGTTTTCCCAGCACCACTTGTTAAAGAGGTTGTCTTTTCTCCATTGTATATTCTTGCCTCCTTTGTCAAAGATAAGGTGTCCATAGATGCGTGGATTTATCTCTGGGCTTTCTATTCTGTTCCATTGATCTATGTTTCTGTCTTTGTGCCAGTACCATACTGTCTTAATGACTGTGGATTTGTAGTATAGCCTAAAGTCAGGTAGGTTGATTCCGCCAGTTCCATTCTTCTTTCTCATGATTGCTTTGGCTATACGAGGTTTTTTGTATTTCCATACAAATTGAGAAATTATTTGTTCTAATTCTTTGAAGAAGACCTCTGGTAGCTTGATAGGAATTGCATTGAATCTATAGATTGCTTTAGGTAGTATACTCATTTTCACTATATTGATTCTTCCAATCCA
>ML660765.1:30995753-31019902 GCA_007570785.1 Antilocapra americana | reverse complement strand
TTTTTTTTTTTTTTTTCCTCTTTATTCCAGACTCCCCTTCCGGGACGGAACCCGTCCCCAGCTCTTTGTCTCTCCCTCTACTTTTTTTTTCTTTTCTTTCTTTTGTCCTACCTCCTCACGTCGGCACTGGGTCGCCTCTCCAGATGCCCGATGTCCTCTGCCAGCTTTCAGTTCCTGCTTTTTGGAGTTTGCTCGGCCTTTAAAAGTTCTTTTGGTATATTTATTGGGGAGAGAGTGTTCTCCCCGTCCTATTCCTCCGCCATCTTAGTTTTCCTCTCCCATTTCACTTCTATGATGAATCTTTTGTAAATTCCTAAGAAACTCAAGCCTTTTGACTGGTACTTGTCAGATAATGAGCTATCATCAGTTCAAATGCCTGATACCCCCTAAATATACCATCTGTTCACTGAGTACAGATTGCACTGGGAAGAGACAAACAAGCACATAGTATTGACTAAACAGGAGAAATAATAAGCAAATATTGAAGTAAATAAATTATGGATAGAATTTTAATTTTTTATTAGTAAATGAATCAAAATAAAGTCAAATGATTACCATTAGAAAGATAAGCTCTGTATTAGGTTTTTGTGTGTTTCCTGATAGAAATTATGATTATTTATGGGTATTTGTGACTAATTTGTTGTCTGTTTCTGAGTATTTATAAAATATGTGTCTAACTGGGATAGAAATGATGAAAGAAGATTTAATGATGTCTTAGTTAGACTGGTAAAGAGGAATTCTATTATGCGACTTTTCTGTAGAATCCTGAATAACATTAGCCATACATGACAAATCCTAATAATCTGAAGATCTGAAAATCTAGTGCCTCAAGCAGAGACAGATCAGAAAGTAAATATCATAAGGGAAAATTGAGCTTGACTTGTACAAGAACAAGTAGCCAATACAGATAGGGCAAGTAAGTGAATGAATTAGCAGAAGACCATTTTAAAAAATGAACAAAATATTTGAATAGGCATTTTTGTTCTATATATTTGAATTACTACTTGGTGTCATATTCTTGATCAAATATAACTCCATTCTTTCCTCTTTTCTTTGTGCTGTTAATGTCATATAAATTACATCTATTAAATTTAATAATACAGCTATTTCAGTGATACAATTTTATAGATTTTTGTAGCTAAAATTAAGAGATAATGGAGGGCAAAATATATAATTGTAATAGATTTTATAATCCCTTTTATAACATTTACTGGTACTTTTTGTTTCATCATGTGGATTTCAATTGTCATCTGATGTCACTACTATCTAGACTAAATCTTTCTTGTAAAGTAGGTATGCCAGCAACAAATTCTCTCTATCTGATTGTATCATTACTTTGCCTTCATTTTTGAAAGATAGTTAGCAGGATTATTGATTGACAGTTATTTTGTTTGTTTGTTTTGGTTTGTTTCTCTGTCATCATTTCAAATGTTATCCTGACCACAGCCTTCTATTGTTTCTGATAAGGAATCATTTGTTACTCTTGTTACTCTGAAAGGATTTCTCTTGTGCATAATGACTCATTTTCCCTTGATGTTTTCATGATTTTTTTTTTTTTTGTCTTTTTCTTTCACCTATTTGGCTTTGAAGTGACTAGATGTAAATCTCTTTAAGCTTATCTTTTTGGAGTGTGTTAAGGTTCTTAGATGTGTAAAGTTTTCATTTATAAACTTTTTACCAATTACTTCTCTGAACAATTTTTCTTCCCCATTCTCTATTCCTTCTCATTTTGCTACTATTATTATATGCATATCAGTTTGTTTAATTGTGTCCCACAGATCTCTGAGGATCTATTCATTTTATGTACTTTCCTTTTTGTATCTCATATTAGAATACCTTTGTTGAGGTATCTTCAGACTTACTGATTCTTCTTTGTAGTCAAATCTACTGTTGTGTCCCTCTCATAACTTTTTTGTTTCATAAGTTATCTTTATAACTTATGAAATATTCAAAATATTCATAAGTTATTTTATACTCAATTCATAAATATCAGGCTTCTCTGATAGGTCAGTTGGTAAAGAATCCACCTGCAATGCGGGAGACCTGGGTTTGATCCCTGGGTTGGGAAGATTCCTTGGAGAAGAGAAAGGCTACCCACTCCAGTATTCTGACCTGAAGAATTCCAAGGGGGTCACAAAGAGTCAGACATGACTGAGCGGCTTTCACTTCACTAACTTATATTGACCAAAAGTTTGGTTTTATCTTGAAATTTAAATAAATATGAATGTGTTAAAATACTCACCTTCCCCATCCTGTGCCTTTACCCTGATTTTTCTCTACCAAAATTCTACATTATTTGATCATAGAATCACTGTTGCCTTTTGTTCTTCCCATGAAACCAACTTCAATCACATAAGCAATTCAATCCAAATAGTTAAGAGAAAACTATCAAAATTTTGTGTCTCACAGGTTAAATGGCATCTTTAAGATATGCATCTAAAAGAGGTTCAGTTAAAGTGACAACCATCTTAGAGAAAGTGGTATGGTAGAACTCAGCCACTTGACAGCAGTTTTCTTTTATACTTTTTTTTTTTTTTTCATTTCTTCCCTCTTCCTTCAGCCCTTAATCTCAGTGTTCTCTTTTTCACATGTATGGCACACCTAGGTTTCCATTACTTATCAGTTGTACATATTGCTAAGTGTGATGCAATATAAAAGAAATCTTATGATAGGACTAAGTAATGAGTTTTTAAAATTTCACTACCAAACACTGGTGATTTATAATGAATTTTAAAAGGCAGTCTAAAGTAATTCATCAGAAAGAAAATTAACAAGTAAATGCTTTCTAAAAGCATTAAGTTTGTGGAAAAAACTAAAATGTTTGAGTTGAAAGTAATATGGAAAGCATAGGCTATCCAATATACAACTCAGTGCTTAAAGAGTATTCTTAGCAATGATGACATGGCTAACCTTAAAAAAAAAAAAAAAACAGCAGCTCATTATTTGGCATACAACCAAAGGAATATTGGCGTATATAAGTAGTCTCTGTAAAGTATACAAGTTGTAGGAATTAATTATCCTAAACTAGCTAATTGTTTCTTTTCACTCAGGGCATGGACCTATTTTTGATAACTGTTATTAACTAATTTCAGGGGAAAAAATCCATATTAAAAGTCTCAAGAAATCTTCCTTGAATGCATTATGGTGAAAAGAAGAGAAAAAAAAAAGGAAATGTTTTCTACTAGTATTATAAAACATTAAGAAGCATTCCAGGTTGTGCTTACCTCTTTTGCTACTCCAGAATCAGAATTTGAAATACTGACTATGTACAGGTGTTATATATATATATGTGTGTGTGTGTATATATATATATATATATATGATGTTTTTTAAAAAATGGTGTCCAAATACACACTTTGAAATCCACACTATGAAAGAACTATTTGTCATTAGTAGTAGAGTTAATTTAAACCTAACATACAGTTACTTAGCAGTAATAACCATTCGGATTCACTGGAGCCTCTTTTAGATTCCTGTAAGACTCTCTCACTTTTAGATAGTATTTATTTAATAATTTCTTTTGGCTGTGCTGGCTCTTCACTGCTCTTCACAGGCTTCCTCTAGTTTGGTGATTGACATCTACGTATTAGTTGTGGTGCATAGTCTATCACTGCCATGGCTTCTTCTGTTGCAGAGCATGGGAGACTGAGCAACTTCACTTTCCCTTTATGGGCTCCAGAAAACAGGCTTAGTTACCCTGAGACATATGGGATCTTCCCAGACCAGAGATGGAACCCATGTCACCTGCATTGGTAGGTGAATTCTTAACCTCCGGACCACTAGGAAAGTCCTCCTAGTTTGGTGGTGGTTTAGTTGCTAAGTCAGATTCTTGTGACCCCATGGACTGTAGCCTACCACACTCCTCTGTCCATGAGGATTCTCCAGGCAAGAATACTGGAGTTAGTTGCCATTCCCTTCTCCAGGGGATCTTCCCAACCCAGGAATTGAACCCAGGTCTCCTGTATTGCAGGCAGATTCTTTATCTAATTTTCTTAAAACAATAATTTTTGAAATATTGAATATGGCTTTCTCTTTTCATTGGCTGGTTTGTGGATTCTCTTCTTGCACTACACTAGCTTATGCCAGAATATGTATTTCCTTATATCAGTTTCCTTATTCCTGATTTGCAGAGAATTGACCTCTGTCGTATTGCAAGTATAAAATTTTAAACTCGGTCTTTATTTATTCAAGTGCATTTAAAGATGGTTACAATCATACAAAGCACTTAGTTTGATTTCCTTATTGTCTGTCCTGGCCTGTGGTTCTGCCCTGTCTTCAAGGGCAAAAATATTCTGTATTGTACTCTCTGTGACCTGTACATTCAGTGATTTGTAGGATCTGCATTGGATTACAAAGCTGAGACATTTTTCTTATCATTTCTACTCATTGAATTTTTGCAGAGCTAATAAATTCTTAAAGTATTTTAAAACTAGATGTAAATCATATACTGGAGAATTTATATAGACTTCTGTGTTCTCCTAATCAAAACATTTGCCTACAGAGTAAAAGATTTTAATACCCTATGATTTTATGCCTTGATGTGTGGGCAGCATTTCTTAGAACTCAAATGTATATATTACTTAAGTTTTATCATGAAAAGAGAGCCTAAAATAACTAGACAACTTATTTGGGGTGAGTCAAGTGTTAGAAATGTTCCTAATGCTAGTAAAGAATCTGTGATTTATTGAATTACTTTGCATTTCTTCTTAAAGTATGTTAGTGGTAGGACAGAAAATTAGGTTGATCTAAATATCTTTCTTATGCCTTCACTCCTTTAGTTTATTAAATCAACATGTAAATGCTGTGTCTAGCGTTGAGAATTTAACCTACACTAATGTCACAAAATAATTATGTAAATGAATTTGTCCTGAAACTATATTTGTATACTCAAAGTGTGATTTCTTGAGCAAAGAAAATCAATAAAGGACACATAATAGATTAACTTTAAAGGAATTCAGGAATTCTGGTAACTCTAGCACAAAGTAACTTGAGTGAAATGGAGAGTACTTCATTGGTCTTTGAAACATGATCTAAAAGCAAGAGTTTGCTATAAAACTAGGGAATAAACATATAGAACAGATTGTCTCACAAGTGTAACAAGAAAATGTTCAAGACTACTTTGACATTATATTAAATATTCTATTTCTCGCATTAAGATTATATTCTCTTTGTTGCCAAGCTTGCAATTTGAAATGCTGACAAATTCCTCTTTTTCATTGCATATAATTAGTTGCTGTTGTTGTTGTTGTTAAGGCACTAAGTCATGTCAGACTCTTTGTGACTCCATAGAGGGCAGCATGTAAGACTGCCCTGTCCTCCACTATCTCCTGGAGTCTGCTCAAATTCATGTCCATTGAGTCGGTGATGCTAACTAACCATCTCATCCTCTGCCACCCTCTTCTCCTTTTGCCTTCAATCTTTCCCAGCATCAGAGTCTTTTTCAATGAGTTGGCTCTTTGCATCAGGTGGGCCAAACAAGTGGAGCTTCAGCAACAGTCTTTTCAATGAATATTCAGGGTTGATTTTCTTTAGGATTGATTGGTTTGATCTCCTTGCAGTCTGAGGAATGCTAAAGAGTCTTCTCCAGCATCACAATTCAGAAGCATCGATTCTTTGGAACTCAGCCTTCTTTATGGTCCAATTCTCACATCCATACATGACTACTGGAAAAACCATAGCTTTGACTATATGCACCTTGTTAGCAGAGTAATTTCTCTGATTTTTAATACACTTGTCTAAGTTTGTCATTGCTTTCCTCCAAGGAGCAATTTAATTTCATGGCTGCAGTCACCATCCATAGTGATCTTGGAGCCCAAGAAAATAAAATCTGTCACTGCTTCCACATTTCCCCTTGTTTGCCATGAAGTTGTAGGACTGGATGCCATAATCTCAGCTTATTGAATGTTGAGTTTCAAGCCATTTTTTGTACTCTCTGCTTTCATCTCATCAAGAGGCTCTTTAGTTCCTCTTACACTTTCTGCCATTAGGGTCATATCATCTGTATATCTGAAGTTGTTGATGTTTCTCCCAGCTATCTTGCTTCCAGCCTGTGGTTCATCCAGCCCAACATTTCTCATGATGTACTCTGCATATGTTATAAATAAGCAGGGTGACAATATATAGTTTTGTATTGAGTAGGACAACAAATTCTGTGTTACTCTGGTTGTTTTAATCTTATTGATACCAGACAGAACCAAACAGGATCCCTTCATTTGTCTTTTAAAATATACCTCTTGACTTAACTAATTTATTTCAATATGTCATGCAAATATTCTTTCAATGTTCTTTTCTTCTAAAACATCTCTACAAATTTAATCCTTCCAAAAACATGAATTACTTTCTGATTTAAGTCTAAAATTATCTGTCTAGTTTTATATGATTAGAACTATCTGAGCTCAGATAGTTCTGAGCTATTTTAGATATGTCTGCCTAACAGACATTTATGTCCTCTCCAGAATATTTTCTTTTCTCTTCCACAAAAAAAAAAAATACTCTTCTTTCTCCATGAACTGTGTACTCATTTTTATCTTTAAATGAATATAAAATGTTACCCATTCAGAACTTGAAAATTCAAGTTAAAATTAAAAGTTCTATTTTTCCATGAAAGATTTTTTGACTGACCCTTTATTAATAATCCTCTACTTTGAAAGCCTGTTGTGCTTTTAGTACATCATACAATTTAAATTTAGTGCATAACTTTGTATACTATTTTGTACTGATTCTTTATCACTATGTTCTATTATGTAGTATATCTTAGCACTCACTTTGGAGGACCAGCTAAAGGGATTTTTTAATTATCAGTTGCTAGTTATCTGTTTTAAAGTATATAGTATCATTAGTGTGGATTTGATTTACTGAATAACCATAATCTTTCTCTTCAGAGATTGGCTTTTTATAAGTAATTTCTATCATTTGAGTGTCATAAGATATCTGTCTAATTAACTTAATATTATATTCTGAGGCTACAAATTTACATTTAGACCTTCATTTCTTATCAAACTTTATTTATTTATTCTAACAAAAAGAAGAGAGAATTCTTATGTTTATCCTATCAAGTCTTAGAACCTTGTAGGCAGCTAGGAAACCATAAATAAAGAATTATTAAACACTGATGGTCCCATTTTTACAATATCATCTGCCTGAGGAGTTCATGAAGGAAAAAAAAAATCAAAATATCTTCTTTTGTTGTTTATTTCAAAACTAAACTCATAATCTATGGGTCAAAATCACCTATTTGCTACTCTTTAGGAATTTATAGGTCTCTGGTTGTAGCCATGTGAGAAGTGAATGTAGAACCACCCTTCCCCTCTTTTTTCATTTAACTTCCCTGGTGACTCAGATGATAAAGAATCTGCCTGCAATGTGGGAGACCTCAGTTGAATCCCTGGGTCAGCAAGATGCCCTGGAGAAGGGACTATTTACCCACTCCAGTATTCTTAGCTGTAGAATTCCATGGACAGAGGAGCCTGATGGGTTATATGGTCCATGGGGTTGCATTGAGTACACACACACACACACACACATCTTTAGCTTACTTCAGTCTTGCTCAAAAGATACCTTAAATAAGTTATTTGGTAATTAGACACTTGATTTACATTGTTTTCTAATAGTAATCTTTGTATGTTTAATGGTTGACTTGTAAGAAAATAAAAAGAATGGATAGTGTATGGGAGAACTGTCCTAAGATTAAGTTGTGCAAAAGAAAGAATGCAGTAGAAAAAAAACTTTTTCCTCAACATCATTAAGAACAGAACTGAAAAAGTAGTTTAATCAAGGTAAAATTTAATCAAGTGAAGTGAATATTTTGAGTTAAACTAAATCCCTCCAAGTACTGTAGCATCAACATTCACTAGCATTCCTACCTCCTATCTTTACTAGAGACATTTTTAAAAGCATGTCCATGTATCTCTTCTTTTCCAAATTCTTTTTCCAGTAGGTTTTTAGAAAACAGTTATTGAGCAGAGTTCCCTGTGCTATACAGTAAGTCCATGGATTCTCCAGGCCAGAATACTGGAGTGGGTAGCTGTTCCCTTCTCCAGAGGATCTTCCCAATCCAAGGATCAAACACAGGTCTCCCACATTGCAGGGAGATTCTTTACCAGCTGAGCCACCAGAGAAGCCCAGAGTAAGTCCTTGTTGATAGTGTATTTTAAATATAGCAGTATGTGGATGTCAGTCCCAAAGAATGAACAAAGCTACATCCAAATGAAATGCAGAGGAATCGCTGTCAGAGTGAAACCTATTTCCTTAGCTCTACTTAGGGGAAAAATCACAGAGACGTTTAAGTGCAGTTTGTGTGGAAAATAAAAAGTGTTCTCACGTGAGGAAAGGGTTTAGGTGTAGGCAGGTCAGAATCTAAAACATACTTTAGAATGTGTTGGGCAAATAACTGTTCTTTCTCCCATCTGATATTAAAGAAAAAGCAGAATATTCCACAAATCTACTTTGGGCAAACAAAAACAAAATCAATGGGGAGATTGTGGTACAAAAGTAAACATTACTAACGAAGACCTAGAAATCATACTGACTATGACAAAAGACACTTACTCCTTGGAAGAAAAGATATGGCTGACCTAGACAGCATATTAAAAAGCAGAAACCTTACTTTGCAGAGTAAAGTAAAGGGGTCCATCAAAGCTATGGTTTTTACAGTAGCCATGTATGGATGTGAGAGTTGGACTATAAAGAAAGCTGAGAGCCAAAGAATTGATGCTTTTGAACTGTGGTGTTAGAGAAGACTCTTGAGAGTCCCTTGGACTGCAAGGAGATCAAACCAGTCAACCCTAAAGGAAATCAGTCCTGAATATTCAGTGGGAGGACTGATGCTGAAGCTGAAATTCCAATACTTTGGCCACCTGAAATGAAGAACTGATTCATTAGAAAAAACCCTGATGCTGGGAGAGATTGAAGGCAGGAGGAGAAAGGGATGACAGAGGATGAGATGGTTGGATGACATCACCGACTCAAAGGACATGAGTTTGAGCAAGCTCCAGGATTTGGTGATGGACAGGGAATCCTGATGTGCTGCAGTACATGGGGTCACAAAGAGTCAAACATGACTGAGCGATTGAACTGACTGACTGATGACAAAATCAGATATTTATTCAATAAATAGTATTGTCTGTCATCCTATATCAGACACTGTGATGGCATGATTAGTGAGACCAAGAAGTTAAATCAATGGTTATAGTAGATAATGTTTCCTTATACATCTGTATCTATGTATGTCAAGAGTATGGAAAGGAGCAGAGAAGAGGAGAATCTGGATCCCAAGGAGTGTTATCAATTTTATAAACTAAAATAACGCCAACTCCAAATTTAACTTTCTGTCTTAAAGTTGTCTTTACTTTTTTCTTAAACAGCACCTTTATGCTAATTAGCATATTATTGTATTTTCATATCAGTTATATTGTACATGATGAAGATTTTAATGAAAGAATAGTAGTAGGGATCTTGATTTGTGTAAGAGGTCCTATATTGAATTCTTTAAATGCTTATGAAATTCATAAACATTATAAAGAGAAGATAAGGTATATAGCAGTATTTTTCTATACTACTATAGTGGAAATTCATTCAGAGGCTCAAATACTGTATAGATTTATGATCACTCTGGGTTATAACTTGCCTTCAAAAAATAGCAGTTCTTTTTAAACAATCTAAATTTAAATTTTCCATAATCACAATAAGCATTCCATTAGACTAATGTTACATTCAGAGTTATTTTATAATTATTTCTTGGAAAGAGTAATTGTGCATAGTAACTGTTTTTCATAATATTGAAAATGCAGTCAATTTTTATAATTTGAAGGGCTGATCCACTTGGAAGGTGAAGTGCTTTATACCCCACTCCCTCCCCAACACAGTGATGGTTTAAAATAAATTTTTCATCTAAGGCAGAACATATGTACACACACAAAATTATTGCTTCAAAAATTATGAAGCCTTAAACCTGTTTCCCAAGATGGGATTCTAAAGTGTGGCAAGAGGACTGTTGTTTTGGAATATGAAAGGGAGATATAGCTGATGGTTCTGATTAATCATTTTAACTTCTCTCCTTTTTAATGGAGATGAAGAAAGCACGTTTTGTATGGAGTTTTGTTTTGACTCAGCCTGCCATGAAGCTGTTTAAATCAAGTCTTATACCCACATTATTTCGACTGCCAAAAACATCAAAACAGCAACAAAGAAAAAGCTAACCTTGAATTTTCAGCTTGTATTTCAGCCCTTGTAAACAAGTTACCATGGAGATGATACCCAAGTGAGCTACAGGCTTGACTCAAAGCAGCCACTGTGTGTGGACCATCAGCACAATATAACATGGTGTTGGCACTATTCATGATAAAACCTGCATACGTCCTGTGATCCTTAAAAGTTCTTTTTCAGAATGCCAGGTGAAAGCTTAAATTCGTCAAAATTGTCATGACTTGCTTACACGGCAGCAAAATCAGAGACAAACTAAGAATTATATGTTTGAATATCATACATTTGGTAACAAATTTAAATGTTTTGAAGATAGTAATTTGAAGTTATATTTTCTGAGCCTTTTAAAAAAGATACGTAGTCTAGAAGAGATTTTGACTACAGCTTTAAATTCTTTTATTGTAGCAATTCATTTCTAGGAAGACTAAGTTAGGGCTAACAAAGATAGCAAAATATGCCCTGTCATTATAGACCAAGATTTCTGTCTCCCATTCTTTGTACATGCTGCAATTGTATGGAAACCTTTAACAAAGTAAAGAACAAGCATAGATTTTAAAAGTTTATGTATTATCTTCAAAAAAATGTAAACCATGGAAAATTATATCCTTGTGTCCAAGAAGTACCTCTATTGACTCATACCATTTTTTTTCTCTAGATTTTTTTTCTCTTTGAAGTCCTTGTGAAAATGCACATATATTTTGGATTACTAGTTATAAGATGCTTAACAATTATATAATGTTTTGACTTGAAAAACTCAAATCTCAACATTCTACAAAAATTATAGTCTTCATGTTGCACTTAAAATGATGTTAAATATTTTATTGATCATATTGGAACCTTTGGAAATGCCACTTGCCCTTTTGCAGTCTTTCCACTTAAAAAGACACATTTTTTATCATCTCTAGGATGCAGTTGATCAAATTAACTTGAATTTGAGTTTAGAGGCACACAGTACTTTGATTGTATCTCTACTAACCAATGATCAGTGATTACTTATTGAATAGACACGAAAGTCACTCAGTTGTTTCTGACTCTTTGAGACTCCAGGACTATACAGACTATGGAATTCTCCAGGCCAGAAGACTGGAGTGGGTAGCCTTTCCCTTCTCTAGGGGATCTTCCCAATCCAGGGATCGAACCTAGGTCTCCCACATTGCAGGCAGATTCTTTACCAGCTAAGCCACAAGGGAACCCTAAGAATAATGGAGTGGGTAGCCTATCCCTTCTCTAGTGGATCTTCCCGACCCAGGAATCCAACTGGGGTCTCCTGCATTGCAGGCAGATTCTTTACTAACTGAGCTATGAACCCTCAAAATAATTCATGTTAAACTGTGATTTGCATCAGTCTGTACAAAGCCCATGGGTGTTTTTTTTTTTTTTTCCTGACTTGAGATTCAAATAGGCATTTGGGCAAGATAAAGTGCTTTGAAATCAAACATCAACCATAAAATTAATTCACTTTACCATTCTTAAAGAATTTATTGATTTCATAGATCAGAGTTTCTCTGCCTCAGCACTACTGACATTGGGATTAGATAATTATTTGTCATGCAGACTGTTCTATGCATTGTAGGATGATTAGTATCATCCTTGACTTCTACCCACTGAATGTCAGTAGCATCACTACACACACACACACACACACACTTCAGCTGTAAAAACCAAACATGTGTTTAGGTGGCTCAGTGGTAAAGAATCCACCTACCAATGCAGGAGACATGGGTTTGATCCTTGGGTTGGGAAGATTCACTAGAGAAGGAAATGACAACCCAGTCCAGTTTCTGGCTTGGAGAATCCAATGGACAGAGGAGCCTATGGGGGTCGTAAAGAATCAGAGACAATTTAGCGATTAAGCTAGAACTATATATGTGTGTGTGTATGTGTACACACATATATTGTTGTATATATGTATATGCACACATATATGTACATATGTACATACACATGTATACACACATATATATACACGTGTGTACATATATATTAAAAAATGCCTTTCAAGTTCTAATCACTAATTGATGTCATAGGATTCATGATGCATATGTTTACTTCTGCTATTTATATTCATTCTTTATCTGTTTCCTTACCTTCCTGCATACTTTTCCTTCTATTTTAATTTCCTCGTTTATTTTTGTCCTTTCACTACATTTCATACTCTTTTTTGTTTTCTTAGTACATCTCATTTATCTTTTCTAATAGTCATTGTGAAGAGTTATATTTAATGAATTTTTATCAACATTATGTAGGTCTTATGATTTAGTCTTCAAATTGACATTTTTAGAAATAGTAACATCTGCTTCTACTGACTAACAGAACAAAGAATGACAGCCCAGCAACACTGGCAATGGCAGAAGGAGAAGCTAGTGCAACTAAACTCCCCTAGAATACAATAAAATCAGCATATCTGAAAAGGATTAAAAATAATAAGTTTCAGGACAATTTCAAATACTGTTTCACACTTTTGAATTAAAGATAATGGAGTGAGAAATGGAATATCTACTCAAGGAGATACCAAATTCTTCTGTTAGACTTGCCACATTTTCTTTTGCAAAATAAAGTGTATAAAGCAAGCATTTTTATAGGTTATCGGTAGCGTTAATGTGAAAAGTGTAAGCTTTATTGGTAACCATTTGAGATGCAGGGGAGCTCTCTCTGCCACAGAAATTGGATGACCATGTGGGCTGACAGCTCCCTTGTGTTATAAAATAATGCAAACAATATTTTTTCACCCCAAACAAAATTGGTTAAAATTACATTTTCCCAAGTCATATGGAAATATACTAATTTGTAACTTTCTAAAGCCAACACATTTATGCTTCAGAGATACATAATTTAGTAACAAACAGCAGACTGAATTTTGATCAGGTTTTAAAAATGGGTACAATAGCCTTCTTAGACTTCAAATGAGCTCAGAAAAGTCTCTTGGTATTTTCTCCCTCATGAAAATGTTAGGGTAACATTCTCTTGAAGTTTTTCAGCAATAAGGAGTAAGAAAAAGTGAAAAGGTCTTGCCTGTTTGTATAATATGTGAAGGCTCCAGTGATTAAAACAGCCTTCACACCTAATAGCAAGCATTTTACTTTAAAGGTAATAATTCTCTAAGAACCTACAGGAAAACCACATTATTATGCTTTTCTTTTTTAGAGTTGATGGCTACATTATATAAAGTAGGCTAGGTAAACCACGATAACAAGCAGTTCTGATAGAAAACCATTAATGATTTTTTTTCTTCTTTATGTTTTTAAGAAGAAAATATCTGGATTCTCAACATTAAGAAACAAGAAAACTATCACTTAGTGTGCTAGTCCTCTAACTAACAGGAAAGATATACATATTGGTTTTAATAGCAAAAATGATATTGATAGAGAACATTTTGTCTTCTCTCTAAATTATTTTATGAGGTACAACAGATTAAAAAATCAGGTACCACCTGTGCCACAGATAATATTATTGATGTGATTCAAAAAATCAACAGAAATATTACTATTTGAGAATATTCCTCTATGTTCCAGAGAAGGCACTGGCACCCCACTCCAGTACTCTTGCCTGGAAACTCTCATGGACGGAGGAGCCTGGTGGGCTGCAGTCCATGCAGTCGCTAAGAGTCAGACACGACTGAGTGACTTCACTTTCACTTTTCACTTTCATGCATTGGAGAAGGAAATGGCAATCCACTCCAGTGCTCTTGCCTGGAGAGTCCCAGGGATGGGGGCGCCTGGTGGGCTGCCATCTATGGGGTCGCACAGAGTCGGACACGACTGAAGCGACTTAGCAAGAGCAGCAGCGGCTCTATGTTCTGGGCACCTGTTTTCCTATGTCAATTCGCCTTATAAATTTTGTTCGTCTTTTATTGCATTTAATATTGAATAATTAAAGCATATATTTTGACATAATTTATTATTTTAATTCTTTTCTGCCAGGTAATTTTTTGAGGTTATAAAGACTCTTCTAGCTATGGGGGTGGGGGCAAAACTATTGGTCAGAAAGAGTACATTCATACTCTAGGGAAATATGTATTTTCTATTTAGATGTCATAAACCTTCTTTTTTACCTTGAGTAAGATGAAGAAGTACCAAATTGACCAAATCCTATAAAATAATTTCTATTTTCATTATCACTTATGAGACTTCAGCAGGATTTGTGCCCTTTCATTTAATTATTAACAGGTGAAGAATGATTGCAGGGGTTCCCACATGAGTTGTCTTCCATCCTCCCTCCCTGATTCTCATTTTAATTGTGTAAACCTGTTTAATGACAGGACTGTGATATTGGTTAACTGTGATTTTAATTCAGGAATGGTGCGGAAAATATTATTTGCATATATTTTCAAAAAGCCAGTTTGAAGTTCTGAGATGTTGACTGAAGATGGCCAGATTCTACACAGGAAAAAAATGTTATGCATAAGGGCATGATGATCTTCAGACCATTATAAATCCATTACCCATTTATGTAACCAGCATACCTATAGCAGCATATTTATTGGAAATAGACATGCTTTGCAATGACTCCCAGAGAAAAAGTTGAGAACTTCATATCATTTGACTTCAGTCATCAGATGGAAACATCATAAAATAAAGTATATGTTTTGCTGTGTATGGTGTGTGTGTACTCAGTTGTTTGTGATTCTTTGTGATCCCATGGGCTGTGGCCCACCAGGCTCTCTGTCCATGGGATTTCCCAGCACAGACACTGGAGTGCATTGCCATTTCCTCCTCCTGGGGGTCTTCCCAACTCAGGGATGGAATCCTCATCTCTTACATCACCTGCATTGCAGGCAGATTCTTTACCACTAAGCGCCATATGGAAAGCCCTTTTCCTGTGTATAGTAAACACATCAGTTCAGTTCAGTTGCTCAGTCGTGTCTGACTCTTTGTAACCCCATAAACTGCAGCATGCCAGGCCTCCCTGTACATCAGCAACTCCCAGAGTCTACCCAAATCCATGTCCATCAAGTTGGTGATGCCATCCAGCCATCTCATCCTCTGTCATCCCCTTCTCCTTCTGCCCTCAAATTTCCCAGCATCAGGGTCTTTTCCAATGAGTCAGCTCTTTACATTAGGAGGCCAAAGTACTGGAGTTTCAGTTTCAACATCAGTCCTTCCAATAAACACCCAAGACTGATCTCCTTTAGGATGAACTGGTTGGATCTCCTTGCAGTCCAAGGGACTCTCAAGAGTCTCCTCCAACACCACAGTTCAAAAGCATCAATTCTTTGGTGCTCAGCTTTCATTATAGTTCAACTCTCAGATCCATATATGACCACTGGAAAAACCATAGCCTTGACTAGATGGAACTTTATTGTGAAAGTAATATTTCTGGTTTTTATTATGCTGTCTAGGTTGGTCATAACTTTCCTTCCAAGGAGTAAGCGTCTTTTGATTTCATGGCTACAAGCACCATCTGCAGTGATTTTGGAGCCCAGAAAAATAAAGTCAGCCACTGTTTCCACTGTTTCCCCATGTATTTGCCATGAGGTGATGGGAACAGATGCCATGATCTTAGTTTTCTGAATGTTGAGCTTTCAGCCAACTTTTTCACTCTCCTATTTCACTTTCATCAAGAGGCTCTTTAGTTCTTCTTCACTTTCTGCCATAAGGGTAGTGTTATCATCTGCATATTGATATTTCTCCCAGAAATCTTTATCCAGCTTGTGCTTCCTTTAGCCCAGTGTTTCTTATGATGTACTCTGCATATAAGTTAAATAAGCAGAGTGACAATATACAGCCTTGACGTACTTCTTTTCCTATTTGGAGCTAGTCTGTTGTTCCATCTCCTGTTCTAATTGTTGCTGCCTGACCGGCATTCCGATTTTTCAGGAGGCAGATCAGGTGGTCTGGTATGCTCATCTCTTTCAGAATTTTCCACAGTTTATTGTGATCCACACAATCAAAGGCTTTGACACAGTCAGTAAAGGAGAAATAGATCTTTTTCTGGAACTCTCTTGCTTTTTCGATGATCCACAGATGTCGGCAATTTGATCTCTGGTTCCTCTGCCTTTTCTAAAACCAGCTTGAACATCTGGAAGTTCATGGTTCACGTATTGTTTAAGCCTGGCTTGGAGAATTTTGAGCATTACTTTACTAGCGTGTGAGATGAGTGCAATTGTGCGGTAGTTTGAGCATTCTTTGGCATTGGCTTTCTTTGGGTTTGGAAAGAAAACTGCCCTTTTCCAATCCTGTGGCCACTGCTGAGTTTTCCAAATTTCCTGGCATGTTGAGTGCAGCGTTTTCACAGCATCATCTTTCACGATTTGAAATAGCTCAACTGAAATCCCATTACCTCCACTAGCTTTGTTTGTAGTGATGCTTCCTAAGGCCCACTTGATTCACATTCCAGCATGTCTGGGTCTAGGTGAGTGATCATACCATCATGATTATCTGTGTCATGAAGATCTTTTTTGTATAGTTCTTCTGTGTATTCTTGCCACCTCTTCTTAATATCTTCTGCTTCTGTTAGGTCCCTACCATTTCTGTCCTTTTTCTGCCCATCTTTGCACAAAACGTTCCCTTGGTATCTCTAATTTTCTTGAAGAGATCTCTAGTCTTTCCATTCTATTGTTTTCCTCTATTTTTTTTTTCATTGATTGCTGAGGAAGGCTTACTTATCTCTCCTTGCTATTCTTTGGAACTCTGCATTCAAATGGGTATATCTTTCCTTTTCTCCTTTTGCTTTTTGCTGCCCTTCTTTTTACAGCTAACTATATATTTGAGGTATTCAAAGTGTATATTGCATTTATTGTTGGCAAATTAGAAGCTTTCTGAATGAAGTAACTTATTTTTACATTAAGTCCATTAATCAAGTCAGAAACTGCCTCAAACATGGCCTAAGCCAAAAAACAAAAAGATAAGTTTTTGATTCATCTGGAAAACTCTTTGGCTAATGCTGGCTATACCCAGATCTGCAAATCTTTTCAGAGATCCAGGCTTTTCCATTATTCAATGTTTTTTTTTTTTTTTTAAAAAAAAAAAAACTTTGTTTTGTTTTGCTGACCATTTTGGTTGCATTCTAGGACTGAGACTTCCTCCAAGTTTGTCAATAACCAACTCAAAGCTTGAATCTGGTAGACTAAAATACACTGCTTTCTTGGAAGCCCTGATATACGTCCTGATTTGTCCCAAATAAGCCCACATGCAAAACCAGGTCACTGTGACTTGTTTCTTAGTGTGGAGTGGTGGAAAGTATAGTTTTGACAATCTCTAGGCATATATATAGGGCTCCCCTGGTGGCTCAGTGTTAAAGACTCCACTAACCAATGCAGCAAACAGGTTCAGTCCCTGGTTTGGAAAGATCTCCTGGAGAAGGGCATAGCAACCCACTCCAGTATTCTTACCTGGAGAATCCTGAATCCTATGGACAAAGGAGCTTGCTGGACTACACAAAATATAGGGTTGAAAAAAGTCAACCAGGATTTAGGGATTTAGGGACTTCACAACAATAACATCAGGGATAATTATAGTTGTTAAAATAGGGGAAATGTTGCCATTGATTTCTGGTTAGTAGATTTCAGAGATGCTGCAATATCATACAACACACAAAACAGACCCTTACCTCAAAATAAAGAATCATCCATGCCAAAATATCAGTAGTGTCATGTTATGAAACTGGAAGTGGCACCAATTCCTGCTGGTCCACAATGGACTGTAGAGAGAAGTAAGAGACTCTTTCTCTAGAAAATTGTGCTGTAATTAGAAGGATAGTAAATGCTGATTAGGCTGCAACTCCTGTCAGCAAGAGGGAGTATTTTTTGCCTCTAACCTTTGAGTAGGAAAATATAAAGACATGTGGGAATTGTCAAAAATTTTAACAATGAATTTTTATCTTAAAAGTAATTGGCAAATTTAATTTTTCTTTTTTTTTTAAACTCATAATTTATTCCTTGTTCCTGGTTGAATTCCTTGGTGTTAAGTGAATGGTTTGCATTTTGCTAGTGGATTTGTCAGAAATTCTCTACCATTAGCATATTAGCTAGTATCCTGACTTTTATATTTTGAATTTTGAGCAAAATAGAAAGTATTTTTGAATTATTCTATTTTATTTTCAGGTCAGATATTTTAGCTGAAAATAATTTATAATTAGAGGGAAAGTTATTGCTTAAATGAAATTCTAGTTGCCTTTTTCATTTTTTTGACTATGTAACATGAGGGTGACATGGCAATTTATTTTGCTCTTTTATTATTTAAATTGAAAATGTTCTTATGTTCATTAAATAGGTTATTGGAATTAATAAGAGGTGAGAAAACTTTATAGCATTTTGTTTTACTTGTTTAAAAAGTGGTTTATTTTGCAGTTGCTTTCTGACTTGAAATAGTCCTATCCAAGTATTTAAAAAAGCAAATATATTTATTTTCTCAGGTCCATTAATAATTATTTGAAATATTTCCTTTAAGAAAAAAAAATAATACTCTATTGCTGAAAGTTGGTTGGGTGTTCCTTCTGTGTGTGTACATGTGTGTGTGTGTGTGTGAGTGTGTACGTATGCGTGTGTATGTGTTCCAGAAAAATCATTAAGTAATTTTATATAGCAAGAAAAGTCTGATCCCATGAGTAAGGAACAAAACAGAGAGAACAAGCCTTCCAAAAGCAAATGCTGAATTACTGTATGTTTTATGTGTGCACGTATATGTGTGCACACATCGGACCATCAATCAAACCCTCAAGCTTGCCTCCAGGAAAGTTGAAAGAGTGCATCTCATAGGGGAGGAAAATGCATTTAAAATTAGTGCAACCATAAAATAAACTGACATAACCCAAAGCAACAAATAATGGAGGGAAAAATTCTTCTGGGGCTCTCTCTCTCTTTCGGCAAAGATTTTGACTTTCTGTTTTTATTTCTTGTCAGTGATCCTGTGTGTGTTTAAAATGACATAAAGTGCATTCATTATGCCCCCAGATTCCAACTGCTTCAGCCTTTCTCGTATATTTCTCAAGAAAATGCAGACTTTTAGAATAGAGAGCAGATGCAGAAGCAAAATGACAGCCCTTGTGGGATCTCTGGTGGCTTAAAAAAAAACTCCAAGCAATTTTCTCTATTGCATCATGCCTGAAAAGCAGCTTAATTCTTCTGTTATGATTAAAGTTGATTGATTGAATTGATCTGTGGTGTATCCTGTTTCCCTAGTTTACAAAGATGCTCAGGAAGAGTGAGGAAGCTGTCTGAACAGGATCCAAGTGCTTAATATATGCTAAGGTCCCACTTAACATTTATTATCTGTTATCGAAGGTAGGAAAAAGCATGTAAATTATATGGATGTCTCTGATTCAAGGAAAGGGAAAGATAAATACATATGCAGACACTCAGTGATTTTCATCAACCATTTTCTAAAATATAGCCCATCTTTTTTTACATTTATCAGTAAATTTGTAAGAAGCTCTTCCATTGCTAGTAAGTTATACCAGGAAGTTAACCTGTTTTTACATTACTGTAGCTTACAGTATAAGAGATATGAAAAACTTCAAATATGCTCTTAAGATTGCTTAATAAATATAAGTTGTATGAAAAATTAAATTTAGGACACTCAGGAAACAAGGATAGTTTAAAAGTGCTCTCCTCGTGAGTTTTTTTTTTTAATAATTGTTTGTTTATTTGTTTCAAGTGGATTTTTTAAAAAGAGAGAGAATCATTAGTAAATATTTCTTCCAATTTTGGGTAAGTGTGAAAATGAAACAAGGCAGTAATTTTCTGTGCATGTACATGTATGCTTGTGAGGTATAGAATTTCATAGAATTTGTCACTAAATACAGCAACAGCTTGATAAATACACAGTTTTTAACTTTCAGGGGAAAAGTGTTAGATTAAAGCTACTATGAATTGGCAAATTATAGCTTAACCTACTTTAAAGGGTGGGATGAGATGGGAGAATGGCATTGAAACATGTTAATTATCATATGTGAAATCAATCGCCAGCCCAGGGTTGATGCTCGGGACTGGTGCACCGAGATGACCCAGGGGGAGGAAATCAGGAGGGAGGAAGGAGGGGGGTTCTGGAGGGGGAGCATATGTATACCCATGGCGGTTTCATGTCATTGTATGGCAAAACCAACACAATAAAGTAAGGAAAATTAAAAAAAAACTATATAGGGAGCTCAAACCTGGTGCTCTGTGAAACCTAGAGGGGTTAAGATGGGGTAATGATAGAAGGGAGATTAAACAGAGAGGGAGCATAAGTATACCTATGACTGATTCATGTTGATATATGGCAGAAACAGCACAATATTTTAAAGTAATTGTCCTCTGATTGCAAATAAATAAATTTAAAAAGAGACACTGTCATCTTAACTACTTAGAGATCCATTGCAAATTTTAGGACTCAGTTCAGATCAGTTCAGTTGGTCAGTCATGTCCAACTCTGCAACCCCAGGGATTGCAGGACTCCAGGATTCTCTGTCCATCATCAAGTCCCAGAGCTTGCTCAAACTCATGTCCATCGAGTTGGTGATGATATCGAACTATCTCATCCTCTGCCATCCCCTTCTGTTCCTGCCTTCAATCTTTCTCAGCATCAGGGTCTTTTCTAATGACTCAGTTCTTTGCATCAGGTGGCCAAAGTATTGCAGCTTCAGCTTCAGCATCAGTTCTTCCAAAGAAAATTCAGAACTGATTTCCTTTGCTGGTTTGAACTCCTTGCAGTCCAAGGAGTTCAAAAGCTCTCAGCTTCCTTTATAGTCCAACTCTCACATCCATACATAACTACTGGAAAAACCATAGATTTGACTAGACAGAAATTTGTTGGCAAAGGAATATCTCTGCATTTTAATATGCTATGTAGGTTGATCATAGCTTTTCTTCCAAAGAACAAGCGTATTTTAATTTTTTGATTGGAATCACCATCTGCAGTCATTTTGAAGCCCAAGAAAATAAAGTCTGTCATGGTTTCCATCGTTTCCTCATGTATTTGCCATGAAGTGATGGAACCAGATGCCATGATCTTAGTTTTCTGAATGTTGAGGTTGTTTTTTTTTTCTTTTTTAATTTTCTTTACTTTATTGTGTTGGTTTTGCCATACAATGACATGAAACCGCCATGGGTTTACATATGCTCCCCCTCCAGAACCCCCCTCCCTCCTCCCTCCCGTTCGATATCCTCCCCCTGGGAAATCCCGGTGCACCAGCCCTGAGCATCAATCTTGGGCTGGCGATTGATTTCACCTATGATAATTAACATGTTTCAATGCCATTCTCCCCTACCATCCCACCCTTGCCCTCATCCACAGAGTCCACGAGTCTGTTCTATACATCTGCGTTCCTTTTGCTGTCTCGCATGCAGGGTTCTCGCTGCCATCTTTCTAAATTCCATATATATGCGTTAGTATACTGTATTGTTGTTTTTCCTTCTGGCTTACTTCACTCTAGATAATAGGCTCCAGTTCCGTCCACCTGAGTAGAACTGATTCAGAGGAATTTTTTTTTTTTTAATGCTGAGTAGTATTCCATTGTGTATATGTACCACAGCTTTCTTATCCATTCGTCAGTTGATGGGCATCTAGGTTGCTTCCATGTCCTGGCTATTGTAAACAATGCGGCAATGAACATTGGGGTACATGTGTCTCTTTCAATTCTGGTTTCCTCGGTGTGTATGTCCAGCAGTGGGATTGCTGGGTCATATGGCAGGACTATTTGCAGTTTTTTAAGGAATCTCCACACTGTTTTCCATAGTGGCTGTACTAGTTTGCATTCCCACCAACAGTGTAAGAGGGTTCCCTTTTCTCCACATCCTCTTCAGCATTTATTGCTTGTAGATTTTTGGATGGCAGCCATTCTGACTGGTGTAAAGTGGTACCTCATTGTGGTTTTGATTTGCATTTCTCTGATAATGAGTGATGTTGAGCATCTTTTCATGTGTTTAATAGCCATTTTTTATGTCTTCTTTGGAGAAATGTCTGTTAAGTTCTTTGGCCCACTTTTTGATTGGGTTGTTTATTTTTCTAGAATGGAGCTGCAGGAGTTGCTTGTATATTTTTGAGATTGTTTGTCCATTGCTTCATTGGCTATTATTTTCTCCCATTCTGAAGGCTGTCTTTTCACCTTGCTTATAGTTTCCTTTGTTGTGCAGAAGCTTTTAATTTTAATTAGGTCCCATTTGTTTATTCATGCTTTTATTTCCGATATTCTGGGAGGTGGGTCATAGAGGATCCTACTTTGGTTTACGGTGGAGAGTGTTTTGCCTATGTTATCCTTTAGGAGTTTTATAGTTTCTGGTCTTATGCTTAGATCTTTGATCCATTTTGAGTTTATTTTTGTGTATGGTGTTAGAAAGTGTTATAGTTTCATTCTTTTACAAGTGGCTGTCCAGTTTTCCCAGCACCACTTGTTAAAGAGGTTGTCTTTTCTCCATTGTATATTCTTGCCTCCTTTGTCAAAGATAAGGCATCCATAGATGCGTGGATTTATCTCTAAGCTTTCTATTTTGTTCCATTGATCTATATTTCTGTCTTTGTGCCAGTACCATACTGTCTTAATGACTGTGGATTTGTAGTATAGCCTAAAGTCAGATAGGTTGATTCCTCCAGTTCCATTCTTCTTTCTCAAGATTGCTTTGGCTATACGAGGTTTTTTGTATTTCCATACAAATTGTGAAATTATTTGTTCTAATTCTCTGAAAAAGACCTCTGGTAGCTTAATAGGGATTGCATTGAATCTATAGATTGCTTTGGGTAGTATACTCATTTTCACCATATTGATTCTTCCAATCCACGTACATGGCACATTTCTCCATCTATTTGTGTCCTCTTTGATTTCTTTCATCAGTGTTTTATAGTTTTCTATATACAAGTCTTTTGTTTCTTTAGGTAGAAATACTCCTAAGTATTTTATTCTTTTTGTTTCGATGGTGAATGGAATTGTTTCCTTAATTTCCCTTTCTGATTTCTTACTGTTAGTGTATAGGAATGCCAGGGATTTCTGTGTGTTGATTTTGTATCCTGAAATTTTTCTATATTCACTGATTAGCTCTAGTAATTTTCTGGTAGAGTCTTTAGGGTTTTCTATGCAGAGGATCATGTCATCTGCAAACAGAGAGAGTTTTACTTCTTCTTTTCCAATCTGGATCCCTTTTATTTCTTTATCTGCTCTGATTGCTGTGGCCAAGACTTCCAAAACTATGTTGAATAGTAGTGGTGAGAGTGGCCACCCTTGTCTTGTTCCTGACTTCAGGGGAAATGCTTCCAGTTTTTCACCATTGAGGATAATGTTTGTTGCGGGTTTGTCGTATATAGCTTTTATTATGTTGAGGTGTGTTCCTTCTATTCTGCTTTTTGGAGGGTTTTTATCATAAATGGATGTTGAATTTTGTCAAAGGCTTTCTCTACATCTATTGAGATAATCATGTGGTTTTTATTTTTCAATTTGTTAATGTGGTGTATTACATTGATTGATTTGTGAATATTGAAGAATCCTTGCATTCCTGGGATAAAGCCTACTTGATCATGATGTCTGATCTTTTTAATGTGTTGTTGGATTCTATTTGCTAGAATTTTGTTAAGGATTTTTGCATCTATGTTCATCAGTGATATTGGCCTGTAGTTTTCTTTTTTTGTGGCATCTTTGCCGGGTTTTGGAATTAGGGTGATGGAGGCTCATAGAATGAGTTTGGAAGTTTACCTTCCTCTGCAATTTTCTGGAAGAGTTTGAGTAGAATAGGTGTTAGTGCTTCTCTAAATTTTTGGTAGAATTCAGCTGTGAAGCCATCTGGTCCTGGTCTTTTGTTTTTTTGGAAGATTTCTGATTATGGTTTCAATTTCCGTGCTTGTGATGGGTCTATTAATATTATCTATCTCTTCCTGGTTTAGTCTTGGAAAGTTGTACTTTTCTAGGAATTTTTCCATTTCTTCCAGGTTTTCCAGTTTATTTGCATATAGTTGCTGATAATAGTCTCTTATGATCCTTTGTATTTCTGTGTTTTCTGTTGTGATCTCTCCGTTTTCATTTCTAATTCTGTTGATTTGGTTCTTCTC
>ML660765.1:30984061-30995653 GCA_007570785.1 Antilocapra americana | reverse complement strand
TCTTCTCAAAGAACAAGCTTTTGGCTTGGTTGATTTTTGCTATGGTCTCTTTTGTTTCCTTTGCATTTATTTCTGCCCTGATCTTTAAGATTTCTTTCCTTCTACTAGACCTGGGCTTCTGCATTTCTTCCTTTTCTAGTTGCTTTAGGTGTAAAGCAAGGTTATTTATTTGACTTTTTTCTTGTTTCCTGAGGTGAGCTTGTATTGCTATGAACTTTCCCCTTAGCACTGCTTTTACTATGTCCCATAGGTTTTGGGTTTTTGTGTTTTCATTTTCATTCATTTCTTTTTTTTTAATGTTTTTTTTTAATTTTTTTATTGATTTTGCCATATAATGACATGAAACTGCCATGGGTTTACAAATGCTCCCCCTCCAGAACCCCTCTCCCTCCTCCCTCCCGATTCCCTCCCCCTGGGAAATCTCGGTGCACCAGCCCCGAGCATCAATCCTGGGCTGGCGATTGATTTCACCTATGATAATTAACATGTTTCAATGCCATTCTCCCATATCATCCCACCCTTGCCCTCATCCACAGAGTCCACGAGTCTGTTCTATACATCTGCGTTCCTTTTGCTGTCTAGTATGCAGGGTTCTCGCTGCCATCTTTCTAAATTCCATATATATGCGTTAGTATACTGTATTTCATTGTTTTGGGGTCGAATGTTGAGTTTTAAGCCAGCTTTTTCACTCTCCTCTTTCACTTTCATCCGGAGGCTCTTTGGTTACTCTCTGCTTTCTACCATAAGGGTGGTGTCATCTGTATATCTGAGGTTATTCAGATGGCAATCTTGATTCCTGCTTGTGCTTCATTCAGCATGGCATTTCACATGATTTACACTGCATAGAAGAAGTTAAATAAGCAGGATGACAATATTCAGGCTTGATGTACTCCTTTGTTGTCCCATTTCTAGTTCTAACTGTTGCTTCTTGACCTGCACACAGATTTCTCAGGAAGCAGGTAAGGTGGCCTAGTATTCCCATCTTTTTAAGTATTGTCCACAGTTTGTTGTGATGCACACAGTCAAAGATTTTAGGGTAGTTAATGAAGCAAAAGTAGATCTTTTTCTGGAATCATCTTGCTTTTTCTATGACTCAAGAGATGTTGGCAATTAGACCTCTAGTTTGTCTGCCTTTTCTAAATTCAGCTTAAGCATCTGTCCAAGTTGAATTGAATATCAACTCAAAGTTCTCAGTTCATGTACCATTGAAGCCTAGCTTAGAGAATTTTGAGCATTACTTTGCTAGTGTGTGAGATGAGTGTGTTTGTATGGTAGTTTCAGCATTTTTTGGCATTGCCTTTCTTTGGGATTGGAATCAAAACAAACCTTTTCCAGTCCTGTGAGTTTTCCAAATTAGCTGATATATTGAGTGCAGTACTTTCACAGCATCATCTTTTAGGATTTCAAATAGCTTAGTTGGAATTCCATAGCTTTGTTCAGTAGTGATGCTTCCTAAGGCCCACTTGATTTTCACTCCAGGATGTCTGGCTCTAGGTGAATGATCACACCATCATTGTCATCTGCATCATGAAGATTTTTTTTTGTATAATTCTTCTGTGTATTCTTGCCATTTTCTAATACCTTCTGCTTCTGTTAGGTCCATACCATTTCTGTCCTTTATCAAGCCCATCTTTGCATGAAATGTTCCCTTGATGTCTCTAATTTTCTTGAAGAGATTTCTAATCTTTCCCATTCTATTATTTTCCTCTATTTCTTTGCATTGATTACTTAGGAAGGCTTTCTTGTCTCTCCTTGGTATTCTTTGGAACCCTGAAATTTTTGGAGTTACTTTTTGCAATTGTGATATTTTTGTTCACATGGAAGACTAACAAAAAGGAGAATTAGCAATAAATTTGTAAAGGCCAGAAATTTTTCAAAATTTCTGTATTGTTAGAAAGCTCTTTAAGGAGCTAACTTCGTAGAGTCAAGTATTTGCATAATCACTTTTTCTTGTTTTCACAGAATTCAATACCTTTGTTTAAAAAAATACTAATTAAAATAATTATAACAGCTACAAAAAGAGTATCAATACAACAGCTGTGAGCTTCTTATGTTTCAATAACTGTCTTAAGCCCATTATAATGTTTATCTTATTTAATCTCATAGCAGTCTATAATGCTGATATCATTAATGCTTCATTTTATAGATGAGGAAAGTGAGCACAAAAAAGTTGACTAATTCTCTGATTCTCATGGATCTGGCTACCATGTTCTCTTCCTGTGTTAGGTTTAAACTGGAATATTGCTTCTGTAGCATGTAGGGTATTATGTAACAACAACAAAAAAATTTGGAGATTTCATTTTTTATTTGATATTGCCTCAAGGCCACAGACACAAAGAGAAATAAGTATACAATTTGTGTACCTCATTTTAAGAGTTTACCCCTTCCCAGTGTCAGGGAGGAAGAAATTTTCCTCTTACCTTTTAGTTTCTTTTGGCTGGTCTAAAAATTAAATTGGTATGAGACAGATTAACAGGAAAAAAATTCAAACAAAAGTGTAATGATATGTATATATGGGAAACACTCAGGAAAACTTATAACTCAGCAAAATGGCTGAAACCATCACCTTAAATGCCATCTTCAGCTAAAGATAAAAAGAATATTGGGAGTAATGGTTCCAATTGGAGTAAGGTAATTGCCATAAATAAATGGTTGTTGGGTCATACAGAGGTAATAAGACAAAGAAAGGAGTTTTAACACAGACTTCATTAGGCTTGTCTTGTCTACATGCTGGTGTATATTATAATTACCTATGGTAATAGCACCTTTCATAGAATAGATTTTCTTTCTACATTCTTGAGGAAGATATGGGGAAAGCAGAAGTTTCTTCTTAAGTATTTTGGGCCTTGATTTTTTTCAGCCTGAAATAATACTCGTGCCAAAGACACGTTTTAAGGTGACAAATTTTGCTTCCCTATATGAAGAACTCTCTGCTGCATTTTATCTGTTCTAACTCAAGTTTGAAAGTTTCAGATTAAGAATTAAGTTAATCTTTAAATAAAAGTGAATACGATTTTTCTGAGACCTGACACTGTTGCACTGTTACAGGAAATAAAAGAAAAAAGCAAAACATTTAGGGTTGAAAGTTATAATATAGGGCATCCTGTTCAATTTAAGTTTCAGAGAAACAATTAATTTTTAAAAAATTTAAATATGCCCCATGGAATATTTTATATATAGTTACACTATATATTTTTTTAATTTATCTGACTTTCAAATTTAATCATGATATATATATATATACATATATATATATATATATAGTTTCTCCTATATACAAAATTTTAACTTTAGAGTGATAAAATATTTTTCAGAAGAGTCCCAGCAAACACTTTTTATTTGTTATAGGTCAGAAACACTTATTGTCCTTGCTTAAATCAAACATTAAGGGAAATGGATTAAATTAAATAGTTTACATCAATCAAGACATGGAAGGTGATTATATCTGTGGTGACCCCTTGAGGGCAGATACTTAGAAAATTAGCATTCTCTCATCAAGAAAAAAAAGGCTATGCAGACACAAAGTGTCTCTATATAGGGTGCTTGAAGATAAATTAAAAAATGGTTTGTTTTCTAGAAAAATTTGTTGGTAATAGTAAACAATTCCCTAAATTGCTTGGTCTTCAGATTGTCTACCTTGAGAACACAGAGGAAATCTCCCCCTGGCTTAACTCTAAGCTAAGTAGGATTCCTAATTTTTTATTTTTTTTAAAGTTTTCATTTCTTTTCTTTTTTAAGAAATGCAGAGGTTGCAATAGTTCTGCAACATTTTGCTTCTGGCAGAGTAAACTATCTCATGGTCAGTGAGAGCCCCATTTATTAGGCAGTCTGAGGTATACTCTGTTCCAGAAGGTGAATTCATTGCCAAGACAGCCCAAGGGCTTTGGAATGAATTCCAGCACTCTTGTTTTGCAGAAACTTAAAATCCATACTTGGCCACTATTCTGTGTCAAGAATTTTTTTTTCTTATTATTCCCAAATCAATGACAGATTTTATTAACATCAAATAGGAGTTATTGTAAATATTGCAGCTCTTAAAATATTGCAGTATTGAAGCTATTAGACATTGTTGCACTTTCAATAGTGTTTCACTTAAAACAAATGAAACAAGTGGTTACTGGTTATATCAATTTTTAATGAGGAATTAGAACTGTTTTAAGATTGAGTCTTACACTTTTGCCTTTTTCCCTTGTCTCACTTTCTAAAGGTGTTGTTATTCAGTTACTAAGTCATATCTGACCCTTTGTGACTCTAAGGACTGCAGCATGCCAGGTTCCTCTGTCCTCTGTTGTCTCCTGGACTTTGCTCAAACTCATGTCCTTTGAGTCGGTGATGGTATCTAATCATCTCATCCTCTGCTGCCCTGTTCTCCTTTGCCTTCAATCTTTCCCACCATCACAGTCTTTTGAAATGGGTCGGCTATTTGCATCGGGTAGCCAAAGTATTGAAGCTTCAACTTCAGCATCAGTTCTTCCAACGAACATTCAGTATTGATTTCCTTAATGATTGAATGATTTGATCTCCTTATCATCCAAAGGACTTTCAGTCTTCTTTAGCTCAAAAGCATCAGTTCTTCAGCACTCAGTCTTCTTTATGGTCCAACTCTCACATCTTCATATGACTACTGGACAAGCCACAGCTATGACTTTAAGGACATTTGTTAGCAAAATGATGTCTAGGTTTGTCATGGCTTTCCTTCCAAGAAGCAAGTGTCTTTTATTTTCATGACTGCAGTTACCATGTGCAGGTAACTTGTTTTTTGGGGGCCCAAGAAACTTGTTTTTTGGGGGCCCAAGAAACTAAAATCTGTCACTGCTTCTGCATTTTCCCCTTCTATTTGCCATGAAGAGATGAAATCAGATGCCATGATCTTAGTTTTCTGAATGTTGAGTTTTAAGCCAACTTTTTTACTCTTCTCTCTCACATTTTTCAATGAGATCCTTAGTTCCTCTTCAATTTCTGCCATTGGAGTTGTATCATCTGTATATCTGATATTTTTGATATATGTGCCAGCAGTCTTAATGCCAGTTTATGATTCATTCACCCTGGCACTTCTTATGATGTACTCTACATACCAGTTAAATAAGCAGGGTGATAATATACAGCCTTGTCATACTCCTTTCCCAATTTTGAATCCTTCTGTTGTTCCATATCTGATTCTAACTATTGCTTCTTGACTTACCTATAGTTTTCTCAGGAGACAGGTAAGGTGATCTGGAAGTTTAAGAATATATTTAAGAATATTCCAGTTTGTTGTGATCCACACAGTCAAAGGCTTTAGTAGTAGTCAATGAAGCAGAAGTAGATGTTTTCTGAAACTCCCTCTTGCTTTCTCCATAATCCAACGAATGTTGGCAGTTTGATCTCTGGTTCCTCTGCCTTTTCTAAAGCCAGCTTGTACATCTGGAAATTCTCAGTTTATGTAGTACTGAAAGTTTAGCTTGAAGGATTTTGAACATAATCTTACTAGCATGTGAAACGAGTGCAAATGTATGGTGGTTTGAACATTCTTTGACATTGCCCTTTGGGATTGAAATGAAAACTGACCATTTTCAGTCCTGTGACCGCTGCTGCATTTTGCTGATGTGTTGACAGCATCATCTTTTAGGATTTTAAATAGCTCAGCTAGAATTCCATCACCTCCTCTAGTTTTGTTCATAGTAATGCTTCCTAAGACCCTCTTGAGTCAGTTCTTTGTATCAGTTTAGTGAAATATAATTCACATACCATACAATTCACCCATTTAAACTGTAAAAATAAATTATTTTTAGTGCATTCACAGAGTTGTTTAACTGTAGCCACAACAAATTTTAGAACATTTTTATCACCCTCAAAACTAATCCCCTAGTGCCCATTAATTCATGTTCCATTTGCCTCCAGCAGCCGAAGTCCTAGGCAACAGGTATTCTAGTATCTGTCTCTATAGATGATACTAGTCTGGACACTTCACATAATAAAATAATTCAAGCTATGTTTTTTTTGTGATTGGCTTTTTTCATGTAGGATAAAGTTTCAAGATTATTCAATTGTATAACATGTTTCAATACTTCATTTCTTTTTATTGCCAAATAATATACCACTATATAGACAGGATTTGGTTCTTTTTAATGCATGCCTTTTCAAATTGATTTAATTATTATTTGTGTGAATCACAACAAACTATGGAAAATTCTGAAAGAGATGGGAATACGAGACCACCTTATCTGCCTCCTGTGAAATCTGTATTCAGGTCAAGAAGCAACAGAACTGGACATGAAACAACGGACTGGTTCCAAATTGAGAAAAGAGTATGTCAAGGCTGTATATTGTCACCCTGCTTATTTAACTTATATTCACTGTAAATTATGCGAAATATCAGGCTGGATGAAGCACAAGCTGGAATCAAGATTGCTGGGAGAAATGTCAATAACCTCAGATAACTGATGACACAACCCTTATGGCAGAAAGTGAAGAGGAACTAAAGAACCTCTTGATGAAAGTAAAATTGAAGAGTGAAAAAGCTGACTTAAAACTCATCATTCAAAAAACAAAGATAATGGCATCCAGTTCCATCACTTCATGGCAAATAGATGGAGAAGCAATGGAAACAGTGAAAGACTTTATTTTATTGGAGTCTAAAATCACAGGAGATGGTGACTGCAGCTGTGAAATTAAAAGATGCTTGCTCCTTGGAAGAAAAGCTATGACCAATCTAGACAGCATATTAAGAATGCATTTGAAACAGTTCTAATGAGGTGGATGACACTGGAGCCTATTATACAGCTCAAAGTAAGTCAGAAAGAAAAATACCAATATAATATATTTACACATATATATGGAATTTAGAAAGATGATATTGATGAGCCTATATGCGAGACAGCAAAAGAGACACAGATGTAAAGAACAGACTTTTGTACTCTGTGGGAGAAGGCGAGGGTGGGATGATTTGAGAGAATAGCACTGAAACATGTATATTATCATATGTGAAATGGATCGCTGGTCCAGGTTTGATGCATGAGACAGGGTGCTCAGGGCTGGTGCAATGGGATGATCCTGAGGTGGGAGAGAGGGTTCAGGATGGGGGACACATGTGCATTCATGGCTGATTCATGTCAGTGTATGGCAAAAACCACCACAATATTGTAAAGTAATTAGCCTCCAATTAAAATATTTTTTTTTAAAAAATAGACATTCCTTTGGTAACAAAGGTCCATCTAGTCAAAGCTACAGTTTTTCCAGTAGTCAGTATATATGTGAGAGTTAGACCATAAAGAAAACTGAGTGCCAACGAATTGATGCTTTTGAACGGTGATGTTGGAGAAGACTCTTCAGAGTCCCTTGGACTGCAAGGAGTTCAAATCAGCAAAGGGAGTCAGTTCTGAATTTTCATTGGAAGAACTGATGCTGAAGCTGAAGCTCCAATACTTTGGCCCCCCAATGCGAAGAACTGAGTCATTAGAAAAGACCCTGATGTTGGGAAAGATTGAAGGTGGGAGGAGAAGGAGACAACAGAGGATGAGATGGTTGGATGGTATCACCAACTCAATGGACATGAGTATAAGCAAGCTCTGGGAGTTGGTGATATACCGGGAAGCCTGGTGTGCTACAGTCCATGGGGTTGCAAAGAGTTGAATACGACTGAGCGAATTAACTGAACTGATTTTTTTTAATCATCAATGTATATTTAAAGATTGGAAATCTTCAAATAATTTGTGCAATCTAGATTGACGTCTACTCATCTTACATGTCCCACCTCAATTGAATAAAATGAGACTGGAAAAAAAAAATGCTGGGAGTAAGGGACTTATAGATACAACATAATGGTATTAGTTCTTTTCTCACTGAAATTATTATCAGCCATTTTTTTCTATTACTTGCTATCTACTGATATATACTTATCACTATTTTTAACAGAATATACTTCACTGTCAAGTCCCAAAATTTCATTCTCACAGAAAATAGTTTATTAGTCTGCTCATCTTTTATAGCTATTCAGACTAATATATCCATAATGCCATATACTTATAATAAATATACTTATTAAAGATGTATTCTTGAACAGTGGTACTTCTGTTATTGAGAAAAATTCTGTAGAAATCAAATAGTTAATTTTTATTTCCACTATCATATATATGTATGATGTGTAGCTATATAGCATGTTCTCTTTCTCTTCAAATATATCAATATGTTTATATATTCTTACATGCATATCTCATAATTTTTGTATAATTTTAATATACTTCAATAGTCTAAACATACAGAAATGACATATATATAAATAGTTATTTATATTTATATTTTTGTATAAATTATTTATTTAATAATTATTTATATTTATTTATATAAATAACATTTTATTTATATGATTTATATATATTTATACACACATGTATATATGCATCATTGTGTTTGCATGACTACATCTGAAATTATATCAGAATACATGGTTGATTTGGAAAAGTTTTTCAGCATTTATTTCTCTTTAAATGAATTGCTAGTAACTCACCAAAATACTAAAAATACGATGAAAATATCCTGACCCTCTCTGCATCTGTTTTGGGCCAAGACAGAAAGTAGAAATTAAGAGATATAAATGGTAAAATTATAGATTTTACTCTTTGGAATATTTTTATTCTTAAATTGCAAACAGAATAGAAGAAAGATGCAAAGGTATAAAAAGTCCAAACTATGAACTGTAAGGTATTTCAAAGAAACTCAAAGTAATCAGAATAGATATGTAGAAAAAATGCATACATACATAGACATAAATCTTAGAGCAGAGAATTTTCCAAACTGAGGGACAAAAATCTCTGATAAAATATAACTTCAGAAATCAAGTAAAAAATATGCATACACACATACATAGAAGCTTTCTAGTAAGAGCTGCTCAACTATAGTCCAAGATACATTAAATAAGAATCCAGAGAAAATAAGCTAAAATATGTATTAAATATATCTAAATACAGAAAAAAATGAAATGACAAAGAAAGTTTTCCAATGCTACTATAGTAGAACATGATAATATTTATATCAAGCTTTAGAACAGAAAAATATATAAGCATTCCTTGATAAAGTATAAACTTATGGCATCAAGATTATAAACAACAAATTATTCATAGAAGTTAATCCTAGGGTAATACAATTATGGAGTACTTTAACTTCATTTGTAGTACTCTCATTCATTAAAAAGCATTGGAAAATTACAAAACTGTGAAATCTTGGTATTTGTACATAGGAGCCCATCAAGCTCTATCATGTCTGTGTTTAAAATTTCATTAGGAACAAAATCTTAGAAAACATTTCATAAGTTTGGAGTGGTCCTTCCAAATCATGACATCTTAGATCAGTTACTTAATCTTTCTGTGGTCCTGGTTAGTTACCTATAAAATAATCATACAAACTGTACATATATAAAAAGAGCACTCTGAAGGTTATTGTGCTATAACTCATAGTAATAAACTTGTAATAAATGTTAGACTCATCCTTCATAAGAATTAAACTATTTGTTATGCATGTGGTACCAGAGAAGCTATAAATAACCAATTAGCTCAGAAGAAAAGCTATGACCAACCTAGACAGCATATTAAAAAGTGGAGAAGTTACTTTGCCAATACAGGTCCATCTAGTCAAAGCTATGGTTTTTCCAGTAGTCATGTGTGGATGTGAGAGCTGGACCATAAGAAAGCTGAGCATGGAAGAACTGATGCTTTTGAACTGTGGTGTTGGAGAAGACTCTTGAGAGTCCCTTGGACTGCAAGGAGATCCAACTAGTCCATCCTAAAGAAAATAGTCATGCATGTTCATTGGAAGGACTGATGTTGAAGCTGAAACTCCAATACTTTGGCCACCTGATATGAAGAACAGACTCATTGGAAAAGACCCTGATTCTGGGAAAGACTGAAGGCAGGAGTAGAGGGGATGACAGAGGATGAGATGGTTGGATGGCATCACCGACTGAATGGACAAGAGTTTGAGCAAGATCCAGGAGTTGGTGATGGGCAGGGAAGCCTGGCATGCTGCAGTCCATGGGGTGGCAAAAAGTCAGACAAGACTGAGCAACTGAACTGACTGAGCAAGTAAGAAGCAAGGCTTTACCTGAAAAAATCATATAGAGTCAGATGAATGATGCAATTCTTACATGAATATATATTTAAATTAAAAAAAACTTAGACAATAAGTTATTACCAAAGCATAAGATTATTCTGAGTATATTATATGCTATAAGCTGAATCTTTCTGGCCAAAAATTTGTATTTTAAATCCTAATCCTTTATATGAAGGTAATAGGAGTGGAAGCTTTGGGAAGTGATTAGATCATGAGGACAGATTCCTCATGAATGAAATTTTGTGTGTGTGTCAGTTGCTCAATCATTTCTGACTCTTTGTGACCCCATGGACTATAGCCTGATAGGCTCCTCTGTCTGTGGAATTCTCCAGGCGAGAATACTGGAGTGGGTTGTCATTTCCCTCTCCAAGGGATCTACCTGATCCAGGGATCAAACACAGGTCTCCCCGTAGATGGCCAGGTTGATGCCCGCGTAGGGGATGAAACCCAGAACCTTGGGCAGGTAGCCATTGTCGAAGGCACTGGGCTCTTCTCCAGGATCCACTGTGCACAGACCAGCAGCCTCTTTTACTGGCTCTTCCGGCAAAGGGTCAGCCGTGTCTTCAGCACCTCCATGGGGTAGATGATGGTTTGGGATGTGGCGCCAGCCAGGGAGCCAGCCACAACGCGCTCCTGCTGGGGCAGTGTCTCCTCTTGCCCCTGGATGGCCCGCCTGATCTGCTCATAGGCTATGAACTTGATGGCTGACTCAGGTGCCATCTTGAGCACCTTAATCCCATCGCCAAGCCACAGGGAGCACACGCCCCACTCTTGGATCATGCTTCCTCGGGAGGCCCCCCAGGACGTTCAGCTGGTTGGTCTTGGAGGCGAGGATCTGCATGAAGACCTTGAGGTGGTCCAGAGGGGCTGTGCCTCTCAGGGACACGGCACCCGCCACTGCGCCTGCACCAGCTGCTTCCACCACATGCCAGTCAGCTTCTCCAGCTCCGAGAACTCATCGGGGATGGTCTGGCACTCGCCGATATCCATGACCACGGAATGCTTCCAGAAGTACAGCATGTCTTCCAGGTTCTCCAGCGAATTCAACAGGAACTGGTCACGCCACTCCTGCCAGTCAATTGCCGGAACCAGCCGGCAAAATCGCACGGTCGAGAACGCAACAACCAAGCACCTGAGAAAAATGAAGACACTCAAAAGATGGGGTTGAGAGGAGCAGAGGGAAACTCCAAAGAGCTTCTCACTACTGCCACTTTATTATAGCTGATTAACAGTATATATACATTTTTCTGGTTACTAGCAAGCTTGAGGGAGCAGTTAACGATAAACTTTAAGAATGCCTTTGATATGGTCAGCACATTATTAAGCAGGGGAAAAACAGACCCGCATACGTCAGGCGTCCAAGAAAACAGAGTAAATGGGAAAAAGGTCATCAGGCTGTTTTTCCCGTCACGGCGCTTGATCTTAGTCAATGAAAAGGCGTCAGGGTGGCGGGACAAAGAGAGGTTTTCAGGTCCTCTCTTAGGGCCGATTGGGGGATGGAAAACATCC
>ML660765.1:30920173-30984051 GCA_007570785.1 Antilocapra americana | reverse complement strand
TGTGCAGGATTTTCTCTGTCTGCTCCAGCTAGATGGAAATGCCCAGGGCTCGGGAACTCTGCTGGATCTCAGAGACATCAGATCTGACCATCCTGATCGCGGTCCAGACTGTGCAACAGAAAGTAGAAGGCGTGGTTCCTGCTCCTGTTGGCAAAGGATAAACTCCTCCAGGTCAAGGCCGCCATCTGGGTCAGCGTCACCCTCAGGGGAGATGCCCTGCTGGGCGCCCCGGTTCGGGTCGCCTCCGCCCAGCCGGGCCAGTCCCTGGCGCAACTCACAGATGTCCACGCTACCATCCTTGTCACTGTCCAACTCCTTGAAGAGGTGACCCCAGTGCTGACGCTGCTAGGCATCACCCTCCCCCAGCCCCGGGAGTGGAGGCCCGGTAGTGTGGCGGTCTCAGCAGCGGCTTGAAGTCTTCCCCTCCCCACCCCCTACTGGGGCCCCGCAGGCCTCGGTGCTGCCTGCCGGCTCTGGCTTTTGTAGGAGGACGTGACTCTTGCAAGTGCAGGAATGGGATTAATGAGTGAGATCAGTTCAGTTGCTCAGTCACCTCCAACTCTTCGCAACCCCATGCACCGCAGCACCCCAGGCCTCCCTGTCCATCACCAACTCCCTGAGTTTACCCAAACTCATGTCCATTGAGTTGGTGATGCCATCCAACCATCTCATCTGATCAGTGCCCTTACAATAGAGACCCACACTTACCAAGTTGTTCATTGGTAAAGAATCCACCTGCCAAGTAGGAGACTCTGGTTGATTCCTGGGTCAGGAAGATCACCTGAAGAAGGATATGGCAACCCACTGCAGTATTCTTGCCTGGAAAATCCCAGGGACAGAAGAGCCTAGTGGTCTACAGTCCATGGAGTTGCAAGAGTCAGAGTTGACTTAGCATTCTAAACCACGACCACCGCAAGCCTCTCCTTCCCAGTTCATATGGCCATTTCTCACTACGTTTTTCCATAATAGAAGGGTCAGTGGAGTCCTCTGGGTCTCTGTTGTTGTTGTTTAGTCTGCTAAATCATATCTGCCTCTTTTGTGACCCCATGGACTGTAGCCTGCCAGGCTGCTCTGTACATGGGATTCCCCAGGCAAGAATATTGTAGTGGAGTGGGTTGCCGTTTTCTTCTACAGGCAATATCCCAGACCCAGGGATCAAATCCACCTCTCATGCATTCGCAGGCAGATTGTCTACCACGAAGCCCAAGGAGAGGCTTACTAGATATTGAATCTTCTGGCTCCTTCATCTTGGATTTCCCAGGTTTCAGAACTGTGAGTGAGATGTTTCTGTTGTTAATAAGCCATCTAGTCTATGGCATTGTTATAATATCCTGAATGGACTAAGGCATTACTATGTGAACAAAATAGATCTCTCTCTTTTCCCTATTAATTTAAAAGAAAACAACAAAAAAAAACTTTTGTATTCTTCTATGGACTGAGCCTATGCATTCATTTTTTATGGTGACATATGAAATGTGAAGATAAAGAATATAGGATGCTTATCACATCTGTTGTATATATTTCATATACTGTAGTGTTTTTTTTTGAGCAATTGTTCTCAGTGTTGGGTCTAATATTTCATGAGCATAGCTTAGAACATGAAATTCTACAGCAGTTGTTCATTATGAACAAATGCCTACTTATGAATTCTTGTCTCAGAAGCTAATTTAATTGGTGAATTTCAACTACTATTGCTTATTTCACACTTCAGTAGGTAGAGATGCATTAATAATCGAAGTTTCAAACTGTAATTAACATTAGCTTTAGGCTCCTGACAATGAAATGATTACATTTTAATATATGGGTTGATAAAGTTAATCTAACATATGAATAAACAGCAAAAATAACTTACATTTACTCTTTCTCTGCAAATTGATACATGTATTTGCATGTTATAAGGCATGGACAATAAGTTAATATCGAAGAAAAAGTTACAGGCTGTCAATACAATTCTTGAATGTAATCAATTCAGTGTATGACAATGAATTTGAAATATTTCAACAAAAACCTTATTTTTCTAGAGAAAAATTAAAAGATACTTTTCACCTGACTTGATTTTCTTTCACAGTTTTACAAGTTTATATCTTATTTACTCTGTTCTTAATTGATTACATTATAAAGCTCCCTAAATGATGAATTTGTATGCTGACATCTTGTTCTTAATCATAGAATACCATATTGTCTGAATGCATTTGCCTGGTGTTATATTGTGGTGCTAGTGGTAAAGAACATACCTCCACTGTAGGAGATGTAAAGAGACTTGAGTTCGACCAGTGGATTAGGCAAATCCCTTGGAGGAGGGCACAGCAACCCACTCAAGTAATTTTGCCTGGACAGTCCCTTGGACAGAGGAGCCTGGTAGCTCCACCACAGAGGCTCTCAAAGAGTCAGACACGACTAAAGAGATTTAGTTAGTATACATATGTATTACCTTTATGTTGGGAAAAATTGCATTCATGGCACAGCACCAATCGAATGAGGAAAACACTTTTCTTGAATAGTATATTGTGGAATTTTCCATAATATTTAAAAAATTAATAGTGTTTAGAATGGTATAAAATATAAATAACTGAGGTTGCTAATTGTGGTACTTTAACATCTCCTAACATTTCACAGCTCCAGGTGCACAAGAACAGAAAAACAGCTTAACTTCTTTTCCAGATAGGATTCATTGCTTAGAACCCTAGAATACGTCAGTTCTTTTGACATATCCAAATGTGTGCGCCTTATAGTTATTAAAGACTAGGCTGGCCTTTGAAACAAACTGAAAGAAATAGACTGAATTAGCTAAACATATGGGTTAAATTCCTCCACTAATCTCAGATGTCAGATTATTGAGCTAAGAAAGGAGGCTTTTTCATTTCCCATACCAAATTGTACTCACTGTGAAAAAAAACTCAGAGTTACTTACAGATTTTTAAATCTATATTCTTTGCCTTCTGGTCATGGCTAGAATTCTATATCAAGTTGAGCTTTAAAGAAGGAACTCATCAGACACCTAATAGTCATCAGAAACTTGATGTCAACTTGAGCGAAGGTAGTTTTGTGTCCGTGCTCAGTCGTGTCTGACTCTTTGTGACCCAATGAACTGTAGTCTGCAAGGCTCCTCTGTCTATGGAATTTTCCAGGCAAGAAAGGTAATTTTATTTAATTCTAATAATAAACTTGTAAAATAGTACCTTATATTTCAAATAAAAACACTAAATTTCAGAAAAGTTAAGTGATTTGCCTCCATGACAGAAAAGGAATCTGAAGGCATTTTCTGATTTTTCAATTCTGTTGTTTGTATGCTTAAAGAAATTATACATGGTATATAAAGATATATATAGTGCTATATACCCAGTGTTTTTCTAAATGCATTATATGGATCTTTTAAATGAGGATCCAAAGTCCAGAGAAGTTAAACAACTTACACACATCTAACAACTGCTAAAGAGCTGGAGATCTTGAGTACTTGACTCCAGGTTTGTGTTCTTTCTGACTACACATTCCTACCTTCTACCATTTGAAACAGGTACACGTATCATTTTTATTTGAATATATGATTATTATTTGGGGTTTCCCTGGTGGCTCAAAGGTAAAGAAACTGCCTGCAATGCAAGAGAATGGGGTTCAGTCTTTGGATTGGGAAGATCCCTTGGAGAAGGAAATAGCTACCCACTCCAGTGTTCTTGACTGGAGAATTCCATGGTCAGAGGAGCCTGGCAGGCTAGAGTCCATGGAGTCACAGAGTCAGACACAACTGAGTGACTAGCACACACACACACACGTTTATTATTATATCTAATGTCATGAGTGAGAGAATAAGGAAAGTCACTCTTCATCCCAAAATGATGATGAATGTGCACTAGAGCTAAGATGGTTTCTTTCTTTTATTATTTTGCATTATTCTAGTTATGTTGATTGCATAATATCAATGTCCCAGTATTGTACTCTTTCAGATTTATTTGTTAAGTGTCAGATTGATCTCTTTTGTTAACTTTTAAGATAATCTCACCAGATGGCATTAAGAATACATTAATTAAATTAGGAGTTATAATAAAGATATACAATATTTTTTATCCCCAGGAAGCCTGAACATTTCATTCCCTTCCTTGTATTTGTGTTCAATAATCCCAAATGTCATGAATAATAACATGCAGTTATTTAAAAAAAATACTCTGTTGAGATAGAAAATCTACCAGATGCTATTATAATCACTGTTCCTTGCACTTTAAATTTTAGGCAATTGTTTGGAGACAAATTAAAACAAATGGACATTTGTTTTATTGAAACTACTTGTTATGTGTTATATTTGGTTCAGCTATCTAGCCTTATGTGCCAACTGTTTTTCTTCAATCTTCATACATGGTAACTAGCAATAATTTTAAATGAAAACAATCTTGGTTGTTAATCTTCATGACTAACCAGAAACGTATGAAATATCTGATGAGACTGTGGCTTGAAAATGCCACGGTCCTGTCATATAAAGATATTCTTTAACAGATGGAATAATATATTAATTTCACAAACAAAACAACCAGAGTAACTCACCATGTGACATCCCTACTTTAATCTTTCTTACTTGGGTTTTGAGATTGCCATAATGACTGAGTTGCCAGGTACTAATTCTCCAACTTTGCTCCAGAGATTCTTATACTCCATAAGGATAGCAGTTGGCCGAAGAGCAGAAGCATCAGGCCAGGGAGCAGCTCATCACAGAGAGCATGGCCAAGATGCCACAGATGATTGAGAATCATCAGGCTCACCTGCAGATGGTGTTAAAAAATAAAACCTTTCAGAGATTCTGAATTAGTAGGAACCATAATTTTCCACAAGCATCCCCTTTTACTGCTCCCAGTGCTTTTTCTAATGCAGGTAATGCACAACTCTTGCTTTGAGAAATAATATATAGGATCATGAGGCAAGCAATGCATCAGAATTACTCAGGCTATGATTTGAGCATTTGCATATCCAAGTATATAAATACCTTCATAGAATTCCACAGCAGATTTCTGCAGATTATCTTGGAATGCAATGCACTGATTCACATGATTGAAGTTGCTAATGGCTATTATCAGAGACAAACCCTTCATCCATTTCTTCTCCCTCCTCCTCCTCTCTTTCTCCTCTTTTTTTTTTTTTTTTTTTTTTAGGAATATCTTGTGCCTCAGTGTTGCTGTTTATGGTTTGTGTCTTCAGGAGGCTCTGAAGAACACAAAAACATCCTTGTGTTTATAAAAACAGTGATTGATGACAGGATTTTGAATGCCACGTTTTTTTTTTTTTTTTATTTGGCACAATAGATGTAGAAGACAAGTGGTCTTTGTCATTAATTCAGAGACTATTCAGCACAGTATTAATATTCTTGATAGTTGATGCATAGAATGAATTTTTCAGGCAGCAAAGATTATAACAAAATTATAAATCCAATCTCTAACTCCGACCTTCTCCACTACAACATGAATGGAAAAGGGCACCTGTTCTCATTATGATCTTTAGACTGTCATCATCAGGGCTAATTCTAATGTTACACTATGGATGATGAGTAGTTGAAATCCAATTTGAATGCATAATACCACATTTAATTTACAGTACCACCTGTCAATAAGAAATAGACTGAGGCATATCTTCTGAGATATCCATAGGGAATATTCAATTATAATTAACCTTCCTATTTGTGTTAAATCTTTGTCCTGAAATGGATTGTTTGTGCCATTTCTTATTCTTATAACAATCTGTCACTAGAAAGAATTTGAATTTTAATCTCTGAGAAATACAATAGAGGATGTTTCTTTTAATCTCCTCAGTACCACTATCACTTGTCTATTTAATTTGTTTTCCATAGGTTAATTATGACTAAGGTCATGATCTTTGTGCAGGTGTAGATTTCTTTGGCAGACTGTAGAAAATTATTTTCTGCAAACCATATTAAGTACAATATATGGCAAATGGGACATTTCATTTTTCTACTTTAATATTAGGAAGAAGAAAAAGATTAATTTTAGTTCAAATGATGCAATTGAGAGCATGTGAATGCATGCTTTCTTGTGGATAACTTTGTAAAACTAGTTTTAAGCAATAATCAACTGCTATATATAACCTCAAAACCATAAAAATAATACATATATATATATATATATATAAAACCTCTAAACAATATAAAATTAAGAAAATAGGTTTTATATAAAATTAGGGACTAGATTTAGGAGTGTATCTCTTATTGAGTCAACTTTTGACAAATGGCATCACGGACTTGATGGACATGAGTTTGAGCAATCTCCGGGAGTTGGTGATGGAAAGGGAAGCATGGCATGCTGTAGTCCATGGGGTCACAAAGAGTTGGACACGACTGAACAGATGAGAGAGATTGACAGTTGAACTTTTTGCTTATTTTTTTCTTTCTCTTTTTCCTCATAATTGGCAAATTTAATGAGACTATAGCAATCTCTTAGCCTGAATGTTTTAGATATACCCACAAGTCTATCTTGGCTTTTTACTCATAAGGGAACAAGAGTTAAAAGAGCAGAGGCCTTGCTTACATCTCAAGAGGCATTCTCTTCATAAGTATCATGTAGGAGGTGGGTGTCAACCAACTCTTTGGCAGGCAGTAGCCTGGATTTTGCAAGTAGTCAGGTTTTACAGACACAGACATATCTATATCCTTTCTCTGGAACTGTATGCAACTTGAGCAAGCTAACAGGTATTTCTGAGGCTTAGTTGTGCTGATTTCTTAAAAGTAAAATAGAGCTAATAATACTGAGTTTGAGCAAGCTCTGGGAGATGGTAAAGGACTGGGAAGCCTGGAATCCTGCAGTCCTTGGGGTCACAAAGAGTGAGACACGAATGAGTAACTAAATAACAACAATAATAATACTAAGCACAGAGAACAGTATAAAGTTTAAATGTGATTATGGATCTGGTACCAAGGAAGCACTCAAAATAGGCAGCTAATATTTTGCTTCTGTCTTACAAATATTTTAACTCTAAATTTGTAAAATGATTGGATTAGATCTTTTAAGTGTTCTTGAAGGGAAATGAACAGAACTAAACAGTGGATCACAACAAACTGTGGAAAATTCTTAGAGATGTGAATATCAACCACTTGACCTGCCTCCCAAGAAATCGGTATGCAGGTCGGGAAGCAACAGTTTTCCTAGAATGGGAAATGGAGCAACAGAGTGGATCCAACTCAGGAAAGGAATTTATCAAGGCTACATATTGCCACCCTGCTTATTTAACTTCTATGCAGAGTACATCATGAGAAACGCTTGGCTGCTTGAAGCATAAGATGGAATCAAGATTGCAGGGAGAAATATCAATAACCTCAGATATGCAGATGACACCATGCTTATGGCAGAAAGTGAAGGAGAACTAAAGAGCCTCCTGATGAAAGTGAAAGAGGAGAGTGAAAAAGTGGGCTTAAAACTCAATAGACAGAAAACTAAGATCATAGCATCTTCTCCCATCACTTCATGGCAAACGGATGAGGAAACAATGGAAACAGTGACAGACTTTATTTTGGGGGGCTCCAAAATCACTGCAGATGTTGACTACAGCCATGAAATTAAAAGACGCTTGCTCCGTCAAGAAACGTTGTGACCAACCAAGACAGCATATTAAAAAGCAGAGACATTACTTTGCCAAGAAAGTTCCATCTAATAAAAACTATGGTTTTTCCCGTAGTCATGTATGGATGTGAGAGTTGGACTATAAAGAAAGCTGCTGCTGCTGCTGCTAAGTCTATTCAGTCATGTCCGACTCTGAGCGACCCTATGGACGGCAGGTCACCAAGCTTCTCTGTCCATGGGATTCTTAAGGCAAGAATACTGGAGTGGGTTGCAATTTCCTTCTCCAAAAGAAAGCTGAGCACTGAAGAATTTATGCTTTTGAACTACGGTGTTAGAGAAGACTCTTGAGAGTCCCTTAGACTGCAAGGAGATCCAACCAGTCCATCCTAGAGGAAATCAGTCCTGAATATTCATTGGGAGGACTGATGCTGAAGCTGAAACTCCAGTTCTTTGGCCACCTGATGAGAAGAAGTGATTCATTGGGAAAGACCCTGATGCTGGGAAAGATTGAAGGCATGAGGAGAAGGGGATGACAGAGGATGAGATGGTTGGATGGCATCACCAACTCTATAGACTTCAGTTTGAGTAAGCTCCAGGAGTTGGTGATGGACAGGGAGGCCTGGCATGCTGCAGTCCATGGGGTTGCAAAGAGTCAGACACAACTAAGCGACTGAACTGAACTAACTGAAGGGGAAGAGGAACAGAAAGAGAAGTTGAAATTTTTTCTTCTTCTGATTTTTAATGAGACATCCATATTCTTTTTTGAATTTTTTAAAATTCTCATTAAATCCACAAACTTAAAGAGAGAAAGTCTAGGTTAAGCCAGAGTAAGAGAAAATAATTCAAATACTGGATCAACCTAAATCTATTCAGGAATTTTAATATTGACCACCAAAAAAAGTTGGTGCTATTTATGTATTTAAAAATAAAACAAATTATTTAAAAAATAATCACTAAAACAGCACTTAGAACAGTAAACTACCAACCAAATTTAGCTTGAGATGATTAATTTTAAATATACTTTTGATAAAGTGAGTCTTTAAAATGCAAATTTAATTCTGTTTTGGGAAAACTATGCCTAATTATAAACAAAGACATAACAGGTGATATCTGTTTTCTCCTCATAAAGGAAATGGAGTATCATCATGCTTTTATAGTTATTTGCTTTGAATGTGGACTTATTCAAAAAATTTGAATGATGCAGTACTTATATAGAAAGGCATATATACATGACATATGATACTCAAATGACAAAGTCTGTCAGGCATAAGTGGAAGTTTTGTAACACTTAAGAGAAACAGAGTTCATGTTCTGGGAAACAGCTACCTTGGGTTTGCCTGCTGGCTCTGCTTCTTACAGAGGTTATTCCCTGTGCCTTAGTTTTATGTCCTATACAATGTGAAAAAAAATAACTTCTTTATGCATAGGTTTGTTATCAGTTCTTATTTGTAAAACATTTAAAGCAGCAACTGGTACATTTGATCCCTGGGTTGGGAAGACGCCCTGGAGAAAGGAAAGGCTACCCACTTCAGTATTCTGTCCTGGAGAAATTCATGGACTGTGTAGTCCATGGGGTTGCAAATAGTTGGACACAAGTGAGCAACTTCCACTTTCACTTTCAACTATTACATAAAAGAAATATACTTACCTTTATAGTGTATTTTCTTTCAACTGAAACAAAATAATCTTTCCTCCTATGATACACACCTGTCTCTTGATACTCAAAGTACAAAAATCATCATTTGACCTATTATTTCAAGAAATAGCAAATTATCATTTAGGACTCTATATGTAGTTTCTCTTTTAATCTTCATGAGAATTCTATAAGATGTGTACTCTTATCCTCATTTTACAGATAAAGAATGAGTGATTGATGGTAAGATGTTTTGTTTCAAACATTGCCTTGTAATCATGGTTAAACACGGCATCATCTTTTGCCCTATGGTCATGTTATTATAAGTGCAGGTAAATTTTTACCCCCAGTCCAGCAATCTTAAGGATTATATTCGTGAAAGAGAGCTTCAATTCCATAGAAATTAATTTTACCTTATACGTCTTCTATAATGGCTAGTATAACTTCATCCCACTACAACAGCTGTGGTGGCCACATAGGAACTTGTTCAGTGTTCTTATTCCTCTGGTAGCTCAAAATACAGTTTCCACATTATAATCATATAAGAGATGTGAAATATAAGACAGTTTAGATGTTAGATGTGTATATTAAATCAATAAAAGTCACACATACCAGCTTTCTGCCAATAACAGTCAAAGAAGATAAAAATGAAAGATGCCTTCTGTTTACTGGCATCTTGTTAGAACTTGAATTTGATTTTTTTTTTTTTTTAATCTTGGAAAGAGGTTTGAAGTTTTCCTTTTGCATCACTGTACAGTGAATTTTCCTCACATACTTTAAACTTCCTTCTTCAATCAGAGTGCTTCTTTAAAGAAACATGTGATTTTTCATTTTGAGAAGCTAATTTATTTGTCAGTATTACCTATAGATAACCAGTGACAGAGACAAACTTCACATGGAAGGAAGCAGACCCTTCTGTTCCCAAGATGACTCTTATTTATTGAAGGTAACCTGTTTCTACCTATGTTCACTTTTCTTAAATCTGCCACCCAGCAAAAGAAGACATCTGATTATTTCCTTTTCACTTATTTTTTTGAAAATGATTGGTAGGAACATTTCAATTTCTTAATCAGAACAAAAATAAGTATAAAATACTGACAATACATGTTTGCTGATAAAGTAAGTTATCAATACAGGAAAATTAAATACATATTTTACACATGGAATACAGATTTTAGAACAGTTAATTCAATTATTATAAAACTGAGTCAAAATATATTTTAATACTTACTACATAGCATGTGGTATGCATTTAAAGAATTAATGATCAAGAATAATGCAGGCTATAATAACAAATGCAAATTAAGCTTCATAAGAGTTGAATGTTATAAGTACTATTGACTTCATTTTCAGGCATATAATTTTTTATGGTAATATTGGATGAATGCAGTATTTATGAAGGATAAAATTTGTAAACAGAAACTGTACATCTATTTAAACAAGTTTACACATTTTATATGAAAATCTCGCCTTTTTGAGATTTATAGAATTTATCCATAATCTGGTCCTAAAGATGGTCTGTCTTTATGTTACTTTTCATAAAGTTCATCTTTGTCTGTGAACATAGGTAAAACTTTAACTTTTAAATATTCAGTAATTTTTGTATCTATATCGGATACGTTTCTAAATGAATCTCTTTAAATATCTTGAATATTTAAAAATTGATTTTGTGATCTTTTCAAACAGTTCAATGGAAGTTCCAAATTAATACTTGATATAGAATATACCATATAATTTATAAAGTTCTAAAACTGGGAATTCAAAAGGAATGATACTGAATGTTAACTGTGAGAAGAAATTTCTTCCAGTACTATAGAATTCAATGTCTTCCTAGTCACCTCCTCAATACTGCTTCAGGGTCAAAGTTGATCACAGACAACCATACAATTCACAAGAAGCTTTCCCATAAATTGAATCAATTCATCAGATAACTATCATGATAAACAATAGGACAATTCTATTAGAGGGGTATATGTAGACTCATACTATTTTAAACCTAATACGACATTTTGTATACAAAATAGAATGTTAATTCTTCGGCCCCAGCTTATCAAACAAACCTGTCTCCCAACCTTTTCATTTTAGAAAATGATGCAGCACTTGCCTTTTTGCTTTGGGAAAAATAAAGATTATCTTTGATTTTTCTCACCCTCACACTGTCATTATGTTCTACAGATTCTACTTTAAAATATACGCTAGATATTACTACTTCTCACCACATCCACAGTGATGCTAGTTGAGCCCACCATTATCTCTTGCAAGGAAGAATCACAATAACACCCAAACTCAACTTACTGTTTTTAATCTCAACTCTTAACATCTTTGTATCCCCATGGAAGAGCTAGAATGATCCTTAAAATAATGAAAACAAATTATATTCCTTCCCTACTCAAAACCTACCCTTGTAGATCTCTATTCTAGTTAAAAGGTAGATTCCTTATCATGGCCTACATTAGATCTCTGGATGTATTTTACCTTGCTTTTCACAGTATGTCCATATTTTAAGCTATTTATTTCTATCTCAGGGCTTCTGTACTTAGAGTTCCAGCCTACTTGGAATGTTATTCCCCCTTATCTTTTTATAACTTATTTCTTCAATATATTCAAGTCTCTGTTCAAAAGTCATCTCTAGAAAAGCACTTTCTTTGCCTATCATTTCCAAAGGTATGCTGGTAAACTGAATCTCGGAGAAGGGGTGGGAGTTATGATTATAACCACTGCCAAAATTTCCTTGATTTCAAGCTACAGATGACTTAAAAACCTACTTGCAAAAGTCCTGAATATTTCACAATAAACTTTCTTGAGCCAGTATAAGCTACTACATCTGAAATATCCAACTCCTTTACCATACTCGTCTAATTCTCTATCCTCTACCTTATTTTATCTTTTTGTAGTGCCTAAAATTAGGAGTTTGACTGCCTGTTTGCTATTTCTCCTGAAGAATATAAGTACCAGTAGAGCAGGGAGCCTGTCTGTATTATTCCCTATGGTATCGTTAACATTCAGAATAATCCCTGGAATGTGGTAGACAGCCTATAATCATTTGATGAACAAATTAATAAATAGGTGGGTCAAGCCTATCTGATATCCTCAGTGCCCTTCAAGAATGCTGGAGTCTAGAGCTCATACCTTTGAATTCTTCCCAGCAATGTTTCCTTTTTATCCTCTCTGAATGTAGGAAATGTAGGAAAAAGATAAACTATGTTTTCAGAGGGCCAAAGAGGAAAGGATATTCTAAATTATTTACCTAGAGCTAAAATAAGTTTATGTGAAAGCTCCTTGTTATACAGATAAAATCACCCTAATTAAAAACATTTATTTACATGTGGTTAATAGCTAAAATATCCTGATGTTCAGTTTTGTGTGATATAATCCAGTTTTCCTTAATTAAAATCTACCAAGAGTTCACACTTGCTCACTAAAAATCTGATGATGATTAGCTTATTATGTCTATTACCATCATTTCCATAGTAGTTACACAGAAAGAGAATCTCAACAAAGGACAATTTGAAATCATGTTCTGTAAAGCCAACCCAGTTTGACAATAATTGTACTGTCTTTGAATACCTTCTCCAGTAATAAATGGATTTTCCATTATTGCAAACAGCTCACGTAATACCAACAGGGTGACAATGGTGGTTCTAAAGAGAAAGTTAAATAACCAGTGACTCAGTGTCCCCATTTAAGAAGAAAAACAAGTATATTTCCCTGCCTCCCTCCTCAGTCCAGTAAATGATCTATTTGATATATTTGAAATTGCTTATAGGTATTGAAAAAAAAATTTTTTAAACCCTGTTAGTATCTGAGAAACACAATCTGGTTCCATTAAGCACCTCCTGATCGAAAGAGTAGTTTTGGCAATATACTCTACCTTCTGGAGAAGGCAATAGCAACCCACTCCAGGACTCTTACCTGGAAAATCCCATGGACGGAGGAACCTGGTGGGCTGCAGTCCATGGGGTACCTAAGAGTCGGACACGACTGAGCGACTTCACTTTCACTTTTCCCTTTCATGCATTGGAGAAGAAAATGGCAACCCACTCCGGTATTCTTGCCTGGAGAATCCCAGGGATGGGGGAGCCTGGTGGGCTGCCGTCTAGGGGGTTACACAGAGTCGGACATGACTGAAGCGACTTAGCAGCAGCAGCAACTCTACCTTCATGAACTTCCAACTTTGAGACCTGGAGGATTCTGTTCTGAAACGTGCTGTTTAGTGACATAAAAACAGTCAGTTGTACGTGCTTATCCTGCCTCAAGATGATGGCCTTTCCAGGGGTATTTGAAATGTGGCTAGTTCTTTACTAAGGCTAGGCATTTTGAAATTGGCAAGGACACTAAAGTGTTTAGTTGTTTTTCCCCCATCACTGCCCATGAACAATAAAGTTGGCACAACATTTTATTCTCAAGAAAATGATACAACAATGTTTCCATAGTCCCAATTGTGCCATTGCCTTAAAAATATTGCTAAAATCATTTCCTAGTTGCTTTATAAATATAGAAGAGTAAATCCTCTTCTCAAATAATGAAATTCTGAATTGTTTAGAAAACCTGTCTTCTGTTGAGTACTTTATTTTTTTTCCATGAAAAATAACTGATTTGAGCCTAAGTTTATACATTTTAGAAATGAGCATGTCCACTCTCTACCCCAAATATTCTTTGACATGTTAATAGTCACATTTTAGAACCTATAAAGATTCCACAGAGAAGGTCAAAAGATACATCTCTTCATATTTATATCTGCTAAGAGGAGAGTTCTGTTTATAAGATCTCATCATGGAAACTCAGAGTAAATCCAGCTTCAAACAGAAGATAAGGTTTGCTTCACTACAGAAATTCAGAAGCTGCTACTTCCACATTTACACAAAACAAACCTCAGACAAGTCAGAACTGCAATCCAAGCAGTGACCTCTATCTGAGCTCCCATAAACCAGGTAATTCACCTCTGCCCCAAGCAAGCTACTGACTTTGGAGATACGTGATGCTGACTGCATGCAGATCTTCTCAGCAATCTACTCGCAGATATGACTCTTCTCTCTGGAAAGAAAAATGCTCAGTGGAAATAGAAACAAACTCAGTTTGAATTGCCTGAAAGATCAGTTTGCTTTAGAGAACTATCTGCTCACATGACAGTTTTTAAACATTGGTGCTCACATCAAGGTTTCCTGGGTAGAGATTGAAAGCTAATATTCAAATCTATGTCTGTAGGTGTTATGGTAGACTTCTTAATTTTTTTTAACCTCCTAATGAGTTGAAAGCATATTTACTGTGTCAAAATATTTCTAATCAATAGATACTATTTTAATTGTACGATGTACTAGCAGACATATACTTCCAAGCATTAGTTGTGTAAGTCAGTAGTGGAATTATAAAAAAGGTGATGTTTTATTAATCTTTATAAAAAATAAGCATATGGCTTCTTTATATATGCACACCCCAGGCACAAAGAAATAGTTGTATTTCAACATTGTACCAATTCTTCTCTTTCATAAAAATGTTTTCATGTTTACTCAACAGTCTAATTTACCAGAATCTTTGTGCTTCTTTTGCTTATAAATTTAGGGATAGTTGGCTTTTTAAAGTAAGATGGCTATAAAATAATGTTGATTTATAATTCATAGAACTGAATGCCACACAATTTGAATGTAAAGGGAGGATTCACTAGACTAAATCTTCTGAGGGGAGTAACCATGTCTTCATAACACTTATGAAATGTCTTCCCCTCTGTTCTTCTGCCTACTGGGCAGAGTACAAGAAAAGAACTGTGTCCTCAGTGAAATTTTGAGGGGTAAATGAAAGGTTACAGTTTATTGTGACCTGCATCTGAAATATGATCAGCCTTGTAAGTTTGATTCCATGTAATGGTGCTAGAAATATCTTGCCAATTTGAAGTCAAATAAACTGAATAAGTATCAGTTTACAAAGTGGACACATCCTTTGCAAATTAAGTGGGACTGTCACTAAAGCCAGATGAATGAACCTTGAATGCACGTATTTATAGTAGAAGCCAACTGGTGCTTGAAGTTAAATGTCTGACAAGCAGCTTGGCCAATGTGGTCAAAGGAGACAATCAATCCAAGACGATGAATGCCAGATCCATTTAGCTTTAAGTGAATCATATCACTCAATAATGTGAAAAATGTCTCACTGGGAAATCTAATTCTATCTGAATTTTACCTGCTGCTTTAGCAGATTTGAATATTATTTTAAGTAATAAAACTATAATTATGTAAATTTAGTGATTATTTATATTTTCTCAGTGAAAACATTCACATGGGTCTTGTTAAGACGTAATACCTAGCTGAAATACTTTTGTTGTTGTTTGCTGTTTAGTCGCTACGGCTAGCTGCTTAGTCATTAAATCTCAGAGTCTGTTTTCAGACCTTCTGGATAGTAACCCACCAGGATATTACAGGTCTTAATAATTTTTAATTAGCTATAAGAAAGTCTGTAGCACAATCTATGGGCCCAGTATAGATATTTTAAAGGAAATGTCTGCCCAGAAGTGAAATATTTGATGCACTCCCTTGGTGGGATTTATATTCTTTATGGGAAATGACTGCTTATATGTTTGAAGGGGAAAATTCTATTTAGTAGATATTTGAGGTTCAAGAAACATTGAGAACTCTTGAAAACAAATGCACCAGTATTTCTATAAACTTAGATAACATATATATTAATACTTATATATAAATACAGCTATCTAAAATTGTACAGTTTAGATGATACTAAAATTGGAAATAAGAACAAGTCTTGCGCTGAACAATTCAAGCTAAAGAAAAATTTCAAAGTTTATGTTTGTAAGATTTGGTTTTGAAAAATTAATATGCTCTTTTACAAAGTGAAGTGAAGTGAAATGAAGGTGCTCAGTCGTGTCTGACTGTTTGCGACCTCATGGACTGTAGCCTACCAGGCTCCTCCATCCATGGAATTTTCCAGGCAAGAGTACTGGAGTGGGTTGCCATTTGCTTTTCCAGGGGATCTTCCCAATCCAGGGATCGAACCAGGGTGTCCCGCATTGCATGCAGACACTTTACTGTCTGAGCCACCAGGGAAGCCAAAGTGAAGTGAAACACTGGAACAATCACATAGATTAATGGTTGAGGGGAAGGACAAAACTGGAGGAGGAAGTGTCACTATATCAATATTCAAACCATCTGTAGAGCTTTTCCGAACAAAGGGTTTATCTCCCCGGGCTTTTCTCATTCAGGTATGACTCAACAATTATTGGAATGGCCTAAAGAGAGACTTATAGAAAGTGATTCTGCAATTCTGCTTTCTCCTTCAACTTAAGTAAAAAGTTGATCCCTGATCTATCTATCTATCATCTCTGATCTAAAGGATGATAATAGTAATAATTATAGTAATAAAAATGATAACATTGATGTAAACTGCTTCTGATTTTATTTATTCAGATAATTTTTCTAGAATAACATTTTCCAAAGTAGCGTAACACAAAATGATGTACCATATATATAAATATGATTATCTCAAAAATAGACACATATAGAGATAAAATACATATCCAAATCAGTTTTGGTAATATGTAATAAACAAAACCAGGTTTTAGTTTTTATTTTTTGATACTTCTCAGAACATTTGACATGCAAATGTGTACTGTGAACTTCTCAAGTAGAAAAATGGTAAACAACATATGCTAAACCTATTTCACCAGAAAATGTTTTTTTATCTAACCCTCACCTTTATCATTGTTATTTTTCATAATAATTTAAATGGACATATTTAAATTTTGAATATATGTTCAGCATATTTATTTCACTTATATTGTCTTAGCATGTACAGTTATATTTGAGTATTCAGTCTTTTGCTATCTAGAGTGTGAAAATAAGTTTAATAATTTATTCCTGTGTAGTGCATAATGTATTGTAAGCCTTCAAAGATGATTGCCTGATGTTTGAAGTAAAGGTTCCAATGTTTGAGTATAAAAGATACGTGTGCATTTAGAAATCATTTATTGAACTAGTCTGATAAAAAAAAGAGGACAGCTAGAAACAAGAAGCAAGGTATTTGATAATTGGAGCAGAAACAAGCAGTAAATTATTGCAAATTACTGGTCATTCTTTGAATTGAGCTGCTTTTCTTTGTGTGTGTGTGTAGCAGAGCTTTATTAAAGTGAAAAAGGGACAGAGAAAGCTTCTGACATAGACATCAGGAGAGGGGGAGAGTGTCCCCCTGGCTAGTCTTTAGCAAGGCAATTATATACTTTTTAAGTTAGTTATTTCAATAAATCAAAAGAATATCTCAAGTTTGCAAATATTTTACCAGACCCACTCCCACATTTTACATTTTAAAATAACAGGATTAGAACTTAATAATAGTAAGATTTTATCAGACTCACTCCCATAATATACATTCTAAACTATCAGGATTAGTCAGAAGGTTTTTAGGAAGGAGAAACTGTCCTCAAGCAGGATACGTTGTTGTTATATAATCCTTAGTACAGAGTTTAAACTGAGTTGTTTGTTGTGTAATCATCAGTTTCAGACTTAAAGAAAAACGTTTTAGGTGAGTAAAATGAAGGATTATAGAGAGAAAAAAAAAAGACATTTTTTCCTTTCCTCCTTCTTGAGAATTCCAGACCCCATCTCCTCTTCAAGAGCCCCAGACCCTCCTCTCCTCCTCGGGGAACTGGGACTTCTTATCGACCTGCCTAGGAATTGACTCTCACTCTCCTGTTTTCTGTTAGGAGAATTACCCTGCCAAACAAAAGGGGCATCGTTTTCATTCCACAGCTACTTCCTGCTGTTGAGGGGCATCATACTTAAATTTTTGAGGCAACATATTCTCCTAACCCTCATATTGGGACCCCAAGTGATAGTTGGAGGAGCCTGTGGCACTCATAGGAGCCTGGACAACCGTTTGTAACTTAAAAACTTTCAGATGGTTAGAAACAAACCCTATCCTGCAATTACAGATGTCAGGCAATACAGTCATTAAACCAATTCTGATTAAACCATAATCAGAAATTAAAAGTTACATTGTGTCCATAGTTAAGGTACAATATGTTATTCCAGTCCATTTTAGGACTGTTAGATGTCATCAGATTAAGAAGAGTTGAAGAAGGTCTTTTACTTATTTATTTTTTGGCTTGTAGCCAAATTATGTAACCCATCTCTAGTCATCAGTAAAAGTTTATAGTAAACATTTGGCTTACTAATAACCTCAGCTTTATCTGAAGAAGTATATTTTTTCTCAATAATTTCACATGTATAACTTAGAGGTATAGAATCAGAAGAGACTGAAATGGAGGTGCTTGTGAACTAGGTGGAAAACTAGCATGAAGGGATCTGAGAAGGTGAGAGAGTAAAAAGTAGGGAAAGTTACCATTTACTATAAGAATGTGGAGACAGAGTTTGTCAGTGACTTGACTAAAATATCTCAAGGCATTTGGACAGACCAAAACCAGATAGGAACAAGAGGAAGGGGAAACAGCGATGTTGCAACTCTTTTTCCTTACTTTTTTCTCTTTATTAAGGGTTCTCTTTAAGTACTTCTGTGCTTAAACAGTTCAGTAAAGGTAATTTTGTGGGGATTTCAGAGGCAGATTGGAAAGAGCCACCAAAATGTTGAGGACAATGCTTTCTATATTCTGATTTACCTAGAGGAATATTTTCAAAGTACAAACTGGACTGTATCCTGGGGAAATATTCCATAACTTTTATTTTATTCACTATGAATATATGTGTATGTGTGTGAGTGTGTGGGCATGTGCACATGAACTAAAATATTTTGCTCCCCAAATGGATTTTAGACATCTTTGATGTAACACTAGGGCTTCTCTGGTGGCTCAGACAGTAAAGCGTCTGCCTGCAATGTGGGAGACCTGGGTTTGATCCCTGAGTGGGGAAGATCCCCTGGAGAAGGAAATGGCAACACACTCCAGTACTCTTGCCTAAAAAATCCCATAGATGGAGGAGCCTGGTAGGCTACAGTCCATGGGGTTGCAAAGAGTCAGACACGACTAAGCAAATGTAACACTTATTTCACTTTTGTGAAAATGGTGATTCTTACAGAAATATAGTGAACTGTGATTAAGACAGAATACAGTGAAGAGGAAAAATAACAAATATGGTGCAAATTGAATCAAGGCAGTCCATGGGGTCGCAAAGAGTTGGACATGAATGAGCAACTGAACTGAACTGGGACAGGAACCTTCTGTCAGTTTCTTCACCTATCAAGTGAGGATAATAATAGTTCCAAGTTCCAGAGGGTTCTTATGACAATTCCATATGTTAATACCTATAGACATCTTGGATAGTTTCTGACTTATAATAAGTGCCCAATAAATCTTAATTACCGTTAAATGCTATTAAAGATTTTTGTTATTGGTGCTATTCTTATAACTATTATAAGTGACAAACATAAACAACTATATAAATAACAAGAAATGATTTATAATATTTGTTGTTACAAGTGAATATTATAAATATATAATGATATACACATTTGAATAATTTCAGAAAAGGATATGAATCATAAAAAAACCTGTAAAGAAATATAACAAGAAAGGTGGCATACTACTTTACTGGAGGTGATAAGGTCAGGAAATGTTCTCAAATGATTAGTAATGGAATTAATATTTTTTGTCAAAGCATGGTTGATTTACAATATTATGTTAGTTTCAGGTATACAGCAAAGTGATCTGGTTATACCTATGTATATGTATATTTGTATTCTCTTCTTTTCCACTATAGCTTATTATAAGGACCAGTTATATAGGAGATCCTTATGTTTATCTATTTTATGTATACAGTAGTATGCATTTATTAGTCCCATACCCCCAATTTATCTCCCTGCCCCCACCTCTGCCAGTAACCATGTTTGTTTTATATGTCTGTAAGTTGTTTGTCTTTTGTAAATAAATTCATTTGTACTATATTTTAGACTCTACATATAAATGATATGAAATTATATTTGTCTTTGTCTGACTTTCTTCACTTAGTATGATAATCTCTAAGTCCATCCATGTTTCTGCAAATGACATTATTTCATTATTTTACATGACTGAGTAAAATTCCATTGTGTATAAGTACCATATCTTCTTTATTCATGCGTCTCTGTATGGACACTTGGTTGCTTCCAAGTCTTGGCTATTGTAAATAGTGCAGCTCTGAGCATCAGGATGCATATATCTTTTGAATCAGGGCCATTGTCTTTCCTGGATATATGTCCAGAAGTAGACTTGCTGGATCATATGATGACTCTACTTCCAGTTTCTTTAAGTAACCTCCATCCTGTTCTACATAATGGCTAGAACAGTTTACATTCCCACCAACAGTGTGAGAAGATTCCCTTTTTTTCCATGTCTGTCATGGCCATTCTGACCATAGTGAGGTGATTCCTCATTGTAGCTTTGACTTGCATTTCTCTAATAACTAGTGATGTTGAACATCTTTTTGTGTACCTGTTGGCCATCTTTATATTTTCGTTAGAGAAATGTCTATTTAGATCTTTTAAATAGAAGATTTTCTGATTGGGTTGTGTTTTTGTTGTTGTTATTGAGTTGCATGTACTATTTGTACATTTTGGAAATTAAACTTTTGTCAGTCTCATTATTTGCAAATATTTTTTCCAATTCCATAAGTTGTCTTTTAATTTTGTTGATGATTTCTTTTGCCATGCAAGAGCTTGTTAAATTTGAGGAGGTCCCATTTATTTTTACTTTTAATTCTGTGTAGCAGAATCATTTTAATACACATGATATCAAGAATTGCCTAATGTTACATGAAAATTCTCAACATAGATTTATGGGTCAGTCTAGACTAAAATTTAAACAAATTTAGAAAATATATGTTACTCTCAAGTGCTTACTATTTTTATATTTTAATGGTATTCTAATATGTCATTGCATATCACTGAAACAGATATTGAATAATAATCTCAAGTTGGAATTATTAAAATTAAATTTTGAAGAATTCAAATTGAACATATTAGCAGTCCATATAAATATGGAGCTATCCATTTTGTTTCAATGTTATTATAATATTGATGAAAAGAGAACAATGAAGCTTGTCAAATTAAAAGGCATTAAAGCATTTAGTGTACTAGTTGTAAAGCCATATAGGGAGCCCACATTTTTATCATATCATTAGGTACAAGTAAATGAGATATTTGCTATTTCATAGTCTAGCATGTTTCAGATAGATTCAGTCTAAATTTGTATTTACTCAACAAGAAGTTCAATTTAGCTACTCACATTCAGAAATTTTGGGACCAAATGCATGGCAAAATATCCATGCTTTTTACATTTTGAGGCTTAAATTCATTAAATTTGTTTTCTATATTCATCCAATTAGTTATTCTTTAAAAATGAATATAGCTAAATTAGAGTTAGGGAGATTCATTCTGAATAGTCAATGAGTAATATGTGTGTGTGTGTGTGTGTGTGTGTGTGTGTGTGTGTGTGTATACAAATCAGCTTCCCTGGTGGCTCAGTGGTAAAGAATCCATTTGCCAATATTTGCAAATGCAGGAGACTTGGGTTCAATCCCTGGGTCAGGAAGATCTCTTGAGGAAGGAAATGGCAACCCACTCTAATACTTTCGTCCAGAAAATCCCATGGACAGAGGAGCCTGGCATGCTGCTGTCCATGCAATTGCAAAGAGATAGGCACAAATTAGTGATAACAAAAACAAAATATAAACCACATTTTTTTAATATATGGGAAATATGAACAAAATAATAATGAATATACTTATCTGTAGGATAGTCTAAGAAATCTATTCTACAAAGAGGAGGCTCATAATTACTTAGAAATACACACGTTAAGTTGGAATGAAAATATCTCAGCAGTCTAATTTGGAAATGCATATTTGTAGGTTCTTTCTTGTTTTTATAAATAACTGACTATTTTGATGATTTCAAGACACAGTTGTATAATAATTGCATATCTGTCATAATTGAAAGCATGAGTAAAACAAAATCTATGCAAGTAGGGGCACAGCCCCACCCCTCAGTATAATTACACATTCTGTCATGTCTGATTGCTTAAGTAGTACAGAAAGGAAAGAGCAAAAATAGACTTCACAAATCAGTCATACTCAGAAAAACTTGAAATTAAATAGCAGTAAATGAATACTACTAGAATACTCCCATACTTTTCATAGATTAAAAAGAATAAACAATGCACATATGCTTGCTTTACTTATTAGCTAGTATTATGATTGACACCTTACTAAAACCCAAAATGTGCCAATCAGTAAATCTTAACACTGCTCTGTAAATGTGTGCTACGAAGAAATTTAAGAGATAATCTCTAACTTCAAAGAGTTTATCGTTAATTAAAAATGCAACCTTATTGTTCAATATTACATGAAAGCTTTTAAATTAACAGAGTACTGCATTAAGCTAATTAAAAAGTATTATTGTGATTGAATGCTTAGAAACTATGGCAACAAGCATTTTAGAAATGGAAGGGAATATATGTATATACATATACATGTGTATATGAGCATAAGCTTATATTATTGGAGCACTACTGATATTCAGAGTTGAAGTCCAAAGATAAAATAGGGTGTTTAAACTATGTTTAAAATATCTCTCTTTTATTTTGATGATTAGAGAAATGCAGACATAGAGTATGTCTTAAATGCATGTAGGCCAAAAGAGAGCAGGAAATACAAAGTGGGGATAGGTAGAGGTCTTCACAGAAGAGATTCTAGACATGGTTTTTTATCTGCGTTTTCAAACAGGAGGCCACCTGAGTTCAAATGGGCTTAAGTTTCTAATTCTAGGTGAAGGAAAAACTGTATTCATATGTATGGATATAGATGAGGCAAGTTTGCACAAAAGATAGTAAATGAATTGGAGTTGCTGCTAAGGGGCATTGCAGAGTAATGAATCCAGAAGAGAGAAATAGAAATCAATTTGAAGAACACTGAGAATATAAATGATAATAACGATAGCAAGGATTTGGCTCTTTGATGTGTGGAACATGTTCACACGCACTGTGACATACAATGAGACACATACAACCTTCTGAGACAGAAATGTGACTACCATTTTGCCTTTCAATGAAAGATTTAATGTTCCTTCCTCTTCATAAAATGGAAATAACATGATCTTATATCTCTGGACTGCTTTATAAGTTAAATTTTACATGTATTATAAATAGCATATCAGAGATGCCAGAGATTTAATAAGTAATCCTGATACTTTTTAAAAAAAGCAATGTAAAAAAAAATAAAGTTTAAAAATGTTTTCCTGGCAGTGCATAGCTAAAAAGTAGCAAGACTAAAACTGTGTTAAAGTCTTTTGACTCCACGTTGAAACATTAGTAACTTTAACCCCTGTATTGCTCCATAAACAATAACTAATTTGAGATATATTATAGACCCAAACATAAAATACCTTTTCTTTTGAAAACAATGTTTAAGACTGGAAAAGATTTCTTAGATTGTATACAAAAAGCACTAGCCATTAAAAAAGGCCTAAAATGAATATTTCTTTATTAAAATTTAAATAATTTTCTCACAAACACAAAACAATAAAGATACAATTTATATACTGATAAACATTGGCAATGTGTGTATCTGACAAAAAGGATATTTAGAATATACAGTGAAGCTTATGAATAAATAATAAAGATAACAGCCCAATAAAAAATGAAACCTGACAAAAGATTTGAAGATACAATTAGCACAAGAGGAAATTCACATACAAGTCTCTCAGCAGCCTTCCTCACTAGTGAAATGCAAATTAAAATTACAATGACACACTGCTACATAATTAACAGAATGGATAAAACTGAGAAGACCAATGCCAAATGTTTCTGTGGAGGTGAAGGAACTATAATTCTCATACAATATTTGCACATTTCTTATGTAGTTAAAGTTACATCTCTCCTATGAACTAGTAATTTTTACTTGTGAGGATTTATCCAAGATAAATAAAATTAAAATGCCCCCAAACTTTCATACAAAAGTGTTCAAGGCAGGTTTATCCCTAATAGTGAACAACTGTAGCATGACAAATGTCCACAAACAGGAGAATGGATAAGAAAAATGATATATATTCATATAATAAAATAGTGCTTAGCAATATTATACATGCTTGTAATAACATGGATGGGTCTCCAAAATATCATGTTGAATGGAAGAATTTAGAATCTAAATAGTATGATTGCATTATGTGCTGTTTAAACATGGGAAAACTGATATCTTACACTGATAGTAATTAAAGTAGTATTTTCTGAGTATGATAAACATTAATTGCAAAAGGCACTAAGTAACTGAGGTTATAGAAATGTCCTCTATCTTTATTAAGTATAGGACAAGAATGAATTTATTTGTCAAAATGATTCAAGCTCTTTGCTTTATATCTGTGCATTTCATTATACACTAAATATAACTCAAAATGGTGTAGAATTTAATTTTTTAACTAAAAATGCTTTGGAAAAACTATAAAAAGTTGGTGAATCTGGGTAGGTAGAATGTAGATAACTTTTGAGTAAACTTTGATGATATTCAGTGAGTTTTTTAGCTATCCAGCTTTTAATGGAAAAGCTATTTGTAATACTTTTTCTATATAGCACAAGGGGTAGAAATAGTGAATAATTGGAACTGATACAATAGTTGGAGAAAAGTGACCTCATTTATTTAAAAAATTGTATTTAAAATTAACCTCAATAACTTATTTGGTCTCCAGAGTCCTTTATTTGAAAGGATTCTAGCAAGAAGTGGAGATTAGTTTTTCAGAGATGCCTTCAAGAAGGTTATCCTATTGCACAATAAATGTAAACAAATTAAAAGAGCACCTAGAAATACAAATGTTTGGCTATGAAAAATTCATTTGGATATAATTCTTTGTATTGAATACCAAGATTTTTTTTTCTCAATACCATTGGTTGGCATGCCATGAAATATAGGCTCAAAAAAAAAAAAAAAACTTAACATCACCGTGATATTGAGATAGCATATGATTTCAATTTATTGACAGTGGGATTGGTTCTGACCACTTTATTGCAACAACACAAATACCATACAAAATAAAATAAAACAAAAAGTTGATTAATGCCAACGTAAGTCCCGAAGTCAGAACTGACTCAGGAAATTCATGATTTTTGATAATGCTATTGGCCTAGAGTCTAGCTCTTTTTTTTTCTTTCCCTTTTTTTCTCCCAAGCTCTCTCACAATTCACTTGCTCCTTTTTGCTTTCCTCTAGTTCTCTCTGTTTGGGTCTTATTTTACTTCCGGAGAGGTTGGAGGAAGGCATTTCACATCTTTTGATTTGATAATCCAAGAGGGAAGAGAAACGTGTCTCTCCCTTTAAGCCAAAAATAAATAAATAAATCCAAACTATGATTACCCTAAATTGGATCAGAAGACATCTCAGAATGAATCAGTATAGATGAACTACTATAATTTATCTAGTCTACATCATATGTTAACCACATGAAGGGAAGACTGGGACTTGGGAGGAGAAGATGAGACTGGAGTACTATGATTTTTATTTACTCCAGGATCACAAATGTTGGGGAGAAGTTAGTTCTCCAAGGATGTGAAATGAACATTACCAGAGTAACTGAACAGGGATGCTAGGTGGATCTAAGCAACAAACATAGATAGAGATATTACTATACATATAGGTACAGATATAGGTATAAATTATTCTTGATATATCTATTGAGACACTCCTGTGCATACTAAGTACTCTGTCAGTTAGTGTCCAGTAAGGAAACAAGCACCAAGCTAGTAATACGAAAGGAAAATTTACTAAAAATAAAAATTGTTAACCAATGACAAGGAATTATTTTCTAAGAGGTCTAAAGTTCCAAGAATGTAGGAATAGCAGATGTAGGGATCAGCTATTGCCTCAAATGCTAAAAGAAAGCATCTGAGGAAGGAACCAAACTGGGGGAGGTCTGTATCTTCCCAAAGCTGAGGTTCAAACCTCGTTCCAAGAGATGTAACTGTGGTCCTTTAGATGATAGAAATGGTTGCTGAGGTGCTATAGGCCAGTACTGGCAGCAGATAAAACAAAACCAAAGAACCATATTAGAGTCCCTAGGATACTTTTTGCCTCCTGGAAGCACTAACAATGAAGACTCCCACCAGGATACTGACGTTTTCTGGGAAGCATCCTTCTGGGCTGCCACCAAAACTTACTGGGAGACTTCCTGACAGTATGCTGGAACAACTCACTGGAGACTGCACACCACTGGCTCTCCTGCTCAACACCTGTTGTAGGGGCAAAAAAGCAGCATATTAGGTGCGTTAAAAGAAGAGAAGCCTCTTCATTTTGCAGTGTCTCTCCAGTACTATTAGTCAAAAATTGGGCCAGCTGATAAAGGAGAAAACTTTACAGGATCGAAGTGAATTGTGCAAAGAAGAGTAGTTGTGGAATTAAGCTAAGCAACTAAATAAGTTGATAACTGACACACATCATTTTTGCCTTATCGATCCTTCTCCTTCTGCAGTCAAATAGCATGGAAAGTTGAATCATACCTTAGAAACATTTTACTCATTTGCTGTAAGACTTCACTGTCATAGGCTAAAAAATACTCAAATCCCATGAAATACCAGTACCATTACTACTATACTTCTGGTAAAAGAAACAATGGCTATTGTTTTTAAGATATGCCTATTATTGAACTAAATGCTTTATTTAATATTTAAAACAACTCTATGATCATCTAAATTTATTAACCCCATGTTAGTGATTAGTAAACTTAGATATAAATGGTTTCTGGTCAGGGAACAAAAGAAATGAGATTCAAATCTATGAATGTCCATGTACTGCACATTTGCCCCCTTCAGACAGTTTTCCATGAGAATGTCTAGATTGCTTGGTGAGCTTGTAGTCAAAAACATGGAACATAATGAACAAATGTTAAGTAGTATTTGATGCAGAAAGCCTAGACAGTTATTTCGTCCATGTGTAATGAATGGTCTTATCAGAAGAGTACTGAACACAGCATATCGGGTGTTACAAAACTGAATGCATTCAGAAACCAGGATAATAGTGCCTAACATGGAAGTGATACTATCATGAATTGTTACCCATTCGTGGAGATTGGAGGGTGCATGTCCATATCTGAAGGATCAGTAGATCTTTAGTCTTACTAAATGACCACATCAGACAACAGAACTTTGTTTTTTCTTTTTTAAACAAAGGATATTTATGTGAAATAATCTAACTTTTAAATGTTGCCAACTAATTAAGACATTTTTAAAAAGATATTGTTGGATCAAATAAGACCTGCCAGTAATGGCCTATGTTCCAACAGCTTGATACCTCTTTCCTTGAGTTATTTCAGTATAGAAACCATCTTGTCCTTGGGGCAAGAAATATTCAGAATCCAATGTTGAAGACTTGCTGCTATCTTAATAACTGGTGAGACAAGTGTTTGCTTCTGTGACTCCTTTTAACTCTCTGACCTTACAGAAGAGTGCCATATTCTTTCAGTCTGATAGTCCATCCCATCGGCATATAGAGAATTCTGCTTGGCCTGGAAACTATTCAGCCTTCTTCCAGTGGATTTGTAAAACTTCACACTGATTCATTATATATCACTCTTTCAGCTTAACTTGTTTATTTTTTATTATGAAAAAACTTAAAAATGTTAAAGAAAAAACCCTAGAACAATCGATTCTTCTGTACTCATTACCCAGATTCAGAATTATCAAGATTTTATCACATTAGCTTCATATATTATATTTTCTCACTTTTACTGAAACATTTTTTTTAATTCCTAATATCATGATATTTAAACCTTATATATTTCAATATACATCTCTAAGAAGGAATATAATTTTATAAGATTGATTACCCCAGTGCCTTTAGGCCATAGATGAAAGTTAACAATATTTCATTCATCACATGTTCTGCTTTTTTCTCTTTGCCTTCTTGTGGTGTGTTTTTTACTGTGCTCTCTTTCCCTTGTATTTCTTGTTAATGGATGTTAGCTCTAGAAACATGGTTGGGTTCAGAGCTTAGTAAGAATACTTCAGGGAGGTGCTGTGTGCAGTTTAGCTTTCTGAAAGCAATCTCATTGCTCTCATCTTTGTGGCACAGCAGTTCAGGGTATCCTCCAATTACCAACAACCATTTCATTTTCTTACAACCCTGAGAGTGTTTTATTTGAAATCACAGGCAAACAAAGCAAATTCACAGTGGGCAGCTTGCCTTTGATCTTTCCTTCCTTTTTCACTATGACCATCTGCCATTCAATGCTTTTTGAGAGTTTTCTTCTAGGACTTATTCTCATCCTCCCTTCTAAAAGTCTTTGAAAATTGTCTTTCTCCATTCCCAAAGAATAGGTGCCTCAGGAGTATATGTAACACAGAAATGCATCTAGAAAGAATTTAATTCTAAAAGACCATGCTCCTCAAAATAAATCAGTACCTGTCCATCAGCTTTATCTATATTTACTTATACTTTGAAAATTGCTGGCCCCCAGGACAACACTGTGGTAGCATCTTTCCTTTTACCTTCATCTGAATATCCTCTATTGGAGAGAAAATGAAAAGAAAAGGATCTGAGTGTTTTAACAGCTGGGTTGATATTAATATCCAGATACTAGCTGATTGTCAGTAGCTTGCAGTGAGATTGAATACTGGTACCCATCAATTACCGTGGAGGAGAGTTATCCTAGTGATTCCTGTTGGAGACCATCTTATTCCTCTGACTTCATTAGATTACAAGAACATTGCTCTTGCTTTTGCTGTAGGTTGGTTATGTTACAATGATATTCTGCTATTGGTTGACAAATAAGAATGTATTGCATGTTCTTTTATTCCCTGTTCTTAGCCTTCTCCCTAGGTGAGGTTAGTCTTAGCTTACTCTATATCTGTTGTTCAGAAGAACCAAGAAACAAATGTAATATTGTTGTTGTTGTTTAGTCTCTAAGTCATGTCCGACTCTTTGAGATCCCATGGGCTGTACCCCCCCAGAATCCTCTGTACACAGGATTTTCCAAGCAAGAATACTGGGCTGCCGTTTGCTTTTCCAGGGTATCTTCCTGACCTAGCGATTGGATCCACATCTCCTGTGTATCTCCTGTGTGTCTCCTGCATTGCAGGCAGATTCTTTTACTGCTAATCCACATTTAACCTAGGAATTATAGTACAACTGCTTTTGGAGATTTATTTTAGACTATTACCTCAAATAGATGAATATAACTTTTCCTAATTGTTCTCAATCCTCCATATTTTGATTCCTAAGTTACTAATTTGAACACAACTATAAACTCTATATTTAATGAAAGACTTCCTCTCTCTCTGCATGCCCATTAGCGTATCTTTCAGAAATTCTTTCTGCTAAACTATGTGTATATTCTGAGAAAGGTATAGAAGGTGCCCAAGAGATATGAGAAGAGATGACACCTTCTATTAGTTTGCTAGATCTGCCATAACAAAATACTATTAGTAGGTAGCTAAGGCACTGCAAATTTATTTTTCCGATTGTTCTGGATACTGGAAGTCCAAGATCAAAGTGTTGGCAGGTCTGGTTTTCCCTGATGCCTCTTTCCTTGGTTTGCAGATGGCCACATTTCTACTGTGTCCTCATGTGGCCGTTTCACTGATATTCTTTCTCTTCTTTTAAGGGCACCAGTCATACTGGATTAAGACCCTATCCTTTATGATTTCATTTCATACTTACCTTTGGTGGGCCCTATCTCCAAAATACTGTTACACTGAAAGTCGAGGCTTTAGTGTACGAATTTGGAAAAACACAATTCAGTTCCTAGCCTGCCCTTGAGAGTACTTTTTCTGGTCTATAACTGTTTATGTAAAATGAACCATCTAAACCATGTGGGCTCTACATTCCAAGTATGCTTGCCAAAGTCTGAATGTATATTTGTTAGCAGACTTGGCTCGCTGCCTGATAGTTTGTAACTGAATCATATTTACATTTGATCATAGTTGACTGGGGAAATAATTCAAGGGTTTATCCTGTTTTTTGTGTGTTTATAGACATAGTCATTTAATTATTTCTGGTTTTGATGATTCAATAAAGTGATGCCCTCCACACTGTTACTCTCACCCCTCACAAAGAATGAGCGCAACAGATATTTGAATCCATCTTTATGTCTGAAAATCCACTCTTCTATTTTTTAATTGACATTACTCCTGTGGATAGCACTTTTTCAGCTACTTGTCTCTGTGTATAAATTTTAAGGGAATCCATCCACAGTGGCTTAGCAGTAAATAATCTGCCTACAATGCATAAGACTGCCTACAAAGCAGGAGACGCTAGTTTGATTTCTAATCAGGAAGATCCCCTGTAAAAAGAAATGTCAACGCATTCCAGTATTCTTGCCTGGAGATTCCCATGGAAAAAAGGAGCCTAGTGGGCTACTGTCCATGGGGTTGCAAGAGTTCATCCTGATTTAGCAACAAAATGACCACTGCTACATAAATTTTAAATTATTTTCTTACTGCATGCATGATGAGTTAGAAAAAGTGACCTGTATTATAGTTTTAGTAGTTCCTTGAGATTCAGTGAAAGGGAGGCTCAAATATAAGCAGTGTATTAAATTAGGTAAAGAAAAATTGTCAATAACAGAAATAAAACAGGATTGTGACTTGCATATAAAAATATGAATAAAAAATGAGTGAATTGGTGATTGAATTTTGCCAAAATTATGCCCATTCAATGTGGAAATGATATTCTTAACTGAAAAAAGTTGGCTAGAAGTCTCTTTTAAAATAACAGTTCTGGAGAATAATAATTCTGGAGAATTTTTTAATGTCATAATGCAGCTTATGTATAACACAATTTCCAGTACTGACTGTAAAAATCATTAAGCTTAGGGTCAAAACTGTGTTTCTAAAAGAGTTTTTATTCTTAGAAAAGACTTGCTAAGGAAAACTCACATTCATACATTCTGGTGATTTGTTCCAAAGTCTTGCAACTTAAGACAAACTGAATCCTAAACTGTCTCCTGTCTGCCACAGGCTAAGACAATTAGCAATAATTTAGAGTAATGAAATTAGACACTACTCAGGATAAATGGATGCCTTTGGTTTGCATGATAAGCTGTAATTCTGTGATGAGTGTGAAAGTTTATGTGCCAGACAGAAGGAATTGTCACCTTGATTTTTTTTTCTTTTTTGAAGTCTGTCCCAGACCAGTTCAACTGTTAAATTTCAATTAAACTAAATGTGGTCAGAAAAACAACACACAAAAAGATTGGAAATGTAAGAATATTTCTTTTATCTAGCCTGAGCTGTTGGCAAAGTAAACTGGCTTTTCCATAGTTGGCATTTATTAATAATATTTTGAATACCATTGCGCTTTTTAAGCTGAGTGTGGTGGAATTCTCTTGTGGGATTATTAAATGAGTCGATTTGCATTCTAATGAGAACAAATGTTTGGGATTGCATTGTTAAAATGCTAAAACGGTGTGTGTATAATTATTTTGCAGCTTAGATTCGCAGAACTCATTTCCCCAAACTCCTTTTTTTAAATAACTAAAGAGTCAGAGCCTACTGACGGCTGGAGGGGAGGTGATTAGGGTAATTTAAACTGTTCACAAATGACTTTGCCACGGAATGAAAGCATTTCTTTGGCTTTGCCCGGCTCCTTTCATTATCTTTAAGCGGCCGCAGTGTTGAGTCCCATAAGAAGTCTCACCAAGCTCTCTTTCCTTGTACAGTTTCTCATTTGTATTGATTAATCATTTTGTAATTCCATTCTAGGTTGACTTGCTCATCTTTAAGGCATTTGCTGCGTTTTCTTTGCTTGTCTATCCTGTAACGGTTATGTTGTCTGTTCTAATACCTTAGCTTTATCACTGCAAGTCAAGCTTTAAAACATTAATCCCTTCATGCTTTAATTTCATATTCTATTACCAGAATGAATGCAAATACTGTTTCCTTTTTCTCCTTTTTAATCATCTTTACTACAGCTTTTGCATATGGGCCAATAGTAAAGTAAGCTTTTATTATTTAGAGTATAACTCTTTTTTAAATAGTTTTTCAACTCTCTTTCTTTAGTTTAAAATTCTGTTGACAAAATACACATGCTTACTGAAAAAATATCTACAGCCTTAACACTTATTTTGTTGTCACCAATTTCTAATAAAATAAACATATTGTAATTTAACAGTCTTAAGATACTACTAGTATCAGTAAAAATGTTTAGCTATCATATTTTTTAAATATTTTGATTATTAACCTTGGCCTGAGGAATTCATTCTGGTGACAGTTTTGAAACAACAATGATTTTTTATTCCTTACATCATGCAGTTTGAAATTTGGAGAGACTACTAAAGAAAATATGGTCCATCTTACTCTTTATGTAGATAGAGATTGAGAATCCAAAAGAATTAAGTAATTTTCTTACAAACAAGAAATGATTTCATATATATTTATTTTTTACAAAAACAATTAAACTGAGTCCTGTTTCAAAATTTTATATTGTGATGACCAATGCTTTATATTAAATAAATGATACTTTGCATTTATTGCATAAAGTACTTAATTTATATATACATACAAATATATGTATATTATATATGCATATATGCATGTGCTCATATGTATATATAAATGCAAATCGTATATTATATATAATTATGGCTGTATATAATACACAATTGAAACTGAAAATATTGATGAGTGTATTACTTTGAAAAAACACAAAAGTGAAAATCAGTAAAGCATAATTATGACAGATGCTGATCATAGGTGGCTTCAATTAAAACAAATGTTAAAATTGATACTATTCTAATATATTTAAATGTCAGTTACTTAATATGCTGATGGTTATTCTTTCCTTGAGACATCAGTTAAAAGCTTGTGATAATTGATGTCAAGAATTTTGTAATCTAAAAATTGGTACCTTTATTTAAAGTCAGTCTTTGATGATTTCAAGAACTTAAAATTTTTTGGATGTGGCATGTTTTAACCAGTACAGTTATAAAAATGGAAAGGGTTATTCTCCCCTAACCCTAAATTAGCTATTGTTAGAGGTTTCCTTTGAGAGGTCATTTATGATTCATTTGCTTACAGCATATAAGCAGAAACATGGGACAGACAATTTTATACAGAACAGTGAAATGTTTTTAGTGCAAATAGATAAAAAGAATAGATGTGGAACTGACCTAAGCTATGCATATTGGCTTGATCTGTGTTAGTGATCTCATTCCAAGACAGCTTCCTTGGATCACATTGTTTTCTAAAGATAATCAGCAGCCTCTGGGAAGAATGGGGAATAGATGCTAGCAAGGAAGCCCCCAAATATCCACTATATGAAATTATCAACAAGCATTTTTAAGTTTACTCTGCAGACTCTACTTCCTCATTTTCTCTGTCTTTGTCTCTATTATTTTTTTTTTTCCAACATGGGCTTTCACCATGTGATTGATAGAATGCATGAAGGAAACAGTACCTGATAGAATGAACTGAAGTAAATGCAAATTATTCTATATTCACTTCATCTTATTTTCTGACTTAAGATACATGGCAGATATATGCATCACAAACAACATCTTCTCTTGTACACAGGAAAATTACAAACTTTGTTCTCTAAAACTTTGAATCCTTTAATCTTCCTGTGGATGAATTTCCCTCTCCTCCTGCCCCCCAAAGCCTTAGTCTGGCATGACCTTTCCTACCTGTTTTGTCTTTAGAAACAGCTTTGTAAATGTCACAAGCTTAGGATTCTTTTCAGAGGCTTTCAGTTTCAGCTCCATAACCACTGAGTAATCAAATTCAGGTTGGTCGTGGTACATGATATTTATTGACTGCTAGTTTGGCTTTAGGACCCTAATGCCATAGGCTGGAGTACCATATTGTTCTATTATCAAAAAAAAAGTCAAAGACTATGAATCTTGTTAGTTTCTCTTTTTATCTATATATTTAAAAAATTGTGAGAAAACAAAAAGAAACCCAAGCTATGACCAATTTGCACCTAGATAACATCATCCAGAGACTGAGCTAAGGAATGATGGCCAAAACTAGGGCTGCAAATGAAATTGGAAGGAGGACAATATAGCTAGGGATTTATGGAGGCATAAGAAAAACTCTTAAATTACAGAGATCTTAAGCCAATGCAAAAACTGAAAATTGAAAAAAACTATTGATTACAAAAATGCAATGTTATGGATGATGTTGATATTTCAGAATGGCTTAGAAAACTATCATTCCCAAGAGCATTAACCTATTTTTTGAATTGAATAATTTTTTGAATTATTTTAAATTAATTATTTAATATAATAAATTAAGATAAAATCTTAAATAGTACTAATAATGCAGATAATTTGCATAAAATGTACAAAAGCCTCATGGTGAAAAACTTCACTCAAGAGCCAGAGCCTGTTCATAACTGGTGCAAACCACAATTAGACTGGAACAAACACCATTGGGGTTGATTAAGCAGCTCACCCATTGTACAAATGCAGTGAAATGTGTTGCCTTGACCTGTTTTGCTGGTGCTTTCAAATTGAACAGGTGTGCTGTTTAACTGGTGTTCATAAATTGGATGTTAGTATGTGTGTGTGTGTGCATATATATATGCATGTGTGTATACATATGTTTGAATACATATTTCAGATTTGCCAAATGACTCTCAAACAAATTTATTTTCCTTTAAAAATAAACATAAAACATGTAAGCCCTGTAGTATTTAAATGAAAATCTGTTTCTGTTACTTATACACATGAAAATATAGAGAAGCTTCTTTATCTTAAAACAATCCATACCCTTATTTTTTCTTTGCTTTGGGGCTTTAAAAAAAAAAAAACATAATTTTGACAACACAGTGCTAATCAATTTACCAAAATATTAAAGTGAATTCAGAACTCTGACAATATTGATTTGCAATGAATGTTACTCTTGGCAAAGCTTATTCCTCTAGTTGTAATAAATCCAATTATTCAAAAGTACATTTATTGTGCTTTTCTGTTTTTCTTTTTTAATTCCTTTTACTTCTTTCTACCCAGGATTAAAATGCTTAGTAACACTATAAAGGTATTTAGCTAGTTTCAGGAATCTCTTACCAGTCTGTAAGACATGGAAAAATTAAGCTTCAGTGTAGACAAGTAAATTAATATACTTAAGAAAAATTAATCCCAAGTGGTTTTGTAAGTTACTGAACTCAAAACTATAAATTATGAGCTGTGAGGGGATCTTAAAAGCCATTGTGAACTACTGGCACAAGGTTTTACTTTATTCAAGGGCCAAAACTTAGCTTAATGAAACCAAAACAAAAATATCATAAATTTATATTTGTTGTATTGTTTTTGTGCTTTACAACTTAGAAAATGCGTCTACATACATTTTTAAAATGTGCTCATAAAATCCTCTGGCAGAGAATTTGTGAATAGTTCTCTTCATTATACAAGATTAAGAAATGCAGATATAGTGAAATAAATTTACTGACAAAAATCAAATAGATTATCGTTGGTGGATCTAAGACCTGGAGATATATATTTGTTATTTCTGTTGTGCTAAACTGTTTCATAATGACCATGAGAGATCAGATAATATGTTCAATAGATCTCAAGAAAGTTTAGACAATACAATGAAAAGATTGAAATTGGCTCAGTTGTAAAGAATCTGCCTGCCAGTGCAGAGAAGCAACCCCTGGGTCAGAAAGATCCCCTGGAGAAAGAAATGGCAGCCCACTCCAGTATTTTTGCCTGGAAAATTCCATGAACAGAGAAGTCTGGTAGGCCACAGTCCATGGACATGACTGAGTGATTGACCACAGAGAGTAAATGTCTAACAGCAAATATTAGCCAAGTGGTAAATGTACATTATACTCTGAATTATGCATGGTATAGAAAACTAAACGAATAAGTAAATAAGGATGAAGGCTTGCTTTCAAATAATTCATTTATAATTGAAGAGAAAATTTAAGCACAAGAAAAAAATCATTTAAGAGATTTGGGCATGAAGTTTTGGAAGTAGGATCTTGGAGAAGAGAAACTGACTTTGCATAATGTTGAGTCAGCTATTTAACACAGTAGCCACTAGTCCCACATGGCTACCGAACACTTGACATGTGGCTAATACAAATAGAGATGTACCATTAAATGTTAAATATGTAGAGAATTTTAAAGACTTAGTATGAAAAAATGCCACATACTTTTTTAAGCTTTTATATTGGTTAATATTGAAATAATAACATTGTGATATATTGGATTAAATAAAATATATTATTAAAATCATTTTATGCCCTTATCAGACTTTCTTTTTAACATGGCTACTAGAAAATTTTAAATTCCATACATGGCTCACATTTTAAACTTTTTGGAGAGGAGCTGATAGAGAGTATGGAACTCCAACAGATCTGCTTGGAAGGACAGCTGAGGAGCAAATATGAGAAGAGGGGAAAGGCAAGGAGTCAGTGGAATAGTAAGATACCTTTTGGTGACAACTTCTATTGCCCTATCTTCAATCCAGACTACAAATTCCAAAACTTTTCTTGTGAAAAGGGCCAGTGTTGCATGAAAGACAATGGAAAGTAACTATTCACTGTCACATGAAGACACAGGGACCTATGGTTGAGGGGTATGAGAGAATGTAACTTTATGCCTACTCATACCTTAAGTGAACTAAGATGAAAATCTGTAGACATCATCACACTGTGAAATCAGTTTAGTTAGTTTTCCCAAAGATGAGGGAGACATTCTGTAGCTCATGGGTTAAAAATGCATTATTAAGAAATATAAATAGCATTCTAAGTACCAGATTAATCAGTTCATTCAGTAATATTTAGTATACACTTAACAAATATTTTGTACAATGGTCAAAACAGAAATGAACCCTACATCAGTGTCATCACAGCTGAATGAATATCTACACTAAATAAATGAGCAGAAATTGATAATGAAATAGAGGAAATCTGGCTCATATATATTACTGTAATATAAAGTGAAAGTATTAATAACCTCAGATATGCAGATAACACCACCCTTATGGCAGAAAGTGAAGAAGAACAAAACACTCTTGATGAAAGTAAAAGAGGAGAGGAAAAAAGTTGGCTTAAAGCTCAACATCAATTCATGGCAAATAGATGGGGAAACAGTGGAAACAGTGACAGACTTTATTTTGGGGGGCTCCAAAATCACTGCAGATGGTGATTGCAGCCATGAAATTAAAAGACGCTCACTCCTTGGAAGAAAAGTTATGACCAACCTAGACAGCATATTAAAAAGCAGAGACGTTACTTTGCCGACAAAGGTCCATCTAGTCAAGGCTATGTTTTTTCCAGGAGTCAGGTATGGATGTGAGAGTTGGACTATAAAGAAAGCTGAGTGCCAAAGAATTGATACTTTTGAACTCTGGTCTTGGAGAAGATTCTTCAGAGTCCCTTGGACAGCAAGGAGATTGAACCAGTCCATCCTAAAGGAAATCATTCCTGAATATTCATTGGGAGGACTGATGCTGAAGCTGAAACTCCAATACTTTGTTCACCTGATACGAAGAACTGATTCATTTGAAAAGACCCTGATGCTGGCAAAGATTGAAGGAGGGAGGAGGTGGGGATGACAGAGGATGAGATGGTTGGATGACATCACCATGGACATGAGTTTTCATAAACTCCAGGAGTTGGTGATGGACAGGGAGGCCTGATGTGCTGCAGTCCATGGGGTTGCAAAGAATCGGACATGACTGAGTGACTGGACTGAACTGAAGGTGAAAGTAGTCAGTGTTATGAGGGCTTAGTGGACATAGAAAAATTTTCATCTGGGAATATGCTACAGCTTCACCAAGAAGATGGCATTAAAACTGATTCTTAAGAAAAGGTTTAGACATAGCTATGTATAAATTTTTGAAGAATGTATTCTTTCTATAATTAACAAAGTTAACATTGAAGAAAATCTTAATAGGAATGGATAGTTCAAGTTGATCAGAGTAAAGAGATTTTACATTAGTGTACATATAGAAAAATAAATATGCAACATATTTTGAAAAGCCTGTACTAAAAAGACCATGAGTTTCAGTAAGGGAGATAGTATCATATAGCAGCAGTGTTGAGATAACAATAATAGTAACAGTAATAATAATGATTTGTTTACATGGAAAAATAAGTAAACAATGTGAACATGTCTGTGATTGATAGACTAACTTAACAGAAGTGACATTAATGGCAAAATAACAACAACAAGTACAATTTAATCTGCTAATGCCTCATTTAGTTTTAGGTAATTTGAAAAGAATTACATTTATAAATTGGCCTTCACTAGTGATTTCTCAGATTTCTTTGTCTGCCTTAATTGGTCTAACCCATGCAGAATCACTCCCGTACTTCTGTATTCAGTTGAAATAGTATATCACAAGGCCTGAGATCTGCTTCTTATGCAGCCTTCAGGGAGCTACATGAAACAACCTGGAAATGGAAAGGCCAGTGAGAGACAGGAGACTGAAGGGATCCAGACAGGTAAAATTTCCTTCTTTTCTCCACTCTGTCTACAGTTTCTAGGTTCTCCCTGCAGTGAATCTTCCACTGAATGCCCACAGGACCAAGCAAACACATGTGCTATGTGATTTTTAGTTCTCTTTGAAGGTAATTGGGAAGCAGATGTAACGATAACACAATTCATGGTTCTCCTTGCCTCATTCAACCCACTTACGGTTTATATCTTTCAGATAAATTATTAGCACTTTAATTTTTGCTTGTTAATTTCTTTTTCTAAGAAGACTCAAGCTATGAAAGGCAGGGATATTGACAAATGTGATTAAGTCAAAAGGAGAGCAAAAATATTAATATTTTTAAAGTGTTTATATATTTCAGAATTGTTTTTTTTTTTTTGTATTTTTCCAAATTATCTTTGACAGTACTTCACAGCAACTCTATTATTTCCATGTACGGATGAGAAAATGGGGATTCAGTAATGGAAAACGTATTACTCAAGGTCAAACAGATAGTAGGGGCTTGAACAAAGGCTCAGAGTGTTTAGAGAAGTTGCTTACAGTCTTAGAAATGGAGGAAGAAATGAAGGTTCAGAGAGATGAATTAGCTAGTTTGATCCAAACACAAGTTAATGGGAGTAGAAAAGAATTTCACAGTCCAACATGATTCACTCTACAAATTGGGTTATCAACTATTTTGTCTCACTTCCTCTCCCAGAGCAAAGAAGGAAGATGAGGAAATCTTACAAAAGCTTAAAATGATTAAGATACATAAATACGAGGATGGGATGATATGGGAGAATGGCATTGAAACATGTAAAGTATCATATGTGAAATGAATCACCAGCCCAGGTTTGATACATGATACAGAGTACTCAGGGCTGGTCCGGGATGACCCAGAGGGGTGGAATCGGGAGGGAGGTGGGAGGGGGGTTCTGGAAGCAGAACACATGTATACCCATGGAGGATTCATGTCAATGTATGGCAAAACCAACACAATATTGTAAAGAAAAAAGTCTTTCTTAAATTTGTTACAATAAAATAATAAAAAATAAATTTAAAGAAAAGATTCATAAATAGAAGAAAAGATAACTTGAAGGGATAAAGAAACTTTAAAGTATGTGAAGTGTTTTCTTATGAAAAAGACATGTTACACTTTGTTTATATGACTCCAATAGCAAAAGAGACTTCATGTTAAAAACCCATTTTAGCTCTTTATAAGAACAAAACTGTCTGTAAATTGAAACTACTTAAAAATGCCAAAGTGATATTTGGCATTTGTCATATTTCCCATCACTGATAGGAAAGGGGAGGATCCAAACTGGGTCTGAAAAATTTTAGGAAGTCTATGCTATGGAAAGTGTTGGACTAAATTATCTTTATAGTAATTCATTCTAAAGTAGAGATTACATGATTTTGAAATCTTTTAGTTTGACTAATGTTTGAATGTGCTAAAGTTTTAAAAGCAAGCCATTATAGTTAACTATGAATAGATACTATGCCCATTTGCCCCCAGATTTCAGCTAGGCAAAGATTTCCTTTTAATCATGCAAATGAATACTGGAAAATAGGCATCTCATTCACAGTGTCATGAGTTTTTAACCTTAAACTAATACAGTGCCCACATCTTTGTATGACTATTTTAGAAAGCATTAATTCTTCATTTCAAAGAATAATTGTATAAAGGTCAAGGTAAGATTTTCATGCTTGATAAAGAATGTGTTGGTGTCAACTTTAACCCAATAATTGCCCTCTGTTATGGAGAGTTATTATACATAAAACTTCAGTGACAAGTGGAACATATATCCACTTTGAGTATGTGTTAAAAATACCCAGGGAGCAAAAGTGACTTTTGAGATCTAGGTTATATGAAAATATCTCATTATTTCAAAAATGATCTTTAAAACTAGATTTTCAATCTATTTTATTATGAAACATGATAATTAAGAATTCATGATGATAGTTAATATCAACAAATCTTTTATATACCCACTGGATAAATTAAAGTCTGTTCAGTGACAATTATTTCACATCATATAAAAGTATTAAATTTTGTAAAGTTAGCTATTCTTAGAGATGCAGAATTCTTACACAGAGATGTTTTAAGAAGTTTATCCAGTAGGAGGAAAGTAGTCTGAATTGGAAATAGCTTCTGATTACAAACAGAGAAATGGATTTGGTAGCCCTAATCCTAACCCTAACCCTAAATTTTTAGTGAACATTTATCATAAGCTTTGAGCAGAGTACAAATGAATTTATTTAAATGGTGGATTTTTCTTCATCTATTAGGATAGCTTAGGAAGCATGACCTTCCAAACTCAGAAAGATGAATGTCTTAAGACTGCTTGCTGCAGATAATTTAAACTTTCAATGTAATCATCTTTCTTTGATAACTCTGGAGGAGCAATAAAGACAACAATTGTTGTTCAGTTGGTAAATTGTATCTAACTCTTTGCAACCCCATGGACTGCAGCACACCAGGCTCCCCTGTCGTTCACTATCTCCCGAAGTTTGCTCAGATTTATGTCCATTGAATCAGTGGAAAGAAAATGGTAGCCTCATCTAAAAGTTGCAGATGTCCCCTGCTTTTTAATACAAATGGCTCATGTATATAATAAAAGGGTCAGAGATATTTTTCCCCCCTCTCTCCAAAGGGATTACACTAAATGAATTTTTTAGTTTTCCTTTTCAACTACTCCCCTCCAAACATCTATTATTGATTAGTACTTGCTTGAGCTGAAATGCTTTTTCTCAAATCTTCACTCAGTTTATAGTGCATCATATTCTATTGCCTTCTGTCCTTTTCCCATGGATGTGATTCCCAGAGTGAAATCCTGATCTTAGGGTTTCCTCCTTGAGTTCCTCAAAGTGTATTGTTGAAGTAGTTGTTTTACTTGTGCCTATCATAGCAACATAATTTCAGTGAGTAGAGCTTATTTTGGAATGTGGCAGACTTGCTGTGTAAGCCAAGTTATAATTGTGAGTTACTGAAGGAATCTTCTGAGTAGGTTTTACTTTCTCTTGGAAATTTCTCTATTCAGAGATGGCATCCCCATGAAATGTAATAGAGAGAGCCATAGGCCGATGGACTAGACTCTTAAGTTAGTTATATTTTGTATAATGAAATTTTGTAAGATATATAGACCTTCAAGTAATAAATGTTTCTATAGTGTAAGGCTCTGAGTTCAGCAGGACACAGATCATAGAGAAATTCTTTCATCCTGATTTTTTCCCTAGAAATCAGTAAGTAAGATATGACCCTTCTCACAGTGACATCACAGTCTATTTGAAATAAATTTAAGATTTTATTATTCATAGATTCTAAGAATGAATATTCCTATGTGATTCCAGAGCACATGCTTAATATTGTAGGGGAGGCTAGATGAATTGAACAGAAATGGGTTTGTTGAGCTAGGTGTCCTGAGTGTTATATAACACTGATAAAACTAAAATTTTGGAAAATCACTCAGAAAATAGTTTATTTTACTTAAGAAAGTTATAAATTTTCCTTTTGAGTTATTGAAAAAGATAGAATATAATACTCCCTATGGTAGATAGAATTTTGGTTTCTCTGGTCTTCTTCCCTGTCCTCACCCCTACCCTTCACACTATTCTGGTATTACCCTCTATAGTAAAAGGATTTTGCAGATGATACAAGGTTTATGCACCTTAATGAGGGGAGATTGTCCTAGAGTATCCATCGATGTTATTATTAATGCAAGTGGGTATTCCCAAAGCACAGTGAGGCCAAACAAATCAAAACATTGGAGTTTGGAGCAGAGAAAGGTTCATTGCAAGGCTGTGCGAAGAGACATGTGGCTCATGCTCTTTAAAAAACCCCTATCTCCCCGAATGATTTTTTGGCAAAGCATTTTTAAAAGCCAGATAAGAGAGGTTGGGGTTGCAGGGTATGTGATCAGCTCATGCACAATGCTCTGCTAGCTGCTGGTGAAGTAACAGGGTAGTGTTGCAGGGGTTAACATTATCAGTCCCTAGGCTGCAGGAGGCCTGGGGCTATGTGCTCCTGACCAGCAAGTAGGGAACATCTTTCATTTTATGGGGGAAGGGTTCCACATCTGTAAAATGTATGTAAAATATCAGGAAATATGCATCAAATACTGTTATCTAGGTTCTTCAGAGAAAAGCTGAAGCAGACCCACAAGGTCTGGCTCAGTTTCCTAATCACATGGACCTGTAAAAAAGTAAGAGGGAGGCATAAGCATCAGAATGAGAATGAGCGTATTGGAGAAATGTGGCAGAAAGGAGAGTCAGCCTGCTGTTACTGGCTTTGGAGCTCGAGGAAGGAGGCCAAGAGCCAAGGAATTGCTGGAGGCCTCTAAAGCTGGGAAAGCCCCTCCGCTGACAGCCAGCAAGGAACTGTGACCTACAACTGCAATGCAGCTACACAGAACTGAATTCACCAACAAACTAAGTGAAGAAGAATGCAGATTCTCCCCTAGAGCCTTCAGAAAGGAGCACAACCCTGAAAGCACCTTGATTTCTGCTTTTAGACTCTGAAGAGACAATCTGCTGAGCCCATCAGACTTCTGACCTACAGCAACTATGAGATAACTATGAGTGTTGTTTTAAGCTGCTAAATTTGTGGTTACTTCTTAAGATAATAGTAAAAAACAAATACAACTCCCTACTGTTTCCGTCAGCCCCATCACTGCTTCTGTGAACTGTGTGTGTATGTTAGAATTTCAGTGCACTCAGATGTTTCGGTCCTACTTCTTTAGTGTATACCTGGGACTGGAAAAATAATTTCTGTAACTTCCTTTACAGTTTATAATACAACTTGCAACTTATTCTTCAACTTAAAAATTTATATCAGCCTAATTTAGAGATGGAAAAGAACAATAATATTATCTACTTCTTTGTGACCTGACATCACAGTTCAGGATTTCTCAAAAATTAAGCAGATACATCAAAACTGCCAACATTCTACTTTGAATTAGAAGACAATAGCAAGGTATGGGCAAAAATAATATTCTTTTTTCATTTTATCGAGACTTGTTTCTCACACATTTAGTCAGTCTTTCTTTTGGAGACTCAGATGTAGTGTCATGAAATTATCGCCTGTGTGTATGCTCAGTTGCTCAGTCATGTCCAGTTCTTTCTGACCCAATGGACTCTAGGCCCCACGGCTCCTCTGTATGTGGAAATTTCCCGGCAGGAATACTGGAGGGGGTTGCCATTTCCTCATCCAGGGGATCTTCCCAATGCAGGGATAAAACCTGCTTCTCTTGAGTCTCCTGGATTGGCAGTCAGATACTTTACCACTATGCCACCTGGGAAGGCCCGTGAATTTATTAAACACCCATAAAAAGCTTTAGATATTGTTAGAATTTGCTGAGATTTTCACTATTAGCCAACCAGTCTGGAAGAAAATTATCATAAGGATATTGGTATTGTTAATGCAAAGTGCTGTGCCCATCTTTGCCACAAATTTGTGTGTGTCTTACATAAATTTCCCACCAGAAATCTGGAGATTTAAAAAGAACGTAAGAAAACCATATATGTGATTAAGCTGTGCTTTGTTTAGCTCCAGTGCTACGAGCCAGAAATCTCGTGGTGTCTTTTTTTTTTACATTTTCTCAGCTTGTTTCCTGAGAATTTCTTACTACCTTGGAGGAGAGGAATGTATTTCTTTCTCATCAATTGAGAGATTCTGGGGTCTCTCTCTTAAGGTTTCATTTTGCATGGCTTGATGGCCCTGCCCACACTGATAACTCACCATGTGCTCCAGATTTTAAAATTCAGTCTGATTAAGCTATAATCCTAAATCACACTGTTACTTGAAACAGTGTTATAAAAGTAAAGATTCAAGTAAAACACTGACACAATTAAGATTAAAGAACTGGTTAAGTAGAAAATGGGGGACAGGCACATTTTTCTTCCTCTGCTCTGTAAACAGCAGGTTGACTCAGACATCTTCCTCATTTAGTAAACTACTGAAAAACAATAGGCTCTAATGAGGTAAGTTGGCAGCTTCACATTACAGCATAGCTTAGGGGTGTGTGTTCTTTCAGTAAAGGAGTGTATTTTTAAAGAAAAAAAAAAAAATAAGTGGTTCAAGTTAAAATCTCAGTGACAAACCAGTGCTAACTAGCACATGTCTGCATGTCACCAGAGGTGGCTGTGCCTGACATTTCCTGGAGGACAGCCTATAGTTAAGTGGTATTGAAAGGCACCACAGGCATTATAGCAAATGTATAGGGGACAATGAACAACAATGGGGCAAAATCAAGCTATTTGAGTTAATGGCTGATGCTGTGTTCAGTGTATTATACTGGTGCCATTCACATCACTATGGCTAAGGTTGTGTCAGTGTTTTTATAATAGAGCCACTATTTTAGAGGTTTATAACCTGGCAATAAAAACTGGCTTCTGGCAAAAACTTGACATACAAGACAAGACCTCAGTAAGAAAGTGATTTTTGAGAAATCATATTTTGTTGAGGAGAAAGAGTATGGAATATGATTTGTTGTTTCAGATGTTCATTTGAGTTTCTGAAACTCAAAATACAGATTTAGAAAAATGGCATTTTGTAAGTTATTCGACTACAAGGAGGAATCAAATTTGTGAAAGGATGGTCAAACAATACTTATTGTTACAAGCTTAGCTGCGAACATTTTTATCTTTCAAAATGTTCTTTCCAGGCTTTTCAAAGTAGGAGTATGTGTAATGACTCATTCTTTTATTTTGATATATAGAAAGGCATGGTTGCATGAAGATCAAGGAGTTAAAGGAGTTTTATTTTCAGAAGATAATATATTATGATATGTAGCTTGTTATTTGAAGTTGAACTCCTTAATAACACCTAATTTATTAATCCTATTATTAAATGTCATAGATTCATTGTATCTAAACATTAGAAAATAATCCAACTTCCACAGAGAGCTGTAAGATATATCTCTATTATCATTACCATTATCACCCACTGTTCATTTCATCTTTGGTCTGTGCCCTGTAGTGCACTGGCGATTTGGATATACTCACATAACATCCAGTATTTGACCTCATGAAGTTTGGATTCATAGGTTGTCATAGAGAGACATACTCAAAGAAGAAATAAGATAAAAAGGAACACAGTTTACAACATACATGCTGTTGCAACTAAAATATTAATGATAGCTTTCAATAGAAATTTTAAAATCTTTATTTTAAACGTTTGCTTTAGGCACGGAGCTGATTGGGTTATAAGAACCGAGTCACAAAGCAGGAGAGAAGAGAAAGTTGAGCGATTTGGAAAATGAATAATGCCAAGAGGGTAGAGGGGAAGACATCAATAGAGTAACAATTCCTGACTACAGAAGATATAAATGGTTATTTTAATATTATTAGTAGCTATTAATATATCATTAACACTATTACATAGTAATAGTAATACTTAGTAGCTAATTTTACTAATAGTAATACTTAGTAACTAATACAAACTACCACTTTGTATTAGGCATTAAACTGCTTCACAAGCTTGAGAAACATTATTGTATATTTCTCCTTAGACAATGTCAAGCTTAAGAGTACAGAATAGCAGTAGATATATTAAGTTAAAGGTAGATGCTCATGCTTTTGAACTACTTGTGAATTTTTCCAAGGGGATGAAAAAACTGGAGTGGCTTTCAGAAAACCAAGCAGTTGACTAAGAGGTTGACTAAGAGATTTTCTTACAGTCCTCATAAAGCAGATAATCTCTGTTGTATGACAGGGTGTCAATGTTGAAACCTTGGCTCAGCTGATTTAAATAATGAACATTTATTTTTCAGCTTATGTTAATATGAAATGGAACAAACAATAAGAGTCTTTCAAAGGCAGGATTGAAGAACTGAGACGGAACTGAAAAAAAATTAATCTGACCCTTGTAACAAAGACCTGACTAAGTTAGAGAAAGCTCTTTTGTAAATTATTTTCATGAAAGAGACAGAATCATCTCTGAGGTTATAGAATTTTTCTATTCATTAATAAGAGCCATATCTTGCCTTACTTTAAACTTTTCTACTGGTGTAAGTCTTTCAGTGTGACTCTTTGTTTAACACTGAATCTCACATCAGAGACTTGACAAGTTGAGAGGTGAGTTATCTGGAGCAAAAAAATTAAGCTTGTCAGAAGCAGTCCTCCCACACAGAATTAAGATAAGATCTCAAATTCTTAAGATCTCAAGATAATAGTTCTAAGGAGATATTTTTATCCACACCACCAATACTGAGTAGATTGTAGGGAAAATAATTTTTCCTTCCCATGTTTGAGAGTCACTGTTTTTACAGAGATTCTGATATTTCTTGTTGTTGAATTTGTCCTAAAGAAAGATACATGCTGCTGAGATTCATGAGTGTCAGAAGAAAGTAGGAGGCTAGGAAAACACACATTTTTTTTTTTTTCTTTTTTAACCATCGCTTACTAGTGCCCAAGAAGTAAAATTATGTATACATTATAACAGGAATTGAGAGAAGAATTGAGATTTGTTTAAGATGCGTTGAGTTGCAAGTGGAAAGATGTAATTGCAAGGTAAAAACAGCAACAACAACAACAAACAATAGAATAGAATCTTCAAATGCCAGAAATGAGAAGGAAACTCAAATCTATAGTAGTAAACCAGAGTTGTAGTTGAAATAAACAGAATCAGTCGCTGATTTAAAAACTGGGCTTTTCACATCCAGTAGGAAACCTGAGCAGCGAAAATAGTTAGTGTTCATAGCAGAACGCTAGAATGAGGCTTCCTGCAAACGGCTGATGCCCTATAAAAGTTGCCCTTTCTGTGAAACAGGAACTAAAAATATTTAAGCACTAGCAGTGGAAACTGGCTACAAAAGCAAGTCACCCAACCTGAGTCTCTGGACATTCTGAAATGGCCTGTGAAGTTTTAGTAAGCTTCAAGCCTGTTAATGTGAACATTACAAATGAAAACTGACCATGCAGTAGTAAAACCTAGATATCCCAACCATGGCAAAAATGAAACCATTCCAATAAAGAAGCCTCTACAGTTCATGGCAGAGAAGGGAAAATGTTAGGTTAAATGGAAACCCAGTAACCCTATTATAGATGAAAAGGTATTTGAAAGATTCTCAGCTGTGTAATTAATCTGTATCATATATCTTTCTTTTTGATTCCCAGAATCCAATTTTAAAGACCAAGAGTATAAATAGGAAAAATGCCAACATCAACTCTAGATATGAGGAAAAGTTATATATGTTCTATAGATAATGATGAATAACTGCCATATGAAAACAGTATAAGATTAAGTGAAGTACTAACTTCTTTAGAAGTCATAATCTACCATATATCACTAAAGAAGAAACAGAAAACCTGAATAGCTATACAATCATAAATGTATTTTACTTTTAGTTAAAAATCTTAAGCCTGTATACAGCCAAATAGACAAATGAACAAATTAAAAAAAAAAAATACAAGCCCAGGTGGATTCATTGGTGGATTCTCCCAAATTTTTAAAAACAAAATAAATATACTCTATGAAAACTTCCAAAAAATTAAAAAAACAGCTTATCTTCCTCAAATCATTTTATAAGGTCTAAATTACAGTGACAACAACCACAAACAAGAATATTATAGGAAAACTACAGAGAAGTATCTCTGTGAGCATAGATGAAAAAAATCTAAACTAAATTTTACAAAATAAATTCTAAAAGAAATACAAAGGATAAATACATTACGATCAAATCAAATATAACCAGTACCAGACCATCTGACCTGTCTCTTGAGAAATCTGTGTGCAGGTCAGAAAACAACAGTTAGAACTGGACATGGAACAACAGACTGGTTCCAAATAGGAAAAGGAGTACGTCAAGGCTGTATATTGTCACCCTGCTTATTTAACTTGTATGCAGAGTACATCATGAGAAACGCTGGGCTGGAAGAAGCACAAGCTGGAATCAAGATTACCAGGAGAAATATCAATAACCCCAGATATGCAGATGACACCACCCTAATGGCAGAAAGTGAAGAGGAACTAAAAAGCCTCTTGGTGAAAGTGAAAGAGGAGCAGAGTGAAAAAGTTGGCTTAAAGCTCAACATTCAGAAAACTAAGATCATGGCATCTGGTCCCATCACTTCATGGGAAATAGATGGGGAAACAGTGGAACAGTGTCAGACTTTATTTTTGGAGGCTCCAAAATCACTGCAGATGGTGATTGCAGCCATGAAATCAAAAGATGTTTACTCCTTGGAAGGAAAGTTATGGCCAACCTAGACAGCATATTAAAAAGCAGAGACATCACTTTGCCAACACAAGTCCGTCTAGCCATGGCTATGGTTTTTCCAGTAGTCATGTATGGATGTGAGAGTTGAACGATGAAGAAAGCTGAGCACCGAGGAATTGATGCTTTTGAACTGTGGTGTTGGATAAGACCCTTGAGAGTTCCTTGGACTGCAAGAAGATCCAACAAGTCCATCCTAAAGGAGATCAGTCTTGGGTGTTCATTGGAAGGACTGATGTTGAAGCTGAAACTCCAATACTTTGGCCACCTCATGTGAAGAGTTGACTCATTGGGAAAGACTCTGATACTGGGAAGGACTGGGGGCAGGAGGAGAAAGGGACAACAGCAGATGAGATGGCTGGATGGCATCACCGACTTGATGGACATGAGATTGGGGAAACTCCAGGAGTTTGTAATGGACAGGGAGGCCTGGCATGCTGTGTTTCCTGGGGTCACAAAGAGTAGTACATGACTGAGTGACTGAACTGAACTGAACTGAACTGAAAAAGCTCATTTAACATTGGAAAACCAATCACTGTAATCACAGCAATTCTGACTAACTGGGAAAGAAATCTATGTGATATTCTAAGTAGATCCAGAGAAAGCATTTGGAAAATATTAAGCATTTATACTTTTATTAAATTAAATTTATTTATATTTTAAATGAAGGATAATTGTTCTACAGAATTGTGTTGGTTTCTGTCAAACATCAACATGAATCAGCCATAGGTATGCATATGTCCCCTTTCTTGAATCTCCCTCCCAAGCATTTATTCTTAATTTAAAAAAACTGATAAAAATTCTCAAAATATAATAAAAAAGGGAATTATTCAACCTGAAAAAGGGTATCTAAGAAAAACCTCAGCTAAAATCATAATAATTTACAACTGGACAGTTCTCTCTAAAATCATTAGTAAGGGAAAGATGTCTATTCTCATCACATCTATTCAACTTTACACATTCTATCCAGTGAAGTAAAGCAACCAAGGTCATTAAAGATAAGAAGGCAATAAAGATTTATAAAAAACATGCAGATTAGAAAAAAGGAATAAACTTCTATTGAACATGGCTCAAACATCTGTGCAAATAGATCCTACAGAAAGTAGCAAAAAAATACTATCACTGTTTAATGAGTTTAATAAAGTCTTAGGATACCAGATCATTAATAAAAAATCAGTGAATTTCTATATACTAGACAAAAACAGTTGGAAATTAAAATTTTAAATAGGATTAAATATATGAAATACAGATACTAATAAAAATGTGCAAAATCTGTACTCTTAAAACTTCAAAAATGATTAAGAAATTAAAGAAAAACTACTGAATGAAATAATGTTTCATAATTATTGATCAGAAGACTCAATATATCATTAAGATATCAATTATCTGTAAATACATTTATAGATTTATTCCTAGTTAAAATTTCCAAATGGTTATTTTTCAAAGTTTTCTTTCAGAAGTTGACAAACTGATTCTGAAATGTTAATGGAAACAACAAAGGACTTTGCTAGAATATTAAAAAAAAAGTAATTGACTTAACCTTATTTTAAGTTATTTTTAAAATTTATTTATTTTAATTGGAGGTTAATTATTTACAATATTGTAGTGGTTTTTGCCATATATTGACATGAATCAGCCGTGGGTGTACATGTGTTCTCCATCCTGAACCCTCGTCCTATCTCCCTCCTCATCCCATCCCTCAGGGTCATCTCAGTGCGCTGGCCCTAAGTGCCCTGTCTCATGCATCGAACATGGACTGGCAATCTATTTCACATATGGTAATAGACATGTTTAAATGCTATTCTCAAATCATCCCACAGAGTCCAAAAGTCTGTTCTTTATTCTGTGTCTCTTTTGCTGTCTTGCATATAGGGTCTTTGTTACCATCTTTCTAAATTCCATATATATGCATTAAAATACTGTATTGGTGTTTTTCTTTCTGACTTACTTTACTCTGTATATTATGGTCTGGTTCCATCCACTTCATTAGAACTTATTCAAATGCATTATTTGAATAAGAATTGATTCAAATGTATTCTTTTTAATAGCTGAGTAATATTCCATTGTGTATATGTATCACAGCTTTCTTATCCATTTGTCTGCTTATGGACATCTAGGTTGCTTCCATGTCCTGGCTATTGTAAACAATGCAGCGATGAACATTGGGGTACACATGTCTCTTTCAATTCTGGTTTCCTTGGTGTGTATGCCCAGCAGTGGGATTGCTGGGTCATATGGCAGTTCTACTTCTAGTTTTTTAAGGAATCGTCACACTGTTCTCCATAGTGGCTGTGATAGTTTGCATTCCCACCAACAGTGTAAGAGGGTTCCCTTTTCTCAGCACCCTCTCCAGCGTGTATTGTTTGTAGACTTTTGGATAGCAGCCATTCTGACTGGCATGAGATGGTACCTCATTGTAGTTTTGATTTGCATTTCTCTGATAATGAGTGATGTTGAGCATCTTTTCATGTGTTTGCTAGCCATCTGTATGTCTTCTTTGGAGAAATATCTGTTTAGCTCTTTGACCCATTTTTTGATTGGGTCTTTTATTTTTCTGATATTGAGCTGCATGAACTGCTTGTATATTTTTGAGATTAATTCTTTGTCAGTCACTTCAGTTTCTATTATTTTCTCCCATTCTGAAGGCTGTATTTTTACCTTGTTTATAGTTTCCTTCGTTGTGCAAAAGCTTTTAAGTTTAATTAGGTCCCATTTGCTTATTTTTGTTTTTATTTCCATTACTCTGGGAGGTAGGTCATAGAGGATCCCGCTGAGATTTATGTCAAAGAGTGTTTTGCTTATGTTTTCCTCTAGGAGCTTTATAGTTTCTGGTCTTACATTTAGATCTTTAATACATTTTGTTTGTATTTGTGTGTATGGTGTTAGAAAGTGTTCTAGTTTCATTCTTTTACAAGTGGTTGGCCAGTTTTCCCAGCACCACTTGTTAAAGAGATTGTCTTTTCTCCATTGTATATTCTTGCCTACTTTGTCAAAGATTAGGTGTCCACAGGTGCATGGATTTGTCTCTGAGCTTTCTATTTTGTTCCATTGATCTATATTTCTGTCTTTGTGCCAGTACCATACTGTCTTGATGACTATAACTTTGTAGTATAGCTTGAAGTCAGGCAGGTTGATTCCTCCAGTTCCATGCTTCTTTCTAAAGATTACTTTGGCTATTCAAGGTATTTTGTATTTCCATACAAATTGTGAAATTATTTGTTCTAGTTCTGTGAAAAATACCATTGGTAGCTTGTTAGGCATTCCATTGTTTGTTGGAAGAATTTTTATTACAGTTTTGATTTCCATGCTTGTGGTGGGTCTGTTAAGATTTTCTATTTCTTCCTGGTTCAGTTTTGGAAGGCTATATTTTTCTAAGAACTCATCCATTTCTTCCACGTTGTCCATTTTATTGTCATATAGTTGCTGATAGTAGTTTCTTATGATCCTTTGTATTTCTGTGTTGACTGTTGTGGTTTCTCTATTTTCATTTCAAATTTTGTTTTGATTATTTTCCCTTTTTTCCTGATGAGTCTGGCTAATGGTTTGTCTCTTTCATTTATCTTTTCAAAGAACCAGCTTTTACTTTTGTTGATTTTTCGACATAGTCTCCTTTGTTTCTTTTTCATTTATTTCTGCCCGGATTTTCATGACTTCTTTCCTTTTACTAACCCTGGGGTTCTTCATTTCTTCTTTTTCGAGTTGCTTTAGGTGTAAAGTTAGTTTATTTATTTGATTTTCTTCTTATTTCTCGAGGTAAACTTGTATTGTTATGAACCTTCTCCTTAGCACTGTTTTTGCTGAGGTTTGGGGTTGTCGTGTTTTCATTTTCATTTGTTTCTATGCATATTTTAAGATTTATTATGCGCTGTGCTGTGCTAAGTTGCTTCAGTCATGTCTAACTCTGTGTGACTCTATGGACTGTAGCCTGCCAGTCTTCTCTGTCCATGGGATTCTCCAGACAAGAATACTGGAGTGGATTGCTTTTCCCTTTTTCAGGGAATCTTCCTGACCCAGGGATCCAACTTGAGTCTCTTATGCCTAACCTGCATTGGCCAGTGGATTCTTTATCACTAGCTCCACCTGGGCAGACCTAAGTAATCAAGATGGTGTGCTATTTATATAAATGTAGACAGAAAAATGTTGAGTACAGAATAGATCCACACATATACTATAGTCAATAGCTTTCAGCAGAAATACTAAGTAATTGAAGGGGAAAGAATTATCTTTGTAACACATAATGCTGAAAGAATTTAATATCCATAAGCAAAGATGAAAAAAAAGAACAAAAAGAAACTAAAAACCTACCTTCAATTCTTATCTTCTGCATAGGCAAATTTTACTCCCAGTGAATAATACTCCAGTGTGTTAAACCCAAACCTAATATACGCCTAATTAAGGTCTTTAAGCACTGAGCATTTCTCATATACCATGAAAATATATATAGCCAATGACGAGTATATACAATGATTTCCATATTAAAGATCAATAATTTTTAGGAAATTGACCATATATCTAAATTTTACAGGTACTGTCCAGGCCAATACTTGAAACAATTTGAAATGGACTTACCAAAAGGATATATTTGAAAGAATATTATAAAACTAATGAGGCTAATAATTTTTGGTTATATTACAGTGTAATGATTATAATAATTTTCTGATTAGCAAGGAGTTTTATTTAGATTGGCAATTCAAAATGGATATATGATCATAAACCACATGGCAAGAGACGTGTAATACTGGGGTTAATTGGATGGAAAGTTCAGTGATGAAACAAAATGAAATAAAACCTATGAAGATATGACACCAAACTAAAAGGGCATATTAGATGACATCTAAGAAAACTATGAAATTTTTCATGACAATAAGTGAATATTATTGGGATGAATGCAATATGAATGACCCTGTATTATACTTTTGGCATGTCACTCAATAAACTTCTTGGGTTATTGATGATGTTTACTTTCAAAGTCATAGCTAATAGTCAAGGCCATCTGGACTTGGCACCAATCAACTTTCTATTTTATTCTTTCTTCTTCTTTCTTTGATGTCTCAGTTTTTCTCATATTTGTTTTCACTTACACTAGTCTGCTCTAGTGCTTTTGTCCAGTTTTCTACCATCCTGCAGTACTCTCCATTACCATACTTTATCCTTTCTTTGAAACCTGTCTCCCAGCTTCCCCCCTACACACAGCACCCCTGACCAATCCATGAAAAATATCTTTTGCATATTTTGAACATTTAAACACTCCATCTCTGTGATTCATTTGGAAAGTAATCATGTATTTCCATGGAATACATTTCCCTTCTTTTATATTGAAATATTCTTTAAATTTATTATTTTCATTGTCATTTTGCCTTTCAATCTCCTCTTTCTCCAAGAGGATTTTAGGTTCTCTTTGGGGCAGGGATAAAATCAAGGTGTAGGAAGGGACCTACTGCTTAGTCTCAGCTGCCCCAGGTCATCTTGTGCAGTACTGTCAAATTAACCTCCCTAAATAGGTTCTCCTTATTAACCTCTCTAAAATGGTAAAAGAATCTGCCTGCAGTGCAGGAGACCCAGGCTTGATCCCTGGGTCATGAAGATCCCCTGAAGAAGGGCATGGCAACCCACTTCAGTGCTCTTGCCTAGAGAATCCCAGGGACAGAGGAGCCTGGTGGGCTAAGTCCATAGGGTCACAGAGTCTGATGTAACTGAAGCAACAAAGCACAACAGCAAATAGATTCTACCAACCATAGGATCACAGTATTTAACTGCAGTAATTAAGTATACATGTTATCCTTTCTGGCTAAAAGTTTATTTATTACTATTTACGTATAAAATTCCTAATTAGCCTTTAAAGATTCATTCAGGAACAGAATCATTTTAATTAAAATGTTAACTAACCTCTCTGTAACATTTGCCTCTACTTCTTTACTGTTGTCACCAGCACCAGGAGGTTCCTTTTTGTTGTGCCTATTGTTTTATGTATGAACAATGATTCTGATTTGTAGGAATTAAGAACACAAGCTTCAGAGTTAGACCTGGCTTCAAACTTGGTTTTGCCCTTTTATTGCCTCTATGATCCAGAACAATTAGATGTGATCATATGGTGTGCTCACTTCAGTTCCTAAAAATAGCTCTGTAAGTAAACAAAGCCAAAATGCCTAATTTTCGTCATCCTATAGATTCCCAAAAGCAACGTAGATAGATCCTTGGTGTTTCCTTCTTTTATTTAGGTTTAAAGGGTGTGTATAATCACATATATACAAACTGACAAGGAGATGGCTGGAAGAGGGTGTTGCAGTTTAGGAGAGCTACTCTAATTAATTCTTCAGGGAAAACATTCCCACTTTTGTTTTACATAATTTTATTCTGATTAAATATTGTAGCTCTTCTCTTGTCTTTCACTAGCTTATCTAATAGCCATTTGTGGTCATTTTCTTTGCCTTTTGAGGTCTCTGGACGATCTCTTCTTTCATTACAAAGATTTCTTACAAAAATAGCATCAAAATATGTATTCATATTTAATGTTAAAGAAACCAAAACTGGAATAGTGTTACTCACCTGGCAGTTATCTTGTGATTAAACATTTATTTTCCTAGAATATGCCAGCATAGATAGTGTTATTGCATTTTATTTTTTGTCATATAATCTCTTTATCTTTTGAGAAATAAACTGCCAACTTCTGTAATCCTAGGTAATACCTGTTTCTTCTAAGCATGGAAAGCTCTAAAAAAATATTTAACAATGCAATAAATATTGTTAACTGAAAAAGGAATGCTCCATTCAGCAAATTTAGTTTTAGAGACTTTATTATATTTGTCATTTGGAATGCTTCTGCCTTTTAATAATGAAAACCCTGACTCAAGATGACAAACAATAAGGAAAATGTATTATCACTGTAATAGAAAGTCTTGATTCATGATAGGTGTCTGGCTTGGTTGATTTATTGGCACAGCAATATGATCAACTATATCAGTTGTTTTCATTTCTGGTCTCTGCCATCACAAACATTTGCTTTTTTCAGGATGGGTGCAAAATTTCCAACCATCAAATTCAGAAAAAATAACACAAGGAAACAAAGAGATCATTCATTCCTTTATCCTCTCCTAAGAAACAGGAAAATTCCCAGAACTCACTGACCAAAATATTCTTTCTCTCATGCCTCATTGGTGAGATTTTTTACTTCATAACCATTTTGAGGCCAATCAGGTTCACTCCTTGGGCTGCAACAGGCCAAGTTTCCAAGGCCAACCACATAGTCATGTAGTCTCTGCAGTAGCACAAGAACTTGGGCTTGGAAGAGCTCCATTCTTAGCCTATTATACTGCTAGCATCATCTTGGAAGTATTAATAATTTTTAAATGAGGGACCTATGTTTTCATTTACGCTGAGCCTCTCAATATTATGTAACTGATTCTCCGTGTTCTGCTGAGGTAGTCAGCTGTATTAGGCAGGGATGGGTAGTACTTGTAAGTCTCCAAGAAAAGAGATTACATGGGTGGGATGCTGGGTAGACCTCCAGCAGGTTTTCCCTCATTCATTATTTGACTTTAGAATGGTTTTCCTCCATTCTAAATCATCAGGAGAAATGACAGTGAAATGACCAGTGCTTCACATACTAGACAATTAATCCTCAAGTTAAAGAAGCCACTGAGTACAAACTAGAAATCGATGGTATAGTGGGGGCTTTAAAGGGAAGTGATTAAGAGCAAAGACATTTCTTCTTATATTGTTGTTCTTGATATCACCCCAAATTGACTTGATGAAACTCGTTCTTCTCCAGTGATACCTATTTATATTTCCCAAACTTAACACATTGCCCTTTTGCCTCATGTACACACAAACACACATTCATGCACACAAACACACACATTATATTTTTTCAGTGCCTCTTATTAAAAAGAAAAGCAGAAAATCCTTAATCACAAGGGCCAACATGATTCTGCCCTCTACCTCTCCTACATCATGTAGCACTTCTTGCTGCTTCAATCTCTCATCTCTGGCCACCTGGGTTTTTCAATTTTCTTAAAGCTCCATGTTGTCTGCAACATGGGAAGCTTTGTCAAGCTGTTTTCCCTGCTTCCACTTCCCTCTTGTCCTATTTATCACAATGAACTTTTATTCATACTTAAGATCAAATTTGGGGTCACTTCCTTGGAAAACCTTCCCTGCATCCAATTCCAGATCCAGTTGTCTTGTTATGGAGACTATCAGATTATATTGCTTTCTTTCAAAAGTGATATCTCAGCTCACATGCACACTTTTATCAGTATCCACAGTTTGTAGATTAATACCAACAAAGCTTAAGCATAAGAGATCAAGAATAGTAATAAAAATCAGTTTCATGAAGCTTTTTCAAAACTTGGCTCAGATCATCTTAGAACCACTAATGGGTAATATACAAAAAAAAAAGTTGAGTTACATCCATAATCTGAGATTTTGTTTGTTGAGGATATGAGTTAGATTAACTAAGCTTAATAATTACATTCAACTGGTGTATCTCTTATTCATTGAAACATAAAACTTTCAAGTCATTTATTTTTTATTTAAACCTATATAATTGCCTATTTTGATTTAAACAGGAAAGCAACAAAAATATTTAAATACTATGATATAGTGACAGTCTATGTTCTTTTGTTTAAATTATTTCTACAGTACCTTGAGGATTATTTTAAAATCTAAACTTTAACCTGATTACTTTATTAAATGCTATTCAATTATTTTGTTGTTTTTTGAATCTTCTTACATTGCTTAACAAACAAACACTGAAGTATTATACTAATGAGTCTGTTGGGCTTGAGATGCTTCCTAATGAAGTCTGGAGGACAGGTTTTTATTTTTCTCTTGATTGGTTGTCCTTCATTAAAGACATTAAAGAAAACTTTGAATTTATATTTTCATTAGGCGTTTTTCCAAGTGTTATCAATATGGTTGATGATCTGATTACTAATTAAAGATCTAGAGTTAAAAATAGATCTGTAGATTTAAAAATGCCATGTGTGTGTTTACTTGTGTCTGTATATCTGTGTCTATCCATATACAGATTGATACATATACACAAACATGCACATTGGCAACTAAATTGCTTTTTTAGAATTCAATGATTATACCATATTAATTAATTAATTCATTCACTCATTCATTGCATATTTTTTTGAGTATCTACTATGAGCACAAGGTACTCATCTAAACACTAGAGTAACAAATGAAATAGACAAAGTTACACTGTAATTTAACTTATATTCTAGCAGTGAAGACAAATAATGACAAAAAATAAGTAAATAAAATATGTTCATGTATTTCACATAACAGTAAGCCCTATGAAGATATTGTAGGGTTGAGAATGATTGAGATAGGGAAGACTGTTGGTGTTGTAGGGAGTCAGGGAAAATCTATCAGAAGATATGATATTTTAGCTGTGACTAAAATTATTAGGAGTGAGCCAGTTGATGATTTCAGGGAAAAAAGAAAAAAAAGAAAAGCTCAAAGTAAACTTAATTTAACTTTGAGGCAGGAAGTGTGTCCACCTTTATATAGCTAGAAACTTTAATTGGTTGGTACATATTTTCTATGTCTAAAATTTCAGTACTTGTTCTGTTTTATTTTCTGCTTTGTGATTGCATGAAAGGGCAATATCTAGCTGTTACGCACAAAGTCAAGGACTCTTAGTCCTTCTCAGATGATGTTTTTGCCCTGCTTGCCTCTGATTGATATGCCATCTTGTTCAAATTACTTAACTTCTTGGATGCTATTTTAAAAATTACTTAAAACTTTTTTTCTTTTTCTTTTAAAGAACAGTGATCCCTGTCCTGTTTTCTTGCTAGAGGACAAATTTGTAAGAGAAACTATATAGAGTCATATTGAAGAAAAAGATTTGGGAACTGGATTTATAATTACTGAATTATATGAAAGTTTAGACAAATTACTTAGCATTTATGAATCTCAACTTTTGATTTGTAAATGATGGAATAATAGAATTCATATAAGAGTCATTGTGAGAATTACAGGAGATAATTTATGGAAAATACCTGGCACACAGGAAGTACTCTCAAAAAATCTTAGGTATTATTACAATTATTTTAAGGAAAGAAAAAAAAAAGAGTGACCATGAAAGTTCTCTGTAAATGAAAGAAACTCTATAAACAGAGGCTATAATTATGTGTTTGGTAAGTAGTCACACAATAATTATTGGGTAATGGCTTTACACATTTTGCTAAAGAATAGTCTTTATTTTATTTTTTGCTTAATTTTTGACATATTTTGAATAGAGAATTGGGCTGTTTTAGGACCATTATAATTTACCATAATTCATCATTGTTTTTAAAAAATTTTGTCCAGAAATACCTTTTTCACTTGGGATATTAGACATGTAGTAAGCCAGCATATTTATTATCTCCAGAGAGGTAAGTATTCTTTATCCTCTTGTGAAGGGATGAATGTTTTCATCTGACACTCTCGTCTTAAAAGAGACAAGTATTCCCTCCTTATGCACTATGTACAAGGTGAATGAAGATAAATGGAGACAGTTTTAGATACTCAGAGGAATAAGTACAGTCAGAATAAAAGGGTCACTTCCATTTCTAAGCTTAAGAAAGCTAGCAAGGCCACAGTGAATAATTATATACTAAACGAAACGTGCAATTATTAATGGCACTGTCTCACTTTTAGCAATTTAATTGTCTACCAGAAGACTATCCAAAGATACTACATTATATTCTCTAGTTTTTTACTTCTTTGCCTACTGAAGCTTTTATAATGATTTACATTAGTAATAGGCTTTCTCCAGTTCACTTAATTTAATCATTCTCAATTTATTCTTCCTTTGATGGAAAGCAATTAAAAAGAGTGTAGAGTTCCCCCAAATGACAGCCCACATCTCAATAGACCCAGGTGTATGATAGAATATACTTCTCAGCTGTGCATTTGCTCTAGAAGTTCTGTACATAAGGTGGGAACCATAGATTACAACCATACCTTAAGGCAGGAAAATAATCTCATTTTGCAACAATAGGAAAACTAATACAATAATAATAAGAGCAAACATTTCTCAGACACTCACTATGTGCCAAATACTATGCTAATCTATTTGAGTTTCCTCACTTAATTCTTATTTCCAAAAAAACAAGAAAGGAATATGCATAGTCCTTATACTATAAATGGGAAACAGGCCCAGAGAGGTAAGGTAACTTGCCATGGCCCTGTGGCCAAGGCATATTAGCTCACATCCAAATTCAGGAGCTTGGGCTGATCTTAGAAATTGTACTTTGAACCACCACTATCAATATAAATCAAATGATATTATTCTCCCTTGCACAACTCTCCAGAACTTTCTCTTTAGACTTTACAACTACTACTAGCCTCAATGCCTGACATTTTTTCCCAGGGATACCTATATTTTACTCCCTCATTTCATTCATATCTATGCTCAATATATCATCCAAAAAAGGAGCCATTGCTACTCTCTTTTTTAGCTTGCCTATTTTTCAGGTCTTTTTTTTTTTTTCATTTTTCCACTTTTTTCATTACTCAACACCACGTATTATCGATTTGTTTATAGATACTCTTTCACTGCTCCATAAAGATCTTGGATAGAGAGAATGGTTGTGTTAAAACACTGTGGGAACTCAATAAATATTTGTTAGATGAAAAAATTTATGAACTGATGTTAAAGAATAAGTAGATGAGTAATAATATTGAACCCAGTACCTGGCACAATGAAAGCATTCAGTAGAGGTTGGTTCATTTTTATACATTTCATTGAGATGCAATGCAATTACATTAAAGTATAAATAAAAATCCACTTTGGAGAAGGAAATGCAACCCACTCCACTATTCTTGCCTAGAGAATCCCATAAACAGAGGAGCCTGGTGGGCTGCTGTCCATAGGGTCGCACAGAGTTGGACACGACTGAAGCGACTTAGCATGCATGTGTGCATTGGAGAAGGAAATGGCAACCCACTCCAGTATTCTTGCCTGGAGAATCTCAGGGATGGGGGAGCCTGGTGGGCTGCCGTCTATGGGGTCTCACAGAGTCGGACACAACTGAAGTGACTTAGCAGCAGCAATAGCAGCAAAAATCCACTATCTTGAATTCCTCTGAAGAGATCTAAACTGAGGTAGATCCAGTTATAGAAATAATCTTGCTAAAGAAAAGAAATACCTCCTTGTTTTCCTGGAAAATGAAGAAAAAATATTCCAAGTTGAATATATATATTTTTTCAAATTATCAGTAATTAACAGTCACTCAGAGATTCGCATCATAAACTTTAGACACGGAAAGAAATAACACATATAAAATATTTTCCCCTCAAGTGAAATGTTAACATTTGAAGTATATCAGCCCTAGTTAAAAATATATTACACATCTTATTTTGAAGCATGTACACATCAGGTCATATAATTAGATGAAATCAAGTAATATAAAGAGTTATTTATATGAATTTGTTATTTATTTTCTTCAACAGAGCTGAATTATTCTCAATATTCCTACAGTCTTGAAGAACTGATTAATCAACTTATAGTAAACACAGAGAAACACAACTAACTTCCTCATGTACTAAAAATGATGTTCATATTCTGTAGTTTAGGATAACCACACTGCTTACTTCATACATTAATTTTTTTAAGGATCTTTTGCTAAACACAATGCCAACTGGTTACCCAGAATTAATTTTTATAGCTTTCCTCAATTGAGGTGTGGATATTAGGTTATCACAATTCTCTTAAGGATTCATGTAAAATTAGTAGGTTGTCTTAATCACAGAAACGTCAGTTTATGTTTCCTTAGTTCAGAAATAAAGAAGCATTGTCTAAAGAAAGATGACTAGTGTGTCTCTGACAATACTCCAAATTGTGAGAAACTCTATAATTAACGTGTGGACTCTGGAGATGCATTGGTGAACAATGCCAACATCATCTTCTGGTCCTGTACTATATACCATTTGTAGAAGACACAAATGGGTGTGGCCGCTACCTGATAGACCTACTTCTTCAATAGAGACAGAGCGAGTTTCTAGTTGCCCGATTTCTGCTATGTTATTCTCAATTATTTCCCAACAGACACTTCTAGAGAAGGATTCTGAGAGTAAATCCATGTAATATTTTAGTATATTTTTAAGAAATCTGAGGCTAAGTTAGAGTGCACCCCCCCACCGCCCCATCTTCCTTGATAGTAATAGCTAAAGGATGTGAAGCTTGTTAGCTGTTGGCAACTACATTTCCTTCTATAGAGATAAAGCAATCTACTGTGCAATAAAAAGAAGTCAAGAGACCTAAAAAATGAGCAATGGAAGCAATCCAGAGTTGTGGATGCCATGTGTCTGGTTAAATTTGAAACCCAGATGATCTCTGTACTTCTAGCGCTTTAATTTTATGAGATAGTTTAGTACATTTTAAATCAATATACCTATTTTTGACTAAACTAGTTTGAGTTATGTTTTCATCATTTATGATCAAATAAGTTGTATTTAATGTTATTAGGCTTGCTATTTATCTGCTCACATCCAAAAGTACAATTGACAAGTATAAGCACCATCAAGAAAAGGATTTGAAGTAAAAAGAAATAAAACCAATTTTTCTCAGACATGAAAATCATTTAAAGTCTTAGTCAACAATCATAACAGAAATTGAAACTATCAGCTACTAAAATAAGTGATAAAAACAGTCAAGAAACTGGCATATGTAAACTGAAGTAAAAGTGTAAGTCACTACAAGTAAGAAAAGATGAAGATTAAGATGGGGAATAATTAATAATTTTAGCATTTTAAAGAGGAGTATAGGTGTCTATTAGCACATTTAATACATGGAGAGCAAAATCTTAAACACACTAAGAAAAACATTGGAACTAAATCCATTGTGCATTAATGTAACTAGAGTGTATAGGCTGTGTTGTCATTAAGACATATGCATGCTGCTTAAGAATATGGGATTTTAAAAGTGCAGGGATACCTCTTCCAAGAAAATTACAAGGATCCTCTATATCTGAATTATACCTTCCATTCCTTATAGCTCCTTTTATTCCTTCAATGATGAACCTAAACTGATTCACCATTTGTTTACTATGAAAGGTGGAGTCGGCAAAGCTTCACATAGGAGGCAAAACTTCTCTCAAAATGCTTTTATCCTCCACTAGATTTAGTCAACACTTATTGTGGGCCATACATCCATCTCAGCTCTTAGTCACTGTATGGCAATGATCTATTTGTTCTTCTCATTCTCCATCAGACACAGAAAAACTGGAGGACAATGACCAAGTTGCATTCATGTTTAAATTCCCAGTGGTGAGCAGATGTGTGCCACATTGTAGGTGTCCAGCAAATTTTGACTAAACTGAGAAAAATTGTGCCATCACTCCCACAGCATTCTCTGTAACTCTCTGCTATAATCCCTAGTATACTATATTATAATTTATTTTCTGTGAATTTAATAAGATAAAGCTTACCATTTTAGTCATGTTTTTAATCTTTATTATCTACTATATAGTGAGTATTTAAAATATTGTTGCATGTATGAGTGAATTAAATGAATGGGCAGACAAATAACTGAATAATAAATAAAGGGAAATGAAGGAAAAATGATTATTGGCCTTTTGGGCATGAAAAATGAGAGGATAGCTGGGGGTAGTAGATGCTACATATCTTGTTAGAAAATATTCAGTTTGAGATGCAATAGGAAATCCAAATGGTCAGAAAATCTAGCCAAGAATCATTTGTCCTCTATCCCCCATGGTTCAGTTGTATTGTGAAATAGTTTTTCTCTGTAACTTTACTTATGTGATTCATCCACCTGGAATAACCCTATTTTTCATCTCTCCTTTTTTTTACTTAAAGTTCTCTTTGTCCTTCAAGCACCTATTCAGATTCCATATCCTTCCAAATATAAACCCAGTACTGCCCAATGGCATGCAGTTCTCATTCTTTTGGATCACTTTATAGTTCAGACAGGCATGTTTTTTTTTTAATTTTTTTTTACTTTATTGTGTTGGTTTTGCCATACAATGACATGAAACCGCCATGGGTTTACATAAGTTCCCCCTCCAGAACCCCCCTCTCTCCTCCCTCCCGATTCCCTCCCCCTGGGACATCTCGGTGCACCAGCCCCGAGCATCAGCCCTGGGCTGGCGATTGATTTCACCTATGATAATTAACATGTTTCAATGCCATTCTCCCCTA
>ML660765.1:30876331-30919773 GCA_007570785.1 Antilocapra americana | reverse complement strand
CTATTTGCAGTTTTTTAAGGAATCTCCACACTGTTTTCCATAGTGGCTGTACTAGTTTGCATTCCCACCAACAGTGTAAGAGGGTTCCCTTTTCTCCACATCCTCTCCAGCATTTATTGCTTGTAGATTTTTGGATGGCAGCCATTCTGACTGGTGTAAAGTGGTACCTCATTGTGGTTTTGATTTGCATTTCTCTGATAATGAGTGATGTTGCGCATCTTTTCATGTGTTTGTTAGCCATTTTTATGTCTTCTTTGGAGAAATGTCTGTTAAGTTCTTTGGCCCACTTTTTGATTGGGTCGTTTATTTTTCTAGAATGGAGCTGCAGGAGTTGCTTGTATATTTTTGAGATTAATTGTTTGTCCGTTGCTTCATTGGCTATTATTTTCTCCCATTCTTAAGGCTGTCTTTTCACCTTGCTTATAGTTTCCTTTGTTGTGCAGAAGCTTTTAATTTTAATTAGGTCCCATTTGTTTATTCGTGCTTTTATTTCCGATATTCTGGTAGGTGGGTCATAGAGGATCCTGCTTTGGTTTATGTCGGAGAGTGTTTTGCCTATATTATCCTCTAGGAGTTTTATAGTTTCTGGTCTTATGATTAGATCTTTGATCCATTTTGAGTTTATTTTTGTGTATGTTTGGAATCACTTAGCACTGTCCACCCTGTAATATTGTGTTCATTTGTACAAGTTTTGTCTTCTTCAGTACATTTAAGTGTCTTGAAAAGCAGGGATACATTTTTAATTCTATTTAATTTCTAGACTTTTCACACAAGGAGTATATATCATTTATGTACATTGCATACCACACAAAGGCACATGTACTCAGTCCTGTCTGACTGTTTGGCCACCCCGTGGACTGTAGCCCACCAGGCTCCTCTGTCCATGGAATTTTCCAGGCAAGAACCCCTGAAGTCGGTTGCCATCCTTCTCCAGGGACTCTTCATGACACAGGGATCAAATCTGCATCTCCTGTGTCTCCTACATTAGCAGGTGAATTCTTTACAATTGAACCATCTAGGAAGCTCATACCATACAATATACTATCCTAATAGCGGTTAGAAACATACAACTAGAGATTATGCAAAAAGTCAGCAACGTAGGTACTTTAAACACTTTATTTCTGTATTATATCTATTAGAATAAATATAATAGATAAATATGTGTAGGAATATTTCATTTTTAGAAAGTGGTTTGGAAGGATCAAAACTGGTAACACAAGTAATATAACTTTTACACTACATCAATTTTTAAGATATACAGAGTCAAAATTATTTTCTTCTCTAGCTCAGAACAGGTCTTAATCCTGTATGTATATGTACTGCTAACCAGGATCTCAGAAAAATATAAGGCTTGAAAATGTACATTTATGGGGTTTGCATAAATTACTTTCTAGTTATTTTTTTCCTCTTTTTGTTCCCAAATGGTTTATCAAGCTTGGGAGAAAATATTATGCATAATTGCTACACCTTAGATTGCAATATACTATACAAAACTAATCATAGATATTTATAGCCTGCATAAACTCTGTTTGCCCATCCATGGAAAGCATTTAATAAAGCTAGTTCATCTGGAAAGAAAGTTAAATTAAATAATCCAAAATGAATGTGATGCATATTCACAAAAATGTGGTGTTTAGATTGAACTAACAAAAAAGAAGTCAGGCCTCACCAAAGACGGACAAGCTAGAATTCAGTCTTTCTATCTACATTATACATTAAGCTTTCACCCTAACTTTTGTGTCCATTCTTTTTAGACATTGTGCCTTGGTCCATTTTTATTAAATCCTTTAAAATCCAGTACATCTCTATTATATACTGGATAAATACTATAAAAAATCATCTTCTGGCTGTTGTACACAAATCTAAAAACTATATAAGAATATTCAAATGAAACTTTTAAGGTAAATTTCATTTCCTTAATATGAGGGCAAAATTAATTGAGTGTAAATATGCATTCAAACTAAAGGAAGGATGATAAAATAAAGTCTGGTATTATCTGTCTTGAGGAATAATCATATTGTTGTAACCATTTATGAAAAGAAAAAGAAAAGCCCAAAGGCATTTAGCTGAAGATCCTTTTCCAACATGCAAACTAAAGAATCACCCAAGAGCAAAATATAGCAATGGCAGGCAGGGCTATTTTGTCTCATGAATAGGTTATCTGACCAGGACACAGTCCATAATCTCTTATCAGCAATTCTAAAATTCAAACAGCTGTAAACATCAAAAATATTTTAAAAACTCATTTAGTATCAAAACCTCTCTTGACCTGATCGAAAGTGATACATAGTCTTTTCCTTTTTGTGTGAATAGCCACACATTTTGCTAAGGATATATGGTAGTATTGAGTTCTGTTCAGTAGCTCAGTCATGTCTGATTCTTTGCGACCCCAAGGACTGCAGAATGCCAGGCTTCTCTGTCCATCACCAACTCCTGAGCTTACTCAAACTCATGTCAGTGATGAGTCAAACATCAGGTCAGTGATGCCATCCAACCATCTCATCCTCTGCCATCCCCTTCCCCTCCTGCCTTCAATCTTTTCCAGCAACAGGATCTTAGCCAAAGTATTGGAGCTTCAGCTTCAGCATCAGGCCTTCCAGTGAATATTCCAGACTGATGTCTTCTAAGATTGAGTGGTTTGATCTCCTTGCAGTTCAATGGACTCTCAAGGGTCTTCTCCAGAACCACAGTTCAAAAGAAATAATTCTTCAGTGCTCAGTCTTCTTAGTGGTCAAACTCTCACAGCCATACATGACTGCTGGAAAAACCATAGCTTTGACTATATAGACCTTTGCTAGCCAAGGATTGTCTCTGCTTTTTAATATGCTGCCTAGATTGTTCATGGGCTTCCCTGGTGGCTCAGCTGGTAAAGAATCTGCCTGCATTGAGGGAAAACTGAGTTTGATCCCTGGATTGGGAAGATCCCCTGTAGAAGGGAACAGTTACCGAATCCAGTATTCTGGCCTGGAGAATTCCATGGGCTGTATAGTCCATGAGGTTGCAAAGAGTCAGACAGGACAAAGAGACCTTCACTTTCACTTTCTTTTAGGTTGGTCATAGCTTTCTTCCACAGAGCAAGTGTTTTTTAATTTCATGGCTGCAGTCACCATCTGCAGTGATTTTGGAGCCCAAGAAAAGAAAGTCTCTCACTGTTTTCATTGTTTCCCCATCTATTTGCCATGAAGAGATGGGACCAGATGCCATTATCTTAGATTTTTGAATATTGAGTTTTAAGCCAGCTTTTTCACTCTCCTCTTTTACTTTCATTAAGGAGCTCTTCAGTTCCTCTTTGCTTTCTGCCATAAGGGTGATGTAATCTCCATATCTGAGGTTACTGATATTTCTCCCAGCAATCTTGATTCCAGCTTGTGCTTCATCCAGCCCAGCATTTCATATGATGTACTATGCATATAAACTAAATAAGCAGAGTGGTAATATACAGCCTAGATGTAGTCTTTTCCCAGTTTGGAACCAGTCTGTTGTTCCATGTCTAGTTCTAACTGTTGCTTCTTAAGCAACAGGTTCAAGAGGCTTCTGAGGAGCTAGTTAAGGTGGTCTGTTGTTCCCATCTCTTGAAGAATTTTCCACAGTTTTTGTGATCCACACAATCTAAGGCTTTAATGTAGTTCATGAAGCAGAAGTAGATGTTCTTTTGGAATTCTCTTTTTTTTTCTGTGTTTCAACAGATGTTGGAAATTTGATCTCTGGTACCTCTGCCATTTCTAAATGCAGCTTAAACATCTAAAAGTTCTCAGTTCATGTACTGTTGAAGGCTTGCTTGGAAAATTTTGAGCATTACTTTGCTAACATGTGAGATGTGTGCAACTGTGTGGTAGCTTGAACATTCTTTGGCATTCCCTTCTTGGGATTAGAATGAAAACTGACCTTTTCCAGTCCTGTAGTCACTGCTGAATTTTCCAAATTTGCTGACATATTGAGTGCAGCACTTTCACAGCATCATCTTTGAGGATTTGAAATAGCTCAGCTGGAATTCCATCACCTCCACTAGCTTTGTTTGCAGTGATGCTTCCTAAGGCCCACTTGACTCTGTATTCCAGGATTCCTGGCTCTAGTTGAGTGGTCACACCATCATGGTTTACTGGATCATTAAGATCTTTTTTGTGTAGTACTTCTGTTGTATATTCTTGCCACCTCTTCTTAATATCTTCTGCTTCTGTTAAGTCCATACCATTCCTGTCCTTTATTGTGCCCATCTTTGCATGAAATATTTTTTGAAGAAATCTCTAGGCTTTTTCATTCTATTGTTTTCCTAAGTTTCTTTACATTGATCACTGAGGAAGACTTTCTCATCTCTTCTTTCTATTCTTTGAAACTCTGCATCTAGAAGGATATGTCTTTCCATTTCTCCTTTGCCTTTCACTTCTCTTCTTTCCTCAGGTATTTATAAGGCCTGCTCAGACAGCCATTTTGCCTTTTTACATTACTTTTTCTTGGGAATGCTCTCGATCACTGCCTCCTGTACAATATCATGAATCTCTCTCCATAGTTCTTCAGGCACTCTGTCAGGCCTAATGCCTTAAATCTATTTGTCACTTCCACTGTATAATCCTAAGGGATTTGATTTAGGTCATACCCGAATGGTCTATGAATAGTCTAGTGTTTTTCCCTACTTTCTTCAATTTACATCTGAATTTTTCAATAAGAAGTTCATGATCTGAGCCATAGTCAGCTCCTGGTCTTGTTTTTGCTGACTGTACAGAGCTTTTCCATCTTCAGGTGAAGGAATATAATCAATTTGATTTTGTTATTGACCACTTTCTTGGGCTCCAAAATCACTGCAGATGGTGACTGCAACCGTGAAATTAAAAGATGCTTGTCCTTGGAAGAAAAGCTATGAGAAACCTAGACAGCATATTAAAAAGCAGAGACATTACTTTGCTGACAAATGTCCACATAGTCAAAGCTATGGTTTTTCCAGTAATCATGTATGGATGTGAGAGTTGGACCATAAAGAAAATTGAGTGCTGAAGAATTTATTGTTTTGAACTGCGGTATTGGAGAAGATTCTTGAAAGTTCCTTGGACTGCAAGGAGATCAAACGAGTCAATCTTAAAGGAAATCAGTCCTGAATATTCATTGAGAGGACTGATGCTGAAGCTGAAGCTCCAATACTTTGGACACCTAATGGGAAGAACTGACTCATTGGAAAAGACCCTGATGCTGGGCAAGATTGAAGGCAGGAGGAGAAGGGGATGACAGAGGATGAGATGTTTGTAGGGCATCACTGATTTTATGGGCATGAGTTTCATTAAACTCTGGAGTTGGTGGTAAACAGGGAAGCCTGGTGTGCTGCAGTCCATGGGGTCTCAAAGAGTTGGACAAGACTGAGCAATTGAACTGAACTCTACTGACTGAAATAATTGATCATCCAGTGATTTCCATGGTAGAGTCATCTGTTGAATTGTTGGAAGAGGGCATTTGCTATCACCAGTGTATTGTCTTGGCAAAAGTCTGTTAGCCTTTGCCCTGATTTATTTTTCACTCCAAGGTCAAACTTGCCTTTTCTCAGAATATTTCATGCCTTCCTACTTTTGCATTCCAGTCCCCTATGTTGAAGAGGACATCTTTTTTTGATGTTATTTCTAGAAGGTGTTCGTGGGAAATTTAATTCAGATGAGTGTTCCATCTACTACTGTGGGCAAGAATCCCTTGGAAGAAATGAAGTCATTCATTTCAACAAAAGAGTCTGAAATGCAGTGCTTGGGTGTAGTCTCAAAAATGACAGAATAATCTCCATTCATTTCCAAGGCAAACCATTCAACATCACAGTATGCTCCCACCACTAACGATAAAAAGCTGAAGTTAAATGGTTCTATGATGGTGTTATATATGGGTTTTTTCCCTAAAATAAAAAAAAAAAAACTTTTCGATAAGGGATTTTAGATGAGATGAACTCAGTTTTCCCTCTCAAACCTGAAACATCTTCTCCGTCTTCACTCCAGATCATACATAGACTCAGATTTCCATTTGCATTCAATGATTTGAGAAGGGTTATCTTTGGAGATACAGCTTTGAGAAGGGAAATGAATTAGAAACATTAAGAAACATATTTCTGCCTTTTTTCTACTCTGCTCAAATGAGATTTGACCAGGTATATTTAGAAGGGTATGAACCAGAAGTTGAAAAAAACATTTTTTTTTCTGAGTTATTGAGACTTTGAGCCAAAGTAGATCCCTTTCAGGATTCCTTTGATATTGTGAGGTGTGTATCAGAGAAGAAGCAAGTATCCTCATCACTTCTGGCTGGCACTATGAACACTGCAATGTTGGAAGCATAAGGAAGCAGGACTCATGACATGACAACTGGTGTTTACTTCATAAGATCCATGAGCAGTTGCAGCCATTGATTTGGAAGAGATTTGCCTTTAGTAACTCCGAAAGCATTAAATGTTAACACATGAATTCTAGAGCAGGCAAATAATATTAGAGACATAAATTGGTGATGCATATGTAATTATGAGTTACATTCAGACATGCCTTTCCAGAATCCAAAAAATAAGTAGGAACATTTTTAAGGGAGCTAAGTTCTTGAAACTGCATGGGACTCAGAGCCTTTCTAATAAGGACAGAAGCATAAAATATGCAGTGTTAAGGTCATGTAACATTTCGGTTTGATAGTTTGGGGTTTTGTTTGTTCATTTTACTGTCAATAAATGCTGATAAAACTATAATAAGATCACCAATATACTCAAAATACCACAAAGTCTCATTTTCCTTACTAGCATTATTTGTTGTATTCTTCAATTAAAATTTCCCACCCTCAACAATACTTGATTGTAAAAATTGCTATCTTTGCCTCTAAAGGAACCATGTCAAATGTACTCACTTCCAAATCCATTGGATACAAACCAGTAATGTCTTCTTGATTTGCCTATCATAGCTACATTTTCATTACCCCATTTCAGGCATTTATTAGCTCATACCTAACCTATGGCAGTGATTTCCTGTGCTGTGCTGTGCTGTGCTTAGTCACTCAGTTATGCATGTCTGACTCTTTGTGACCCCATGGACCATAGCCCACAAGGCTCCTCTGTCCATATGGATTCTTCAGGCAAGAATACTGGGGTGGGTTGCCATGCCCTCCTCAAGGGGATCTTCCCAATCTAGGAATCGAACCCAGGTCTCCCACATTGCAGGTGGATTCTTTCCCATCTGAATCACCAGGGAAGCCCAAGAATACTGGGGTGGTCAGTCTATCCCTTCTCCAGAGGATCTTTCTGACCCAGGGATCAAACCAGGATCTCCTGCATCATAATCTCCTAACCAGTGTCTGTACTTCCACTCTTTTATCCCTCCAATTCTTTCTTCTAATGTCAGTGTTTTGTGGTTAAAATCAGGTTTAATCAGTTACTTTCATTTCTTAAACTCTCTCACTGGTTCTCTTTGTGAGGGGAAATATATCAAATTCTCATCCTAGAGACTATGATCCTTCATATTCTGAATCTGATGCATATTCCCAATTTTATTCTTCTTATCTTTCACCCTGTACTCTAAACAGATCACTCACCACTCATCATTACTTAGATTTCCTATTTATTCTCCAACACTCATTGCTGTCTACCCTGAAATACATATCCGCTTTCCTAACCCCCTAGTGGAACAAGTCCAGACCAGTCAGTTTATTTATTTTATGTGGGTTTATTTTCACTGTTGGCATTTTTGTAAAATCAGAAGAAACTATCCCAACATAGACTCTCTTAAACAAAATGGTTCTTTGTTCTTCTAAGTAAGAAGGAATTCATTTTGTACTTATATTACAGATATCAGCAGAGATGGATCTCAATTTGACTATTAATCACAACTTGTTCCACCATTTTTCTTGTCATGTGCTGAATAAATTTCAATGGGTTCGGCATCTGGAATGCAGTTAAATTTTGGAATGCAGTCAAGAATGGGTGTTCAGAGCCTGGTGCTCTGATGGTGAGATGATATATGGCTGTGACTCTGGTGACTCCAACACTTTCTTTTGGTCAAATGTACAATTTCTGCAGAACTGGAAGAACATTACTCACAATGATACTTGGCCATTTATAAGTGATGTGGTTTAAACAAGTGAATCAATTGCCTCTTCAATTGCTAGCAAGCAAGGAAGGAGTGAGGAAGTCATTTATTAAATGTACTTCAGCAAAGGTCTGAAATGGGATGCTCTCTTGAAAATATTACTTGTTGACAGATGGAGGCATAAGGAACATTGGACTAAGCATATAAAAATCATTGTTTGTTTGTTTTTATGAGGAGAAATATATCCCAGATGTTTACCTTGTGGAAGAAACGTCCAACACTGTGTCTTAGAAGTGACAAGAGTCGTTTTCAGATTACAGAAAAAGTGTGATTTTTGCCACTGTAGGCATTCAGAGGCACTTAGAATGATAGATGCCAGGCTCTACTATTGTGGTGTGTGTTTGTATATGTGCGTAGCATTTTTGTGTAAATGTTAAATATTTGGAATAGGTTTTATGAATAATTTTCAATAACCTTCCCAATTTATCTAATTTCTATCAAGTGTAAGTCAGATAATGTTATGTAGTCTTCTTTTTCCATGAATCGTTATGCCCCCTTCTCTATTTACTTGGCATCTTTACATAGTTCATCATGGTGTATATGTGGTCAGCAGGATCATATTATTCCTCTCCCAGTTTGCCTTTCTCTTTACAAAGTAAAACTTTTTATTCTTTTGAAAGTATTAGGAAATTAGATTCTGTTCTGATTTTTATCCTTCTCTATTCATTACATCCCCAAAGAAAAGAAGTAGACTTTACCAGGTGACTTTAAAGAAGGGACACATATGCATAACTTACCCATTCCCAAGCTCTTGCTTACTTGAAAGTTTCTGTCTTCTATTTTCTATGTGATAATCAAATGTGGGTTAGAGCTAAAGGCTTTTCTTCTAGCTTAAAACCTAGTGGATCATATCTCTAACCCTGCTATTGAGACTCCTGCAACTGGTAAACTACCTACTTTGAAAACCTACCTCAACAAATGTGGGTTACAAGATCAAGAGTTAGAGGAAGAATTTGAATCCAGCTGCTCTTGGAGTCCCAAACTGTTCTCCAGATCATGTGCTCTAACAATAAAGTTAACAATTATACTTAGGCATGCTATATTATCAGAGATCTAAAAAAGAGTGAATCATATTTATTTTCTAAGTTCTTTTATTTAGTTTCTTACTCCATTTTTTTTTTACATCCAAGACTGAATATTTTCTAAAGTGGAAAGAGTAAACTTATTAAAATGTTTTTCACCTAACTTTATTGGTTCAATGACTGAATCTTTGCCAAATATTTAGCCTATTGCTAGAAAATACTAAACTGGAACCATTTTGAGTACTTTCATATTTCCTTAAACTTTTATTTTTTAGTGTTCATTATTTCCTTAAACCTTTCCTTTTTAAAATAACTTGTGATATCATATTCATTAATACAATTGTTTAGTTATATGCAATATATTATTTGCATTCACTAAATCAGATGGGCACTTATTTTGAATCCACACATACCACTTCAGCTTCAGTAATTACCATGACATGGACATTTGTTTTTCATTTACATCCACTTCCCCTCTTCTCCTATTATTTTGAAGTGAATCTCAGCGAGCATATTTTTAAATTCATAAATTGTGTATCTTTAAAGTGTTACTATTAAAAAAATTAACCATAGTACCATTCTTGTACACAAAGAGATAACTTTTAAACATTGTGAAATATTTAGTCAGTGTTGAAACTGCAGATCTTCTCATAAATGCCATTTATCTTGTCTTTTATATATGTAATTTTCTTGATCAGTATCCCAATGATGTTCACTTGTTTTGTTTCATCAACGTGTCACTTATGTCCCATTAGTCTATATGAATCTGTCCCCCTACCTTGACCCTTTTATATCTGAGGAGATTGCCATTATATGCTTTGCTGATTACATTCCCATGGTAACTTTTCCTGTGTTCTGTCTTATTTTCCTGTAAACCACCCTCAAATATGCTAACTACTTGATCAGTTCAGTTCAGTTGTTTAGTTGTGTCCAACTCTGTGACCCCATGGACTGCAGCACGCCAGGCCTCCCTGTCCATCACCAACTCCTGGAGCTTGCTTGAACTCATGTCCATCCAGTCAGTGATGCCATCCAACCATCTCATCCTCTGTCGTCCCCTTCTCCTCCTGCCTTCAATCTTGCCCAGCATCTGGGTCTTTTCCAGTGAGTTAGTTATTGACATCAGGTGGTGAAAGTATTAGAGCTTCAGCTCCAATGAACATTCAGGATTGATTCCCTTTAGGATTGACTGGTTGGATCTCCTTGTAGTCCAAGGGACTCTCAAGAGTCTTCTCCAGCACCATAGTTCAAAAGCATCAATTCTTCATTGCTCAGCTTTCTTTATAGTCCAACTCTCACATCCAAACATGACTACTGGAAAAACCATAGCTCTGACTAGATGAACCTTTGTTGGCAAAGAGATGGCTCTTCTTTTTATTATGCTATCTAGGGTTGTCATAGCTTTTCTTCCAAAGAACAAGTGTCTTTTAATTTTGTGGCTCCAGTCACCATTTGCAGTGATTTTGGAGCCCAAGAAAATAAAGTCTGTCCCTGTTTTCATTATTTATCCATTGATTTGCTATGAGGTGATGGGACCAGATGCCATGATCTTAATCTTTGGAATGTTGTGTTGTAAGCCAGGTTTTTCACTCTTTTCTTTCACTTTCATCCAAAGGCTCTTCAGTTCCTCTTCACTTTCTGCCATAAGGGTGATGGTGGTTTAGTCACCAAGTCATGTCTGACTCTTGTGACTCCATGGACTGTAGCCTGTCAGTAGCCTCTGGCTGTGGGATCCAGGCAAGAATACTGGAGTGGGTTGCCATTTCTTTCTCCAGCGGATCTTCCCAAGCCAGGAATTAAACCTTGTCTCCTGCATTGCAGGCAGATTCTTTACCAACTGAGCTATGAGGGAAGCCCTTATAATGGCAATATATGTATCTATTTACAATCAATTTAAACATTCCCATAATGGTAAAAAAGTTCTATTGAAGAGGGCTGATCTATAGGATTTATTAGACTTAGATTTAATTTTTTGTCAGTAGTTTTTCAGAGTGAGGCTGTGTTCTTTCACCAGGAGAAATTTAACCTCTCATCTCTGTGATGTTGGCAACCATCTAGTATCAACATCTAGTTGTTATTCATCAAGGGTTGCAAAATGATTATATTCTAATTATGTTATTTCTCCACTTATGAACTGAAATTGTTATATAGCATGAAAATCATGCATATCTACTCTAATAACAGTTATAATAGTTCATATAGAAAGAATGGAATCAATGCTTCTTTTCTTTTCCTCTTCATTGGCTAGTTTGCAGAATCATAAATTAGTAACTAGCATCCTCCAGTTGCATATTTTTTGAGGAGGAGAGAGAGGGGAGATATTAATATCACTTTGTGAATTTTAAATTGTTTGATGTGATTCAATTCATTAAATTTTTTATTTGTAGTAATGCTCCAAATGTCCACTTTGACAACTCTCAAGTTGGCTCCTGAATCTTTTTTTTTTTTCATGATTTTAGAGTTCTTCATAGCTTCTTATTTTCTGATGTGACAAATTGTTGCAGTATATCAAGCATGTTTCATATCTAGATCTGAGACCAACTAATTCTCCAGGAAGCTCTGGCTACTTTTATCCAGAAGTAATTTTGTTAGACTATAATCTCAGTGGCAGGTGCTCATTGCTGTCACATTTGACATTGTCCAGTTGTGTTCATTGGACAGACTCAGGATTTTTTTTAAGAGAAAATATATTATGTACTCTTTAAAAATAAATATGTATATACATTCTTCTGTTTCCAATTGAATTCAGGACTGCAAGGATTTTATCTAACCTGTACTACCTTGTATTTATATTTTCTTTACCCCAGACTCAGAAACCTAGTTGTCAAAGTTGTCAGTAACAACAGAAACTATAGAATATATCTGTCTATTTGCTTTGTCCTATGATGCAGCAAAACAGCTTAAAAAATCCATCTTCAAAATTATGACAAACAATATCTGACAGAAAAGGTTTTAAGATTTTTTTTGTCCTTATATACTTCAGTCTGTAGTAAAATTATTGCATTTTAAAATTACTTGGAATAGTGAGTGAGATAATACTGAGAGAAAAGTAGAGGATAGTGGCCATTGTTCATTAAATGCTTACTACTAGCTGCCTACTTTTCCAAGTGCTTTATATGGAATAATTCATAATTTGGAAAATAAACTTATGTGTTCAGTGCTATTTTAGATATGATGGAAATGAGGCAAAAGTTAACTTTTAAAGATAACTTATTGAAGATTATAGGGCTAAAAAGTGTCTCAATAGAAGTTTGAATTCCAAGTCTAGAACTCATGCTGATGTTATCTAGGATTTATTAGAGGAAGTAGAACATGAAGTCCTTTCAAAAAGGAGAAACTACTATGTTTCTGGCAATATCTATTTATTTTACCCAAAAGCCAAAGGAAAAGTTTACTGGTTCAAAAGTCCAACAAACCATATTTCCTTTATTTAAGATTTATGAAGAAGACCAATAAAACTGCCTTTAACTCCAACTGGGGATAAGTCTTTTTTCGTGAAAAGAGCAAATATTCCTTCAGCAAATGCTGGCATTGGCAAATTGTTAATAGGGCTATCATGAAGGGCTTATGTGATGATCCAGGTGATAATTGAGAAATTTGGGATGCTTGTTCTTCTCTACCAATATGGCTGTGTTAATTCTGAGCCAAACTGTTGACCTTTTCTTACTTCTTTTGTTAAGCTTTGGCACCTAAAGGATTACATATCCAAACAATTTTAGAGAACCTTTTCACTGTGAGAATAGTACAGGGCTTAAATTTATTGAATACTGCTGCATTTAACCTATTTAATTGGAACACGTTAATTAGATCTAATTGCAAAGTTGTTTTAATTGGAAAATCAAGCATTGCACTGATATTGGTGTGCATGATTAAACAAAGTAACCGAGGCCACCAGTAGATTGTGTAAGATTCATGCCTGTGATTGATTAAGTATGAAAGTTAATCAATTTAATTTATGTGATTGATGTTGATTCTTTTCTTTCGAAATTGCCTGTTCGTATCTTATTTTATCAAGATACTCTGTGTGGAATGTCAGCTAAAACAGTATCTCTTCAATTTGTTTGTTTTGGTATAATGATGTGTTTATTTCTGATCTAAGTAATTTTAACATGGCTTTTGTGTCACTAATTAAGATTTTTCAAGTTACTAGAGATAAAATTAGATTTCCTGTTAAGAAAATTTAATTTTCCTGGGGAAATAATTCAAGCAACATGGGAAACTTAACCTATTAGTTCCATTAGTAGAACTGATAGTTTATTGCCTTAAAACATATGCCACACAGCTCAGGAACAAAGGTGTCCCTGTTTTAATCATCTCCATAGCAATGTTCTTTGTATTTCCCTATTACTATGATGATAATTGTAATGATAATGAGAAGATGGAGAACATTTATATAGTACTTATTATATGCTAGGCATTGTTTTAATTTTATTAAATATAAGAACCCATATAATAACATATTATGGAAATGCATTTGCATCTGTGAATTTTCTTTTATGAAAGTCATAGTGATGCTATCTTCTTATATACGATGCTGTAGTCTAAACCATGACAAATATACATTGTTAAGTCATAACAAGGTAACATTATTTGCCTAGGTTGCACAGTTAGTAGGCACTTGATAAATTCTCATATATAACACTGAAAAAATTGAGCCTTCCTATGATTGAGTATATACCTTGATTAGTCAGGGTCTGTCATGGTCTTCATAGACCAGGACCTGGGGACTGGAGTCAACAAGAAGAAGGATGCAGGGGACCCAAGTCTTGAATGAAGCAAAGGGTACTTTATTTGCAGAAAGGCATGCTTATATATCTTAAATAAAATGATCCTCAGCCATTAAAAAGAATGAGATTCCACCAGTTGCAACAAAATAGATAGTCCTTAAAAGGTCACTGAAGGGAATCCAAGCAGGTGCTCTTTCCCAGTCCTGAAGACTGCGTGCAGCTCTGCTCATTCCTGTTGTCCAGGAAATGATAAGGAAGAGAGTTCTTGAGAAACAACACATAAAGGAAGAAAACAACATATTGGATCCCTTAAAGTTGAACATCCCCTGACAGGGCCCTCCAGAGAAACAGAACCAAATGGCGATATCTCTACCTATATATCCTATATTTCTATGTCTCTGTCTATATATCTATCTAAGGAGAAAATTATTTTAGGAATTTCTTTTAAGAATTGGCTCTTTTGATTTGTGTTGAGAGATGGCAAGTCTGAAATTTGTGGATCAGGCTGGCAGGCTGAACACTGAGGCAGGAGATGGTGCTGTAGTTTTGAGTCTGAAATTGTGAGGTTGATGCTACAGTGTTGGAAAATTTCTCCTTCTCTAGGAAAAGTTGTTTTGCTTTTAGGAACCTTAACTGATTAGAGGAGGTCCATCCATAATATTGAGAGTAGTACCCTTACTTACAGAAAACTGATTGTTTTATTTATTTATTTTTTAAACACAGTTATATGTTTTGTGTATTTATTTTTTGGTTCATTAAAAAAAAACTAGAGTATAATTGCTTTCTTGCCTTATACTGTTCATAGATTTCTCATGCAACAATACTGGAGTGGTTGGTCATTCCCTCCTCCAGTGGGAGAAGTAGAAGAGGGCAGCAGAGGATGAGATGGTTAGATAGTATCACATATCATGCAATGGACATGAATCTGAGCAAACTCTGGAAGAGAGTGAAGGACAAGGAAGCCTGGAGTGCTGCAGTCCATAGGGCCAAAAAGAGTCAGACCCAATTTAGTGACTCAAGAACAACAGCAGCATTATTGCTTTACAGTGTTGTGCTAGTCACTGCTATACAGCACAGTGAATCAATTACATGTATACATATATCCCCTCCCACTTGAACCTCCCTCCCACTCCCCTCTTACCCCACCCATCTAGATCATCACAGAGCACCAAGCTGAACTGCCTGTGCTATACAACAGGTCCCCACTAGTTATCTGTTTTGCACATGGTAGTATATATATGTCAATCCCAATCTCCTAATTTGTCCCACTCTCCTCTCCCCTCCACCCCCACATCTGCATGTCCATTCTCTATGTCTTGCATTCAAGACAACTGAGTCTAGATTTTAACCACACCTACGAAACAACTTTACAGAAAAATTGCTTAGTTATATAGCTGGCTACTATAGCCTATCTGAGTTGATACATAAAATTCAGCATCACATACCTTGAGTTTGTATGAATGGTATATAAAGATGTTTAGGATTCTTGGGCATAAATATATAATTAAATATAGTAAACATCAATGTTGTGTTTTTCCTCAGCTAGATAACAGTACTAATAACTTGGTGATATGTCTGCAGTGTTAAAGTTGTGATAAGCACTGAAATTTGGTTCACTGAACAACTTTTATAAACTAGTTTCTTCCTTTCCTTTTAATTTGCCAAGCTCCCTTATAGCTTGGAGGCCATGCAAATCAGTTTTGTTGCATACGACATAAATCTGCTGAGGAAGAGATACTATCATGGGGAAATTTTAGTATTTTTTTTCCTAAATAAAAGAAATACTGTTGCATAGATTTTCCTCTTGCCTTTCTTCTTACCTAAGCTAGTAGAGATAAAGCACTAGTGCAGCAGTGACTGACAACATGAGGACAAAAGCCAACGCACTAAAGATGACAGACCTCTGAGATAGGAATAACCAGCTTCCTGGTGGGTAGTGTGGAGTTCTTGCTCTAGGCTAATACTGTCAGTAGATTTCTTGTTATATCAGAAAGAAAAGCAAAAAACAGAAGAAGAAGAAAACACTCCTGTTTAAGCTATTGCAAGATTCGTTCCTGGGAATTGTTCACTTGTTTGTTTGCTTTTGTTTTTTGTTGGTCTCTGTACACATCCTAACTTCAAGTTTTTCCTATTTTTATTAGTAAAGGGAGAATGAATTTAAATGCAAAACAAACTGTGACATAGAACTGAACAATTGTCTATCACAGCCATTGTCTCCTTATCAAGAGAGACAACTCTAAAAAAATTGTGGAGTATTACAAACACTAGAAAACCAAATCAAGTGTTCTTGCAAAAATATGCGATGTTGACTACAAAGGATTATGAAATCATCTACATTTGCTCTTTTCTGAGTTGCATTATGTTCATTCCTTGGTCACTGATATTACTTAATGTCTCATATAAAGGATAGTAGGTCTTATTTTTCTGTGGATTTTTGGAGAAGAACACTCTACAAAAATAAAAGAGGAGAAATATAGGCAAATATAAGTATGAGACTTGTTTTAGAATCTTTAAAATTAATGCTATACTTTCAACTGTGTATGAGATTAGCTTCTTCCCTCCCCAAAGATGAGATGGAATGGTAGTGGTACGAAAAACATAGTCTTACCTTTGTTTTGTTCTCATAAACTTTATTATCTAGTGCACATTCATGAAGAAATATATACTGTGTCACTGCATGAAGGAAAAGCAAACTAATTAAATGTCTAACTACCAGAGATATTCATGTCAGAAGTACTTATAAACAAAAATAACAAGAGTTTAGGCTAAGAAGGAAGTTTCAAGTGGATGATTTCTCTGAAATCTTGAAGTGTATAAACATGAAAACTACCAATTTACTGATCAAAATCAAAGCTATAAGAGTATGGGACACTTCTTGCAATTTTAAGTTAAAAATGTTTAATGGAGATATGTTTTGCAGTTCAAAAATGCTAATACATGCATGAGTGTATGTGTGTTTGCATATATATGTATATATTTATGACGTAAAATAAGGAGCAATATTATATATCATATTATCTACACACATATATATACAGTATAGAATAAGGAATCTATTCCAAGCGTTTTAACAATATTGAAGCATAAATACAGGCAGATCTTGGTATTTCCATGTGTTAACTTCTGTGTGGCAGTAGCTTCCTCCGTTGTTCAGAGGATATCACTTCAGTGTCAGGCAAGTGATATGAAAACAGCTAATTCTATGTATACTGGGAAATTTGCTTGTAAACAGTCAAACATTATAAATTTGATTACTTTAATAAGATTTCCTATTTTTCTTGAATATTAGGAAAAGTATGGCAGCACTGAACCTGTTTTCCAAGGTGGCATCAATAGATTGGTGACAACAAATGCAAGTCCTGATAGATTAGGCATAGAATCAGAATCATTGCAGGTCCCACCATCTCATATTTTCTCCCCAACAAAGAGGCATTTATTCAGGTATTATTAATCAAGGAATCTGAATTATTATTTGTGCATAGAAATATACATTCATAACCATATCTCTATCTAAAAAGGAAGGCAAAATATATAGGCCAGAGGGACTTCTTTGTTCAGGGAAAATGTGATAATGAACATTCAATTGAAAATAAAGAAATTTATATGTTTAATAATAAATGGACACTATATCTATAACTATACTGCTCAGTATGCTACCAACTAGCCTTTTATAGTTTTTAAACTCTTGAGGTGTAGCTTGTACTTGCTCAGTCACCAAGTCATATGCAACTCTTTGCTACCCCATGGGCAACGGGCGTCACTGTCCCTCACCATCTCCTGGAGTTTGCTCAAGTTCATGTTCATTGAATTGTTGATGCCATACAACCATCTTGTCTTCTATCACCCTCTTCTTCTTCTGCTTTCAATCTTTCCCAGCATCAGGGTCTTTTCCAATAAGGTGGCTCTTTGCATCAGGTGGCCAAAGTATTGGAGCTTCAGTATCAGTCCTTCCAATGAATATTCAGGGTTGATTTCCTTGAAGACTGACTGGGTTGTTCGTCTTGCTGTCCAAAGGACTCTCAAGAGTCTTCTCCAACACCACAGTTTGAAAGCATCAATTCTTTGCTGCTCTGCTTTCTTTATGGTAAATGTAGCTAGTGCAAATCAAATATGAGCTATATGTTGGATTATACCTGAGTATGGAATACTTAGCAAAAAATAATTTATAACATTTCTTTAAGAACTTTTAAACTGATTATATATTGAAATAAAATATTTTGATAAAATGAGTTATATAAATTATACTATTAAAATTAACTTCATTTTATTTTTATTGCATTAATATGATTTCTATAAAATTTAAAGTTTTATGAACGGTTTGCAAATGCCAGGTGAGTTGTAAAATACTTTATTTTTATTATACAGTGAAATGGAGAGAATACATCTATCCTATCTATCCAGCCCACTCATTTTTGCTACTTATCTGGCATCTATAAACATCTAAGATTTTAGCCCCTTGTATAGGATTCAAATTTGAAGTATTTCTGTTTCATATAAAATATTTCATATCCATATGAAAAGCAGATATTTTAGTTCTACATAAATGAGTTTTGCTATTTTTTTCTTTAGATATGTAAAAACACTGTAAGTAAGTAAATTCTACAAACTGTATTTCTTCTTTAGCAGGAGAATCATATTTGCTTTGTATTTCCAACCCTCCTTCCATGATCCTAGTTTAGGTCCTGCTCAATCTTTTGGGCCTCTTTCCAAATACCATACCTCTATATTTTTTCCCATTTGGAATCTACTAGATGCTATGCTGCCTTCAGGCTTATGCTTCTCACTTCTTGAGCCCTTATGCTATACCAGACCCTTGATTAGGCAGTTTAGATCTATTTTTTCCTCATTGAATTCTTGAAACAAAATTTGTATTATAAAATTGCATTAAACAGCTCAGAGTTTAAGAAACTTATCCATATTCAGGAATTGGGTTAGAATTGCAGTAAGGATTATAATTGTGGTTTGAAGAAATAATTTTTGATTTGTTTCCTTAATGCCATTCTCTTTCAGGGGATATCACTACTAATATGTTATTATATGTAGTTATGATATATAACTACATCATTTTCTATATCTTCTAAAGAATACTCTAGAGAATTCATTGTGAATTCAAACATTTCCATGTAATAATTTATATAATTATGTTACAGGCTTTAAAACTGCAAAAGCTATACAGATGTTCTTGCTATTTTGTTGTTGTTGGTGGTGGTGGTGTTTATTTTAATCATCAGCACTATTTAGCATTCATTTGTGTGCCTTTTTAAATTATTGCTTAATTTATTTGGTTAGAACCTCCTGTTCAGACCGAATGTTAAAGAAAAGCAGTGAAGTGGATATCTTTACCTTATTCCTCAGCTGACAGAAAACAACGACTTTCAGTGTTTCAGCATTAAGTATGATGTCAGCTGTAGGTTTTCTGTAGATGACCTTTCTCAGGTTGAAAAAATACCCTTCTATTCCTGGTTTGTTGAAAATTTTTATCAGGAATGGAGAATGGATTTCCTCAAATGCTTTTTCTCTATTTATTAAACTGATCATTTTTTTTTTCTTTTTTCAATTTGTTAATATGGTGATTTATGTTACTTTTTGAATGTTTAAACCAGCCTTGCATTCCTAGGCCGGATTGTATTGTTTATATATTGCTAGATTTGCTTAAATTATGTTAATTTTTTGCATTTATGTGTAAGAGGAATATTAGTTCATAGTTTATTTTCTTTCTATAGTGTTTATTAGACTTTGTAGTGAGATAATGCTAGTCTTAAAGTTCTACTGAGGTGGACAAAACTGGAGCCTATTATACAGAGTGAAGTAAACCAGAAGGAAAAAGAACAATACAGTATACTAATGCATATATATGGAATTTAGAAAGATGGTAACGATAACCCTGTATGTGAGACAGCAAAAGAGACGCAAAAATATAGAACAGTCTTTTGGACTCTATGAGAGAGGGCAAGGGTGGGATGATATGGGAGAATGGCATTGAAACATGTAAATTATATGTGAAATCAATCGCCAGCCCAGGTTTGATGCTTGATACAGGGTGCTCAGGGCTGGTGCACCAGGATGACCCAGAGAGATGGAATTGGGAGGGAGGTGGGAGGGGGGGTTCTGGAAGGGGAACCCATGGCAGATTCATGTCAATGTATGGCAAAACCGACATAATAATGTAAAGAAAAAAAAAAAGAATGAGTTGGGAAGTATTCCTTTCCTTACAATATTCAAGAAGAATTTATATAGAAGTGGATTTATTCTCCCTTAAATGCCTCATGGTAATCACCTGTGAAGACATTGAAACTTATTGTTGACTTTGTGGAGAAGTTATTAACTATGGCTTTAATTTATTTAATAGATGTAGGATTACTCAGATTGTGTATCTTTTCTTGAGTGGACTTCGAAAATTTGTATATTTTAAGGGCTTTTTCCTTTCCACCTAAGCTTAAATTTTATTGGCATAATATGTTTGTAATACTCTTCATTATGATTTTAATTTTGCAAAATCTGTATTAATGCAACTGTTTCATTCCTGAGATTAATAATTTGTGTTATCTCATGCTTTTTTCCTAATTGGTCTGGGGAAAGGGTGGATACTTTCATTATTCTTCTCAAATAACCAGCTTTATGGTTTCTTTGTTTTTTAAATATAGTTTTTTGTATTTTACATAACCAGTGTCTACTCTTATCTTTAATTGCTTCCTTACTTGTGTCTAACTTGGCTTCATTTTCTTTTATTTTCTAGTTTCTTATGGTGGATGCTGAGGTCATTGATTTGACACTTCCTTCTTTTCTAATATAGCTGTTTCACACTATAAATTTCCCACTAAATTTTGCTTTGTCAGCATCTAACATGATTAATAAGTTATATTTTCATTTTCATTTAGTTTAAAGTACTGCTTTTCCTTTTGAATTATTTCTTTTGACTCTTAGATTAAAGATATGTTACCTAATATCCAAATTTTTGGATTTTTTCCAGAAATCTTTATATTCTCATTTCTAATTTTATATAATTATGATTGGAGGACAAATTCTGTATGCCTAAAATCATTTTAAATTTAATGAGACTTGTTTTATGGCCCCAAATATCATTTATCTTGGTACTTCAGAAGAATGTGTATTCTGTTGTTACTGGGCAGAGTGTCTATAATGTCAATTATAAAAAGTTAGCTGATCCTGTTTTTGAAGTCTTTTGCAACCTTACTGATTTTTCCATCTGCCTTTTGTATCAGTTGTTGAGATGGGATATGGAAGGTTTCATTCATATTATGTATCTATCCCTAATGTTTTTATCAATTTATGATTCATGTATTTTGAAACTCTATTATTAGGGGCATAATCACTCGTTTGTTACATCCTCCTGATTAATTAATCATTTATCATAGTTATAAAAAAACTTATTTATATCCCTGATAACATTGCTTGATCTAAAATTGTCCTGTCTAATGCTGCTATGGCAGTTCCAGCTTCTTGGTGGCTCAGATGGTAAAGCATCTGCCTACAATGCGGGAGACCCGGATTCAATCCCTGGGTCAGGAAGATCTCCTCGAGAAAGAAATGGCAACCCACTCCAGTATTCTTGCCTGGAAAATCCCATGGACAGAGGAACCTGGTAGGCTACAGTCGATGGGGTCGCAAAGAGTTGGACATGACTGAGCGACTTCACTTTTGATTAGCATTAGCCTGGTATACCATTCATTTTCTGTTCTTTTACTTTTAATTCATTTGTGTTTTTTATGTAACTCATATTACTTGTAGGTAGCATATAAGTGGATATGCTTTTCCAATCTAATAATCTTCACATTATAATTAGACATCTAGATCATTTTGGGGCTTCCTGGGTGGCTCAGTGGGTAAGGAATCTGCCTAGAGTGCAGGAGATGCATACAGATGCAAGTCCAAGGCTGGGGTCAGAAAGATCCATGGAGGAGGGCATGCCTGGAGAACCCCATGGACAGAGGATCCTGGTGAGCTACAGTCCATAGGGTCACAAAAAGATGCGACTGAAGCAACTGAACACACACACACACACACACACACACACACACACACAGACCAATCTTAATGTAATTATGAATGTTTATATTTAGGTTATTCTGTTTAGGTTTAAATGTATCATCATAGGATTTATTTCTGTTAGTATCATTGGTCTTTGTGCCATTTTTCCCCTTTCAACTTCTTATGGATTAATTTATTTTTTATTATTTTGCTTTATCTCTTTTTAATAAATTCCTTAGCTCTAACTCTGTTTTATCATTTTTAGTGCAGTAAGAATATCATTAAACACAAGGAAAAACTGAGTACCTGCCCTATTTGTGTTCAACATTTTGCTGAAGGTCCTAGTCAGATAGTAATGCATGCATTAAAATAAATTATAAGAGAATTATAAAGGAAGGGAGAAAACTGTAATTGTCTTCAGATGACTGCTTATCTGAAGTGCCTAAAAGAGTTAATAGATAAATTATTCAATCGGGGTTTCTAAATTTAAAGCCATATTAAATTTTATACTTATTCATGAATAATCAGTACTTCAAAAGGTGTTCTTTTACACTGTTTTATTTATATTGAGCATATAATCATTTGTGAAGGGATCATCTTCGGTTGATTCTATCTAATAATAATCAATCTTGATTGATTATTTCTAATAGATCCACTTTGTTCACTCCTAGTTTTGCCTGTAAAATTTATGTGCCTTAAATTGCATACAATTATGAAAACTAACTTTTGAATTTAACTGGTTTATTAGGTACCTCAAGGAAAAGTATCTTAATTTTCTAGCTTCCTGTCATCAGTCAGTCCCTCACTTGAGTATACTTTACATTGTTACCAGTGAATCTTGTCAGATTCACTTTATTGGCTTAAGAATAATTTATTCAGCAATTTTATTTGTTTTCAATGAAAGGATTTGTCCTATTTCCATCTGCCATTTTGCCAGAAATGTTTAACCTATATAATTTTCATAATTCATATACTGTGTATTAATAATTCTCATGCAATGAGGCTATTTCTTTACTGTATTTCTGTATATTTATATGCATTTAACTTGAGTTTTTGTTAGATCTTTCACTAGGTCAATTTTAACCTAATTCATCAACAAAATCTATTGAATACCTACCATATACTTGCTCCTGATAAACAGAAAAGTTATTAAGATTCAGTCCCTGTCTTTTGGGTGGAAAACTTAACTCACCCTGGCTTAAAAATAAGAACAATGAATGGATGTCTTTATCTGACAAGTGAGAAGTTGAGAATGATTTCACATGAGCTTTGTTTCAGCAGCTCAAGGGCAGTAGGCGGAGATCTGGCTGCTCTCTGATCTGACCACACTGTGTTGCCTTCTCCACCACACTCCACATTGTGTATCAACAGTGCTCCTTATCTAGGCTTTCCCTCTCATTAAAGAGTCTGGGTTTCACATTCACACCTTATGTCTTGCATGAGAAAAGAGGAATTTTTTTTTTTCTGATAATAGAAAGCTATCAAAGAGAAAGTGAAAAGGTTTTCCTCATAGGAAACCTCAACAGATACATAGTCATGTCACATTGCATCAGCCTATTTGCAGTGTTTGCTTATACATGAACTAGTTACTGGAAAGATAATGGGATATTGCTGATTGGCATGGCCTGGAGCTGAGTGTGGTTTAAACTCTATCTAAACCATACACTGATAGTACTGTTGATAAAGGAAGGGTTTTTCTAAGATAAATCAAAAGGCAATTAAGAGTAAGGCAAGTGAGAAAGATGGTACTGATAAACCTATTTGCAGAGCAGCAATGGAGATGTAGACATAGGGAACACACTTGTGGGCACAGTGGGTGAAGGAAAGGGAGGGACGAATTGAAACAGGAACGTTGAAACATGTACATACCATGTGTAAAATAGATAGCCAGTGGGAATTTGCTGTATAATGCAGAGCTCCAACACTGTGCTCTCTGACAGCTTAGAGGACTGGGCTGGGAGGTAGGAAGGAGGTTCCAGAGGGAGGGCACATATGTATGTCTCTGGCTTACTCATGCTGCTGTGTGGCGGAAACTAACCCAGTATTGTTAGGCAGTAGTGTAGTGTTAGTGGCTTAGTCATGTCCAACTCTCTGCAATGCCACGGACTGTAACCTGCCAGCCTCCTCCGTCCATGGGATTCTTCAGGCAAGACTACTACTGTGGATTGCCATTCCCTTCTCCAGAGGATCGTCCTGACCCAGGGATCAAACCCAGGTTTCCTGCATTGCAGGCAGATTCTTTATCCTTTGAGCCACAGGGAAGATCTGGCAACTATCTTCCAGTTAAAACTAAAACTAGAAAAGAATGAGGAAGGTGAATGGAGGCTAAAGAGGTATGTATGGGGGGGGGGGCGGGGGGCGGCGGCGGATAACTATCGCTGAGCTCCATCATCTCCTAATAATTTATGAACAAAGAACTTTAAAATTCATCATTAAAATTGATAAATCATTGAGAATAGTCAAGAAAAAAGTCAAGTCTTAAACAGCAAACTGATGTTAAGCTAGACTTCTCTGCTTACACTTTCTTGTGATGTATTTGTCTCTGCTTTTTAAACATAATTGTAACATTTAGATTTATTCCTATAAATTTTTATCATGTTGATTTTTCATCATCATTCTACTGTTGAACTTTTTCAGAATCTTAATTCTGTCAACTATCTACTAACTTACCCTTCCAGAATGAGGTCACCTGACAATGTGATAAACACAGCTCTTTTATCTCTATCCACAGTACATTTCATGGAACAAGGCCAAATACACTGATAGAACTTGTATTATTTTGGATAAAAATTTGAATAAGTAACCACTAGTGCATAATGAAATTATGGTTAAAAAAAATTCAATCTTTTTATTAGTATCCATGTCAGCTGCATTAGTAATGTCGGTAGTAAGCATTCACAATTATACATGATTATAGTCAGGACTGGGTAAGGATAAGAAATAAAATAAAGGTTAGTTTATTTGTTGTATAGATTTCACGGTTCAAAGAAAGCAGACAATAATTTTACATTTTATTGCATCCATTTTGATCATGTCAGCACAGACAAAGGAATTCAATATTACTGTGTTCAAACGTCCACATATCTAGTGTATATCTATTGGTTCTCATTTTGTAAAAATATTTACAGTGAGAGTTACTGGCCATCTCTTAACAATTCATTCTCCTCCCCAACTGGTCTGGCACTGTGATAGTGTAGTTTCTGAGTTCAAACTCTCCCATTTGACCTTTTACATGGCCTTTATTAGCCCTGTCTGTTCTCATTTTCCCTATTTAACCATTTGGTATACTATGTTAACCCATATTTTGTGAGACGTGGTGTGTGAATCATGTAATTTATTTATAGATAGTGCATTCTCTAGATTAATCTACTAACTCAGGAAAAAAAAAAAAAAAACTGCAAGTAGAATAATTGTAACAGCAAAACTTGCCAGTAAAAGTCTTAACAGAGAATTTGAAGGGGAAATCCTTCTTTTCCCACACAATGCCAAGGTCAAGGTAGGGGATTTCCTTTCATGCCTTCTTTGGTTAGCAGAGTTTTTGTTGTTTTGCTGTTATTTTTATTTTGTTTGTTTTTGCTGAAGATCACACCACACCCCTACCTAGACCAAGGCCCCTGTATCTTGTTGCTGAATGACTACTGAAATTTAAGCTTCTAGGTTATATATTGTTGTTATATCGTTATATATAGTAATATGTTAAATCTAAAAGAGTATAATTATATGTGTTAAGATATTTTGGAACACAAAATATGCTTAGTATTAGTTGCTTAGAATGAATTTCTATTTCAGTATGATTAAATTCATTTATAATGTATACTATTGTAGATTGTTGATTTTAGTGCATTTGTGTTCATTATATGTTTTCAGAAAGTATGAAGTATGTGGAATATGCACAACCACATTCTTTTGCAGACATTTTTACATAATTCCATTGCTGAAATCAGGAATTCACAAAGATATAGTAAAGGAAATCTAGTTTATACTCTCTGATTTTTAAAAATACTTTTTATTAGATAACTTACTATCCCCTTCTATTGGGGCTATAACTATTCAGATGAGAGAGAGACAGACAGAATACACACACACACACACAGGTATTTCATTCTATATTCACCAAAATGGAAGTCTCTTATCATAAGTGTACTTCTCATGATTTGCATGTCTTTATTTTTCTTTTTGAAAATTTAATAATCTCAAAAACGTGACTCAAACACTTTTTTTTCCTCAAAATAAGAACACTTTTGGCAGGCATCAGGACAATATCAACTCTTTCACACAATATTCTTTTCACAATTCCACTTGACCTTGAATGTGATTGCTTTTCTAGCTTCAAGTTCTATTCTTAAATATATGATGCCTACCGTGTTGTCAGATGAGTAGCAGATCTGAAATGTGCAAAATTAGGATGAGATGTACAGCCAGGTGCATGGAGTTTGTGAAGGCCAGATACAATCCTGTTGCGATGCAGTGGTAACTTGAAAGGATTGTTAACCATAAAAAAGTAGCCCACCATGAACTCAGCTACACCTGAATTCAGCTGGTTGATGCAGGCTGCACTTCTTTGCTTGAGGTGAAATTCACATGAACTATAAATGCTTGATAAGGAGTGTTTCTCTGACTTTCCCTGGCCAGGGCAGCCAACAGAGAGAAAAGCCCTAGGCCAGGAGCATCCCGCTGGCCAATTGTTTTCAGTCTAAGGCTCAGAAATGAGGAAAGAAAGGGGATATCATTAGGCTGTATGGAGAAATCAGGCTTTCTGACATTTCATTTCCTGACCTCTCAATAATGTTGGTTATTGTCCATTCATTTCCTGCTCTATAATAAAACAAACAAACAAAAAAATAGCTTCCAATCTGAAGACAGAGATCCCCTTTCTCTGTTTCCATTTGAAACCACTAATGTTAAATCCCAGGAAATGCTGAAATTGGTCAGATTATTTGTAGTGCAGGACCAAAGAAATCAGCCTCCTCTTGTAAGAAGGGTTCCAACTCAGGTTGGAACTGGAACTGTGGAAATTGAGGATAGAATTCAGAAAAAGCTAAAGACCTGGATCTAGGAAGCTGGAAGGAGAGGATCGCATAGTTGCACAAAGACAGAATCAACCAGTGAAACCAAACATGACATTTTGAAAAGACTCTACAATTAGCGGAGTGGAAAATTTTCCTCAAGATCACATAGCAATGAGTACCAATGAGAAATTACTAAATACAAAAGTTGATGCTTTTTTTCTGCCTTTCTTTGTAAAATGAGAGAGAAAGTATAAAAGATTAGAGGTCAAACGAAAGAGAAGGATGTTTCAGAATGACAAATATAGTGATAAAGATGCATTGGATGGGTAGCTTAGAATGTTTTATTCCTTCAACAAGTACTTATTGAGCCACTTTCTTTTTTTTAATTCAGTTACCATGCAAAGAGCTAGGGATAGTATAGTGTAGAAAACCAAGCACAACCTCTGGAATCTTCGGTAAAAAAGAATGACACACATAAATTTAAAATTATAGCTATGTTATTACTAGAAAGGAGATAGATGATGGAGATAATAATAAGGAAACCACATTATATACAGATGATCCTTCCTTGGGAAAGTGAGTTTCTAACTGTGATAGGAGGAAAAGAGCAGTTTGTTAAAAGAAGAGAGTAGCTGGGAAGGAAGTAAGATATGGGCAGAGAAAACTGCGTGCTAAAGACTCCATGGCTGGAGGGGGTGTAATAGTTGTGAGTAATTAAAAATAGGGAGTCAGAAAATGTAAATGAACATAGAGTTGAAGACCCCAGATGTGATTATTCAGGGTCCTGTAAGCCATGTAAAGAGAACTGGAAGTCAAATGTAAAGAAGCAATTTACAGTCAGCAAGAGCAGATATAGGCTGAGTGGTAAGGAGCCTACTTTTAGGAATGGAGAGGAGTGATTATGATGGATTGGTCCAGGGTGCTCATGGAAAGAATTAAGAAAATGGGTAAAGATTAGATATATTTGGGAGAAAAATTCAGTATGCAAAGACATGCCACAAAAACAAGCTAATGCAGGTATCACCGTTCACCCCCCAAAAGCAACATTTACCAAAGGCTCTTCACCATGCTAGGGACAGTCCATCTGGAGGATGAATGTGGCTCTCTGGTTCAGGTTCACAACTTTTAAATGGTTCTTATTATGATAAAAATAAATCTTAGTATAGGAAGTGCTGGTACAAGTAGGTTCAAAGTACTTAAGGAAAGAAAAACATGTGCCTGTGGGCAGAGGGAGAGAAAAAGCTTTAGAAGAAAATTATAGCACTTCTTTCCCTAATATCTTTTTCCTTAAGTGCATGTAAGTAACATTCCCTGCTCAACATCTATTTGATATAAGATAGAGAATGGAGGGCGGTGGAGAATGGAGGTAAAAAATGTAGGAAATTGACTCATCCTAGAGTCCTGCCACTCATGTTGTCTCCTCTTTCAGGAGGCTTTAAGAACTGCAGAATATTAGATTCAAAAGTCAGTCCTACTACATCAGAATCTGCATTTTCACAGATCTCCATGTGATTTGGATATGATTTCATATTTGAGAATCACTATTAAAAATATGCAATAAACATTTCAGAGATGGGATGGGGTATGGTGCCAGTACACCTTAGTAGGCAAACTGCAGTCCTTTTGCTACTCAGCCTCCTTCGGCACACACATTCACACAACATGATATTTTTAAATGCTGTCTGTATGTTCAAGCATGGTGTTCACCATAGTTCTATCTAATATTATTCAGAATTGAAATTTTTAAAAAAAAGGCACACTGACTTTTGAAAATGGCAGTGGATGAAAATAAAATTGATAGCAATGACAAATGCGAAAGAAAAGTGTAAGTCAGAGCTCACGTTAGATATAAAGAAAGCTCCACCTGAGAATTTGCGTGAGATGTATTGCCAACCACAAAATTAAGTCAGAAAAGCAAAACTTCAAGTTGTCTGCCCGTGGATTTCTTAGTTTTCCCCCTTTCCTTTCAAAAACAAACTGCCTTTTGTTCCAGTTATATATCGTTGCCTAACAAATCGCCCTAATATTTACTGGCTTAAGACTACAATGTATTGTTATCTCTTAGGGTTCTGCAAATTGAGCAAGCTCATCTAAGTGGTTCTAGCTTGGGGTCTTTTCATTTAGATGGAGTCTGAGGTTGGGGATGTTTGGAGGCTTGACTGGGTTCTGTCTCTAAGGTTGTTCATTATGTGACTGGCAGCTGGGGCCTACTATCCACTGGTTGCTGAGCTGGTGTGTTTATTTGAATGACCACACATGATTTCTCTGTATCCTTGCCTCTCATTCCAGAGACAGAGAAGAGAAGAGAGGAGAGAAGAGGGAGAGGGAGGAAAAAAAGAACTATTTTTAAAGAACACTAGACAGACTTGAGCAAAATTTCCACAGGTAGAACAGAATACATAATCACTACAAATTAGATGCTGTTTTCACCCCTCCCTAAATATAGATTTCATTTGCATCATCATCTCGTCTGCTAAATGCCATTTTAAAATGTGAATTTTTAAATGTCAGCTAACAAGGAAGTTTGACTACTCTCTCTTGTTATTCTGACTCTACCAGTCTATTATTAGGGACGTTTTAGCAGCTGATTGCTGATATTCCTAATTAAGTATTGGTTCGAGTAAATTGATTGAAGGTGACATAATTTTTAAAAATCATACGGCACAGAATCGGCTAAATAGTTATAGTTCAGTCTCATATCCCTTTCTTGGACAAAATGAGTTAAGTAGATTTGCACTAAGAAATATAAAATTGTAATGTAAGTGTTAAAACTCCCACTGAGCGACAAATTGCATGCTCTTCAAGTCCACCGTTCAGGGGTTCCATTGAAGAAATTTCTGCTTCAGATGGAAGAAAGGACAAGAAGCCTACACAAACTAGAAAGCCCTTCGACATTTAACTTGGGCAAATCAGTGCGGGCCTTCTCCTCACCTCAGCCCCTTGATGCTTTCTAAAAGAGACTCAATTAATCGCTGCTGCCATTGTCACAGTGAAATTATCTATCCTCTGAAAAACCTGACTCTCTAATTAATGTTGTAGCATATGTGCATTAATCTGTCTGCTCCTCCAGTTCTCTAATGAGACACAAACTCACTGCAAGATCTTTCTTAAGAAATAATAAACTGACTGACTTGGTATGACACATCACCTAATTAATAAAATGGTGACAATTTTGAAATCCCTGTACTGTGATTTTTCTTTAAAGAAAACTGCTTTGCAGATTTGTAAAGGGACACAAGAAAGGATGTAAATTTAGCAGTTAACAATCTTTGGCTAAACAACAAGGGCTTAGATGGAATCAATACTGCCAGGAGGAATTTCCCCCAAACAGTCCAGGAAACCTTGAAATACATGAAAATAAATCTGCATCAGAGAAAATGGTCTGTTTGTAGTGACATCTAGTGGTACTCATTTTCATACTCTCCCGTTCCTAAATGAATTCCCAAGGAGGATGACAAGTACAGGAAACTTACTATTTATTTTTTATCAATACACATATGTAATTGATGTAATGGAATGGCAAAAATATTTCATGAAACCTCATGAATTGGTATCAGGTGATCTGAAGACCTGTTTTATAAAGTGGTATGGGTAAATGGATTATTTCTAGGATGATTAACACAAAAAGGAGAGCCTGCCCTCATGTATAAATAGGTATATTTCTTGATTTTGAAACATGTGGGCATGTTTTTTTTTTTTCATATCTTTATTTCAGATGCGTGAAACCAACCACTCAGGCAATTCATGGTATAAATACCTTTGTGAGAAATGAATCATCTTTTGATAAAAATAAACTAAGATATCTAAAAGGACTACATTTCAAAAGGGTTATGATGCAAAATAGTGACAATCTCTATTCTCTGGTAGTTTTAAACTGGTAGAGTTTGACTCACTCTACTAAATATACATATGTCAGGGACTGAGGAGGAGCAGGGTGAGATGTGGAAGCAGAACATAATCCTGACAATTATTTACAATGAATTCTTTAAATGTTAGAAATTAAAAGAAGAGTAAAATTTTGAAACAAACTGCAGTACATCAAAATAGTAAGCAGCAACTTATAAAATTTGTACGTTTGTTCCCATCAAGGGGCTTATGAAGTTGCTAAAATTTGCTTCAGAAGAGAAAAAATTTTGCCAAGCAGCACTTTTTCAGAGGAAGTTTTTGCTTTGCCCAAGTTCTGACACTTGTCCTTCTGGGAGAGCCCACAGAGAAATCCATCTTAGGCATTACTCTTATCCTACCTTCTGGATCACTTTAGGGCAGACCTCAGCCATTTTGGACAGATGCCTTAACTCAACACTTCATTCACCTAGTATTAATGGCCACCCACGTGCCAACCTCGGTTTGAACCAGTACAAGCGCTTAGTTCTCAAAAGTCCACGTCGTCACTTCTTTACCAAAAAGAAGCTTCCCTGGTGTGACACAATTTTTGTCTCCATCACTGTCCTATTTTCAGCAATTGTCATCAATATTCTAAGATATTAAATATAAAGTTTCAGAGTGTCCTTGAAGTTTATGTCTGTCCACTTGTACCCTCTGTACTTCAAGGAACATAGAAACTGCTTTGACCTTTGAGACTATCTTTTCCCTTCGCAAGATGAATCCCACACAGCTTGACATAGTAAGCATTACTTCAAAAGCTCACCATTCTACTTTATTTTCCCATGTGATAACCATTTTGCTTGCAAGTGTCATGGGTGAATATTTTGAAAGACCAAATGTGACAATAATACCTCCAAGTTCTACTCAGAGCATTTAGAAAAACACCTTCTCCTTAGAATGTATAATAAAGCTAAATAACTTGACTTTTTCAGGAATTAAAATTTATCATTGAGGCATACGTTAGTTATACAGTGGCATGATTTAAATATCACTTCTTGCCCACAGAAGGGAATTATGGTAAACAGATTCATAGAATTTCTCACCTAAAATTTTGTCTGAGTGTTCTAGGGCATAGCTGCAGGCAGATTTCAGAAGCTTTTTAGATATGGGAATTGAAAATGCTTCATATATGTACCTAAGGAAAAGGAGAAAAAAATTTACTTGTAACATCTATCTGCAAGCTTGAATTCGACTGACTTACAAAATCCTTCTAAGGGAACATATGAAGATTCAGTGGAAATATTTAGTGATGCAACATGTCAGGCACTCAGTGTACATTTGCAGTCTTAAGAACATACACTAGTTTTCCATCACCTTAGGTTTTACCATGTGCTAAAAACTGTAGCTGCTGCCTGGCACAGTGTCATCTGCCCTTGTATAAGACACAATATCCATGAGATATTGTTATTCTGACAGTGACCAGAATCTCTGCAGTGTTTCTCAAAGGGCATTTTTTATGGTAGCATACAATCAATAGCGGGCTTCTCCTACGGTGGCATTGGTGGTAAAGAATCTGCCTGCCGTTGTAGGAGACAAGAGACCCAGGTTTGATCCCTGGGTTGGGAAGATCCCATGGAGCAGGGAATGCAACTCAATCCATTATTCTTGCCTGGAGAATTCCAAGGACAGAGAAGCCTGGCAGGCTACAGTCTTTGGGTTGCAAAGAGTCGGACAAGACTGAACGACTAATACACACACACAGTCAATAGTACCTAGAGATCTGTGTGTATACATATTTAAATTTATCATTGATAATTTAAAATAAGTAATGGGATAGTATTCTTAACTGCCATGCTACCCAGTGTGTCACTTATTCTTCCATTAATGATTGTAATAAATATCACAAGTGTCTTTTATTGCTTTACTCAGAGAATAATCAGCTGTATGTAACTCTCCTATCTCTCCTTTTTTTCTGCCTTGCTCTTTTATTCCATCTGGCTGAGTGCCTCACGACTCGTAAGTTCAATCTAAACTTCAGTCAAGTTGATATTCATCTTTGCAGGGCTGACCTAGCTTTCATTTTCAGAGTGAATTTGATCTTCTGAAAAAAAGGAGTCTTTACTCTGGCCTGGTGAGTCTCAGATCAGCTTACATATTAGAATCACCAGGGAATGAATATATATATATATATATATATATATATGTAAAAATATATGTATATAAATACATGCACATATATATGTAAAGTTAGGCTTCAACCCAGATATTCAGTACTATGTTTTTAATGCCCTTGTGATTTTAGTTGTAATGGTTGGTAATTCTGGCATCTGGTTTCTGCCTCATCTGTAAGACTCTTTTTTTTTCTTTTTTTAGTGGGAGGGGGTGGAAGGATGGGTGATATAAACCAATGATACAAAATTCAAAAGATAGAAAATATATAAAGAAAACAAAAACAAAACCTCTATTTACGCTAGTTACTCAACCACTCAGCTGTCTTGCCCAGAGGCAACTAATAATATATCTCATACCACCCTTAGAGATAATGTATTCATAAACAGATAGGAGTTTTCCTTCAACAAGTCTCTCTACTTCCCCTATGTAAACAAAAGACAAGATACTACACAAACTCATATGACTACTGGTTTTTTTTTAATACTTGATAGCACATATTAAAACCTTTCTGTATCAGAACGTGTAATTTTGTTTCCTTCTCTTAACAATGTCATAATATTCCATATTTTGAAGGGGGCATACTTTATGTAATTGCTCCCTGTTGTAATATTTTAGTGTATTTGCCTATTCATCACTATATCCACATGCATGAGGATATCCATAGAATAAATATTTGGAGTGGATGTGCTAAATCCAAAATATAGTGCGTCTTTCATTTTGGGTAGTTAGTAGCAGGTCACCCTCCAGAGAGAGTGAATGACTTGACACTCTTACCAACAACACGCAAGTCCTTTTCTCTCTTGACAACATTGGTAACATTTTAAAAAGCCATCAATGTGATGAGTGAGGAAAAAAAAAAAAGGATTACTTTGTGGTGCTAAATGTTCTTATTTTCTGAAGGATGAGGTTAACCACACTTTCTTATGCTTAAGAATCATTTGTATTTCATCTTTTGTGTACCTTTTGCTCATATCCTTTACGTAATTTCCTACTGGATTGCTAGTTTTAGGTTATTGGTTTCAAGGTTTATCTTATACATGAATAAAATCATTCTTTCATCTTGAGTTTTGTATGGTGCTTTTTTTTTTTCCAAGTAGAATTTTTTTAAATTCTTCTATGAGAAAATTTATTAGTTTGCTTTTTAAATTTTTTGTTCCATTATAGTTTATTACAGAATATTGAATACAGTTCTCTGTGATATACAGCAAGTATGACTTTGTTATTTATCCATTCTTTGTATTATAGCTGCACCTGCTAATCCCAAACTCCCAATCCAATCCTCCCTCCTCCTCCTCTCCCTTGGCAACCAGAAGTCTGTTCTGTACCTCTGTGAGTCTGTTTCTGTTTCATAGGTAAGCTCAGTTTTTGTAATATTTTAGATTCCACATATAAGTGATATCATTTGCTAATTGTCTTTCTCTTTTTGATTTACTTTGTTTAAAATGATTAATCTCTAGATCTATGAATGCAGCTGCAAATCACATTTCATTATTTTCTAAGGCTAAAAAATATTCCATTGCATGTATCTTCTTTATCCATTCATCTGTCGATGGACATTAAGTTTTTTCCATGTATTATAGGCTATAGTGCTCTAAAACATAGAGGTCTGTCTGGATATGTGCCCAGGAGTGGGATTTCTAGCTCATGTAGCAATTCTGTTAATATTTTTAGTTGTTTTAGGAACCTTCATATTGTTTTACATTGTGGCTGTAGCAATTTGCTTTCCCATCAACAGTGTAGGAGAGTTCCGTTCCCTCCACATTCTCTTTAGTAGTCGTTATATGTAGACTTTTAAATCATGGCCCTTAATTTGTTTTTAATTACTTAGGTTTTAAAACACAATAAAAAAGTATCTTTGTACTCTAGAACTATTTAAACATCATAAAAGCTTCTTGTATTTTTAAAGTTTCATTCTTACATCTAAATATTTTATCAACCTAAAATTTATTATAAATTTATAATATTCATTAATATTTAGCTTTTTATATATTTTAATATTTTATTTATTTACATACTGCCTTCTCTAATAGATTTAAGTTGACATACAAATATTAATATAATACATGAAATCAGTTTAAAAATAATGAAAGCAATGAAGAAGAAAATTAATCCAAGTAAAGCAGAGATGTATGTATGTAGTGAAGAAAAATATCCCATTTATTAATGAACCACAAATTTAGGCATAAGCTTTCTGATAAACAGTGTGAGAAGGAAATATATGATAATATAATTGTTAAATGTATAGGATTGTTAAAATTAGCATACAAGTACACAGACACACACATACCTTATTTATCAAGGCAATTGGAATACTTTCTAACACTAAAAATGAAAATAAATTTCTCCTCTGAATTTCAGGAAAGTGTCCTTAAACAATGAGAAAATTCTATTAATCTGTTTATACTACAAGCCTGGTGGCATCAAACCAAACAGTTAAGCAAAGCAGTGTTAAATATACGGGTCCCTAGAATGATTTGAGGCAGAATATTTCTTGTGTTGGGGAATTTTCTTTTTTGATTTAGAGAAATGATGGACAACATATCTTTCATATATTCTCTATAAAGGTAGTTTCTTTAACTTTGCCTTGAAAGGTACTTAGTAGACACATTTCAAAAATATAATTTTGAAAATTATACCTATTCTACAATCTTCCAATTAAAAGCATTGCACAGTCATTAATGTTTATTCTCTAACTTACAGTCTATAAATAAATTATTCTTTATCTACATTATGGGCTTCCTTGGTGACTCAGATGGTGAAGAGTCTGCTGCAGTGTGGGAGACCCAGGTTCAATTCCTGGGTCAGGAAGATCCCCTGGAGAAGGAAATGGCAACCCACTCCAATATTCTTGCTGGAAAATCCCATAGATGGAGAAGCCTGGCAGGCTACAGTCCATGGGGTCCCAAGTAGTCTGACATGACTGAGTGGTTTCACTTTCTTTCTTTCTACCTACATTATGAGATCTCAAAGTCAGAGGATACACTTATATTTATAATATACTTAAATCACTATAATATATAACTTTAAGATTTTTTTTCTTTTAGTAAGATGTTCTCAATAAAACTTGATTGATTCACATGAAAATGGTTCCATTTTCATGAAAATACTTAGTGATAAGGAGGGATACCATTTTAAAAAAATTGTTATAGTTTGCTAATACACAATTATCTTAACATTATGCTGAAAAAAAGGTTGAATTTATTTTAGTTTGGTTTGCACAACTGCATTTTCTGATAAATTAACAGCAAATACAACCTTTTGTTATTAGAGATAATAATTTACATGAAATTTCATTTATATCACCTAAGTAGGTTCTATCAGTTGAAGGAATTTGTCTGTCTTGTTCAGCATGTACTTCCAAGCATTTAGAACAATGCCTAGAATATTAAGTATTTCTCAAACTAATGCATGAATAAGAACTTATATTAGCTTTTGACATGAAGTAGATTAAGAGGCTAGAAAAACTTGATTATATATCTTCAAAATGAATATAACTTGTACACAATTTTAGTATGAATAGCCCTGTGATAGAATCTTAAGTAGTTTCTAGAAAATGGCAGAATACCATTACTTTAAGCTAATTACTAATAGTATTTTATAAAATTGCTTAGTCTTACTGATTCTTTGGTAACTAGAAGTAAAAAGTACTTGGCTGCTTTAGCATTGTATTTCTATGTGTCGTAAAATGCCATTCCACTTAAATATTTCATGTGGTTTTGTCCCAATATGTTGTCATGACTGAATTCAGAACACTTACTTGACTCTGCATTATTTAAAGTTCAGCTGCTTATAAATGTATTGCCTCTTATCCCAGAAGTTAGTGCTAAATTATAGTACTAATATAATTACTATTTACAAATATTTTTCTATCTTATTCCATATATTGATATATTTCACTTTTTTTTTCTTTCCTGCTGTGACTGAATTTGTCATCTGTTGATTTATAATTTATAAACACTATGGCTGTACTTCTGATGGTTGTCCTGTACAATGATTTCCACATACATTTTCTTCTATTTTTTGGATATATCAAATCTATAAAAGGCTTTCTCCAATACTTTAAAAATGCATATTCCTTTATTTTTTCCATAACCAGTGTGAATATTAAAAATTCTGATGCCAATTAAACGGTCTTATCTTTCTATATGAGAGTTCTACTGTCTTAATATTATTTAATGTCACTAAAATGTGTTTATATATGGATTTTATATTCTCTCTCCTAATTAGTACACTACCAGGGGTTTATGTCTGAGATCTGCAATCATTCTATTGTAATAGTGTATTAGTTAGTTCATGCTTCTCTAGGAAAATACCCACACTTAAGAAACAGGCATCGATGTTTTCACTGTTCTGAAAGCTAGAAGTCTAAGATGAACATATGGATGACTCAGGTTCTAATGAGAGCTCTCTTCCAGGTCTGTTCAGTATCACTTTTCACTCTGTCCTCACATGGCCTTTTTTTCATTGGGTGATTCTGATACATATTTTGTGAAGTATGGCCTTAAATATATTCTTTCACTTAGACTCCAGTCTTATCCCCACTCAAAATGCATACGTTCTCCTTCACAATGACTTTTTTCCTGCTACTGATCTATTTATTTATTTTGTTCATTTTCATTGTTAATTACTTTCATATTCCTAGAGGAGGGGCATGGCAATCTACTCAAGTACTCTTACCTGGAGAATCCCATGGATAGAGGAGCTCTGTGGGCTACAGTTCATAGGGCTGCAAAGAGTCAGACATGACTGAAGCAAGTTAGCACACACTTTTATATTGTTCAGTTATTAATTCCTATGATGATTTTTTTTTACTTTTGTAGATTCCTTAGAGTTGACTTTTGAGGGCACCTAGTGTCCATCTTATTTGCACTCTTAATAAAAACAAGAAACTCCTTCAAATTTTCTTATTATAGTTTTAAAAGTAATGCTTTTCTGAATATATACATTACAGAAAATATGTATAACACAAAAATTTGAACAAATGAATTCATCTTTAATCCTCAAAACTAAGATAATGATCCTTACTTAATTTTTTGGTTTAAAATCTTCTAGTCTCTTTCTTTTAAAATTTTTCACACAGATAAATAATTGCTGATTTATATTGTGGATTATGTGTTAGAAGTTATGGTCCAAATGTACATAGATGACTTTTTATTTCCTGTACCAAATGTTAAAATTAAGTGCCGAATGGAGAAGTTATTTTTGTAGCTAAATGTTCTCTTGATATCTTTGACTATTATAATGTAAATTTTCACAGTCTCTACATCTTTTACTTGAATCTATCCTTTCAAATTATAGGAGCACTCACATCTGCATGTCTTAAGTGAGGAAAAAAATATATAAGTTGTATGCTTGAAGAGTACTTGTTACTAGCATGATTATTGGTAATAATGCCATACTCTTGAGATACTTATCAGAATCTACTTAGCTTATATTGCTGATAAGTAATCACTGAGAGCATAGAAATAGCATCACTGCATGGTTTGAAGCAATAGAGATAATATCATTTAATGATTTTGTTTACCTTTCTCCCTCGCCATCTGTCTTTTTTCACAGATTAGCAACTTTTGGCATAAGCAATACATCAAGGTAGCTAAGGTCAGAAATCTGCCAATAGATTAACTCGTGGCCTATGCCAAAACACAGAGACTTACTTAGTGAAACACAATTTGCACTGTTCTGGATGCTATATAGTCATGACGATCTCAGCTGGTAACACTTACTGAATGGTGCTCTTTAGGAGTGCTGCAGTGTGTGCTTTCTTTGTTTTATCTTGTTGAATTCTCACAACATAATAAAGTAGGCCTATCACTAAGGTAAAGGTCATATGTTTGAGTCAGCCCATCATAGTTCATTCAACAATTATTTATCTAGTTTACCAATTTGCTAAGCAGTGTGTGTAGAGCTGAGAACATGAGGTAGATACTTTCTAAGAGTCTATATACCAGAAAAAAAACACAAAAACTAAAAAAAAAAAAAAAACCCAAAGCCCCAGCTAATAAAAAGTGCTTTAAATAACATAAATAGGATGGTATGATATGATAAGGTGACTGTTGCTGCTGTTGCTAAGTCGCTTCAGTCATGTGCGGCCCCATAGAGGCAGCCCACCAGGCTCCCCCATCCCTGGGATCCCCCAGGCAAGAACACTGGAGTGGGGTGCCATTTCCATCTCCAGTGCATGAAAGTGAAAAGGGAAAGTGAAGTCGCTCAGTCGTGTCCGACTCTTCGCGACCCCATGGACTGCAGCCGACCAGGCTCCTCCGTCCATGGGATTTTCCAGGCAAGAACACTGGAGTGGGTTGATAAGGTGACTAGAGAGGGGTAGTTAGAGACCACCCTTTGTAAGAGATGATATTTGATGATACAGCAATATGCTCACCAGTGTTCCAGACAAGCAACTGAAAAGGCCTCGAAATGAGGATGATCATTCTATACTGTCCATCTTTTTCCTTAGTAATTTCTGTTGCTCTGAAGTCTACATTGTCTAGTATTAGTATATAGTTACTCTAGCTTTCTTTTGATTAGCAGTTGCTTCACATTGTTTCTACAGTTCATTTACCTTTAACTTAATTATATTGTTGTTCAGTTGCTCAGTCATGTCGACTTTTTGTGACCCCATGAACTACAGCATGCCAGGTTTCTTTGTCCTTCACCATCTCCTGGAGCTTGCTCAAACTCATGTCCATTGAGTCGGTGATGCCATCCAACCATCTCATCCTCTGTCATCCCCTTCTACTCCACCTTCAATCTTTCCCAGCATCAGGGGCTTTTCAAATGAGTCAATTCTTCACATCAGGTGGCCATACTATAATTGGAGTCAATTACATAAATACATATGAAATAAGATTGTTGTAATGCTTAAGTATTTTTAAACCATTTTGACAAATTCTATTTTTAATTTGTGAGTTTAAATCACTGCATTTAATAAAATTAGCAATATGTTTGGATCAAGGTCTGCCTAAATCTAAACATATTAGACTTACTTTTTGTTTTCTGAGTTTTCCCTCTGATATTTATTCTTCTGTTTCCCCTTCTTGCTTCCTTTTGAATTGTTTAAGCAAATTTTAACATTCCATTTTAATTCATCTATTGAAGCTTACAGGGTTTATGGCACATACACTTATTTTTTTCATTTTATAAAGACTTACTATTTTACTGCCTTAAATGATAAGCAGAAAACTTACCAAAGCATAAATTATTTTCCCCTCCTCATTGTAGTCCTTAGATATTACAACCACATCTATTGAATAACTCATTAGAAAATGTCATAAGTTTTACTTTCAATCCTTATGTGTATTTTAAAGAACCAAAAAGGAAGATAGTCTTTTATATGAACTGGATGTTTGCCATTTTTTTACTCTTCCTTTTTTCCAAGTTACAGGTTTCCTACCAGTGATTTCACTGATTATAGAATTTTAATGTAATTTTTTTTTGCAGCACTTTAAAAATGTTTCACTTCACTGACTATTATGGTTTCTGATATAAAAAATATAGAGTCATTTGAATTACTGTCTCCTTATATAAGGAGTCCTGGCTTGCAGTCAAGATTTTGTATTTATCTTTAATTCCAGCAGTTTGATTATGCTGTGCCTCGTGTGAGTTTTTTTTTAGTTTATCTTGCTTGGAATTTCCTGAGCCTCCCTCTTGCATCTGTAAATTTGTATCTTTTACCAAATTGGGAAATTTTCAGTTATTTTTCTTTAAAACACATTTTTCTCCATCACATACATTTTTTTCTCTATGACTCAGATGATACCAGTGTTAGACCTTTTTATATTGTTCCACAGGATATTGAGGCTTTTTTAATTTTTTTCTTTTTAATCTTTTATCTTTCTCTTTTTCTTAAGAATGCTTAATTTCTTATAATCTACCTTTAAGTTATCTGCCTGTTTATTATGTCATTTCCATTCTCTCACATAGGCCATCTGGTGCATTATCTAATTTAATTATTGCATTATTCAGTTAAAACATTCCATTTCAACCACTTTATTATATTGGTTTTGATATCTGTTGATTTTTTTTTTTCAAGTGTTGATATGTCCTTGATTCTTCATATACCAAGTAGTTTGGGAAGGTATCCTTGACATTTTGATTGATGTGTTATGAGACTCTGACTACTATTTAAAACATAGGAAGATGGTTGGGTTTCTCTTTTTGAGTTTAAGCTAAAACATCGGATCTATATTGTTTAGATTGTGGCTTCCATGTCAGTGCAGTTTCTAGCGTTTGCAGTGCTATTTGGATCACTTGGTGTTTCACTTTCTAGTAGCCGTTTGGGGCCTGGTCTGCATCATAGTCAGTTTTAAAGTTTTTGATATTATATTTAGGGGCAGATTCCCACATGTTCAGTTCAAAGGTAAACACGGGGTTTCATACATACTTGTATGGGATTTCTCTTTCTCTTTTAAGCTCCCTTCTCTCTGAAACACTCCATGATACTTCCCAGTTCCCTGCAGCTTCCTTTCTAGATCCTCTGGTCAGAGAGCTTGAGCTTTAGTTAACCTGCTCTTCCATGCACTTCCCACAACTTTGTCTAAATTTTGAGGCAAGTAGGGCTTCCCAGGTGGCACGGGAGTAAAGAATCCATCTGCCAATGCAGGAGACACAAGAGATGCAGATTTGATCCCTGGATCAGGAAGATCCCCTGCAGTAGGAAATGGCAACTCACTCCAATCTTCTTGCCTGGAAAACTCCATGGACAGAGGAGCCTGGGGGCTATAGCCCATGGGTCACAAAGAGTTAGACAAGACTCAGCAACTGAGTACACAGTGAAAATATAACAACGACAACAACAATAAGCAATGAGGAAAAAATTGAAAGAAAGCAATGAGCAACAGATTCATCACCCTGCTCTTAGAATCATGGATGCACTGTTGAGAAGATTTCCTTCTCTCAGAGTTTTAGGTGCCTGCTCAACTACCAGGCTGCAGCTTCAGTTACAGAGTTCTCCATGGGCTAGAGAGTACAAGAGACAATAGAGAAGAGGAAGAAAAAGAGCTACAGGAAATTCTCCCAGTTTCTCTGCGTTACAGAAGTCCCCTGTACAATTCTTGGAAACTCCTTAAGTTCTGTCTATCTTTAATATGCGGTTTTGTCCTCGCTTTGAGTTCAGGCTAGGTCAAGCAATAGAGAAGTGGAGAAAATAGTAAATTCACCACCAGTTTAGTTCCACTTTGAATTCTGCTCTTATTTCCCAGTCCACCTGCTACTGTTTGTTTTTCTGAATCCTCAGATATCTGTATTCCTTACAACAAGTTATACTTGCATTCAGTGGAAGAGACTGGAGCCTCCCTGTCTTGGCCTGTTTGAAAAGCAGGATTTTAAAAGGTATCTAGAGAAGAATCAGTTCAGTTCAGTCACTCAGTCATGTTTGACTCTTTGTGACCCCATGGACTGCAGCACACCAGTCCGCCCTGTCCATCACCAACTCCTAGAGTTTAATCAAACTCATGTCCATTGAGACGGTGATGCCATCCAACCATCTCGTCCTCTGTCATCCCCTTTTCCTCCCACTTTCAATCTTTCCCAGCATCAGGGTCTTTTCCAACGAGTCAGTTCTTTGCATCAGGTGGCCAGAGTATTGGAGTTTCAGCTTCAGCATCAGTCCTTCAAGTGATAAAAATTAGAGGGGGTGTATAATTGGAGAATATAATGGTAAGGTGCCTGTATATTATTCTAATAGTAATGAGAAACCCCTGGAGGATTTTGATCAGGAAATAGATATAATCTGAATTATATTATTTCAAACAGAATACTGGGGCAGCTATATGGAAAAAAAATTGTGGGAATTTAAGGTATTTGTTGATATAGCAAACAAATATCTGTTGCATACAGCAAAAAAAAAAAGGAAAAATTAAAGGTAGGATCAACATGAGTTAACAATGGATAGAAGACAGGGAAATGGAGAAAAGAAAGAGATAATGATAATGCTGATACTCTTGGCTTATACAGTGGGGCAGGTGACACTGGCATTTACTGAGATTTGAAAGACTGGGGAAAAGCAAGGTTTGAGGCTAAAAATAAGATTTAAGAGGTTTTAAAAATTATGTTTATTTGTTTGTTTTCTCTTCTTTGGGCATGCCACAGTTGGCATGCCCCTTAAATATCCAAGCAGGGTTGCCAACTAGGCTGTTGGATATACTCTTGTCCATGATCACAGATTCTGCTGATGGTGAACAATCCTGGATATATATGACATAGATCCTTAAAAAACTCCTTTAGCAATGGAAAAACAATTAATCTCAAAAATACACAAGCAACTCCTGCAGCTCCATTCTAGAAAAATAAACGACCCAATCAAAAAGTGGGCCAAAGAACTTAACAGACATTTCTCCAAAGAAGACATAAAAATGGCTAACAAACACATGAAAAGATGCTCAACATCACTCATTCAGAGAAATGCAAATCAAAATCACAATGAGGTACCACTATACACCAGTCAGAATGGCTGCAATCCAAAAATCTACAAGCAATAAATGCTGGAGAGGATGTGGAGAAAAGGGAACCCTCTTACACTGTTGGTGGGAATGCAAACTAGTACAGCCACTATGGAAAACAGTGTGGAGATTCCTTAAAAAACTGCAAATAGACCTGCCATATGACCCAGCAATCCCACTG